>JAXCHO010000164.1:57322500-57922500 GCA_036630365.1 Acanthiza pusilla
CACTTCCCAGGACGGAGAAGCTGTGGCTGCCCCATCCCTGAAGTGTCCAAGGTCAGCTTGGATGGGGCCATGGGCAATCCGATCGAGTGAGTGACATCCTTGGCCATGGCAGAGGGGTTTGGAACCAGAGGATCTTGAAGGTCTCTTCAAACCCAGACTATTCTGGGATTCTGTGATTGGCACTCTGGTACTAGGGAAGCCAGAGAGATCCAGGTGTAGCGGCTCATTTAATCGTACAGAGATGTTAAGCATTTTATTAAGCATGACAGAGATGGAGCTTGAACTGGATTCAAACAACCCAGTAACAGTTGTTCACTCTCAGCTTTCCCCTGCAAGCCAAAATCAGCACATCACTTCCTGTGGGAACCACTTCTGAGAGTCCCAGGGGAAGTGTGGCTGATAAGATGCAGGGCTCCGAGGGTGATTGCAGTGCTTCCCTGAACACAGAGCTGTTCCAGGGCAGTCCTTGTGATCACCCTTTTCACGGGATGGTCTGGAATTTGAGGGAGGAATACACTCACTCCGCTTCTGGCTGTGACCCGGAGCATTTTAGGAGCTGGAGATGATGAAACAGTGAGTGAGGCAGTCCGGCAAGATCTGAGGTGCCGCTACCACTTATGCCTGGATGCACTAATTGGTAGGAGACTGGAGGCAAATTTAAATAAAAACACACTGCACAATTATGAGAGATTAAATCAAGCTGGGTTTACTGAAGCTGCAGGAGTGAAGGGAATAAGCACATGGCTGCAGTTTGAGTAGGTATTACAGAAACTCTGTCCACCAAAACTGTGTGACACTGAGCATCCCACCAAGGCAACCCTTGGGTAATCATCTGAAGGTGGCTCAACAAATGACCCCTTTAGCTTAACTCTTGGACCAGTTGGGTAACTCTGCAAAGGATTAAGTAAAAGTACTTGTAGAGATATAAGTAGAGGGGTCTGGAGGCCAGAGCTGGGTCCTGGAGGGCTTGTGTTCATTGCCTCACTTACTTTGGTGCTGTCTGCAGCCTGATTTTTCACCTCAGCCTGTGCCACAGCAGCCATTTAGAGGGCAGGGCTTGGGTGCTAAGTGCTTGAATAAAATAGTGAGACTAAGACCAAGAAGTCCAGAAAAGGCTTTCTGCCCATGTCTGCCCAGAGAATGTTGTTTGCAGCCTGATGGAAACTCACAGAATCTGCAATCTCAAAATGAATCTCTGAAGAGCAACCACCAAATCATAGAATCATTTAGGTTGGAAAATATGTTTAAGGTCATCCAGTCCAACCATTAACGCAGCTCTGCCTGGGCCACCACAAAACCATGTCCTTAAGGGCCACATCTGCATGCCTTTTAAATACCTCCAGGTATTTAAATACCTCCAGGGATGGTAAATCAACCACCTTACTGACCAGTTTGTTCCCGTGCAAGAACACTGAGTAATTTAAGAGAGTTTTTATCAACAAATCCAGCAAAACTAGACACAGGGTATAAAAGTATTACTCATGTGCTTTCATATGTCTGAGGATTAAGTGTGAAGCACAGAAGTGACTGAAACAGCACCGCTCACAGAGGTTTAGTGGCCAGTCACTGCCACAAATCTAAAACGCTGTTCTATTCCAAGCAGCATCCGCATCAGAGAGAAGGAAAGAGGGAGAAGTGCATTCAGAACTGAACCATTACCTAGTTTTGCAAAACTTCATTATTTTCACATCTGAAATCTGTCTTAAAATTTTTTTTACACTGTCTTAAATGTGAGTGAAGAGCAGAATTGGTAACTGCCATCTTTGTTTCCTTTCTTTGAGGCCTCAGGTATTGAGGTTGTGACACTAAATGATGTTTAGATGCTGTGAAGAAAAGCTGTCAACATCTCTTGGAAAGCACCTTCCAAATTAGACAATGAGAAATCAAATTAAAAGGTTTCCAAGTGGTGACTTAAGACTGAAAAGTAATCAGAATTAGAAGTCCTGCTTCTTCGGGCTGGAATTGTGAATGTGTGGGTTTATTAGCATTGAAACTGCTACAAACCCCATACCCTGCATTTGTCTGGCACATCAGACTGTCTTCTGCCATGCCCACTGAGCCAGGACTCCTTGTCTTCCATGGAAATCCCATGGGATGGATCACCACCAGGGAGCTAAGGAGAGGTGTCTGGTTGGCCAGACAGCCCATTTCACAAAAGCCAGGATGGAAGCCCAGATGGAAATCCATCCCCCAGGCTCTCCCTGAGCATGGATTTACACAGGCAACTGCAGTTCCCAGGGCGCTCTACAGCCACTCGGTCACTGAATCCAGTACTGGCCTGGGTTAAATCCAATAAACACTCTTTGAACAATATTATGGAGAGGGTATTTCACCTTAACTGACTGAGTTAAGCTTCTTTCCTTCTGCAAACTGTTTCCCAAACTACAGAAGGGTTAGTTTGCTCCTCTTCATCCTGCAGTGAGAATCATTTATGTGGAACGCCTTTTCCCTCCTGTTAAATACTTTTTCTTAGCATGTCAAGCGTGTACATTGCTGCTGGCAAAAAGCAACCAGACTTGTAGAAAGAAAAATTTCTGAAGAATGTGTGGGGTGTTTGGGTGGAGCACAAATGAGCAGGTGTTCCCACAGAACAACAGGGTTTTATGGTGAATGAGCAGAGGTAAAGCCCTGGCTTCAGGGCAGCTGGATGTGTTAGATGTACTCCAGTGTAAGAGTCACAGAGGCAGCAGGACTGTAGGAAAAATAGCTGCTGGGATGTGACTGAGCCCTTGAAATGCTGTGTCTGGGCGTTTCCTGCTGAGGGAGATTATTGGGATGGTTGGATGTGGGATTACTGGGATAATCTGTGTCCGGTTTACAGACACCCTCAATTGACAGTGCTTGGCTTTCTGAAGCAAACTGACTAATGTGGGCTTTAATGACAGGCAGAAAAATGCCTGTACAAAGTTTCAAACCCGAGCATTTGAAGGTGAGCAATCTAAATCCACATTATTTGGAATAGTAAAATGCCATTTTTATGGCTTGTTATTATTTTTGTAGGTGAGTGGTCAAAAAATATGAAATATCTCTTTCACCTCACCCAGACAAGGACAAGATGCACAGAACCTAATCCTCCACTCCGTGCCAGTGTGGTCCCCATGCCCCAGTCCCTAGGGCTACTACTGCAATGTGATCGGAGTTAACAAAGCTATTGTTTTAATTTGTGACATATTGAATCTCTCAGCCCTTCTGAAAATATTTGCCTTAGCTTCAGTGTCTGTAAACTATGGTAATTAGCTGTAGAAACTCACCTTTCAAGTTTGACATCTCTGGCACCATCCTAAAAGATTGCTCAGAGAGAGGGAAAGCCCCTCCAGTGCCCCCACTTGTCAGTGGACCCTGCCTACATCTGGGTTCCTGGAAGATGCGCTGCCAACTCACCCCATTCCCTGAGCTTGCATTGCCCTAATAAATGCTCTTAAATTTGCAGAAGTCTTTCTTTTTCTGCACGTGTAAGATACAAAAAGAGAGAACTTAATGATTAACCTAAATGAGTCTCTGATTCTATGATAATAATTTATTTTCTGCTAAATTCCCACTCTCTGCACATTAGATGCCCCACCCAAAATCTGCTCCATTGGTGCCTGAACTTCAAGGTACCTAAGATGAATGGTGTGAATTATGCTTCTGGAGTGTTGCTGAGAGCTTGGTGATATCTGATTTCCTCTGCCTTGTTTGTATCTTGCTCATGCTTGCGTTCTGCACAGAAATCTGACAAACGTGTAGCTGAACTAAATTGAGATGTTTCACCTCATCTGATATTTAATGTGAACCATTCACGCCTTTGAGGCTGGAATTAAGTATTAGATTTCAGTCACTGTAATTAGCAGTTGCTTGAAATGATAGTTAAATCCATTTTCTGAGCCAAACATATCACTCAGGTACTGAGGAAAGAAAAATAAACACAGATCAGATCAGAATTAGATTTGATCATTGGGAATTATATGCAAAATAAACTGGAGACTTAGAAAGGCAAAATGTGGAAGATCTGTCCCTTTGTAGCCACAAACTCTCACTTCTCAGAGGGATAAGAAAGCTGTGCTGTAAGCCATGGGACTGTGCCTGCCCTGTCTGTCCTGTGCAGCTGAATCCTGAGGGATGCTGTGGACTTTGCAAGGGATTATCTGCAGGAACATTTCCAGGTGGTCCTGCACTTGCAGAAAGGGGCTCTTGCCCTATCTGAGTCAGCTGTGAGGAGCACCGCAGATGAAGAGCCACAAAACCGCAAATTCCTGAGTGAATGATGACAAATCAGGTCCTGAGTGCTGACACAGCTTCCCAGGAGATACTGAGTGGGAGAGGCTGCTGAGGGACACTCACCTCCCTGGGGCCCACCTGGAGAGCAGGCAGGAGCTAAACTCACCCCTGATCCTTTCAGACTCTTTTTTGGATGTCCAGACTGAGACACTTTGTGGTCAGCTTAGTGACAGTCTTATTTTAGGCACAGTTCTCTCCTGCTGAGAACATGAAGTGGCCCCTGCAGCAAGGCACAGCTCACGGAGACCTGGAGATCAAGGACAAAGCACGGGGCTGTAAGAATGGTGAGGTCTCAAACGAAAGTGTTGCTTTTTTCCCCCCTGCTTTGCAGGATAATCACAGGTTGATTTATCACTGAACAACCCCAGCTACAGCATATTTCAAGGGTCTTGGTTAGTGCATGGAGTCACAGAGAGGTGCAAAACCACCCTGGAAGTGATTAAAAGGCGTGTGGCACTTGGGAACATGGTCTGGAGGTGAACTCAGCAATTCTGGGCTAACAGGTGGACCCAATGATCTTAGAGGGCTTTCCCACCCTCACTGATTCTCTGAGTCTGTGATCACCAACACTTAAATAGCAGGAGGCAACATTTCACCTGAGCATTCACCCCTAGCGCTGCATTGCTTGACTGCTTCATTTCTCAACTTTAATGTTGCATAAACAACTGTTTTTCTGCCCTGTCTGCATGCTCACACATGCACGGAGTCCTTGCTTCTCCAGTCCCTCCCACACAAGCAAACCTCTCTTGGCTTTGCTGGAGATTTCGCCTAACACCTGAAATGATGTTGTTTTACAGGGTTCCTTGAGGCTGACTGTAATAACAAGGATGTGTCTCCCATTTGGAGAGCTGCCCACTCTCCCTGGGCTCATACAGTCCTTACATTCTTCTCTGTTCATAAAATCCACGAGATTCACGGATCTGGGGAAGGCAAATACGAGTCTGTACCCCTGACGTGCGGATTGTGATGCATTCAGAAAAATGAACTAGCTGTCGATCAGCCAACCAAAGTTATTTTGGATTCTGTAACCTCAGAGCAACCCCTTTTGCCAATAATTTCTTGCCCTTTCTCTACCTTGTAAAAATTTCTTAAATTCTACTTTTGAGTACAAGACTTAGAAAAGTCATGCCAACAGCGCACTGTAATGTAACTAACAAAGCATTGATCTTTCTGTTTTCTGAATATCCAGTAACAGCCTTGCTTTTACAAACCAAATTTCTGAAAATGTCATTAAAATCACTCACAAAGAGTGAAGATTTGATAGTGGGGTTCTGTGTGAAATGGACTTGGTATCCCAAGGTCCTCAGGGATGGCTCAGGTGTCTTAACTCCTGTTTATATTTTTTAAAGAAAGAAAAAAAAAGTGATCATCACAAATAAATAGTAATTTGGGATAAAACCAGAGTGTGTATGTATCTCCTAGGCTCTGAGACCCTTTTGATGAAACGTCTCATCATGAGTAATTAACAATTAGGGTGCACAGGTGGAGATGAAAGGAAGTGCATCCAGAATGTTTCAGCCCATCTGAGACTTCCTCCAGCATAAGGCAGAATTACAGCCTCAGTGGTAAACATCAATAAAATGGGTAAGCAACACTAAAGTCATCCATTTTTCCAGAACTTTTTACCTAACAACAGAACTCTTCCCGTGCTGCAATTGTACCTAGCAAGCATATAGATATAACTATATATTAATAACAATGTATTTGTTAACTAGCAGGAAAAAAACACTTGCAGAGGAAAGTGGAGCGGTACCCACATGGCAGAACTCCAGGTATACCCTCCTGCCCTCTCCACAGACATTGATCTGAGCAGAAACACCAATTTTCTGCTATTATTGAGCTGCAGGAGGTCCAGCTCCACTCATCCATCATAAACCTCTTTGCTCAGCTGGCACAAGGAGACATGGGAGCTCCTTTGCCTTCCTCCCTTGCAGGCTGGAGCCAGCAGTCCTGTCTGGATCTCGGTGTTGGTTCAGCATCAGCCTCACAACGTGTGTTGCATTTATCTGCCTTTCTTTTTTTGTTTTGTTTTAGGGGGTTTGGTTGGTTCAGTTTTGTTTTTTGGTTTGGGTTTTTTTTGTTTGTTTTGTTTTGTTGTTGGTTTTTTAAAAAAAATAATTTTTTTGGTGTTTTTGTTTGCTTGTTCATTTTGTTTTTAAAAATTTAACAGTCACTGTGCTGTCCAGGAGGCAAATACGGTGTTTTCAGACCTTGGTGGTTGCCTTGCCAGATGGAAGTCCCTGGTCATCCGGACTATATTGCACAGCCCCTCCTCTCTCTTGAGCTATTTCAAAGATGATAAAGCCTGCAAAGGCATTACCTAATTTTCAGGTGTTTTTGTCATATGAGTATTTCCTTGAGTAGTTTGTGAAGGGCTCTTTGGCAGATGATTTTCATTATTTGGGTGTTTATGCACCCCAGGCTGAGGCGATAAGGGTTTTTCTGAGTGGAATGGCTTTTTTGAAGAGGGAGACTCTGCAGGGTCTCATCAAGATGGTCCAGGTGTTCTCCAAGAGTCTGACCATAAATGCCTTTGGGGGGTACTTGCAGAGGTTTTGCATGTTAAACCATAAACCTCCAACAGAAGCATTCCTATGGAATTCCATAGGAATGTATACACTGACAGGGCATTTCCACAAAGCATTTTACAATGCCAGATCAAACAGGCCTAAAATTTACCTCCTGCACCTCTTGTGTGGGTTAGAGTTGGCTGCATGGTTTCTGTCCGAGGAAGAGTATCACCAGAAATTTGAATTACGTGTATAATAAGAGCTCTGAGATGACTTTCAGACTACCATGACTTCGAAATTCTCACATGCAGGCTGAAAATGAGTGGCCCTTTCTAACAGCAGCACATTCCCAGTGTGTGAACTCATCACTGGAAAGGCATTGCATCTTCCTTAGGAAACCATCTGACAGCTTGGAACTTCCCCTCATTTTGTGAAGATGACTCAGCCTTCACCATCCCTGCTCCCACCGCTGCTCTTCTTAGGTTTCCACATTGCCTTTTGCAGCTGAACATCTCAGTGCCTTTATCCTGACACGCTCAGCAGTTTCCAAGGGCTCCAGGTCCATGGTCCTGTAGTTCTCACCTTGCTGGGATTCCCTTGGCAGGGCCAGGAGGTGTGTGGGTGAGGCCAGACTGCTGCTGAGGCAAGGCACTGCCATCAAATGGGACAAGAAATCCCTAGAACACCGTGTCAGGCAAACCCCTAGGACTGGCACTAGGTGTCCTCTGAAGCCACGGGCCAAACTGAATCCTTTGGGCGTTCCAGAGCTAGTCCTGTCCTGCTGCTCAGCCCTCGTGGAGGTGCACAGTGAAGTGTGGTGGGCACCACCCATGTCATGGCAGCATTTAAGTGCACCTTCTTCCCGTGTGGAAGCTGTGTGTGTGTCACTCCGGGACAGGAAGGTGGTTTTTGGAACCCTATAGTGTGCCATGAGCATCTGTCAATGCTGTTCATTCCTCCAGAATGGCCTCAGACAGACACAGCTGAGGGACAGACAAATGCTGCCAGGAGGCACAGGAGGATGAAGACAAACCTCTGTCTCCTGCAATATGAAAAGATGACTTGTCAGCACTACTAAAGCAGATTTAATACCAGGGTCTGCTTGAGAACTTCTGCAAAGTCAAGCTCGCTTGTTGTTTGGGAGAAAATTGGCTTTTTCTGCCTCCTCAGTATTACCGGTGTGAAAGTGGAAAAATTGCCTGAAACCAATACATATGTTTTCTGCCTTGCTGAGCAGTGTAGACAAGCATCTGATGGAAGGTCAGCAGAAAGAATAATTTCTTGACCAAGTTACTGGCTACATTGGAAAAAAAGATAACTGTGCTACTCAGGAAAGACAAGGAAAGATTTTTCTTGTGTTGGGTTCAGGCTTTTTTGGCAGGATCCGAGCTACCACACAGAGCAACATGCTGTCTCCTGGGACAGTGGCAAGCTGCTGGCTGGATCCTGGTTGCCCAGGCAGCTGTTTTGGCTGTGCAGGAACAGGTCAGGAGTGCGTGACAGCACTTCTTCAAGGAGCTTCATATTGTGTGTGTGCAGGCGGTGAGCACAAAGTTATTCTCCCAAGCAGACAGCTCCTTGAGGCAGCTTCAGTGAGAGCTTGTAAGAATTTGTTTGGGTTTTTCCCCCAGTTCTACCAGTCTGGCAGAGCCCTCAGGGGATGTGCCATGTTCTGTATTGCCTTTCTCAGCCTTGATTTTCTGGTGTCTATACTTCAGGCTCTGCTCCTCTCCTATTAAGAAGTTTTGCTGGTATTGATGCCTGAAACAGAGGCCAAAACAAATTAGAATTACAAAATGCGGACAAATTTATTCAAGGTCTTCAAGGTACATTCAGGCCAGCAAAAGTCCCCCTCAGGAACTACACCCAAAATGGACACCAGGTCACAAGCTCTTTGCCTTTTGTAAGTTCTGTCCCATTAGCATATTGGCCCTTAATTCTCCGATCACACCCTCAGGTGATGATGTTCACTACCCCAGGCCTGCTCCCTCCATCTCACAGTAGTTTACATATTTTTGGGCCCTAAGGCAATGAATATGTCCTTGAATCTGTGTTCAGAGAGCCTTGTTTTGGCTAAAGGTGCTGGGAACAGAGGATTTTAGCACTTTGTAAGAGGCACAAAACTGCAGCAAGTTACAGATATGTGAAGGGTGAAAACTAGAAATACTTGAAGGCATCAGTATGAGTCAAAAGTTTCACCACCCCTGCTCGCAGTCTGCTCTTTAATACAGTGTGTAACATCTAGAAGTCTCTCATGACACCAACATCCACATTGCCTTCGGCCCAGGTCGACTGCACAGACTCAGTGCCTATCTGGCATGCAAGGCAGGCACTTTGATGTGGGGCAGTGTCACAGCTCCCACCCCATCCCAGCGAGCCTGCAGAGGGTGGCCAGGCAGCCTCAGAGATGAGTGTGCACAGAATTCAGCTAAATGTCAGCCAGGAGGGCTAGACTGGGTGTGCTGTCACTGGAGAGGATGTATGCTGATTATCCACCTTGCTCTGCCCAGTATCAATTTTGGTTTGTGCTGCCTGATTTTCTGCCCAAGCGTGTAGGGAGTGCACCCCCAGGTCCTGGAGGTGGGGAGGTCCCTGAGAGGTACCTGATGGTGTCCTGGGGCCAAATTTCCTCTTCATTTTACTGCATGAATTTGGTGCCCAGTGCCTCCATGAATGTAGCACTGGTTTGGAAGATGCACTTGGCTCTGTCCTGTTTTTCTGCTCTCCTCTCCCAGCTGGGGTCCTTCCTCCTTGATGGAAACACCACTTTGGCCTGCACTGGTGAGGAGCTCAGAGCAAGCCATGGTTGGTGGGTCAAGCATACAGACTTTGGCTTTTAGGAAAATCACTCCTGGGCCAATCCCATTCGCACATTTGGTGAGATACCTTTCTTCTGCTTGCATACTTTCCCATTCCCTGCTCCTGCCAGACACCACCACCCAAGAAAAACAAAAAGGCTCTGGGACAGGGCTGGTCTTCGATGGGCACCATCAGAAGTGGTCACCCAGTGGTGTGTGTGGGCATGAATGTCCCCATGGGCTCTTGATTGCAACACTGCACACTGCAACAATGATTTCTTTCCTGGTTTTAGATAATAATCTTGTTGGGGCAGGGCACAATGCTTTTTATGCTTGACATGTTGCCGACACCTGAGATGCTGTTTGTGAAAAACAACAGGATGGTTATGAAACAGAGAAACTAAATGAAAGCTAACAAGGCTGAGAAGGTGAAGGAAAAAGAGAGTACAAGCAAGAGTGACAAACCCTTTCCCTTTCTCTTGGTGAGCCCATGGTCCTGGGCCACAAAGACCATGAAAATACTTCAGCTCCTGGCATCTCCTCTGGCTGTTCCCTCGTGCTCTCCTGTTGTCCTTTTATACTCCTTTTTCTTCACGTCTCCATATTCTCTTTCCTGGAGATTATACAGCCCCTGAGAGGGATGAACTTGCTCAGAAGAGTCACCAGCAGGAAACACCTCCTTTGAGAATTTGAAATGGCACCAACCAGTAGGAAACTTGGCTGTTTTGGTTCTATCTGCCTTCTCCTACTGACACTTGCAGGGCTTCAGACTTTTCTTCCTTTTGCCAAATCCTCCCTGTCTCACCATGGAGCCATGACCAGTGGAAATAAATCACAATTTTAGGAATTTATTTGAATGTTGCTATGAAACAGGTCACGGCAGCCAGTGAGAGGCTCTATTTGTGTAGTCACCCGCAGAGGAAAGAAGACATTTGCTTTGAAAAATAACTCTTTCATGTGTAAAGGGCATTTTGGGTTTGGGTGGAAGGGGAGACGAACTGCAGTGGGATGTTCACTCAGTGACGCAGCCCCACCGAGTCACTTTGCAAATTTTCCTTGAGGTTGCTTTGCGCGTTGCTCAATGCACATCATACGCTGCAGCCAAATATTCATCCTGGGCTCAGAACTGGATGCATTGTAGGGCAATTGAAGTAAAATATTACCCTCTCCTCCCTAGGCCACAAGCAAACACGGCTGTGGGTGAAGGCCAGCGGAGGAAGAGTGACATCATGAAACTCAAGAGGGAAAGCAAACACCAAGCCAGCACCATGTGCAGGTCAGCCACAGCAGCAGGACAGACTTTCCTCTCTGTGACTTTGACTTCTGTGCTGTTTGCACAGAGGATGTTTTTTGGGAAAGCTTTCAAGCCCAGGTGTGTGACAGCACAGCTCCCTGCAGAAGGATCTGGCCCTCTCCTGCTTTTCCAGTCCCGGTGGAGCACAACATCCTCACCGCCCTGCCACGACAAAGCAACTTCCACGAGCCAGAAAAAACATTTAGCCACGCTTTGCCTGCAGCCCTGCGTGGCCAGTGCTCATCCCCTGGCCCATGTTGGGGCAGGGGTCAGGGCTGGCCACCAAAGCGTGACCTTAAATCGTGGAAGCAACTCGTTTCAGGCAGCAAGACTCCTCTCACAACGCAGTGGTGCTAGAAGAGTAGCATTTTTTCTTACAATGGCAAGGAAATGACCTAAACCCCATGTAATTTTAATTTTTTTTTTAACCCAGGATGTAACGGTGGTGGTGCCAGTCCCAGTGCCACAGATATAACCTCCTTGGATGTATTACATTCCATGCCCAGCTTCCTAAACCACAAATGCCTGCTACCCTAAGCAGCCCATACATAGGTAGGCAGAATTGTATGCCAAAATCCAGGTCTCTGGGATGCAGTGCAACAGGATCACTTACAGGAATCAGTTAATATTACATTAAAGTGCTGGTAGGATTGACCCAGTGTTTCCCAAGCTGCAACACCATCCCCTGCATCGTCTGCTAGCAGCAAAACCAGGATTCACCAAGCTCCCTTGCTTAACCCCCAAAGTCAAAGCCAAAGCCAAACTTGGTCTCCCCTTGCCCCTTGGCAGGCAGGCAGGATGAGGTCCCTCGTGCCTGTCCCACTGGGCTGGAGAAACCTCCCATGGGAAGGTTTAATGAGCAATTCCTGCCCCTCTGCTCCTGCCCAATTCCACTCGAGAGCAGGGCTGACACCTCTGAGCACACAGTGGCTGGTGTGGCTATAAACACACCCACTCACAAACACAGAATGCTGCCCTTCAACCAAAATGGCTGTAAATTTATTATGAATACAAAACCTGAGCTGGCCAGGACTTACAAAGCAGCATTATAAAAATTAAACCTTCCTGGCACTGCAAGTCCCAGTGCCTGGAACACTTGGTTTCGCAAAGGACCCTCACAACTGGGAATGAACCCCAAAATTTAACAACTTGTTTATTAATTTTTTTTTTTTTGGTAGAAGTAAGTTTCCCATGTTAACAAAAGCAGAATAGTTTTATTTAGTGTTCATCTCACACCTTCGACAGCTGCAGCTGTCAGGCACAGAAATACAGTATTAAAATAAACTGAACAGAGTTGCTCATTGCAAAAATCACACTATGCAAACCTGTGGATTGAAACATCAACAGTATAAAATGTAACAAAATTGGAACTTTTAATTTTTTTAAGCTTTTAAAGATAATAGTCCAGGCTATAAAACTATATAAGCATTGAATAAGAAATGTTAAAGTCAACAAGTCTACAACAGATACATCTTGTAAAAACTCAATAAATTATATATATATTTATAATATCTAGTAACATTTAAAACCATGCACAGTTTTGTACATTTTCTTTTTTCAGTACAGGAAAACTCATTGCTTCGAGTACTTGGAATGTACACAATTAGCAGACATTTGTAAGAAAATACAAAAAAAAAATTTTTTTTATTCCAACAGAACAAAAATCTATAGAAATCTACCTTCTCAAACTTCCACTGAAGTAACCTCAAACTATAAATTATTTATTTTAGGATAAGGATTCTGTGGCTCTAAGAAAGAAAAAAAAAATCTTTAAATGAGATGCTGTCATCCTGTTATTCTGCAACATTGATATGTAATATGCACCAGAGGAAAATGAAAAGAAAGAATTCAGGATGCAATTTGCTTTGCCTCTTTCTGGTAGTACATTAAAGTCTTCTGGACCAAAAAAAAAAAAAAAAAAACCCAACGAAAAAAACAAACCAACCCAAAAAACCACCCACAAAAATCCTCAGCCCAAACCTCCCCCATTGTCAGCTTGATCCACACTAACATCCCTTAGTTCACTCCTGTGCTTTTAAACAGCTATCTGGCATTGAGGAACAAAATAGAACAGCATTTTAAACACCAAAAATCAGGCATCACTGGCACTTTCCAATGTGTTAGATGCAAAAGAAATACGCAGCTGTAGCAGCTCTCCTGCAAACAGTGTCACTATTTTGCTCACATGGCATTTCTGAAGCCCAAAATACAACAGTACTGGCAAAGGGGAGAGAAAACAACCTACCCCACATCATCCAAAGTCAACATTTCACTTTGCTGCATACTTGTTATTAAATCGACCACAAAGAATACCTTCATTTGAAAATAGAAAAATAAACACCCACACCCCCTTAATGCACAGTGGTTAAACTGATGGAAGAATTCTTGGCCCTGTTTTTCTGAAATATGTAAAAATCATCTCTCTGCTGCTATTTGTTTGGTTTTAACCACTGGTGATGTATTGAAAAATAAACTTACCTTTGCTCACTGCAATCCAGGATAAACTAATATTTTTTTAATGAATACTTATATATATTTATAACATTAAATGTAATTTGTTAAAGGACTGTACATCTATACATTCTTTCAATATTTCCCATAAACACAAAGGAAAAACTTGATTAATATATTTTTTCTCCATTTTTAATAAGTTAAAAAAAACACCCTTAAGTTTGGTGAAATTTAAAGTTTACAGTAACGCTATGCTATTTAAACCAATGAACAGATATGTTAATGTCTATAAATAACTTTACAAATATACATGTTAAGGTACAATTTTTAAAACAAAACTGTGAAGATATAAAACAAACAATCAAAAACATCTTTTCTTTTGCCCAGATCAGTATATCCTAGATTGCAATGCTCGTATTTTGAGACTCTCTCTCAGTACTGCTTTATGTTGCATTAGTATTATACATTCTTTTCTTTTAATATATTTATTTATATATATACACGATATATTTATAGATATATACACAGATTCTCTGGAATAAACCTTTTTGATATAAGTTAAAGGCTCTTGCCTACAGGTACCCGTAACTTCTTCCTCCGAGTCACTGCACATAGATGGAGCCAAACCTCTGGCGTCGAGGGGCGGATGGAGGAGCTGCTCCCCCACTCACCCTTGGCAAGCAAGAACAGGCAAACCCCCAAAATGAGATTTTTTTCCCCCTCCCTCCCCAAATGGCTGTTCTCAAAGGTCAGGATGTGGCTCGAGACGCCGTGTGGGCACCCAGGAGCCAGGTCTCAGCACCCTCCGCTCTCAGGGGGTGATGCTCTGCTCCCCACGGGGTCTCTGCCCATCCCTGAGCTCTGCTCCTGCCTTGGCACGGCCCCATCGCCCCCAGCCCCGTGCAAGGGCCAAGGCGCTGACACTTCGGGTGACTTGACCGTCTCTTTTCACTATTTTTACTTTTCGTTTCTCCATGACAATTTGCATTTCACTTTATTTTCTCGTCTTCCAAAAAGGATTCCTTCTATGCAGCTGGGTAGTACGATCATGAAGCTATAAAAACGACGACAACAAAAATATAGATATTTTTATAAATATATGAATCCCTGCAGGCAACGTGGCTTTTCAGCTCCACCAAAAAGGTTCATGTACAGATTGCATAAGCGAAGAATTTCCACATTCTTTACATCTTTTTTGTTTTTTGCATGTGTTTCTTCTTTTTTTTTTTTTTTTAAAGGAAGATTTCTCTTTTTTTTTTCTTCGTATTGCAGGCACAGAACGGTTACTCTGGCACTCGGAACGCAAGCGCGGAGGCTGGGGGGTCAGCACCCCCCAGGTTCAACATTCTGCGTAGTAAAAAAAAAACCCTAACAAAATGAAAAGTAAACAAAAAAACAACCAAAAAAAATCATCTAGGATAGATCATCTTGGCAAGAGATTAGTTCCTTCAGGCCAAACAGTGCTTCTTGACTTTTCATACAGCAATAGGGAAAAAAAAAAATTAAAAAAAAAAAAAAGGAAAAAAAAATTTTTTTAAAAAGTTAATTTTTTTTTTTTTACCCTGAACAGCTTGTCAACAACACAAATCTCCAGGCACCATCACACAGTTCCACTGGAAGATCCTTCACTACGGTTTCACGCTCAGCGCCCCACACTCGCTCCTCCACGGGCACGCTGCCCGCCCGTCCGTCCATCCATCCATCCGTCCATCCGTCCGTCTGTCCGCGTGCCCGGGCTCCTCACGTCCGGATGACGCCGTTGCAGGGCGGGTGCTTGGGCAGGCAGGGCTCGTCGGGCAGCAGGTCATGTGCAAAGACCGAGTCGTCCCCTGAGGAGCAGGTGCTGTGGGTGTCCTGCCCGGCCGGCGAGTACTGCTCGAAGGGCACCGAGAGGTCCAGGTACTCCTGCCAGGGTGACAGAGCCATCAGTGCCGCCTGTCCCCCGCGCCGGGGACCAAGGGACCCCTCCCACGCCCAGCCCACCACACTCACATCGGTGGACGTCACGGTGAGGACCCTGTCCAGGTCTTCCACCAGCTGCTTGAAGGTGGGTCGCTGCGAGGGGACGGCGTGCCAGCACTCCCGCATGATCATGTACCTGCGTGAGGGGACACGGGACGGTCACACATGGTTGGGCCAAGTGACAACCACCCAAAGCACCTGAGAGGACAGCTGCGGCCAAGCAACTTCAGCAGTGGTGGCCGTGGAGAATGGCCAGCTGGGGGGAAGAGCTGGGTTTTGTGGAGCCATGATCCTCATTACTGATCATCTGATGAGTGACCGTGGCCTCAGAGCAGGAGGAGGACCTGTCCTGAAGGTGACACAGCAGAGCCACACCCCCACCACCACCCACCCAGCGAGGGCAGGCGCCACATGTCACTCAGCGAGGAGGACCTGTCCTGAAGGTGACACAGCAGAGCCACACCCCCACCACCACCCGCCCAGCGAGGGCAGGCGCCGCGTGTCACTCAGCAGCCACGGGCTGAGGAAAGTCTACCTGGAGATGGCCACAATTTCCCAGTGGGGATGTCCCAACAGCCCAGGGACATTGGGATTTGGCCACAGAGGGAAGGGGCAGCGGAGCAAGGTCACCCCCAGCACACACTCACAAATCATGGGTGCAGTTTGCAGGCTTGTCCATCCGATGGCCTTCCTTCAAGAGCTTGAAGAGTTCCTCAACGGGAATTCCTGGGTATGGAGACCCTCCCAAAGTGAAGATCTCCCATAGTAGCACTCCAAAAGACCAGCTGGAAACCAAAGAAAGATCTTTAAAATTCAATGAGGTTTTTTTTTCCAAGCCCCCCATATCCCTTCCCCCTTGCTTGGCTTTATTTCTGTGCAGCCATGCATAGCTAACAAAGTCATCAATAGCATGACTAATTGCCTAGGCCATTTTTACTAGTTACTTGGAGATCTCTGCTGATCCAACTCAATAGCAAAGAAATCCCAGGCACCAAGTCTGAAATTGAAATGAGCATTTAATCAGATAGGTGACAGCCCATCTATCACCGCCAGCTCTTTGTTAGGTCTTCCACCAGCTCCACTGAATGGAACAAATCAAATTATTCATGCACGGCTTCACTGAATTGCAGGCTTGGAACCACAGGCCACTAATTGTGCAAGCTGATACCAAAACTTGCTTGTTACAACACTCATTTCACTGGCCAAGCCAGGAGAAAAATACCCCAACAAAAATCAGAAGAGCACTAATGTTACACACTTCAGTCCTGCAGCTGTGCTCTGGTTAAAAGTCCTTTTTTTTTCAAAAATATCTTTTGCCTTCTTCATTTTCTTTCTAAAAACAGGGATTATCTGTCTCTGTTTCGCTTTCATGCACACTCACTCTCCCATTCTCTAGCTTTGATTTATCTGTCGTGCCCTCTGCAGCATTACCTAAGCATGGAAACTATGATTTAAGATCAATAAAAGCCAAAGTATCAGAAAAATACCAAAACAGAAAAGAATAATTTGTCCAGTTGCAAGCGGTGAGCTTTGGGAAGCAGGCAGTCTGGCTATAAAAGTGCTATTATTGATCAAATATTGTAATAAAAAAGCTAGTGTACATGTGGAGCTGCTTCAGCCCTTGCAAAATTCAGATGTGTTACTGATTTATGTGTATGGAGTGCTCTGCTGTTTGCTTACTGTGCAGAGGCACTAAAACAGATCAGATAGGATTAGGAAAAATAAAAAAAATGAAATGGCAAAATTAATCTGAGATTACTTTTGCTGAATATTCTCTGATCAATTCTAACAGCAGACAGAGTATTTCAAGCTCATTCCATGTCCTTGACTGAAGTGTAACTGTCTGGGGCAAAGTGTTGGAGGATGCTGAGGGTAATTTTTTTTTTTTATGAGGTTTTCTTAGCACAGTATTTTTCAACTGCAGGATGAATCACCTCATCTATAAACTGGACAAGAAATACCTGCCTGCTTTCCTGTAATTTTTCAGCAGCTTTCTAGAGATCCCCAGATGAAAGCAACCAGATAACAGCAAAATAAAACCACGTGTGTGAAGATTCAGCTTGGAGTCAATTCCTGTACTTTTGCATCCCCAGGCACCCCAGCAGCGAATGAGCCCAGGTCACGGTTAGCAGTACTTTTGTCTGTAAGATACTATAGGTGTCGATTTCCCTGCCGTATTATTTTTTTTTTAAAGTGTGGGTTTGCTTACACATCGCTCTGGTGAGTATAGACCCGGTCAAACAAGGCTTCTGGAGCCATCCATTTCACAGGCAGCCGACCCTGTAATTAGGAAGACAATGGGAACATCCCATCAGCATATTCCCCCAGCCACAACGGCACCATCTGAATCTTCTTTTCTAATCCAGTTTGAAACATTTTCATTAACAACCACATCTGCCTTCCCGGTCACTGGGCAAAGCAGCAGTGGCCACATATAAACAGATTAGAGCATTTGATCCCTGGATCTTCGCTGACAATCTTTGCAGTGAATGCTCTCTGCAGAGGACTGTACTCTCCTGCCAAGGCAGGTTTAACATATCAGTGCATCTAAATCTCTGCATGGGAACAGCACCCACTGCTCACAGATGCAGTGAACTCTGTGGCAGAGCATGGGACAACACTTTCCATCTCTTTGGTTGGAAGTTGACTCCAAGTCCAAGCCCAGTTTAGACTCAACCTGAAGGGAAACTTCCGAAGAGTGAAGGCAAGGGCCAGGTCCTCTAAGAAACAAATCCTGATCCTGCTGGAGGCTAAAAGAGAAGGTCTGATCCCATCCTACATCAGGGTCACAAACACAGACTGTCATGGGAGAAACACAAGATGAGAAAGGCTAGATTAATCATAATTCTCTGGGGCTTTGTTTGGCCCCTGGAGGGAGACAGAAAGCATTTTTTTGTGTTTGAGCCATCATTTGGATATGGGGAAGCTTTGTCCTCTTCTGACCCACTGTCTCACTGAGGAAGACAACTAGAGATGGGACATGCCTGTTGGGGATGCTCAAATGGGATTAGGCTCTCAGCTGCCCCACGCAGCTCAAACAGGGAAAATCCATCTGAGCTGTGATTAGAATTCCCAAGAATTGTTATTAATTTATGATTAAGAAATCCTGGCAATTAAGAAAGATTTCTGATATGCTATTGAAGTGGATCAGTATGAACACAGCAGGCTTCAAAGGACTGCTTGGACATTTAAACCCCTTGCAATCCCAAGACCCACAGGTTCTGTACTGCCCTGAGTCTTGCACTGCCATCTCCTCATTCTGTCCCTAGGTAGGGTTTTTCCTCAGGGCTCAACATCTGCAGCAGGTTCTGAAGCAAGACACAGGGCTTCTAAAAAAAAAAATTTCATCTCTACAGAAAATATCAACAACTCCGGGCCTCAGCCCTTGTTTGGGACCATCTTCTCACTCTTGGATGTGGAGTCAAGAAGCTCAGATGTAAAAAAGAGAGAAATGCACGCAAGACAGGTAGATCCAGGTATACAAGAAGTGACATTCCTCTGTCAAGGGCTCTAGTGAGACAGAAGTTGGCTCCTTGGGGCCTTTATGAACAGTAGTGGAGCAGACTGGAAATGGCTCCATTCCTGTTTGGGAGAAACCTCAGTTTCTCTTAGTCTAAAGCATCCCGGCCAGAGCTGAGACCTCACACCAGCTGCCAGCAGAACCAGGATCTGTCAGGAAAAAACAGACAGTGGATAGAGTCCCAGGCTATCTACAGTCCCTCACTAGGTGAAGTCCCTGTCAGATTGCTTCCTCCTAAGCCCCTCCAGAAACAGACAAGAGCTGCTTGCTGCAGGGATGACCGAGTTCCCTGCCAGAAGGAGAACTGCGTGTGCTTGGCAGCTCTGTACTTACATTGGTGGTTTTCTTGTAATAGTCAATGTTGTGAACGTCTCTAGCGAGGCCAAAATCAGCTATTTTCATCACATTATCTTCAGTGACTAACACGTTCCTGGCTGCCAAGTCGCGATGAATGCACTGTGAAAGGTGAGCAAGTCAATAAATAAGGGCTCGTTAGCCGCTCGCGCCTGGAGCCAACAGCACCGTGTGGTTTATGAGCTGCTGTTTCATTGACTCCCGGGCTCATAAAGCTGTGGGCACTGCTCGGCTCCTGGCTCTGTGTGTCACTGCTCAGTGGGAACCTCCTCTCAGCAACACCTCAGAGCTGACACGGCCACGCACACAGCTTTTCTCTCCAAACGGGATGCACGGGTGAGAAATACAGCCCCCCTCCTCTGTGGGTGCTGACTGGGACATGCAGCTGCTTTTCTGGGCTGGTTCCCCCAGGAAGGGGGGAAAAATATCCTCAAATTAGGGTATCCCAAATACATCCCCCAGGAAGAAGGGAAAAACATCCTCAAATTAGGGTATCCCCAATATATCCCCCAGGAAGAAGGGAAAAAAATACTCAAATTAGGGTATCCCCAATATATCCCCCAAGAAGAGGGGAAAAAATCCTCAAATTAGGGTATCCCCAATATATCCAAAATGCATAGACTCACAGAATGGTCTGAGTTGCTTGTGCTTTTACAGGTATTTTGGGGGTGCTGATGGTCCTGCACAGCTGCATGGTTCAGGAGTGCAGCCAGCACACATATGGATGAAGCCTCCAGCAAAAACCCCAAGATACTTCATGCAGCAAAATTTGGCCTCTAAAGGGAGAAGCCTGCAATGTTTTGCCTGAGGTTGTCCCACACACAGAGAATTCCCTGCCTTTGAACACGTGGCTTTGACCAAAGGAGGTTTCTCAACTCACTTTCTGAGATGCCAAGTACTCCATGCCCCGTGCCACCTGGTAGGCGCAGGAAACCAGGTCCTTAAACGTCAGCTGCTCCTCGGGCAGCTTGCAGGTGTCAAAGGAATAGTCCATGCCAGGTGGGCGCCGTGCCCTGAGGTATTCCCGCAAGTTCCCCTTTGATGCGTATTCCACCAGCACATAGAGTGGTCCTGCAAGGAAGGGCACATCAGCATCCAGCAGAGGAACAGCTGACCACCAAAATCTCATCTGTGGTATTCTGGGCAAGCAGTGAGTAGTTTCATAGAAGGAACAGCCAAATCTGAGCCTCCCACGACCCTGTGAGCACTGGGCTGCTCTGCTACGTACCGTCCTGCGTGCAGGCACCGAGGAGGTTAATAATGTTTTTATGCTTCCCAATCATTTTCATCATTTCCATCTCAGAGACCAGGTCGGAAAGGTCCTTGTCTGTGGCATCGTCTGGAGAAAGTAGAAGAGGAAAGCAAAAATATGTCAGGAAGAAAGTGTTTAGGGGAATAGTTACAACTGCTGTGCAGCCATGTGGGGCTCTGATGGAGAAACAATACTCAGAATATGGCTGTATTTGGCTTTAGTCTACTTTGGGAAGAAGAATCAAAATAAAAACAAAACCTACTACCATAGCAACCAAAAAAGGCAAAAGAATAAATAAGTGGAGGTCAATGTTCATATGGAAATCAATAATGCCTTTCATCTTGTTTCAACCTCACAAGTATTAAAAAAAATAAAAATCAGCTTATGGTATGTGGTACCTGCTTTTCTGATAGTTTCCCTTCCTCATCTCTAGGGGCCAAGAGTTAATGATGGTGGAA
The DNA here is from genome assembly GCA_036630365.1 of Acanthiza pusilla. Taxonomy (NCBI): domain Eukaryota; kingdom Metazoa; phylum Chordata; class Aves; order Passeriformes; family Acanthizidae; genus Acanthiza; species Acanthiza pusilla. The sequence continues at coordinate 57,343,357 of JAXCHO010000164.1, forward strand.
AATCAGAGCTGGGAGGGAATGTTTTTTTAATGAAAAGTTGTAATTTTTCTACAAAAATAGAAAAACCTATCTACAAAAGTAGAAAAATTGGGGAAAACCTCCCCTAAGGAATGCTCTGGTTTGGAAAGATGGAAGTGCTCTTACTCCCAAAACCAGCTTCAGAAAGGACTACAGGAAATGTAAATTAAACAAACCCTTCTCTGATAAGAAATATTGCTTTTTATGACAACGCCCCCCCTGTGTAACCTCAGGCCCAGGGAGCCCCTGCCCTGCTTGCTCCAGCTGAACTCCTCAGCTGTCTGTGGTTACTGTGTCTGGGGGCAGGATGGGAAACGGAGACTCATCTAGAGGTGCCCAGCGACTCCCTTTTAACCTCTCAGGAGTCCTGATCAAATTTCTTCAATGAAAAAGATCCTCAAGGAGGAGTCTGTCAGCCGAAATTCTGCAAACTCCATCTGAGGTTGCTGCTCAAGCTTTTGGTAGAACAGGCAGCGCTGGTTATGGGAGGAGTAAGGAGTGGGCTGATTCACGGAGCTGGCTAGAAGTGAAGGGGGTTCCCCTCCTTGTCAGGGATGTTATTACCCCTTGGCAGAGAACTGGATTAATTCCCAGTCCCTCTTCCTGATGGGATTTGCACTTTTGCCTGCTCTCCAAGGACAGCGCTCACCCCCAGGCTATGTGGGTAAAGGGGAAGAAAGGCTGTTCTTGCTTTCTTCTATTGTACCCAGTTTGTATAAAAGACTTAAAAGAGAGGCAAAGAGAGGAAATCCCAGCACAATATTCTGTCCTCTTGGACTCCCCATACCTTTTAACATCTTGACAGCAACTGTGATGGGCTTGTTTGGCTTGTCCTTATCAATCCCAATCGCTTCTGCCATCACCACTTGGCCAAAACAGCCCTCGCCAAGCGGCTTCCCCAGGGTCAGGCTGGAGGGAGGAACAAACAGGTATGTTAGGGGGTCCTGGTGTGGGGGCACTCCCAGCAGGCATAAAGGCTCCAATTTGTGGGTTTGACTGACCGAGAACGTGTCAATTCCCACTTGGGATCTGGAGGCAGCTCCAGCTCGGAAACGTTGGCCAGCATTGGCCCATCGCTGGAGGAGAGGCGTGTGATCCGGACCAGGGGCGTGTTGGAATTCATGGAAGAGTTGGACTCCAGCGACACCTGCTTGGGTAGAGCAAATGAAGTGTTATTGCCACCTGTATCTCCAGGGCAGGCAGTGCCCAAGATTGATCACTGAGGAGGTTTGAGCTCTCTTTGCCCATATTTCTGGGAATTTCTAACTGTGAAATGCCCCCACCCTTGCAGAAAAGCACTCATTTAGGCACCTGTGGTCAGGCGTTTAGCAGGTGGAAAGGAGGGAATGGTCAGCCAGTGCCCTCTCAGTTGTGCTGTTGCATTTCCACAGCCCTTACAGGCTATGGAGTGACTTCTCCCATCCTGGCTCTGTCAATGCCCACCAGGAGCTTGCAGCCAAAGCCTGAAATCTGTAGCCCTCACCGTGGGGTTTCACACGGTGCTTTTTGCTCCTGCCCCTCGGAAACTTCCTGCGGCAGAACATCTGCGCACAGGATCGCTGCCACCTCTGCCAGGACAGCTTCGGGCTCACCAGTGACCTCTGCGAAAGCAGCAATGAGCACAACTAGTGCTCTTTCTCCCCAAATCCTTGCTCCTCCAGGAAGCCTGGACTGGACTGCTCCCCTGCCAGATGTGCTTTCCGTGGCACCCACAGCTGCACTGCCAGAGCCTCTCGGGGAAGGCCAACAGCAATGGGGGCTGCTCACGAACCAGAGTCAGCTGCCACCTCTGCCAACTCTGCCAAAACTCCACTGACATAGAAATAAATAAAAGGGAGTTACACTTCTAGGCTGCAGCCAAATTATGTCCCTCTTGGGTAATGGTTTTCTGGTGGAGGTTCTCACCTAGAGAGAGAATTTCAAAGTGGAGGAGAAAAAAAAAAAAGAGGGATACCATAGGGGGGAATAGGAATCTTGTATCTACTTTCTGTTACCTGTCTCTTGAGTGGGAATTTGGAGACTTTCTGTACAGTGGGGGTGTTCATGGCTTTTTTGTTTGGCATTTTCATCCTCCAGACAATCACCACGACCAGCACCAGGAGAAGGAAGAAAAAGCCAGTGCCATAACTGAGAATGCCAGTGTACACTGAGCCCGAATCATCCATCTCCATGAGCTCCTCGGCTGCAGGGTGACAAAAGACGGCAGTCAGGACAGGGCAGGCAGCTGCCCACACACAACTACACACACAGAGCACACAGAATTTGGGGAGGACTTGCTCAGCTATGCCAATTTGCTCGCTGACTTCATTGAGGGGACTCTCCCAGGCCAGTGGTTTTCCGCCTGCAGCTGTAGCTAAAACATCCGTTCAGTTTGCCCTTTTTGGGGTAATTTTACTGCCCCCCTTTGATGCAGCCCTTGAGTTTTCAAGAGCCTTCAGCCCACAGATTGAAAACCACTGCTCTAGGCTGAAGGTGTCTCCACACGTCTGTGCTGTCCCTCTGACCCAGATCTTGCTTTCTCCACACATCCACACAATGTGGCTGTGTGCCTTGGGCGTTCAGGACTGGGCTTTGCTGTGCTTTGCTGATTCAGATTCTCCAGCAAAGATTTCCACCAGACCAGTGCCTGCCCTGAGGGACCAAGGGGCTTGAACTGCACCCAGCAGTAAGGCATCACACAGGGACAAAGTCTCAAGAGAAAAATCTACTTAATTACTTCATGAAAACTTAGTTCTGCTGGGAAGAGACCAGAAGGTGTGGCCCAGAGAGGCGGGAGAGCCAGCAGGGTGATGGCCATGAGCCCATCAGCAGTGGCTACCTGCTTGCAAGAGTTTTTTAGAGACCAGCAAAAGTCAGTTGTGCTCTCCCCCTTGTTCCTTTCAGGACAGGCACGCAGATCAGAGGAAGGAGCCGTGGTGGGACTGATTTTCGGTCCCCAAAGGTGTGCTGGCATCAGAGGAACAGTCAGCAGTGGGAAGCTTTATAATGAAGTCATGCTGGTGTGGTCAGCTCACGGATGGATCATGTCCATCGCTGAGCAGACCCTTCAGCAAGCAGCAGGAGCCTTTCCCTGGCAGCAGCAGGCTCTGTGCCATGTTCTTGGTGGCTGTGCCCAGGAGGACAGCGAGAAAGGGCTGCAGGTGACATGGGGGGCTGCTCCAGCCTGTGTGCCAGCTGTGGAGGGCCTGATCCTGCCAAATGGCCATCTCCTCCCACGAGCACCAAACCTCCTGCGATCAGGCACTGTGGTTGATGCCACAGCTCTGCTGCCTTGGCTCACTCTGCCTTGTCCTCTGCTCCCTGTCCCTCACCCCACAGCATGGACAGGGCATTAGAAGCTGAGGTTCCCCAGGTGGGCTGGGTCTTGTACCCTCCTGTGGGGGCCTGCTGCTGCACAGATGGCTGTCCTTCACTGCAGCTGACTTCAAAATAAAGTTCTACTTTTTCAATTTTTGGTCAGTTTTCTCCTGCTCATTTTTTTCTTAAGTAAGAGGTGTGAGTTCATAAATTGTAAAAGCAGAGTATGAGTCGGATGAGACAATATGGTGATATTCTGAAAATAACAGAGAAATTAGTCTTCTAACCAAAGGAAATGTTTTCTCATCCAGTGGATGTCAGAAGCAGAAACAGGATCAGATCAGCTATTACAGAGCTGGCAAATAAACAGGAAAGATCAGCAGATCCCACCGGCAGCACGGTCGGGCGTGGAGGAGACCTTCTTAAGCCCCAGTAAAAGCAATCACATCCAAATCACCCGCACAGATAAAGTCAAGATTAGAAATGCCAAAGTTTCCGGTTCCTGAACACATCCCGAGATGGATGTGCTGTGAGACAGACCCAAATGGGTGAATCAAACCAGGCTCTTTAGGATTCTGGGTGCCTTTTCAGTAAGGGTGTGTTGAACACACTCTCTGCAAGGCAAAGCATGTATGAGATTCAATATGAATATTGCTGGTACTTCCCTGGACCATGCTCAAGCCTGCCCTGTAGCCAGAGGCAGATTCTGCAGGTGAAGGGGCAGTGCAGCCTCATTCCCCCTTTTGCAGAGCAGATCTCTCTGCTGCACATTCTGTGCTGGCTTCATTGTCAATAAGAGCTTTGCACATGAAAGGACCACAAAATTGAGGTCACTCTGGCCTCGGGTTTCAAGCCCAGTGCAGTTTTCATCGATCCCAGCTGGAGCAGGCAGCATGCAATGCCCCTGGGAGCCAGGACTCCTGTGCTCTGCCTACAGATGACTCTCCTTGACCTTCTGTTTGAGATCGCTATCTTGGCCTGCTCATCCGTGAAGTGGAAATAATGCTACAGGCAGGGAAGGGTGTACTCACACCAGACACTTATGCATCTAATTTTAGGTTAAGATATGAGGTCAGACAGAAAGGATCCTTCATAAGATGATCCACAGTTCATGTCCAATTTAGGTGCCCTGGATCATCTGATGGGGAGGTTTCCTTCTCCCACTGCCAGTGTAAGAAGACAAAGCTCCTTAGTTTGGCACTTAACAGTGCTAACAAAGAGGCTGTGAATACCTCCCTGTTACTGAGATTTATTTTTTTTTAAAGATACTGTGTATTTTATATCAGTACTGCAATCATTTAAATTTCGAGATGCAATGCAAAAAGAGTCAGCTGCAAGTATGCAACAGGGGTCTGCAGCAAATCCCAGAGAAAAGCCCTCCCTGGAAAACACTCCTCTTCCAAGGAAGGGGCGTCTGCGGGAACTTGGCATTTCTAAAGCAAAACACTGAGGCATCCTGGAGAGAGAAGGAGAGGCCAGCACAGAAGGAAATACCTGGTAGCACCGTCAGCCAAGCAGAGTGATGTGAGAACCCAATAGAATTCCCTGCGAGACAAGTATATTCCCCAGCATCCTCAAAAGTAACATTTCGCAAGTACAGAATCTCTAGCTCCTTATCCGTTGTGTTAACACCTGCCGTCTACGGGGAAAAAAAACACATACATATAGAAAGAGGGAAAACAGAGAATAAGCCACATTCCCAGCAAGTGTGAGGACACCACAGGCAAATTTCAAAAGCAGATTAAGGTGGTTCTTTTTTTTTTTATTTTCCAATGGCCCATCTTCCACATTTATTTATTCATTCCCCTCTGCAACCTGTAGTCAAAAGCAAAAAAAAAAAGTTCCCTTCACCAGGTTCTTACTCTGTCCCACTAAAGAAGCATGCAAGCAAAAGCATCCAAATGAAAAATTGCCCCCACAATATGACTGACTGGGTTAGTGAGGTGAGTACAGGGGTGGGGGAAAGAAAGATGGGACTGAGGAGGGGAAAGACAGAAAGAAAGGGGAAAGGAGAGGAGATGTAGTGGGGAAAGATTCAAGTGCTGATCAGAGGAATACACAAACGTTATGGTTCATGAGTTCATCGAAAAAGACAGAATTATAGAATTTTTTAGAATTTCTTCAGTGGGCATCCCAAAGCCATCTACTGATTACAGAGACCTCGACACTGCAGTAGAAATCTGGCAGATAACCAGAGGGTGCCTGTAAGAACTTTCCTGCAGTGGCACTGAACAACAGAGCAGCCAAACCTTCTAAGGCTGGAGTCAAACCCGAGCCCATGAGACTGCTTCTCCGCTCTAGTTAACATGGTTTGCTTGTATGAGCCAATGTTGGTATTTATTTCTCTACTACTTCTCCAAGGGACAGAACTGATTTAATCAGTTTTAGAGGTGAAAAACTCAAAAGAGTTTGGTTTTCCAGAGCTTTGAATGTCACAGGTCATTAACATGCAATTCTGTTATCAGCACTCAATTGTAAGGAAGGGAAAGGAATAAAAGTATGAAGAGTTGATAGCAAAATTTGACAGTCATTTTATTGTGGGAATTTTTCCATGGCAATTGCTGTATAGGCGTTACAGTCTTGTTAAAAAAAAAAAATTAGCAAGAAAATAAGATAAAGCCATTCAGCGTCAGTTGACAGGGTATAATACAAAATGAATAGTAATTTTAATCACTAGATTCTTAAAAATGTTATAGCTCATTCTTGCAGTTGCCAGGGCCTTGGGACAGAGTCTGTGGTTTACCTGGTTTTGGTTTGCGAATGTGGAGCCAAAATGGCTTTTCGGCTATGCCTACGAAATTGTTGGCTCTACACAGATATTCTCCTTCATCTTGTTCTGTCACATTGAACAGATTTAGGTTAGCATCGGCTTCAGCGTTTTTACTGATCCAAGACTGCAGGAATAGACAGAAACCTGAACTTCAGTAAACCAAACAATAGCTCCATCGCACCTACATCAGCTAGGGTTGACTGCGCACGGCTGCGGCACCATCCCCTCTCACCCTGCGGTCACACACCTAACCCAGCACCTGGGTGACGAAGAGGAGTTGCCTTTGGCCCCCAAACCACGATGAGCTCCCTTCCCTTCACACATGCGATTTCTTTTTTTAAACAGACCAGTCTGCCCCTTCTCCATCTGACAGCAGTCAAAGGCCCCATGGTTTCTCAGTAACTCCGCAGACAGGAGCACCAGAGAAAGGGCTTAAGTAGAGATTTGTGTTTGCAACCCAGCTCAGCAAATACTGTTTCAATTATCAGATTCCAAAATAGAATTTGGAAACAAAATACAAGCAGTGGCGGTCTGAAACTCGCTGCTGACTTTGCCTTTCAGAAATTAGCTGTAATTTTTTCCACTGCTTATAGGAGCCTCTTCTTTACTAAATAAAGTGGTGTATATAAATCAAACAAACTTCAGACTTTTAAGCAAGGGGTTTATTTCTCCTCTTCTATGCTGCCATAACAGCACATCAGTTTTTTTTCCCTAAACACTAAACAGTTGTTTTTATTTTGGCTGAAAATGCACAACTGTTTTAAGTGGCCTCAGAAGAAGCTTCAGTTCTGGAAATGAAAATAAAGCAATTCTCCTCTCTGTTTTGGTCTTACACTCTCCAGCCCAGCCTTGATGCCTTTCATTTCCAAGCCTGATCCTGCCAATATGACTTGCAGCTGATTAAAATCATCGGGGCAGCCAGCTCTGATAGGTTATTAGGAACTGAACCCAGAGGAGGCACCAGAGAGGAGCCCCAGTGTCCATGTCTGATGACAAACACCACCAGTTTTGACCTGATCTCATCTCCACGGCTTACGTGCAAGTCTGTGTGCCCTGACTAGTGGGGAAACGTGCCTGCCTGCTGTTGCTGCCTTGTTTATAATTAAACCGGGCATGTTTCAATGCAGAATGTACGATTTAGCCTTTGACAAAGCTTGGGCACAGTGCTGCCAGCCCCCCTCTGTAACTGGAATGCATTTAGTGCTCTTCTGCAAAGAAAAAGGGGTTTTCTTTGATCACAAATTAGCCCAGGCTTTCAGGAATTGATGCAGGTGATGGCTCGGTTTGTGAGGCTGTTTAAAAAATGGGTTGAAAGTACAGCATTCAACTTATCCATCTGGACTTGGGTGGGGTTTGACACCTCCCCTTTAGATGTGGGGGGGGGAATTTCAAGTGCTGGCTACCCTCTGTCTCCCTTGCAGTGATGGAAACTGAGATATTCCCCATACTTAAACTGCCCCACAGCAGCTCCTACACTCCAGAAAATCTCCTGAAAGCAGGAGGGAAGGGCAGGCTGATAAAAAAAGCCTTATCTCCCTGCAGGCAGCACAGCATGGGGCAGGAGAGGGCTGTTAAGAGCATCCTGCTCCAGCCAGGAGCATGGCATGACAGGAGGGGAACGAGTCCATAAAGCCAGTGGACCAACCCCGAGATGATGGCAAGATCATTTTTATCAGATCTTTATTTATACAATACAAGAACACAACATGAAAAAAAAGAAAAAATCCCTGCAAATCTGGGCCTGACACAGCTCTGCGGAGGCCCAGTATTGGCACACAAAAGATGCATCCCAAAATGGAAATGCTCCGTGCCCCAGCGCTGATGCCGGCATTAATACAATTCAAAGCATTCCTGATTAACCAGAAGTAGTAAATAGACGTGTGCTGGTCCTATTCAGCAAAAAACATAAAACCAAACAAAACTTGTGCTTTCAAACGCCTGCCTGTGCTCCCCTTCGAGGAATGCGGAGCCTTTGCCGTCCACAGAAGAGAAGGTATTTGGCAATTCTAATTACCTCCCCACCCCGCTGCCGCTCCAACTTAATTTTAAAACACTATTTATACGGACTATTTGTATGTTCTTTGCCGCGGCAAAATGGAGGCTTGTGCCTGTGACACAAGGCACTGTTCGCAGCGGCTCTGCAAACTTCCAAAAGGTAGCACTTTATCCCACGGGGACCACACACGGAGCTCGGAGACTATACGAGATGGCATGTGACACAACCAGCTATTCAGAGCTTGGTACTGGGCTGTGAAACCAGGGGGAAATTCAAATATGCATAATTCAAACACATTTGGGGAGGTGGCGAGAAATAAAAAGTTTTCTCAACTCGAGAGAAGCACATGTTGCCAGTCCTGAAGAACTGTCTCCAACCATTTCTTCCAACCAATCTGTTATTTCAATCTGTGTAATTATTTCCAGGGTCTCTGGCTTTTATTATAATGTATCTGGCTGCGTTACAGTTCTGTAGATACTGTCTGATAAGTGGTTGATTTTTTTTTTTAAACTTCATACAAAGAGAAGCAGGGTGTGTGCAGAAGGATGTGCTCAGGGAATATCCACACACAGGACAGCCTCAGCTTGAAGCTGCAGAGACAAAATCTGCTTTTAGCACTAACTGCAGAGCCAGAAAAACTCCATTTGGCCCTACATATTTTAATAAATACCATCACATGATGCCTTTATTTTTTTAAAGGATTTTAGAAGTCCAATGTGCTCTTCATTCCCTATTCCCTACTTTTTAATATTACATTGGTTGAGGGGAACCAAACCCTCTGGCTCTGTTCTGGTTGTAATCTGAAGTTCCCTTTCAAGAAAGCATTTTAGCAAAGTAAAGTCTTACTATGTACTTTTTGCTCAATAGAAAAATTTTTTAAAAAGGCTTTCCTGAGCACTGGTAATAGCAATGTTCACAAATTTAGTGGCTGTAACAAGACTGTGCTGGCTCTCAGGCGCTGGTAGCTCAGCATTATTTGGTACGTGCACGCTGCAGTGTGCTTACTAGGAAGAGTAAATGTGTTTTAGCTGGGAGACTTTTATTTTAATAAACCCTGAAAATACCTCTATTGAAGCTGTAAAAAAAGGGTATTTTTACAATTTTAGGCCAAATGCAATCTGACAGCTCTTTTATTATGCTGCATTTCTCACAACTGCCTCAGCTGTTACAACTTCTTTGCTTATCTGTGCCACCACAGTAGTAGTGTTATCTCTGGCAAACAGAACAGTTTGGAGCCTCCATTTCGAGACATTTTTGCTGTATCCCCTCCAAAATGCAGAGTATTCCACTGGGCAGGCTTACAGAAGCACGGCCCTGCGGGTGAGAAGAAGGAGCCTGTACCAACCTTCAGCACCGTGACATAGGGAGTCCCATCAGGTCCATACTTGCTGCCATTGACTTCCACGTGTTTCAGCCACTGGATGTGAGGCTGGGCATCGCTGTAGACCTTGCAGTGAAACTCCACATTGCTCCCTACCACCACGGTCTGGTTGGCAGGGAGCCCTGCCTGTAGGATTGGTCGGTGGGGTGACCTTTCTGAAAAACAGATAAGAGAAGAAATCCTAATTTACCTGGGTTTTTTGGTGGTTTTTTTGGGCTTTTTTTTTTGTTTTTTTTTTTCCCAGAAAGTATTTTCTTCTGAAACCCTCATCTTCTGCCTTTTCAGGGGAAAGGGTTCAAACTAGGCTTGTCCCCATGAGCATCTTGATCACTGCTCTACCCAGCGCTTCTCAAGCCAAACAGAGAAGAACAACCTGGGAAGGGAGGAGGCATTTCAGCCCTGCCATTCCTTCTCTGGCCCCTCTGCAGATCCATTCAGTAATTTCCTGATCACAGATGTGAGCCTGAATCCTTGGCCAAAAAGAAGCTTGTTGCTGGTTTTAGAAGACACATGATCCAACACTTTGGGAAGGAAACCAAGCTCCTGCTTCCCATATCCTATCCCACAGCTATTCACCATCGCCACCCATCAGCTGTGGAGAGAAAACAGTGAAATCTCACCTAAGACATCGAGCTGGTAGGTGTGCCTAATGTTGCCGTATTTGTTCTCCACGACGCAGGTGTAATTCCCTCGGTCTGACGGCACAACGCTCTCCATCACCAAGCTCCACTGCTGGTGCCGCAGCTGGGGAAGAAATCAAACCATCAGATTGTGGTGGAGCACCATCATCGCCAGAGCTTTCAAACCAATGAACAGGCAGTGAGCTTCCACACACTTGGCCAGCATGAATGGACCCCAGGGCAGGCCTGAACATCACAAGGACCCGTTACAAGAGTCGTTAAAGTCTTAATGAGAAAAGGCATTAAGACCACTGTAAAAATTAAAATGATGCAATACAGTGTAACACACTGAGATTTCAATGGGAACTCTATGTTTCCACAATAATCACAGTAACAAAGCCAGCTGACAGCTGAATGTGGCACCTCTCATTAGAATAATGACTTCAGAAGGCACCACGTAAGATAATTCCCATCTATATCTTAAAATGTGTGCGCTATGGAGGCAACAGGTTATGGCATCTGTCTGAATAGAAACATGACTCTCCAACTGAGTTAGTCCCCTAAATTCCCTCTCACAAACAGGAGAAAACACATCCAGCCTCAAATCTGGTCCCTAGGATGCTTGGTCAGCCCTTCTATTTTGGCACCGAGTTTTGTATTAGTTGGTTTTCTGCACGTGGCTCATGTCCAGAGCTGATGGTGGCTCAGTAGCAGAAGGGAAAGCACAGCCCATGTCCCCACCCTGACCTGCTGCCCTGTGATCTCAGCTAAAATGTTTGTTTCTAATGATTATAAAGGAAATAACGGATATGGAAAGCGAATCTTAATACAGAAAGCAACCAACAGTAACAAAGATGACTTCAGGGTACACAGCATATGTAAGCTCTCCAAATCTCTGGGTATTAATTTGATGCCTTCTGCTGCCCAAAGCAGAACGTTTAACTTTATTAAGCATTTTGAAGGTGACCCCAAGGACACAGAAGCAGGAGATTTACAATAATGCTGCACTATAGAATGTCAAGGGCTGATGGAAAAAACAAGGGTGTAATTGCTCCTGGAGATTTCTTGCTGCAGCAGGTGAACTCAAATATGAAGTCATTTAACCTCTTTTGCTACACATAAATTGCATCCACATGCTTTCCTTAAAATGGCCAAGTTGCAATCAAAGCCAGAACTTTGCAAAGAGAAGGTTTAAAACCATAGGACTAGACAGCTTAGTTGCAAGATAAACAAGCAAAAGTCATTTTAACAAATTGTAGACCTCTGCAGCCATGAAAACAGCACTGCTGAGCGCCCCACTTTTTCAGAGACCACTGAATATAGCATTTCCTTTCATTTAATTCCTTTCATTATGGGTAACAGGAGGCTGTGGCCAAATATTTTGTACAGACATCTCAGCTGTGGCAGCTGTCTGGTCAGCTCTGACTGCACCTCTGCCCACCCAGTTCTGCACAAATGGAGGAGCTCAATGCAGAACCAACATTTCGCCTTTTGTAAAACAACATCCCCCTTGCTGCACCTCTGTAACCGTGTGGCAATGACAGAGCAAGAGAAGCTCTGAGAACAGTGAGCCTGGACCTCGAGCCCATAGCTGAACGTACCAGACCGTCACGGAAGTTTCAATGCAAATTTGTGGCTGCTCAGGGGCTCATTTCCATACTGGCTTGTCTCATAGTTGTGTCTAAAGGCTTCTTTTAATCCACTTTTCAGCAGTGCAAAACATTTGCAACTGGAACCCCTAGGAGCTGCTCCATGGAAATGGGGCTCCAGACACATGGACGACTCCCTAGCCTGACCTATATTCTAAAAACAGGTCCAAATTAGGTGTTTTACTAAGGATGCACTTTCAAAGACACTTTTATGACACTTTCAAAGAACTTCTCTTTGTCAGGTTTGTGATGGGAACTTTGGATTCTGAACAGAGAAGAACCTGGGGGCACAGACTCGTGGGGCAGAACTTGTTTGGAAACTTTGGAAGATGCTTTTAGTTTTGAAAACTTTCGGAAAAAGATGATGTTCCCGAGTTAGGATAGTCACTGCACTTGATAAAAACACCAGAAACAAGAAGTGACTTAGTGCAGGCATTAATCAAGTGGGTGAGATACTGGAAATCCCTCTGGTTTATTTGGTGCTGTCATTTTTGGCTCCTTGTGAAACAAACATTTGCAGACACACTTGGAACCTCGTGTTTGCCAGACTGGTATGCAAGTCAGTGCAACGGTCTGGGGAAGGGATAATCCTCCATCTCCCCTCCCCCTCAATCCTCCCTTCTAGGGTCATTTAACACACACAGGCTTACGATATTAGAGATTCCAACACGGATTTAACCATTAATGCCCTTTGGGAAATTTCATATGATAAGTCATATGAATTTCTTTTCTTTACCGGTTAAGGATGAACTGTAACAAAACCCGGTTAGCCTGCCCATCATGTTTTCAACACTCACCCTTCTCTCTTCTGCAGGCTTTACACTGTGCAGTCACACAGGTCTAAATGCCATGTGCAAGGGGCAGATGTGGAAGAGTGGTCAGCTTTCGTTTGCTGACAACAGACTTCTGACAATCAACATTTAAACTCTTTCACACACTGAAAATTTAAACTCTTTCACACACTGAAAACAAATGAGAACATTCCCAGCTCAAGGATTTCTGGGTTAAGACCAGATCTTGAGATGAAGCAAGCCAACCAAACTCTGCCAGATCTGGATCTTGCCCATTCTTTTCAAGAGGCCTAATCCTGTTATGAAGTTAAGTTGTAACAGGGAATTTAAATCTCAAATACATGAGATACCAAGCAGGTTTTCAATCTCCTTTTCTGGTTCAAATCTCAGCTGATATCTATCAGTATATTTATACTGGATGAGATTTACACAAGACTACTTACACCTAACTGTGGCTCATGACCAAAAGCAAGCAAATAAAGGAAGGAAAATCACAGAGAAAGATGTCTTTATATCAAGAATGGGACAAAGAACTACACCTAGACAGATAGAGAGCTTAAGCCAATCTTCCTGTAATTGTCCTGACATTGCCTTCAATAGCTCTTTTAAGCATCAACTTGTTGCTGGAAGGTGCCCCTAGAGAAACAAAGCACAGTGATGCCAAAGACTCACTACTGCATTTCAGAGGATGAAACGTGTCAATTTAAACTCAAAGACAGATTAAAACTACTGGAAAGTGGGTAGGGGAATTGCTTTCAGCTTCAGATTTTTTTTTCTGCAGGCATAATTTAGTGCAGCTGATGTGACACAGTTTAGTAAAAAGCCATTGGAATGGCGCACGCAAGCTGAAAACACTTTGTGATGATCCTTCCAGCCTGCAATTAGTAAAAGATGCTCGTGCTTTGTGAATGTCATCTGCCGAAGAGCAGTTTACCCACAGGAGTTGCCTCCCCACTTCTCTTCCCTCCGTGGCTTTTCAGGAGATCCAAACCTGAGCGTGTTCTCAGCCTCATCCAGGCTGGAGCAGGGACAGGGCTGAGGAAGGAGCTTTAAAGGCTTCACTGAAGCCATCACAAAAGGCTCTTTCAGGAACGGGTCTGAGCTAACAGGAAAGAAACAGCCCAAAACTTTGGGGAGGGAGGACTTTTTTTGAATCCTTCTCTGGTTTCTGGAGCATGGCATGCTTTGCATGCCCAGTCCCCTTTCAAAACCCTACGGATGTGGCAGGCATCAGCACACAGCTATCCTGAGTACTGATGAAGGTGCCTTCCTGCAAGTCACCTTCTCTTCTTAGCACCAGAGTCCAGGGGTATGTCAGGGCTGGCAGAGTGCAGGCAAAAATTGCTGCTCAGGAGTCCTTCCTGCTACGATGATTTTGTTATAATCAGCTGCACCAGTTTTATTGTCCCCAAATAAAATGGGAAAAAAAGAGTCTGACTGTGATCTCAAGGGGACAAACTAATAACAACAACAGCAAAATCTCAGAAAAGCTGATTTTCCTTTTAAAATCCTGCCATAATTCATCATATAAAGTAGCACAGAAGCTTCTGGCTAATTAAATAATTTGACTGCAGTGGGGTTTTGTGTCCCTGAGCTCTGTCTATAAACATGAGCCAGAGCATTTTCCAGAACACCTCATGGTAGAAAGGCAGCAGGGAGAAGAAAGCAGCCAAGGAGCAGATGCTATTACTCTGGCTAAGGGGAATCCAACACTTGACCAAGGGTCAGTGATTTATACCACAAGAATGTTAATGACTACCAGCATGATGGTCCAGCTCTTTGGTGAGGTCTTTCCTATACCTTCAAAGGACACTGAATAGGTTTTCTTTGAGAGCTGCGAGTAGCTATGGCTTGGTCCAACAGATCTCAATGCACTGGGCTCATCTCCAGAAATTAGGACAGAAGTTTCTGCTACTGCTTTTTCATCCCTGTTCACAATGCAACCACAAACTCAGCCCCATTTTTACCTACTCCCTGAATGACCACTACAGACAAACTCAGAGGGAATTAGCCTTTGATCCCAAAGGACAGCAGACCTTTTTAACACTTTGGTGCCCAGCAACTCCTAAGAATGCAAGAACCACCTTCATTTCTACACAGTCAGGACAGTGCTCTTATAACTACCGATGTTAATCACTGTGCAATACAATTTTCTAGTTGGTAGAAATAATAAAAACTGAGATCCAAACCAAGGCCTTACCTTAATGCCCCCAATCCTGTGCTCCCCTTTGAACTCCTTGCCGTTTTTCAGCCAGTAGATGGAAGGAGTTGGGTTTCCACCCGCTGGACATCGGAAGCGCACGGTGTTGGCAGCGGGAACTGCCAGCAGCTTCTTCTCCATCTTATCTGGCCGGGTCCAGAAGGGGACACCTAAGAAAGGAAAAACCAAGCTGAAAAGGACCCTTTCTGCTGCAGAGGATATCAGCTGGTGAGCAGATGCATTTGAGGAGTCTCTGGCATGTGCAGATTGACAGTTAAATTGCTACCTGCTGCCGTTAAGATAAATGACACAGAAATGCTTTCCAGCTAAATGACTCTCATAGACATAGACATGGTGTTTGCATTTCAGTTTTGTGATGAAAGGTTCACGACCAGGTTCTTGTATTGGTAATGCCAGTATAAATCTGAAGTGGCTGCTTTTAAATCAACAAGTAGAGCTATCCCAGATCAGGATGAGAATCTGGCCGCAGCGTGTAAAAAGATACAGATGTACCTTTGGGACATTAGTAGCCAAGAAGTATAAACAGCAGAAAGATGTTAGAACTGTAAAAGAATGTTGATGGGCCAGCAAGGGAGCAGAGAAAAAGTATGAGCTGAGTGCGCTGGAAAATGTTCCTCCTCGGCGAGTACAAATGTAGTGTAGCCTCCTTAAGGGAAGGAAAGAAAAAAGCGTGCCAGTGCCAAACTGGTTTATCATGTTTATGTTCTGTAAGTACGAGTGATTCTAGTTTTAAAGATTCATGTTACCTTTGAACAGGGATAAGTTTTAAAACACCAGTGTTAGCATGAGATACTTTTTTATAATCTGCCTCAAGTACAGCTACGTTCTTTGGCTGTGGTACAAACATTACATATTAACTCCAAATTAAGGCAGCAGCAGCGGCAAACTCATTATACTGGGAAGAAAGAAAAAGTTTTTTTAAAAAAAGCCTCCCAAGCTTTCATTTCTGCTTAAGGAAACACTGCAGAGCTGCACATGCTGTGTTTCCCCTGCCACACCAGGGCCACATCCAATCTCCCCAGTCCAAGGGGAGATGGGAGCAGTGTCTGGGCTGCAAAATAGCCAAGGAGGGCAAGGAGAGTAAATGGCATCTTCTCCAGCTGGGTAGGAAAAACTCACAGACATGGAGCACCAGTTGCAGAGGCATGTGTGCTTCTGGCCAAGACAAACTGAATGTGCTGGTCCTCCAAGAACTGCCTCGGAGAACACGCTGGCCACCAAAGCTGTGGGGAAAGCACCGCTGATGGTCTCTCCTGCAGTGGTGACGATGCTCAGAAACACCACCAAGCGCCACAGCCCCATCTCAGTGCTACTCTGAAGCCCCTGTAATCCCCTTTTCCTTAATGACAAGGCTGTACAAAGTTTTCCCTCTTGTTGCATCCCTCCCAGACGCAGGGGAGCTGCTCCCTTTCTCCAGCAATCCTCGGTGCCCTTAGCCCTGACTCATTTGGCTCCATGACACTCATCCCACTGCAGCTCCAGGTAAGTCAGTGATCGACCCCAGCTTGGTGTAAGTCCCCTGTGTCCCCCACACAGGCTCCCTGCTGCATCCCAGCTCCAAGGATATTGCAGGAAAGACCATACAGCTCAGCCAAGGCAATCCATACACCCACTGGTTTTAGCACCTGTGACACTCTCCTCACGGTCCCCTCTCTCTGCAAAGTCCACGAGGAGCTGGATGCCAGCAGCTCCATCCAGGAGACCCCCCATTTGCTAGAGACAGTCCTGCTGGGCACATCGCTCTCATGTCCCATCTGCTGTCCCACCCCTGCAGTGGATGGAGGTGCCTCAGCAATGCCATCCCAGGGAGGGAAATCCAGCACTGAGGGCTTGCATCTGCCTTCAGCCTGCCTTGCACAACAAGCTGTGATGCCTATCAGCGTCAGCCCCGCGTATCAGAGGAATCTGTGCTCACCCATCCCATGTACGCCTCATTTTTCAAACAACGAAACTGCTCAAGGCCCTTTTCTTGCCAGGATGGCACCGGATCCGGCAGGAGTGTGGCTGGCACAAACAATGGCAAAAGGAGGAATCCCCACAATTCCCATGGTCCTGCAAAATCCCGGCTACAAACTTTGCTGTGAAGACGCGGCACATCCAGGAGGCCTGAAATACTACATGATAATGTGGGCTAAAATGGGACATCGTGCAGCCATCTACCATTCCACATGGCAGAACTGCACAAAAATGCGGAATATTCCAAAAATGTTAGAAGAGTGGGTGCAACCGCTAAAGGAAGAACAGGTCTTGATGGTAAAAGGATGATGTTGCTGTAGCATGAAGGAAGGGCAGAAATGAAGCAAAGGCTGGGCAAATCCCCAGGCAGCAGCAGGGACTGAATGCAGAGGACACTTGGGGTGGTGCTGGAAGGCCGAAGAGGACAGAGCTCCAAAAAACCATGAAGATGTCTTGTCCTTGGTTTCTGAAGCCTGGGCTACTTTCTGGCCAAAGGCTTCCTTTTGGAGATGCATCCTGATTTCCTGGAAACTTTACACGAGGTTGACCGTGCCACAGGGGAGAGGTATGGGAAAGGCCAGGCATGGATGGAAAATTCCCCTTTGCCACCACTAAGGAGGGCAGGCAAATAATCTGCCGTTTGTTGTTTAACATATATGCCTACAATAAATCCAATTTCATGGTGTTTTACACTCACCTGGGCACTGGGGTGTAACTAGATCGCATGGTCACCCCACCAGGACCAGGTTCCTCTTGCTTTTTGGGGCTCTTTCCTTTTCCACGCCATCTGCATGTGCTGCTGGGTGATGTTCCATCACATTTTCTCACTCAAAAGAGGAGTTTGAATCTCACAGGAGATCCGTCAACCCACTGGCTGCAAATGCTGTCACTGAAGCCAAGGGGGATTTTGCTATTGGAGATCAGAGAGGAGCAAGATGGAGCCCAGGAGAGTTTCCAGCGAGGGATATTCTCCATACAGAGCAAAGGCAGGATTCACTCCTGCCTCCTGCAATTAGACACAGCTTCTTCCCTGAGTGCCTTCCCTCATTTGGGTGCTCTTCTGTGAGATTCAGGGCTTGCCAGGGCTGGGCACCCCTGGATTATTGTGCCAAGACTCAAGCAGGGCATTGCTCTCAAGTCAAACTGGAACTGGAAGAAAGCGTCTACACATTGAAAACAGTGCCTTTGTTCTCACTTGCAGGAGCAGCGAACAAAACATCCCTGCTTTTGGTTTGCTCTGCCCTCCGAGTCCTTTCATTACCACTTTTTAAGGGGCTGAAAATGTTGCTAACTCTTCTTTTCAAGCAAAGCTTGCAAAGCTCCAGAGCATTTTGGGAGCGGGAAAAGAGGAAGGATGAAAGACAGGAAAAGTTTCTAGACTCACTCTCTCTAAATTAATTACCAGCAATGATTTTGCATGTGCAGGTGTGGAAAAAAAAAGGGACCAGCAAACATTATCACCGGCCCTTTCCCATCATCAAACACTAAGCCTGACGGTCCGTTTTGTTCGTCAAAGACACCGGCCACCCATCCAACTGGAATGACCAATTAAAAAAAAACTGAGAGCAATACTTGGAATAATAAATACAGCCAAGCGCTCATTTAGCAATTAGGAGCTGCCACCAAATTCTGTGGCAGACAGAATCAACCCTAATTGTGTAATTTCCCCAGCTGACGCCTCCGAGGACACAGCCAGATTTAATTGGAGATTATGGGGGCTCTTTGAAGGTGCTGGGGCTGCGCAGCAGGGGCTCCAAACAAACAGATACGAGAGGGGTAGGGAGCACTGGGGCAGAAGCGCAGTGTGTGAAAAGGGAGTTTTGTTTTTGTTTCGGGGCCAGGAAAAACAGCTGTAGAGAACAGAGGTACTAGAAAGGCTCTTTCTGCAAAGGCGGATCACGGTTTGTGACAAGGCTGCAACAAATGGGCTGATTTGAAGCTGCTGAAGTTCCTCCTCATTCTTTTCTGCTGCCTATCCCTCAGGGATGCCATGCCCCGTTTCTGCAGTGCCCTTCAGAGAGGAAGCTTAAAGGAGAGCGAGCAGAGCAGGGCACTCCACATGGAATTTGTATTTCCAAACCTTAAAAATAACAAGATTGGCTTCAAACTCACGGCGCTGTTGGAACCACCTTTCCAAGCTCTCCGCTATATGAGGATGAGAAACTCTCTTGAGTAACACAATTAAGCCAAAAAAGTAACTTATCACTGCAAGGGGCCAGGACACAAGGATTTTATTCAGTGATGTGCAGTGTGGCAACACTCAGTGAGCAAGTCTGGGATGGATGTTTCCCCCTAAATATGAAATACTATCAGTTATCCTGATAGTATTTCATAGCTTTAAGGACCCTTCCAACCTAACCATCCTATGGGTCGATGTCATTTTTCTTTTACATGAGAGCGTGTTTATGGCCTTTCCTCCTCTAAACACTGACCATAGCTATGTCTGATGCCCGAGCAGGGGCTCATACACCCCTTTCGTAGGGCACATTTTTTCCACAGGAGATAGAGGACCTGGGTATTTGGGCTGTCCACAGAACACGGCAGTGGCTACACCATGTCTGGGATGGTCCTTCAGGCCCTGTTCCTGGTGGGATGTCCTCACAGTGGTGGCACCAGGGTTCACAACACACCTCTCCAGGCTCAGGAGACCTCTGAGGCTTAAGTGAAGGACCTGACACCAAAGAAAGCAACATAAAGCACAGCCGTGTCACGAAACGCTGTGAGGTTTCACCGCACGGACACATGAAGCTAATCGACCATTTTTAAAGCAGAAGAGAATCCAACCTCTTATAACGAGACCTTTAAACAAAGCCAGCCGTTACCTTCAGGTCTAAAAACAGACACGGCCTCAAAGTCAAGAAGACCCAGAAAACAGGCTATAAATACATGTGGCGAAACGTGTTTTCCTTCTCAGTGAAGAAAAACGTCTTTCTGTACCATAAGCCAGCCGATGTTTTGTGATACCTGTTGCTAAGAGATCGAGTTCTCCATAAACCACATAAAAAAACGCACAGAACGATTAGTTGTTCTCATCAGAAGCTGCTCTGCAAGAAATCCTGACCAAAACCCAACCTTCCTTGTGTCTGTACCATTCCTCAGCAGGCAGCAGGAGCCCTGAGCACCTCTGCAGAGGTGCTGTCACCTGGCAGGATTTGGCCCCTAATTAGAAGCTATCAGAAAACCACTAACTGCTGCTGCTGGGTCTCCTGGCACCGTAACTCACCATTACTGTCCACACACAGCGCTATGAACTTATTACAGCAGGAGATCTGCTTGAAAGAGCCCTGAACATCCAATGCTATGGGCAGGAGAGATTTTCCAGTCATGTTGAACTCCTGCCAATGTACGTAGCCGATTAGGAGTTCAAATGCAAGACATTTATTTATTAAAAACACATACACACGGGCAGCTCACTTTGCAGAAGTATAAAGAGCAGAATAAAACACAACACTCTGAAGCCTGTAATGATCCTGATTAATGCTATTGCACTTAAAGAAAGCAGCACTGGGATTGAAAGAGATTCACTGTAAAAGCACCAAGAGGCTCTGTTCTGGGACTCTCTTCCTCACAGGAGTGAAAGAAAAAGCCAGTAAAGCCAAAGGGGTTGCTCCTGCTTCTAGCATCAGTAAATTTGGCCCATGGTTAGTGTAAGTTTTAAACTCTGACTCCTGTCAAGATGGTGGTAAGGACCAGAATCAGAAGAGTTAAAAGCAAAACAGTCAGGGTTTGAAATGGTATGAAACTGGTGTAACATCATTGCAGTAAAAAAAAAAAAAAAAACCAAGTTAAGTGGCCCTATTTGGATTTACATGCAAGGAAAATTTATAACTATTCATTGATTCAGATTCTCAGCATCAAGTCTTCAAAATACAGTACTGCTGCTGTAGGAATCCAAAGCAGCAATACCACTGTGACAGCTATTTCTAAATTTTTAGATAAATTTCATCACAGTTCCATCCTAAGGTCACTGATTTCAACACAAAGAAAAAGCTGCTGTACAACTATGTGAACACCCAGATGAGCTGCACTGCTTGGGGGCCACAGCTTCGTGAAAGAAAAGGGCTCTGCATCCCAGAAAAACAAATTACCTGTATCTTCTGACTCATCATCATCATCTTCATCATCACCTGACGAAGGGGAATCTGGAAAGACACAGAGAGAGAAGTGAAGCAGAAACAGGACAGTGTGTGGGGACACCATGCTGCATGAGGCTGTTGGTGTCCCAGGCTCCAGCAAGGGAGGGAACATCGAAGTCCACCCACCAGCCCATCCCTCTGGGCCAGGCACAAGTGGACAAGAGCTTTCTGAACTGGGAGAGAGCTGTCATGAGTTTGCCCATGCTCCAAAAATGGGGTCCCAATGTCAAGTACTTTTTCCCTGGGTGAAATGCTCTTTTCCTCATAAATACAAAAGTAATTCCAAACCAGAAAGTTTCTCTTAGCAGAAAAAGCTCTCTGTTTTTTCCCCCCTCTAGCATTCATTCTGAAGACTTTATTTTACCATGTCTCAAAACTACAAGTCAGTATTTCTAATTCACTTTCCCTGCATTTTTCTTTTAACTCAATATGCCCTTGCCACGTCTCCCTTCATTAATTCCTTGTTCAACCACTAAGACCAAACCTTTTGAAGTTCTTGCAAACAAACCTCTCTCTTTCCATCGACATTTTGATGGCTACTCCATGTACCAGTACCCTTTAGTTATACTCCTCCCACAAAGGCACCTCAGGCTGTAACTCAATACAGGTAAACAGCTGGGAATTTTCCATCTGTATCTCTCCAAAACATCCTGAACTGTTTTTTTTTTTAATGTGGTCTAACATTTCACCTTCTCCAAGCTGTCCACAATGAAGGCTGCGTTCCTCTTCCCCCCACCAAGTGACTACTGTAAATGTAAATCCCATTATCAAATAGCAGCTTTGTGTTTCATTTAGTTTACACAGTTTACTTCAGTACAGTTCAGCATCTGGAAGATTTAGCATCACTGACTTTATATAATCTCCAGGAATTTCTCTTTTAAATAAAGGCAAAATGCTATCAACCCAGCAGCCTTTATGTTCTGAGACAGTGGTGAAAGAACTTGGCCTTAAACACTAGAAAACAGGAAACATTATGAGTGTTCAACATGTGGCCAGAAATGTAAAGCACTGCTTTAGATCAAGCCAGGCAGAACATCCTTCATTTCAAGATGTACTTGAATTGTCTGCCATTCTCTGACCAGAACAGTGGAGGTAAAATTGAGAAAAAAAGGGGGAGGTGAATGAAAGGTGGGAAAAAGAACAAAAGGTAACAACAAATACTACTTCTTTGCAGAATCTGGAAGAGCCTTCCAGACATGCTCACCATCCACAGAAGCAAGTAACAGAGGAACCATCTCCCTGCCTTAGACTGCAGGGGCTCATCGTGCTCTGCACCTTCTCTTTGGCAAAGCCTCAAGGACGACTTTAAGCACATATCTAACTGCAGAGCCACAGCTGAGGTCCTGCTGGCAGCAGAGGTAGGGAAATGCCATGGGGCTTGCTGAAAGTGAAGTGGATTTTTAGGTGTTTTGGCTGATCCAGCAGGTTCACTCAAGTCCCAGCGAAGGCAGAAGCTGAGCCAAATCCCCACCAGCACTGACAGAGAAACGAACACATTTGCAGCTCTGCACTCTCAGGTTTGGCTACCCATGTACTAACACGTGACTATAGTTTACTTCTGCTTTCCAATGAAGCCATTGTGACCAGAGGAGTAGAATCAATTTTTAATTGATTTCCACATTATCACAAGGCTGAGGGAAGTCTTTGACCTCGCTTGTTTTCAAGATGAGAAGTGCAGCTTAGATTTTTAAAACCAAATATCCCATGTTTGTAGCTACTGTCCTATTCAGGTTACTAAAACATCACCTTTTTCAAAAGGTGACTTAAAGTCATTAGCTATTTGTTTATCATTTACTAAAAAAGTAATCCTTTGCAGAAGTTATTGAGTATTGGCATCAGCAAGAACTGCTCAAAAGGGCTTTAATTATGAATGAAAAGGGGTTTAATTTGTTCTGCCACCTGTTTTATAATGCTCAGCCTTGGGTATTTTGAAGGCCCTGTTTGCTGGTACCAGCCTGCAGTCCATGCTCATCACAGGGGGGCTGCTCAGCCACTAAATCCAAAGGCTGTTCTGCGCATGAAATGGTTGCAGAAATGGAGCTCCTGCCAACAGGGCTGGATATCAGTTTGGGCATGCAGCCTCTACTTGTGATCCTTTCCAAGTGCTCAGGTTTTAAGGGGACAGTATGTTTCTTTTTGTGAACTAGCAAAACACTCAAGCCCTTGTCTGTCAAGGGAGGCACTTTAAAGAGATCAAACCCTCTATTTATTGGTCTGGTTCTCAGCCCTCCAATGCCAGCTCCAGCATCTACTTGCTCTGCTTCCAGCATCAAACATCTCCCTGTGCACAGTGAGAGTCACTGCAGAACAGTCAGCTTGTTCCAGACCCAAATCTCATGGCTCTGTGTAGGAAAATCCTGATATGCCCCTAGGACCTGGAAGCATCTCTCAAAATGGAATTTACGTGCGGATCAGCTATTCCAAACACACCCAGCCTAGTTCTGCTCACTTATGAACACAGATCAGAGCAATTCCAGTTTGTTAGTACAGCTTTAAAGCAGTTTAACACAGAGAACAGCTCCAGCCCCAAACATCAGATACCCAAATAAACACCTGACCAGACACCTGAGCTAATTGCTGGTGTTACCTTTAAGAACTGGGGACACAAACCACAAATCTCTGATCACGATCTCATCTCTGTAGTGCCACGCTGAGCAATCAATACTAATTATTAAGAAATATCTGAGTATATGAGAGGCGCCACTATTGCCACATAAAGCAGGGCTTCAAAGTTTAAAACGAGTGCTGCTGACAGCTAAAAAGGAGGCTCCCACATTACCAGCACTTTGGTGGTAATGACAGTGGGCTAATAGAATCAAAGACTCATAATGTTGTCAGAAAGCAGGTTCAGGTTACTCGCTCGTTCTTAAGCTGTTATTAGCTATTATTAGTGAAGAGGAAAAATACAGGGGCTTAAACTTTTTAAAAGCAGAGGATTATCAGTCCTTCCACTATTAAAAACAATTTCTCACTTTACGAACTTTTGGGGCTGGCAGCTGTTTCATTTGAGCGTGTAACCAGCTGCCCTCTCCTGCCTCCCTGCTGCCCCTTGAACTCAAAAGCATTTTCATGTCACTTAGGAAAAAAAGAGAGAGTAACATTTCTAACAACCTGCAGTTTGTTGGATAGCTCCAATAATCGTACCTAGTTAAAGAAAGCCTTTCAAGGGCCAAATACTTCTTTAACCATTTAATTGATATGACCTTGAAGCATTCACAGCAATCTCCAGTAACGTTCAATAAAAAGCAGATGTTGCCAAAGGCTTGCTGAAACGAGCTTTTATTCTCATGATGGCTTTCTCTCACACAAAATCCTACTGCTGGCACAAGAAAGCTCTTTATGAAGTGGATGAGATTCACAATCACAAACATCTCTGTGTTTGGTTTTCAGACAGAGACTCTTACTTTTTGAGGGAACTCAACTTTTGGAGGAATGACCTGCTATTCATGGATTCTTGAAAAAGCTCCAACAGCACAAGGGCAAAGGAAAGTTTTCAATACCTGAGATCCGCAAAGGGCTAAAGCTCCTGAAAATTCAGGCTTTTAATCTGTGTGATCTATCTACTCACAGTGATGAGTATACATCTACCAATGCATCAGCCTGAAATCACGAAGATGACCTTTGTGTTGGTGGTTAGCTATCTGGAAACAACAGATTTTTCTGGCACTCTGGTTTAGTGATCCAGGCTTGGACAGCTTGTAGCTGCTCTGTTCTACCGTTCTCATGATGAAAAATAAGGCCAAGCAAATGACAGCATGTGCTTTGCTAGCACAGCACTTGTTTGCAATGTAGGAATCCCAGTAAGGAACTTTGATGAAGCACATATTTGGGATATACACAGTTTACAGATAAGCTACCTCTAAACCAAGCTAGTGATTTGTGGTAACTGTGATGGAGAGCGGAGATTTATCAGAGGACACACATCTCAACAACAGAGAAGCAGTTTTCAGGAACTTCCAGATTTTACATGCAATTTTGCCACTGATTTTTCACATAAAATGGAAAACATAATTTAACCTCCCTGAGCCATAGTTCGCTCACTCAGAAAAGACGTCAAAGGCACAAGCAGCACTGTAGCACTCTATCTGAGTGTTAAGGGGGATTTGGGGTTTAATCTGACTAGCTCCCTTTCTAAGTCTCTCCCAGTATTAGCATCAAGCTTCAACATTTGCTATGGACATGCAAATGTTCTTCAATTGGTTTATTTTGTCAGTCTAATCACTGCCAGGAGGTACCAGGGAGGTACCAAGACCTTCCAAGTATGGACAAACACCACAAACCACCAGTTGTGCTGAACATGTGACAGGGCAAAAATTTAGGAAAAAAAAAAAGAAGAAAAAATAGAAAATCACTGAAAGAGCTGTATTTCTGCACGTACCTGTAACTCTGACTGTAAAGTTTCCCAGGACCTCGTTGGAATGCCTTGGCTTGCAACTGTACAGCCCTGAGTCATCATATGACACATTGATTATCTTCAACAGTTTTTGTCCAATATGAGTTCTGTTGGTAGGTGCAATTCCAATACCATCTTTAAACCAGAAAACAGACACAGAAGAGCCTTGGGTGTTACAGGAAAGTTCAATGGTATCTCCATTTCCAAACACCAACTCTTCCAGAAAGGCGGTCTCGCTCCTCAAGTATTCTGCAAAAGGGGAAAAGAAATGGAGATGAATAAGTAAGTGCAGGTGTCAGAGACAGAGAGGGTGTTTAAAAAAGAAATATATCTCATATTTGCTCTACTGATGCTTCCAGACCTTCCCCTTGCCTGGCACAGGCACGGAGCTGTGCAAAGACAGTCAGGTCTCTGGCTGATCTACAAGGATGGTTTTGACCCTGTAGTGACCAAAACACAACCACCCCACCAAGAGCATCACAACAACCAGCGCAGGCCTCTGGAAGGGTCACTGCAGCACCCAGTGCTGCGGGTGAGGGGTGATAGGGCAGAAATAGCTGTGCTGACAAGTTCACAGCTCAGTCTCTGGACCTCCATTTGTCTATTCCCATGAGTCTGTCCACAAACTCTGCCAGACCCAGCAAGGATGGGATACAAGCAGCAGAACTGAGTGACTCTAGGTGAGCCAAAGGCAATGTCTGAAGAAAAGTGATGGAAGGCTGGAGAGAAGATGCAGGCTGGAATAGCTAAAATAAACAAAACCACCACCAGCTCCCTGCTGAAGTTACTCTCTGTGAAACAAAAGTACAGAACCAAAGACATATTCCTAGATTATGACTTCACTGTGAAACCAATGCAAATACAGCAGCTCCAAATACCTGAGGATGTAGCATTGGCTCTAGACTGCTCTTTTGCCTTGAGGTGAAAGAGCTGGAGCAGGCTCTAAGAGAAAAATGTACTGCTTTTCTCTTCTTGTCCCGCATGTTTTTATTCTTGTATAAATGTAAAGATTTAAAATATAAAAATGTTGCAGTCAATAGCCTTTCAGGGTAGAAAGAAAAGATTCTGGGTGCCTGAAAAGGTGGTTTTTCATGGGAGGTACTTTCTCGCAGGAGGCAAAGCCCACACTCATTGGGGTTACAAAGAGCCTTTCCTCTCATACACTGGCAGAAATTCCAACTCAAATATTTTATGGTTTGGCCAGAATGTTGTGGTGTTCTTGCAGTCAAAGGTTTAGGGTGTTGGGGTTTTTTTCCCTTTTAATAAAAATTTTCCCTGAAAGCATAAACTTTTAGTAAATCAAAAAGAAGACTGAGCTCCATCCAGCATCTCCTTGCTACCAGACCAGCACTCACTGCAACTTCTGAGTGTTCACCCACAGTCTCTTCCCAACTGAGATATATCCTTGGGAAAAATATGGTTGAGAAATATTCTGGTTTAACTATTCAAGTTTTTTCTTCCTTCTTCTGGACTATGAGGATTTTTTCACTGGTACCAACTTTGGCTTCAAATTAAAAACCCCTGAGTACAGCTTTGCATTTGCAAGGCTGAGCACTGACCTAACTCTGATGGAACCTCTTGCTAATTTAATCTACTGGAAAAGAAACCCCACACAACTGTACAACCCCTCCACACAAAACACAGTTCTACCAAAGCTGTTTGCCAAATGATCAAGACTTGTATATTTTGGCTTTTGCATTATAAACCCACTGAACAGGAACAAGCCCAGACTAAGCACAGGCCAAACTGTACTGGTTAGCCATTTAAAAGGAAATAACTCTTTTTTTTTGAAAACCATAATGAACCTGGGTTAATGACAAAGCAACAAAGAATTTTATAAAACGTATACAGGGAACACTGGAATGAAAAGAAAGTAGACTCAGCAGACGGACTGGGGTCTCAAGCTTCTTCTGTGGAATCAGGCAGCATCTCTTGCTTCAGACAACTTTGGCATCTCTACCCTCAGTCTCCCCAGTCAGTCTCCAGCACACATTGTGACACAAAGTTTGTTTCTAGTGACTTTATTTCTACGTACTTCTAATATCTGGAAAGATGTAGTGGTGAATTAAAAGGAGAATGCTACTAATGGCCTCAATCTCACTTCTATAAACTGTTTTTCAAATTTTTGTTTATATGTTGATGGCTTAAAAAATAAACAGGACGCAAATTGGAGACCTCCGCAAAGTATTTTAAATGGGCACTCAAATGCTTTTAAGCACTTTGCCCAACTGTGACCTTGGAGAACCAATTTTTACATTCATTCCTTATATAGCTTTCAAGTACAAAGATAAATCTCAAAGCAGAGACTGCCTCATTTCCCTGCTTAAAACAGCAGGAGTTTAACGCAGGGAACCAAAAATCTCATCTCTCAGAGGGTGACCAGAGTCCAGCACCTCCTTCCTGCCTTCCAGCTGCAAGTGCCTGGTGTTCCCAACGCCTTTCCAACCAGAAACACCAAGACATGAAGGAGACATGAAGCTGCCCCCTCTGAGGCCAACTATCCTCATAAAGAAATGGGAGGGGACACAGCCAGGACAGCTGACCCAGGGGATATTCCAGACCATATGAGATCATGGTCAGCAATAAAACCCAGGGAAGAAGGAGGAAGGGGGGGAATGTTTGGAGTGGTGGCATTTGTCTTCCCGAGTCACCATGTGATGGAGCCTGGCTGTCCTGGGGATGGCTGAACACCTGCCCCTGGGAAGTGGTGAATTAATTCCTCCTTCCACTCTGCTTGTGTGTGGGGCTTTTAGTTCTCTTAACAAACTGCCTTCATCTCAAGCCACAAGTTCCCTCGTTTTTACTCTTCCAATTCTCTCCTCCGTCCCAGGGAGGTGGGGTGAGCGAGCTGCAGTGTGGGGCTGAGTGCTGGCTGGGGTTAAACCACAACACTCAGGTATAAATTACCAGCGAACTGACTCACACAGGGTTACAGGAGCCCGCTCTGCCACTTGCCAGCAGAGCAGGGATTAACACATCTGCAGCTTTAACGGGCTCTCCGAGAAAGAGAGGCAATCTGAGTTGTGGGCTCCCAAGGTATGACTGAAATTCAACCAATTATTAGTTTAGCCAAAGCAGTAATGACTTGAGAATCACCGAGACACACATCCTGACTGAGATCAGCACTTGCAGCATCATCACTGCTCACAGCAGATGCACTACAGAGAAAGAGGCCATTTTTAAGCTGTTCAGAGGACCAAAAAGGCAGTGACTGGCTGGGAAACACCTTCCACAATGAGGAGCAGTTGGCCCAGCAACGCTGAAATGCTTTTGAATGTATTCACTTATAAGGATAAGATACTTCATCTCCGTAGCTGCTTGGCTCATCCCAGCGATAATTCACTTTCTGTGTGGTTCACAGCTCCAAGTGCTTAAGTGTGTCAGTATTTCCATCAGCTGTCTGCTCCTCTTAGACATCAATACTCATTTCTGGCTGAGCCTGGAAATGTTTTATTTTGGTTTTAACGCATGCAGCTCTCAAGTTATTTATTTTTCAGGCACGAAAGGAAGAGGTGGAGGGAGGTGGGCTATTCCTGGGCTGCTTATGGCCCCCAAAAAAATCCAATCCAAGCCTGTCTGGTGCCCTCCTGGGTGTCAGGGACTGTTTCCAGATGGGCTGCACTACTTCTGCTGGGGACTGCTCCTGGGCAGGAAAGGCCCACAGTGAGGGGTCAGAGAGCCCCAGGGTCCCATGTCACCTCACAGGGTGCTGGCTTCTGGATCCAGAAAATTTGTTTCTCTTCACCTGTGATTTTTCCCCTGGAACAACTTCCCACAATCCTGCTTTTTCAAACATCAAAGTGTTGAGGAGTCTCCTGAGGGTCCACTCCAGTGGGGTGCATGAATGCCCCATCCCCATCATTCCTTCGGTGGGCATCCTGCAGCAGGTGAACACCCACCACACCACTCAAACCACACTGGGACTCCCCACACAGAGCACCTGAGGCCACCAGCAAGAGATTCCTCACCCCGCCCTGAACCCTGGCAATCCCAAGAGGCTTTCCAGGATTGCTTCACAGCCCGCTGCTGGAATGGACTAAGGCTCATTTCTGAGCGGATCATATTTTTCCCTTTCCAAGCTGGACAAGCTGTATTTGGCATGTTAACAAGCACAGAAGAGCGCTCCACGCACTTCTCTCTTCAGGTTAATTCAAAATCCTTTCTTGTTCTATGCATTTCATTGCATCGAATCCACCGTGACAGGATACATTATAGGATCACAGCAACAGCCATGGCAGAGCTTTCTCCTGTTGAGTTTGTTATCCCATTCCCAGGGGGATCATGGTCCCAGCCAGGGAGCTGGTGAATAACTGCTGGAGGTGTTTGGAAACCTCCAGCATCAGTGGGATGAACACAGTCATGATGGCAAAGAGCATGTACACAACCTCCAGGCTCACACCAGCACTGGGTCCTGTGCATTTAGCCCTGGATCATTCTAAAAAAGTGTCCTGCCTGTATTAACAGAGGGTCATAGGATTGCTCACCCAGTGAACACTGGTGTGAAATATTCAGGTGTTTGTCACAATACCTGTGTGGCTGTTCCTGGGATGGAGTGACTTCCCCACCTCACCTCGGGACTTCTGCAATGGGAAGAGCAAACTTCCCAGAAGGGAAATAAAACACTCTTCTTGCCAAAAATTGTTAATTTAGGACCCATCTATATCTAAAAAGTAGCCAGGAAAAGTGACAAGTGGCCCCAGTGTCACCTCCCCACGGGAACCATGCACTGTGCCACATCCCCATTCCCTCTGCCTCCTCCCAGAGAGGCAGATGGGCCCCGGGGGAATATTGAAAACACCAAATCAGCCCCAGGCCCTGCAGCCCCAGTGAGAGGGGGGCACGATAAGATCGTGGGATCACCGATTTACCCAGGAACTGCCTTCTCAGGGCAGATAAGATCGAGGGAGGGTGCAGTCCCTGCACACCCGCACTGCCCTGCAGGGAGCTGATGGGGGATTTTTATGTATATATTTTTGGCTGTGCTTTATGCAAGGCACAGCTTCTCCTCCTTTCTGCACATCCGTGACGGTGCCAGAGGTGGAACATCCCTGTCTGGCTATAGCCCTGCCACCCCAAAAGGTACCCCACCAGCCTGGCACAGCAAAATGGAACATACCAAATACATACATGACATTATTTAAAGTATTCTGTGCATATCATGTATTTTCTATTATATTTTATTTATAAAATAGAAAGTATTTATAAAACAAAAAACATTCTGTCTTCTCTCTTCCCCCCCTCCTCTCCCCTTCTGAGATCGACACCCCTCTTTCACCACACTTCCCACTGTGAGCTGCAGCCATCCTGGAAAGAAGGGGCTTGCTCTGCAATCCCAGCAGCACAGGGTGCCTTGCTGAAGCAGTATCACCTCCCAAAGGTGCGTTTTTTGGGGTTTTAAACCCAGCGTTTAAGCTGGGTTATCTCCCCTGCTCAGTTTGGCTCACAACCAGAAATAAAATATTGCAGAAATAAAATATCCGTATCTGTAAAAGTCTAAACTGTGATATAACAATATGTCTTTAGATAAACATGTCTGAAAAGGGTTTGCCTCCATTATTTCACAGAATCAGAGAACCACAGAATGGTTTGTCTTGGAAGGGACCTTAAACATTATCTCATTCCAACACCCCTGCCATGGGCAAGGACACCTTCCCCAAGATCAGGTCACTCAAAGATACCACTTTATCTTTCCTACGTTGCAAGTCTTTGCTTGGGAGGAGGCTTGGGAGTTCTCCTGGAAAAGCTTAAAACAGCTTTTCTATAATAATGCAAAGTAGACTGTTTATACTGTATTACCACTGCAGCGGCCTATGCAATTGTTACCACACAACTTTTCTTCCAAAGACATTAGCAAGTAACTGTGCTGTATTACCACCCCGTGGGGGTTTTCTTAGATCTGTTGTAGGAGAAAAGCAAACTTTTTTCCTAGAGAATTAGCAGAACAATAACCAGGTTTAGTTCTGTCATATGCAGCTTTCTTTATAAACAGGAGATTATGGAAAGCAATAAAAAAAAAAATCTTTACTGTTTAGCTTGGCTATCCCCGACTTTGGAAGAGCTTCCAGAATGGAAAAAGCAGATGTTGCAAATCTGCCTTATCTACGGAGCAACTGTTGACTCTGTTGTGCAAATCCTAATTTACATCTGCATGAAAGGTTTCAGAGATTAAATGGCATTCAAGGAGGAATATTAGCTTTTCGCCCTCCCTCCAGCTCTCCTTTGAATGGATTTACTACTGGCAATTAGCTTTCTGTTCCATCGGCCAAGTAGAAAACAGGATTCATCAGGACTCTACAGTATCCTCCTTTTAATGGACTGTTTTCTTAGATCACCCAATTCAGGCACCAAGAGTTTAAAGAAATAAATCGTCACAAAGCTAAAACAGTTACAAAAACACTTTGGCCAGGAGGATTTCCCTCTGACACTTGGAAGTCCTGAGGAGCACAAAAAAATCCGCCAGAAAACATATCCAGGGGGTCTCCTGGCTACACCTAAAAAGATGGGAATGCAAACCCCATCAAGAGGCACAAAGCTTTGGTTGCTCCTCAGAGCCCAGAACCAGTCCCAAGCACAGCCTTCAGCCTGCCGGCTTAAAGGAACAGTGATGGGGAGAGTTTTCCTTAAAATCTGCCCAGACTGTAGAATCAAATGCTCAGTTCCCCACCCAACACAGGGAAGCAACCACTGCTCACGTGTATCTAGCCGGCACAGAGCTCTGCACTTCATTTTTTTTTTTACAGAAATAAAAGAACTGATTTGAAATGTCTCCACCAATGGTCCCAGAGACAGGGAGCTGTGGATGGGAGGCAGCAGGGGATGCTGAGGCCCCCAGGCCATGAGAGCTCCTGGCTCCTGCTCAAGGATGCTCAAGCAGATGGCTCCTGGTGCCAAAGCCTTGGTGCTTTCCTCAAGGAGAGCAGCAATGAGCTGTAGCAGCTCTCAGCAGCTCATGGTGGGGATGGCATCAGCCCCAGCCCAGCACGATGAGCACATCCCTGCAGCAGCTGCTTGCCCACAGGTCTCACACACCACCTCACCCAAGCCTGGCCAAACGAGGCCAACCCAGCCCACTCCCTGCTCCGGGCAGAGCGATGGGACACTCCCTGGGCTGATCCTGGGGAGCACAAGAGGCTGTGCTGTCATCCTTTTGGTGTCTGACTCTTGCTGCCTCCCAAGGACGGTGGCCAAGTTGGCCTCAGCTTTTGCTCAGCACAG
Source organism: Acanthiza pusilla (assembly GCA_036630365.1). Taxonomy (NCBI): domain Eukaryota; kingdom Metazoa; phylum Chordata; class Aves; order Passeriformes; family Acanthizidae; genus Acanthiza; species Acanthiza pusilla. Next base: position 57,375,800 of record JAXCHO010000164.1, read on the forward strand.
CAGGGGCATCCCAGCTTGATGCTGACAGACAGATCCCACCACAAAGCGGCTGATGTTTTACATTCCTGCTCTACATGCCTGAGGAAGTCCAAAAAACCCTCATCGCTGCAGCCAGCAAGCAACCACCACGAGCCCTTTCAAAGCCAGTGGCGGCAGCTATGGAAACTGAGGCACAGAGTGAGGCTTCCCTGCACCCCAAGGGATCGGACAAAGCTTGCCCCAGACTCCATGGGAGCAGAATAGGTCCTGCTGAACTGTGCAAACCTGTGTTCTTGGGCATCAGGGCATCCCTCCTGCCTCGCTGGACCAGGTTACCTGGAGGGGTTCTGTGAGTGACACGCCCTAAGCAATTAGCAAAGTTTACAGGGACACATCTTATACAAATGACTGCCCCACAAAGCATAAGGAAAGGACAGCAGCTGTATCTTTGCAAGTATTTTTAAACTTTCTTGTGACTACTTAAAATAATAAGCACACGTTGCTGAATGATTCTTCTGAGTTATTTTCTCCTGGGCTGTTTCTCTGTAACTTCATTTCCTTCCTAAAAATCCTTCCAAAATTCATTACTGCTGGAGTTTTGACCTCCAGGGTGGGCTTTCAGCTACTTGGTCAAGTCTATCAAATCTTCACCACCTTTCAAATGCTCTTGCAGATGAATTTTCAAAAAATACATAAGTTCACCAAGCCCAAGAGTTTAGGTTTACCTCAGAGGAACTTTTTAAGGGATATAAATGCTCCTGTTTCCCTTTACAATTCCAAGCCAGCTTTGCCCTGGAAGCTACTTGTGATGCCTTTCTGGTACTTGTGATGCTTTCTGAAGTGGGCTTTAAGATCACATGGCATCGGAAAAAATTTGCCATAAAGCCCCAACCTTTCCCCTTCGGTTCACAGCTATGCAGCTCCCAAATCCCAGGTCCTCTGCATTTCCCTTGCACTTTTAATGTGCACTCCTCTAATCTTCATTTAATGCAGGCAGCTGGCTGCAAATACCCCCAAACAATGACTTTAATCCTAAGTATCCTGAAGCCCTCCTTTCCTTCCCACACCAAAACTGAGGAGAAAAAAAAAAAAAAAAAAAAAAAAAAAGAACAGCCTCAAGATAGCAAGATGGAGAAATCCAAGCTATCCACTGGGCCAAAGGAGCAGAAAGACACAATGAGCTAAATTTTGCCGGGTTTGCTAATTAAAAACGGAAGCTACCCCACTTTGGAGCCAAGGCAGGGAGGTGGGGGGAGTTTTCATGCTATTCAAAAAATCGGCTTCCAACTGGGACCATATTCACTCCACATTAATTGTCATTCCAACTACGAGTGTCCTAGTTTCAAAATGAAAACTACTCTCCAGTGTAGCTAGTGAAAACTAACACCAATTTTGAGGCATTAAACAAAATTTATTGATTGCATTTTCCCACCCACTAAAACTTTAATAAGCATTAAACCTCAAACTCCTGGCCCCATTTCCTCCCTCTACCCTCTCTCTCCATAAAAAGGGTCAGGCTCCTCTATATGGAGATTAGGACTTAATGTTTGGTATTTGTTTATGAGCCTATCAATTGCCTTTATTTTGGGGGGGAAAGCACATCCTAAAAAAAAAAAAAACCTCTTGTACAGGGATTAAAAGAGGGCAAAGGTTTAGGGTAGTTTGGGTGGGTTTTCTTCCAACTGATTGTGGGTTTTAGATATATGATGGATCATGTTCACGTGAATGAAAATAAGAAAATATTCCCCTTTTTGCAAGTTTCCCTTGAGTAACATAAAATGCTATTTTTCAAAGATCCCTATTTCTCAGTAATAAGATGCAGAACTTCAAGTTTTCTCTGCCGGCCGTTTTTAGCTGTGTAAAAGGGAAAAATAGTAATAATTTGGGGGCCACTCTGTCTGCATACTTAGTAAAGAAAACAAAGGTCAAACATTTGAAATGCAAAGGTCGGTGATTAAGCCCAGAAATCCATATCTATGCATCAAAATGAATAGCCACATTTTGAGAGTGCTTAAGCGATTTAAATGCAGAGCCTGACCTGGCTCAGCATCTTTCAAAACCAAGCTTGTTATTTCAGAGTCTCAAGCCAGATTTAGGTGCCAGGTACCCCAGTTGGAGAAATTTAACAGTAATCGCCTTTCAGGAAGTCTGATCCACTTTAATGTCGTGAACGACAAACGAAGATTTTGCTGTTTAGAAAACACCTCTAACTAAAGCTGCAATACTTTGTCCTTCTACTAAACTCAAGTCCCATCCTTCAGCATTATTAGAAAGAGTTGTGAGAGATGACAAAGAAAAGTAATGTCAAAAATTCTTTTATTTCTCCTCTTTAAAGAAGGTTGCTAAAGGGAGTAGATAGCTTTGAGTTCACCGCTCTGTTAAATCAACCTTACAATATTTTTTCAGCTTGTTTGACTTGCTGTTTCTGTATACATTTGTGTTTTCACCTTTCTGCGTTCAAATCCCACGCTTAGCGTTTGTTCTGCGCTTCTCACAGGAAACTTAGTTAGGTCTTTATTTGTATTAAGTCTATGGGGTTATAGAAAACAGACTTGGAAAACAATCCCTAAATTAGCAGGACTTACCAGCTTCATGCATACGCGCATACACACAGGGCATCGCACACCCTCCAACCTGAACGCAGAGGTTTATCATTTCCAGCAGCAGCACCAGGGCATCAGGTTCACCAGCAGGGACCTTTTAATGGTCTCCTGTAACCATATCTGTTACAGCGGGGTTTGGACTCCACTTTACAAATTAAGAGAGAGTTCAAGGAAGTCATGCGTGTCTCGGTTCCCACTGCCTTCAAGCAGTTTTAGAGCCTCTAAATAATCACCTTCTACAACCTGCACTATGTTAGGATCCAGAAATGCCAGAAGCAGGTTAGATACCTCTATGCAAAGACATTTTAGCGCTGCTTCAAGGAAATGCAGACCCTCTGCAGAGGGCTATTTATACCTTCCTGCAAGAGGATGTGGCTGCATGAACCACGGACCTTCCACAGCCACTTTGGGATACCTTCTCCATCCTTCAGACTCTGATTTTCCCAGCTTTTCCCTTCCTTTCCCCACCAGAAACATTTATAAATTCTTCCCTCTGCAAATGAGCACCTAAGAATTAGATGGATGCTGTTATGACAGCAAGGACGGTCAGTGCAGCAGGAAGAAAACAGACACTTCTGTCTGGCAGGTGGGAGATACAGATGATAAAAACTGAGTCCAGGATCCACCAAAGGGCTGGATTTGCCTGAAAGGCACCAATGCTAAGCTCCTGCCATGCTCCCTTGGGTGGGAGGAAGCATCACGTTGCACTGCTAGTGAAGACATGAAGTTAGACAACCTCCCTTGATGTGTGACCCACAAATGGGACAAGGGCTGCACATAGCATTCTGCCCCCTCCACTCCTTTTCCAGGGGTGGGTGGCTAACCCAGGGTCATCTGTTCTTCCTGCCTGCCCTAAGACACCCCATGTCGCCCCTCCAGCTGCTCCTTCTCATGCCCCAAACAGCTGGGCTCAAGCACTGGGTGAAGTTATTCCTGCGAAGACTGCACCTCTTGTCTGCACTTCATTTGCTATGCACTGGGAGGAGGGCACAGAAGGGAGAAAACCTCCACTTCAAACACTTACACGAATTTTGAAAGCACCTGAGGAGGTTTCAGGCCCCTTTTGCCAGAATTAACACGTTCCACTCATAAGACGATCTTGTTCAGGGCACACAGATGACTCCTCACGGGAAGGATTTGCATTGCGTGGGGTCACCAGAGCCAGGATCAGGCAGCGACCCTCCACTGAGACCACAGTGCTGGGTACAAAATCTGCCCCTTTCTGTCCCTGCACTGAGGGGGACAGGGTGAAGGAGAATCCCTGCTGTTCCCTCTGCCACGTCTGTGCTTCCTTCCCCTTCATGAAGACTTTTGTGATACAGAAGCCCACTGCCTCCCCAAATCCCATGATGCCAGGATGCCTACACATAAAAATAAGGCAGAAATCTCATTCCTTCCCTAAATGCTTCACGTGTTGAAGCCCCAGTACAACTCCTGTAACACTTTCCAGGAGTTATTTTCCTTTTTGACTGGGCAGATCGCAAAGCCTTTCTGTGGTTGGAGACTTTCTGTTTGGGTTTCCTTTGCCTCTTAGTTCAAATAATGGCAATACTAATTGAACCAATGGGCAAAAGAAAATTGAGTGTGGCCCTTTTGCCAAAACTCTGGGGGTTCCCATTTGCTCCTCCAGCTCCCTGCCCTAACTGGAAGGCCAAGAGAAGATGCTGCAGTCAAGATTCCCCTCTCTGAGACACTTTCTTTCAGCCTTGGGTATCCATAACACGGTACTCTGTATTTAAACCCCACGGTATTTACTGTATTTATATGATATCCCAGGATGGTAGCTGGGTGCAGGAGAGAGGTTTTACTCAGTATCTTCAAGGCTAATGCCAGTATCCACCAGTAGCCACTTACACCCTTCTCCCCAGACTGGAGGACCCAGGAGCCTGGAAAGTCTGAAACATTATTTTTTGGTGCTTGATTACAGATTTCAAGTGCCTGACACCAGGGCCCCACTCATTACATTTTGACACTGATGACTTTGGGCTGAACTGGAACAAACGCTTTGCGCTCACTCATCACTCACTACATCCACCAGGGTTTCACTCCAAAGAAGGTGGGTGATGGATTTGTAGCAACTTTGGGCAGGGATGCAGAGAGGACACCATATGCTGTGTCTTACTTTCCCCCCACCCCACCCCTTCCTTTCTGTAATTAATCAATTCACAAATCAGGAGGTGAAGTTTTCTTGCTGCCCCCCCTTGCGAGGCAAAGGCTGAGGACACGGCAGGGCAGCTGCAAGGTCCAAACGCTGCCTGGGGAGCACAGAAGGAGCTCTGGGTTCCCAGCCCTGCAGCTCGTCCCACCCAGGGCCCAACCCGCCACATGCTGGAAGAAAGAGGCTTTCTGAATTTTCTTTGGAAAAAAAATAAAAATAATGCTTTCACAGAAAGCTGTGAATTCATGCATAACACACTGACTGTAAAAATGAAAAGTATTTTTAATTTTTTCCCCCGACTGCATTCAGCTCTTTCAGAGTGAATACTGGAGGTTGGAACAAGGTGATATTTAAGGTCCTGTCCAACCCAAACCTTTCCATGATTCTATGGTTCGAAATACCAGCTAATTTATGTACCTCCATTTACCAGACCCCCTCACTTCTGCATGAATCCCCAGCCTATTAACATAACTATTTAAACTGGACATGTTTTCTTAAACATTTGTCTTTCATAAACTGCCAAGTGACAGTTGTTTACTGTCAACAAGCCTGGGTACTCCAAGACAGGGAGAAATATGCCCTTGCAAAAGGCAGACATATCGGCTACCAAAGGAAGATTAAAATCTGGTGTTTTTCTCCCGCCTCAAAAATGCTTTACTCATGCAGATACTCATGATACTGATCAGGAGAGATGGTACTATGCCTAATTCCAATCATTCTTTTAATTAAAGACAGGCTCATGGAGGATTTCTCTTCACTTGAACATGCTAATTGTCAGGGCATACTCAGAACTCCTTAACCTTCTCACAGCAATTGGTTTTTCCTCTTCACTTTTAGCTGTGATACCCCCATCTCCCAAGGCACATCTTGGTTCATCTTACACAGATCCTGCTACTGTCTGGAAACAAAATGCTTTCCTGGGGGAATCTCTAGTGAGTAGATGAAAAAAAAAAAATTAATCAAGAATGAAATCACCAGTTCGTTCAGGCCCTACAGTCTCCAAACAAGCTGCTGAAGTATTTTGCTGGGAGGGAATTGCTTGTACTTGAGTCTTGCACATGCAAGTGGAGTTATTAAAAAAGAACAAATCCTATGGGAAAACTTTTTCCTGTGCTCTGCCTGCCCAGGAAGCGGCAGGAAAGCTCCTCCACCAGCTCCTGTCCGGTGCAGGGTCCCAGGGCTCAGACCCCTGCAGGGGATTATTAACACTCTACTGGCACATTGTGCTGCTCGCAACTCATGGCGCCAGGGCTGATGCCGGTGACACCGACACTATAGCAGTGAGATGGGGCAGGAGGGGACAGTGCTGTACAGTAGCAGTGAGATGGGGCAGGAGGGGACAGTGCTGTACAGTGTCAGTGAGATGGGGCACGAGGGGACAGTGCTATATGGTGGCAGTGAGATGGGGCAGGAGGGGACAGTGCTGTACAGTAGCAGTGAGATGGGGCAGGAGGGGACAGTGCTATATGGTGGCAGTGAGATGGGGCAGGAGGGGACAGTGCTGTACTGTGGCAGTGAGATGGGGCAGGAGGGGACAGTGCTGTACAGTGTCACTGAGATGGGGCAGGAGGGGACAGTGCTGTACAGTAGCAGTGAGATGGGGCAGGAGGGGACAGTGCTGTACAGTGGCACTGAGATGGGGCAGGAGGGGACAGTGCTATACACTGGCAATGAGATGGGGCAGGAGGGGACAGTGCTATACGGCGGCAGTGAGATGGGGCAGGAGGGGACAGTGCTATACGGCGGCAGTGAGATGGGGCAGGAGGGGACAGTGCTATACGGCGGCAGTGAGATGGGGCAGGAGGGGACAGTGCTATACACTGGCAGTGAGATGGGGTAGGAGGGGACAGTGGCCAGCAGGGCAGCTCAGCTCCACGCAGGACAGCTCAGGCACAGGGAGCCAGGTGGTGGCTGTCACCACCACCTCTGGTGCTCACGTTTGGGTTGTGATGCTGCCGCGGGCTCCCATCAGAGCTGGAGTGACAAAAAGCAAGATGGGAAGCGAAGGTCTGTGTGACAGCAGGTTAGAGAGGAATGGGAGGTCACTGAAAGCCAGGACCGGGGCTCCCCACCCCCAAACTGGGAGCCCTTTTACTCGCCAGAGTTTCCTCTGCTTGTTAAAATGTTTGGGTCATTAGAAAACTTCCCAAACAATCCCTGCTTATGCTAAATAGCTGCTCCCACCACGATCTGTGAAGGGCTTCAGCCTGCTCTCTTGGAAATCAATGGGGGCTTTTTTTGCCTAGGATTCAATAGGCGCAAGATCAGGACCTCATTATTATTTTTACAGGACTACAAGCAGCAGAGAATGGCAAAACCCCTAGAGAAAGCAATGACCCTCCGAACTGGGAGCCAAATCTGCTATGAAGGATCTTTACAAGCTCTGTCAAGCATCAAAATAAAATTAAAAATCCAATTCTTGGGAGCTTTTCAGTTTTCTGACAGGGAAAGCACAAGGCTGAGAAAGGCTGGCCTCATCATTTGGATCCAGGGACATCTCCCGTAGCTCCTTTTTACTCCAAAGAAAAGCCTTCATGGACGTGTATTTTACCTTCCCCAGGGGGAGTGGGCAAGAGGGGATGAGCTGTCAGCTCAGGGTGATGCCATTACCCTGCGGTGCCCCATGGAACAGAAACACCTTCAGGGCTTCACGGGACCTCCTCTGCCACACACCTCAGGGAAACCAGCAGCAAATCCCCTCTGCAGAGCCACCACCAGCGACACAGGGGACCAGATGGCTCCTGGGACACGGTCCTGCTACAGGACCATGCCTGCACCCCATTTTCACAGAGCTAGGTGCCTCTGAGGAGAGGAGAAAGGAGATGAGAGGAGCCTCAGAGATGCTCTCGTCCTCAGCAGCCTCCCTGGAGCTCTCTGACAGTCAAGTCCTCCCCTTTGCCTGTTACTTTCCATCACTCCTCCCTCTTGGCATCAGGGGGAATCCACCCACGCACCACATCACCTCCACGAGGCTTGGCCCCTAAGCAATACCCAGCTATTTCGCTGACTCCCCTACACCCAACTCACCCCAGGTCAACTCCAAAACACTTAAAATCCATTACTTCTGGATCCTAGTCCAATCCTTATAACCCAGCAGTCACTGTTCTCCAAAGCTTTACTGATTTCACTACATCAGCTGAAATAATTTCCTGAGATTCCTTGTGAGCAGCACAAGGAAGTTCAGTGCAGTCAAGGTACAGTCAAGGTACCACTACTACAAAACACTTCATTTTAAATGAAGATAAAATGATAAACACTTTCATCAGTTATGAAACAGCAGCAGCTGGGAAGCCACCTCTGGAGGTTTCTGGAATGCCATGGTGCACCATCATTGCCTGCTACTGTCTCTCCCTAAAAGCCTCAAGCTTACTGACAGCTTGGCTCCCAGGGTGAAAAGGAAACGAGGGGGAAAAAGCCAAACCAACGCGCTGCCGTGTGTCAGTGTGACACTGCAGGCAGCTCAGCAGCTCGGAGCACAATCCCTGCTTGTTCTGCCCCAAACACCGTGCCGGGGTCCTGGGGCTGTGACATTCCCGGGGAGAGCCTTGGGCACACACGGAGCCTGCGGAGCTGTGCCTGCTCCCAGGGAGCGATCCTGGGCTGCGTCCTTCCCTCACCCGAAAACTTGGAACCCTTCTCACTTGAGTCATTAATTCTTTTAACCCCTCACAACCTGAAGAAATGGCATGGCCCCAAAATCTCACAGATGCTAAACGTGTAAGCACACGGCAATTGTTTTGCATACAGTTCTGCGCGATAAAGAGATCTGCTTCCAAGTTTTAATATAACCTTTTTATTTAACCACCTCATTATCTTCCCCTGCTCTCTGGATTTGAGAAAGCAAGGCCGGCACACCAGACCTCCACCTCTGCAATAAATACCTCCCCTTTTTTAGATGAATACATCTGAAACCGAAGCAGTTACTGGAGAAATGTTTTCTTGACTATGCTGCTATTCTTCAAAAATAGCTTTGCTACATGGAGTAACCTGAGTGTCACTGCACAAAAAAAAAAAAAAAATTATTTAACTACCTCCTGGTTAGTTCCTATCCGCCTGAACACAAAACCCTGATAGCCTATCAGAATAATAGGGCAGGTTTACATATGATGACCTTTCACATTTTAACTACTAAGTTTGCTAAAGGTTTTACTCAGCCCATATCTCACAGTTCTTGTTTGCTTTTGATACTACAGAAACTTCCTGGTCATTCAAGCCAAGGAGCAGATACTTTAAGGGTAAGCACACCAGGAATACAGCGTTCACTGCCGGAATAAAAGCCCTTCTTCACAAAGACAGAGCTTTAAATCATATCTGTGGCACTTGGCAACCCAAGCTGTAAGCATATGAGAAAGGGGGCGCTGGGGGAGTCAGCTTCACTTCAGAGAAAAAGTGTCTTTTTTACAAGATCACCAGATAAACAGCCGAAAGAGGTGAAACTGCTAAACTGATAAACTACATAGGAGGCCAAGGAAAAAAATTTGGGGTGTTTCACAAGGTATTTTAAGGTGCTTTCAGATTTACTTGTCTTACAGTCTGGGCTGCCTGCTGCCACATACAATGAGTGGCTGTGCTGAACCAGAGCCCCATTTGCTGCAAAAAACCCCAATGTAAGGTGAACTTTTACTAGCCACCATCCTCTCTGGCCTACAGTCTGGTACATGTAGAATCAAGTTTATCACTAATCACTGTTAAAAGAGATGAAATGGCAAACACTGAAACAGCTACATCAAACCACTCTATTGAATGGCTTGGCGTCAGCAGGCAATATCAAGGTTTTTAAGGGTCAGAAAAAAAGGAAGAAACAGGTATGCAGAGTCGGACAGAGCATGTAGCACATAAAGAAGAAGAGAGAAATGTATTTAAACAGGGAAGCAGAATAAAAATAGCCAAATTAATTGTTTATCGGTATATCAGGTTCAGCCAAGCTGGGAAAAACTGGGGGAGGGAATTTCAACTCCATTTGCAGTAAAAACATCTGAATTTGTTATATTCCCAATGGGTCTCCCTTATATACAGTAAAAATTGCCAAAAGCTAAACTAAGAGGACAACACAGCCACTTCTCCATGAAGTCTGATGGCTCATGCTCAGACTCCTGCACTGAGTCCTACACACTCCAATGACCAGCCAGAAAAAGCCACCAGCAGGCCATGCCCTAACCTTAGCTAAAATTAAGGTTCAGCAAATGCCTTCAGATACAGCTCTGCATGTCAACGATAGATCACTGTCAGAAACACCTTGATCTGACGCTTTTATAAACAGAAAATTTTATTGACTGCTCAGGAACCAGGCTGATTCCCTATTTTTTAGGATCTCTTAAGTGAATAGCAGATGTACACAGTAAGTATTCACAAAGGACATCTTTCTAAGCATGTAGGTAGATGTCAAAGTTCACCACTATTGACCATATTTTAAAAGAAAAAATTTTGTTTCTCAGCCTTATAGCAGGGGGGAAAGCCTTCCTCCAGCTTTATGAAAAATTTCAGTTTTGTGCAGCCAGCAGACTGAGTCCCACTGGATAGAAATGGTCTGGATACAGCAGGAATGCCATAATCAAGACTTCTTTAATGTTCACCTAACTTCAAAACCCATTTTCAGTCAGGCTTCAGGACAGGTACACTTTCTCAAACAGCACCGAGGATTTTTTTGGAGGGAGTTTTAAAAGTTAACATGCCAGTCAGAGTGGCTTACTTTAACTGCATGATTTAATTAGCAGATCAACACTTTGCTACACAATTTTCGGATCTACTTTCATCACATTCCCTACTCAGCGGTTGCTAACAAAGTCTTAATTAAAAGAAAAATTCTCAGATTTAATTGGAGTGACCCTTGTCAGTGTGCAAAGAAGACTTCACTTAATACAGCTACTAGCAAATACATTGAGCCCATCTCTGCACTGAACAGACTTTTTCTAGTTCACTATTTGCTAGATAATAGATTTTTTTTAAAAAGAAGCCTTATTTCATCATCATTTACTTGTTCCTCTTATTTTATTGCATATAGTAAAACATGCTAGTCTCAACAGTAAAGACTTAATTAGCTCTTTAGCTGGTGCTGTTCATGACAACAAATGGATCAACTTTTAATCTCAAAACTATCACTCACAGCTGCCCACTGAACCTAAAACATTTCTGGTGTAGGGCACAAAGTAAGCAGCACCATCAATATATGACAGACTCTTTGCAGAGGGTTTGAACGCACAAACCCCAAGGCCAGCTCCAGGAACAGCCAGTGCCATTTGGCACTCGCTTCAATACCCTTATAATTTCAGGATGAACTTTGAAACGCTCAGATACACAAAGCAAAGGGACACAGATCAGCGTACCCTACACCTTGGACCCCTCGCTAAGCTCATGCTAGAAGGCTATATGAGCCCAGTTTCCATCAGCTGCACAAAAAACACCTCAGCCAGCGCATCACCCCTTCTTTCCAAGCAAAAAAGTCACAGAAATTGGCGCATGCCCTTCCATTAAACTTAAGCAAAATCCTAAAACAGTCCTTGTTCTGTTCTTCTGGCTAAAAAACTGCCTGTGCTATATTAACTCTGGGTGACAATTCCACTCTTTGCCCAAGGAAACTTTGGTTCTTGCTCCTGACAGATTGGGAGAGCTCTCCCCTCCCCTTCCTGGACAAACCTGATCAAACATTAGCAGCTCTCTATACAACTCTTTCAACGCACTCAGACAGCCTCAGCAGCTAACTAGTGCAACACAAATCCTAAAGAGCTCAGAAATTGCTTTTTTCACATACACCGCATGCAGATACACACACAAGCCAGCTACAGGAGACAGGACGGTTATCAGAAGTTTTTAAAAGTGAAATGCTGCCGTTTCAGTCAGCCCGCTCTCTAAGAAAACAGCCAGCGTTACTTGACATTCACAAATCGTACGAAGTAATATCTTTATCTGAATACTAATGCAAATTGGACGGGCTTTTTTATATTGATGTCTATTCTGTGGCTGCTGAATAGAGTGACCGCATGCTCAAGGCTGCAAAGGAGTTCACTGACCTCCCTAATCATCTCTGTCATAGCCCCTGAATGACATACACATTCAATCCTGCCTCGCCTCTCTACTTTCATTCATAAAAAAAAAAAAAAAAAAAAAAGAAGAGGGAGGGGGGAAATTTGACATTGTTCTTCCTGCAGCAGCCCCAAGAACGGGAGAGAAGAGAAACTCAGCCCAGATGAGGCCCCTGGTGTTTTTAGTTTAGCTTCTATTCAGCAACAGCCCCGCCATCTGCCTCCTTCCTGCCAGCAGCCGAACACCTCCCTGCGGAGATGTTAAAACCTGCACCCCCTCCACCTCCGCTAATAGCCAGTATTCATATTAGCAAACATACACATACCTCGAGAATGCCTCCCTTCAATGTGTGTTTTATGTAGCTGAGTATAGGCACAAAGCAGTAGCTGTTATAGCCTTCACAGCCCCGTGTGGAGAATTAGATCACTGGGGAAAAATCCTTCCAAGCCCCTTTATGGAAAATAAGGCCTTAGACTGTAAATGCAAAGCCCAGCGAACAACAACCCTCAGTAATGAGCCAATACCCCATGGCCCATTTGACTAGGAGAAAGAATTTCTTTTTACCATTCAAGTCAAAAAGACTGAAAAAGTAAAATGTGTTTTTACTTGGCTCTGAAGGTTTATATTCTTTACAGTTTCTTTTGCACAACCTTTTCCCCCCCAGGTTGGACAGGCAGCGGGTGCCCTCACGGTCGCGGAGCCGCTGGCTTTGGCACAGAGCTGGGGAAGCAGAACCGGCTTCATGCTTCCCCACGCACGTGGATGATGGTGGGACAGCCACTGGCGCTGAAAAGCTCTCTCTCCCCTCATAGTCCCTGTCCGAAGGAGCTTTCAACAGCTCACCGTGATGGGCCAACCCTTGGAGACATCGCTAAGTGTTGGGGTCGATGGGAACCGTCCTGGTTCAGGGAGGAATCCTACTTCCAGGGAGCACAGCGGGGGCTGACAGTGACACCTTTGCTTTGGAGAAGGCTGACCGAGAGGTAAGAGAGCCTGTCCCGAGGATTTCCACAGGAGCCCCTGGAAATCCCAACCCATTGCTCACCCCACAGTCCCTCCATGTGATCTCCGAGTACATCACTTGCTACGATTCCAACAGCATCCCAAAGCTTTAACTTGCAAAAGTATCTTAAGAGCACGGGAAGAGCTTAGCACCGCTTCAACACATCATCAACCTACAGGCTGAAGGCAAGGATGGGAGCCCAGGGACCACTGAAGCAGCCACCGAGGTTGCTCCTCATCCCCATGGGATCAACTGTGCCGGAAGTGACAGCACCAACACGCACTTCACGCTACACCAAAGAGACCTGGGGACACTTCTGTTCTGTCACTCCCAGCCCCGTGGCCAGCACAGGCCTGTCCGCTGCCCTCCGCACGCCGACCTCATCTGCTCGGACCACGTCCCTGAGATGTTGCCCCATAAATCAATTCTTTTGGCTGTGAAAAATGAGCCAAACGAGTTACACTAAGAATCTGGTGTTTTATTAGGACTTTCTTGAAAACAAACCCAACCCCCGGTGTGATTTATAGCTTTAACCAAAAGGGGTATGAAAGTAATGCCCCCACCCCCCAGCCTCCACGAAGTCCATTTATTCCCCTGTCACTTTTTTGGCAAACAGGCTTCAAACCCTTTCCTGAACAATGGAAACTTTCTGCCGGGTACATGCAAACCCGAGGACGGGGGGCTGCGAGGGGGCTCCCTTCCATTAAAGAGCTTTGAAAAATAAACAGGGACTCAGGTAGCAGCTGAGGCGGATCAGAGAGACACCACGTTTCAAACCCGCCGTATATTACTTGGAAAGAAAAAGAAGAAGAAAAAAAAGCGAACCCCAGCTTTTGTCCGACGCGTTAACTTTTTTTCACTTGCAACTGCAGTGCTGCCACTCCAGGGGAGATCGTCACCGGCTCCCCCGAAACGCAGTTCCCTTCTCAGCACAGCCGCTTATTCAGCTGCAGCACAGCGTGTGCCTACCCGGAGCTGTCGCAACTCCACTTTTGATCCCAAGATGCGGATATAAACGACCTCTCCTCACTTTTCCCACCCGAACACACGCAGTCAGGGCATTTCCGATGAGCGCCGAAGATGCGCCGCTACACACGCACGGAAGCATCTTCCCTTCCCAAGTGCTGTTATCCGCGGCGTGCCCCACGCACTGCCGTACTTGGAGAGGGCTCCTGACAGACAGTGATCCTCTCAAAAGCACTTTGTCCCTCCTGGGCGCCTCTGAGACTGCCCCGAGCCACGGCGAGGTGGAGCCGCCCCGGCCCCGCGTTCGTAACTCCCGCTCCGCAGCCGCCTCCATCCATCCGCCCCGCTCCGCTCCGCTCGCCCAAGGACGGGACTCGGAGCGCCGAACCGCCGGGCCGGAGCCGTCCCCGCAGTGCACGTGTGTGTGTGCCTTACCTGCCGGCTGCCCGCCGCTCCTCGCCGCCGCCTTGCCGCCTTGCCGCCTCGCCGCCGGCATCCCGCCGACGGCCGCCGCCAGGCACAGGCACCAGACGGAGCTCCAGGCCGCCCGCATGCCTCCGGAGCGGCGCCGGGGCAGCGCGGCCGCCGCCGCACCGCCCGCCTCAGACATCCCCCGGCCGCCGCATGCTGCCGCCGCTCACCGCTCCGCTCCGCCGCCGCGCTGCCGGGAGAGGGAGAGAGGCGCTCAGCGCGGGGAGCGGGACGAGAAAACCCCCCGCCCCCGGTGCCCGCACGGAGGGGGAACTGGAAAAATAATAGTAAAAAGGCGGAAAAAAAGTGGTGGGAGCAGTAAAAAAGTGCAGGGGGCCGCGCGAAGCCCTGCGCCGAGCGGCGGCGGGGCGCCTACCTGCGCAAGCCCCGCGGCCGGCCGCGCACCGCGCATCGAGGGAGGCAGGGACGGAGCGAGCGCCCGCAGGAGCCGCCGCTGCCGCCCGCCCGCCCGCCGCCGCGGCGCTCCTGCGTCTGCTCGGCGCGGAGCGGGGCGGCCGCGCTTTCCCCGCCCGCCGGGCCGGACCGCCCGCCCCGCCCCGCCCCGCCCCGCCGCCGCCACGCCGCGGGGGGCCGCGCCCGCCCCGCTCTGCTCCGCTCTGCTCCGCGCCGCTCCGCTCCGCGCCCGGCCCCGGGGCTGCGCGGGGGGGCGGCGGTGCCGCGCGGGGCTGCGCCCGCCGAGCCCTCGGGGCGGAGCGGCACCCGCTTCCCATCGACGTGAGATTGGAGTTGGCGCGGTGCTCCCATGGTGGATCCCGAGTGGCACCGTGCGCTCACCCGCGTGTCCCCTTCTGCTGGCCCTGGGACAGCGCGTTTTCTGCACAGAGGCGGCGGGAAGGGGCTGAAGGGGGACCCGAGGGTTGGGGACAGCTCTGTGCGTGCGGCGCTTCGGCTCAGCCTGGGACTTGAGCAGCAAATGGCCGTGCACCCATTCCCCCTACGGCTGCCACACTGTACCCCGAAGTTCGGCTTCGAGCACCCTGACTTCACTCCCCCAAACCCATAAGCGCTGTGGTACATTGAATAATCAGACTCTACGCGACTCTGCGTGTTTGCCTCTGCCAACTGGACTATCTGTTTTAATAAAGTCCGATTGAATGGATCTAGTCACTTTTACTGTTACAACTAATCTAGTCACTATCGTGGTTTGGGACACTGTGGTCATCTCAGAGACCCCCGACACGGCCGAGTTGCTGAAGTGGCACGCATCACTTACTGCTGACAGCGAGCTGAGCTGCCTCATACAGAGAAGTCACAGCTCCGCTTTAATCCCACTTGACATAGCAGCTCATTCGCTGAAAATAGACGCAAATATTATCAGAGCTGAAAATGCTCTGCAGAAGGGGCCCAAAAAACCCAACCTGCACAAGAGCCAAGCGGAGTTTTTTTGGGTCCGAGGAGAAGCCGGGCAGTGCGGAGCCGTGGCTTGCAGCGAGGACAAGCAGCGGGGATCGCTCGTGGCCGCCGTGGAGGGCTCGGAGTTGCGCTGTTGTCGCTGCAGCCGGGATCTGTCTTGACACCTTTATCAGGCACAGAGACTCTGACATCTCAATACTGCGGCATTGTGTGGGGAAGCATTGAGACGGGGCTGCGGCGAGGAAATCCTACATGTCAGCGGAGACCCTCGCCGGTGACACCGTCGGTTTAAACGAAAACAATGGGGGGAAAGCAGACATATAAATAAATTGTGCTTATTTCACCGTCACAGAGAAGGCTTGGCAGCGTGTCAAGCTGCACGATGTTTGCTCTCGTAACTGCTGTGCTGGAGGTGCCAGAAAATCACTAAAAATTAAAACAACAGCAGCATAATTATAACACTGCACAAGGAGTTGTTGGCGTCATTATTTTGAAGAGAAAATAGTGAAAGCAGGGCCAAATTCTGCTCTCAAGTAAAGCCATCAGGGTAAGATTGTTGTAGCATTATTGTTTCTATTGTTACTCAGTGCTACTATTAGGACCCCCATTTTCCACGAGGAGAGCAGCAAAAGAGGATCGGGAACTTTCCTAAGCCTGTAGATAAAATAAAAATGTCTGTGAGAATTCAGTGTGGTTTTTCACACTGTGGCTGAGTTTTAAAAGTGGCACAGTGATTGTTCCTTTCTGTCAGGTGAAGGCAAACACTCTCATGCTGCTCC
The DNA here is from genome assembly GCA_036630365.1 of Acanthiza pusilla. Lineage (NCBI taxonomy): Eukaryota > Metazoa > Chordata > Aves > Passeriformes > Acanthizidae > Acanthiza > Acanthiza pusilla. Next base: position 57,392,153 of record JAXCHO010000164.1, read on the forward strand.
TGGAGTAACAGGATGGAAACGGCCGATCCGAACCCAGGGAGTTTTAAGGTTGCTGGGAGATGTAAAGGTCTGCACCTTGGATCAAGTCAGCTCAGCCTTTTAATGGTTTTGAACTGGTTTTCATTTGGGAAAAAACCAAAAGCTTATAACATTTGGAAGCCCTTTACAACAGGAAATCAAATGGGTATTGAGATAGTCCTGTATGAAGGACTTCAAGGTTTGCAGTTTTCCCTAGAGCAGGATATTTTTAGGTTTCCCATTTATTAACCATGCAGAACACTCATGTGGGGTTGGGGAGCACTGACCCGATTAAGTACAGATTTTTTGATGCTGCTTTGTCACTGTGGTGGCCACCATGAGAGACCAGGATGTAATGCTGTGCAGCGAAAACTCCAGCTCTGGACTGTGTCTCAGCCACTTTCTTACTATTAAAAAGAAAAAAAAAAAAATCCATGTACATAGACTAGTAAAGCCTGCACAACACAGTTGCATTTATTTCAGCAGTGTTATGCCATAAGCCATATATTGGCCTCAAAGTTTTTCTTTCCCCTCAAGCTAGGGACATGCACCCCCCTTCATGCCGGGATACTCTCTCTGCCAACATGTTTGTTCTCCTTTTACCCTTTATAAGAATTCACTTCCCAGAGCTTTATATTTGTTTATCCCCTTAATATCCAAAGCTGTCAGTGATGAAAATCAACCCCCTTTCAGCAGCTCAGGGATGGTGAGAGCCTGCCCTTTTTTGAGTGGCTCCAAGCCTGTCACTGTCACACACCTCCATCTGCCTGGACTCCACTGGGGGCTCAGCCACTGAATCTGGCTGTCCTGGGAAGGTTTTTGGGGAGACTTGCAGGCCCTGGGGGCACTGGCATGGCTAAACCCCCTCTCTCTCTTCGTGCCTCTCCAAAGCCCTGCCTTAGAGGCAGGCTGCTAATCTCTCTCTATGAAAATGCGACCTGTTAATAGTCTCAAGTTAAATGAAGGCTGCTGTCAAAAAAACTGGAGCAAAATTGGCTCCAGGTGTGAATGCTTTGAGCATCCCTTCTGCCTCTCTGTCCAGAAGATGGGGACAGGACAGGCTATCAGATACTTGTCCCAAATCCCTTGGGACTGAGGCTCTGGAGAGGCATGAAGGGAGAGGGGTTTTATCCTTGCCAATAAGTCACCTTTGGTGACATTGCTGTCAGAAAGTGTGCAGTCCCTTCCCTTCCCCTGCAGTCCCCCTGGTGCACTGTGCAAGGCTCTCCCCTGCACATCGACTGTCAGATGTAGTATGGCAGGCAGCAGGCTCAGGCACCAGTGCTGGGCTCAACAAGGATCCTGCAAAAATTACACTGGGGGCTGGTGCCCCCATACACCCCATACTCGCAGGAGTTGCTTCCTTAGCCAGCAGAAAGCAATTCCTGAATCAATGCTGAGTTGGAGCAGACCAATGAAGTAGGTGGAACTTTAATTCTAGTTTTAATACGCTGGCAAGTTTGATCAGAGACTCGGTCACATGAGTTGCTGAATCATATCAGGTTAGGTACACACAATAAATATTGCCAAATATTTCTTATCAAAACTGGGTCTTGTTAGCTGACTTGTGAGCCAGACTGAGCTTTGTGGCCCCACAAATGCTGTAACGAGCTGTTCCTTCAGCCCAACCAACTGCTATGAGCTCACATGAAACTGAATTGAGTTATTGCTGCAGAGATCAGTATCAGTGTGTGTGAGCAGAAGCCCAAGCTGTCCATCCTTAGCATTCAAGGGTTAAATAGCATCAGTGGATGCCAGCACTGGGGTACATTTTCCAGAGCTCATGTCACTACTCATTTGTATCAATAAGGTGCATTGGAATGGCTAAACCGCTTTTTATTAGCTAGCCAGCCCTAAGGACTGCAATTCCAGGCTGGTTTATTGAATTTCAGGCTCAAAAGTCGTTGTTGCTAAGATTAAGGATCCAAACGATTGTCAGGGTAAACACTGCGAGTGGTCAAGCACCTTGTGAAGGATCTCTCTGTGCCCGCACCGTCTGCGAGCTGGTTGCAACACAATCTCATCCTGTGGGATTTGTTTCCCATCAAATTGCATGGAATAGACAAAGAATAGAGGGCTCTGCAAGGAGCGAGTTGTTTCATTTGACGTGAAATAAGGAGGAAGAACTGTACAGGAGAGACACACTGAATCTCTTCTGTAAGAGCTCCATATGGGAAGGTGCTGGCAGAGGTAAAATAATTTGTCAGTCTGGAGAGCAAAGAAGGCAATTGGAGAAAGTGGAGAGAAAAAAAACCTGGAGCAAGCCTGTGGAGGGTGTGAGAAGCAAGGATTTAAAATCAGACCTTGAAATAATGCTGACTCAGCACAGCAGCTGTGTGTGTGCAGCCAGGGTCACAAGTGGCTCTCAGAGGTGTCACTGACTGCCTGCACAGGCTGGGTGTTCCCTGTCCTTGGTGGAAACAAAGGCAACGCTCTGGAGCCTGCGGATGACAAGGCAGAGATCACTTCTGCCTGCTAGACCCCTTCATGCCATGGCCACGTAGGATATTTCAGGCAAATGTGTGTGCAGCAGGGTTGCACTTGTGTGTCTTAGGGCACCTTACCCTGAGGAGCATTTGAAATGAAGCCACAGCCTGTGTAATCCTGCACCAGCCTGTGCAGACTGGTGCCTGTAAGGAGAAATCAAAATCACACACTGCCAGGATGAGCTCCTGGGAGTCCCAGGGCTGTTGTTGAAGTCCTCTCTCCTGATGTGGCCAGAGACCACCAAAGGGCACCAGCTGTCTGCTCCTGCCCGTCCACGCTGCCTGCTCACCCACAGCAGGGCTTCCAGAAGCTCCCCTTTTCTGCAGCCCTTTGGAGTTGTCACGCGTAGGGCTCTTCCCCAGGTCCTGGCCCCATTGCGTTGCCTGGTGGCCACATCCTTACTCTCCTTTCTCCAGGGGCTTTCCCCCTGTGCTGCCCCACACCAAGGTAGGGAAAGGGATGAGTAGTGAGTGCCATGGGAACTTTTAGAGTAAGCAGCCGTGTCCTAAAATATATACGAGCTCATGTCTTTCATGTGTTAGGGACAGCAGAATTGTAGGCAATATTAGTCCTTGTTGCTATGACTGCTAGACAAGCTCTTTCTCAGTGCAGCATTGACTTACTTGAGAGGAAGCTTGAATACAGGGACAATTCTGTCATGCTTAATTCTGCTTTAATTCAGGCTGTGTGCTCCCTCAAGCCAGAGCTGACACGGGGCTCTGTGTGACACCAGCCTTGCCACATATAGCGCCTGATTTGTACAGCTATCTTCTTGCAATTCCTGTGGTAGTTTTATTTTTCCAAAGAGCACAATGTAAGCTCTGCTCTGGGTACATTCTGCTGCAGAGACAGGGTGGGTGGATCAGACATGTATCAGCATATTAAATACACAGGATTTATTACAGAATTGGGTGACTCTACAGCTTTTACCAGCCTTTGAAATAAGAAGCAACAGACGTATGTATTCCAGACTCGGTGTGCATGTCCAGCAGCCTTGCAGTGGAAAAGCAATTGAGGGTCATTACAAACAGAGATCATTCTGCAGGGGATAGTTAAACATTATTATCCCTGTGGTACACTCAGCCATTCCAAAGCCTGGGAAGGTGAAATGCCTTCCCAAATACCAACTCCTGGTCTGCTGCTTGGCTTGTGGGACCATGTCCAACTCTGTCACAATAAAGTGATAACTACCTCAGGGATCTGGTGCTTTTGTAGAAATGTGATTCCCCTCAAGCAGCGTGCTGGATGTCCAGGTCAAACATGACGAAGAATGCAACCTGTGGTCAGGGAGGTTTGGCCTCCATCAGCCTCGAAAGGCCTCTGCGTAGTAATTGTGGCGTAAATAATTTCATTCACCATTAAGGGAAAAACATCTGTGGTGTGGAAAGCAGCAGTTACATAAGAAATTGCATAGGAGGCAGGTAGGCATTGACTTTAAGAGATTTGGTGGAGCCAATGCCTTTAATCAACAAGGGAAATGTTTGAATGTTAATAGAACTAATACCGAAACCAGAGTCGTGTTTCGACAAGTATTTCCAAACATTCCAGAAACACTGTGATGCTCTGGCAGCCTCTTTCCTAGGGACAGAATTGATTGCTGGAGTTGTAGTGAAGTTTGCAATGTCCAAACAGCCTTTCCAGAGAAGTTGGGATGCTGCCTGGGGCAGGTGGTGGTCCTGGCAGCACTGGGGAAGATGGGCAAGTGAACCTTTTCAATAAATGAGAGCGCTTTCTTTCTAAACTTGACAAACATCCTGTAGGCTTCTTAGAAGAGAAATGAACTCAATGCTGGGAGCTCTTCCTGAGGTAGAAATTCTCTTCTTTTTTATAATTTCATATGAAAAAATTGCTCATGATACATTTTTCCAGGACATGGTGATTACTCCCTCCTCTGTTGCATTTTACCCTGATTTTTTTGCATATACTTTTAACACATTGTCTCTCTCTGTTCTGAAAGGAAACCCTGAGTCATTTAAAACGTGACCAGAAAATTGCTGGGGGACAAATGTACCAGCCCTGCAAGGCCTGCATGGATTTGCCATCCTTTTCACAGCTAATTTTGCTTTAGGTCAATGGATCAGATGAATCATTAATAAGCATTTGGAAACACTGGATGCCAGGTACCACTGATCTTGAGCACCTTGTAAAAGATTCACCGGAGGGTCAAAGGTTTTTATTTATGGAGAAGACCCAAGGTTTACCCCCAGATTTGCCATTAACTGTGTGACTCCAGAAACTCCACTCTCTCTTTGAGCATCTCTCTCTGCAATACTTTGTTGCCCATGTCTACTTAGGCTGGAAAACTCATGTAACTTCAAGTGAAGTTAGCAAACACCTGAATTAGAAGCCTGATGGATCTGACCTATGGTCGATAAGAACAATATGCCTCCAGAACTTGACTTTTTGAGCTTACATTTCTTCTAATGGTGCTTCTCTCTCTCTGCTGATAGTGGAGGAATCCTGGATGCTCAGCTGATGAAAGGGGGTTGTTTTTCACCCCTTTTTAGCAGCATCCAGTGCTTCTTTCTGATGATGGAGGGGCTGGAAGGATTCCCTGTGGTGTAATGAGAAACAGAACTCCACTGACTCTGTGGGCACTGGCTGGAAGTGCCAGAGGTTGTCCAAGGCAGGAATCCTGTGGTTCCTTGAGGCTTCACTTCTCCAAACTAGATCCTTGCTGGAGGTCAGGATATGTTACTTCCATTCCACACAGCACCATTTCCCATTTGTGCATCATCATTAAATCCAAAAGGTCACCATTTCATTGCAAACCCCACTCAAATGTTTTCAGCAATAGTGAAGGGTAAATAGATCCTTCTGAAGGCATTTTTACAGCACAACTCCAGTCTTCCTTAAAAAAAAAAAAAAAAACCAAGCAGCCAGAGTGGCCAGTGGTTTTCAGTCTGTGGTTTTCAATCTTTTTCATTTTCAGGCATTCACATTTTTTATCAACAGAGCTTCAACCCTTTATATAGTTAAATTGAAGCCTACTGAAAACAAGCTTATTTTTCTTGTGGAGTTTTGTAGACCATTCAGAAATCAGTGCACCCCAAAGACCCACAAACTGCAGTGAAAGGGATTGATAACTGCTATCTACTTATTCTTCTGTAACTAAATAGGATGGGTTTTACCATGTATTTATGTGAGCTGTCTGCTTCAGTCTCTCTAGTGTCTGGAATGTGTGGGCTTTGTAGTTAGGTGGGACAGAGATTTTCTCCATGGCTGAATCCAAATATTATTTAGGTATTTTCAATGATTTAGTGATGTCCCTATGTGGAGTGTAACGACAGCTGTAACTGGGAGGTAATATTAATGGACAAAATTACTCCTTTTAATCACCAGTTTCTGAATTTGTTGCAATGAGGGGAGAAAAGACTTTAAATGAGTCAGAATAATAGCAATAATTGCCAAAAGGCTTAATGTAGTTTACCCAGAAATTGTTTCTTAATTGCTCATGGTGGGCTCATGGGAGACAGTGAGCAAACCGTGCAGATCCTAGGAATCTCTGTAGCCTAGTGCTGGAGAGAAATCCTCATTTTCTGTGAGGAAAAGTGTGCAAATCTGGGCACTTTGGAAGCAACAACAAGGAGGTGGCTGCAGTATCCGCTCTGGCTCATTCAAGCCACTTGATTGTGACAGAAAATTTGTGTCCTTCTCCAAATTTGAGGCATAGTATTAATCATTTGCTGTGGTAAGACAAAAGGGTTGTATATTGCCAGGAATATATTAGCTTTTCTTTCAATTGAGAACACAAGTAGGAACTTGGTTGAAAAGGGCATTTTTTCTCTGTGGCTGTTGATGCCTCAAACCATAGAAATATAAAAATATTTGTAATAGTTTGTATCTTACTACAGAGTGGAAGGGGGAAAATCACTGTCAGGCTGATTTCTCTGCAGACAGCTGTGCAGCTTGTAACAAGGATATCTGCACATGTAAAAAGGATACCAAAATCAAATTATCTGAACTTTGAAAATATATTCCTTTCTGCAGCTGACAGTGCTAAAGTTAATCCGAGAGCCAGAGACCACTCTGTCTGCAAAGAAAATTAAAACCACTATTTGCTTCCAGCTATCTGAATAGCTCATGGGGTAATAAGAAAGACAAGGACACTAGAGAAAAGTTATCATTTTTTCTTGTAGGCTGTGTGAAAAATTTTCAGTCACTTCTTTGCCAAAATAGTTTTGTAAATACTGGAGACGCTTGATTTTATCCACCCTGAATTCATCAAAATGTTGAAGCATGTTCTCACAGGTAGCCACAGTTAATCTGTGTAATCTTAAAATGGCTTCCAGCTTTTAGAAGTTTACATTAAGTAAAGATTATCCAATTATAGTTTTCTTTAAAGATAAGAAAGATAAGGTTGACGGAGAGACATGCTAGATGACTGAAGTGTGCTGCTTATATTCCACACGTTTTTTGCAGTGAGATGATTCTAAAATTAAAGCACTGATTTGGACTATGCAGGAGTGTATGACACAACACAGTAATGAAACATAAACACAACAAAAGATGACAATCATGGTCATCATTGCGGGTATCTAAAGCACATTGTGGCACTATGGATATCATCCAGAGTTACACATTAGCTTTCAAAATGCCTCACTTCATGTTTTTATTTCAGCCAATAAATTACTTGCGGCCTGACTCAGCCACTTGAAAAATAAATGTTGACTTTTCAGGAAATTGTAAGCATTACTGGAAGGTCTGAAGTCTGATAAACAGCTGGTTGTGGATCATTTTGTAGGAGGAATATTGTGTTCAGAGAAATTAAAAAGCAATCAGGAGTTTGGTGGCAGGAAATGGACTCCTATGCTAACTTTGGGTTTGAATTCTCTTGGTCTCTTACGATGTGTGAAATGTACTGTATTTGCTTCTACCTCACTTCAGCTTTGGAAAATATTCCTTTTGTAAGCAGGCTTGGACAGATTTAAGAAACCTGGTGAATATTGGTTCCGATAAGACCAAACACTGAGTTAATATCCATTTCAATTGTATCAGTAAAGTGTTTAATGGAATGATTTGAAAAATAAATATTAGTGTAACGTGTCGAACTGGTAATAAACACAATTTAAAACAAGGTATTTTGGCTTATCAGAATTAACCTCCCAGCTGAAAGCCAAAGAAAACCTACCTGCAAGTGGAAATACAGGATATATGTAAGGGAAAAGGTGTTTCAGCTGAGGATGCTTGTTCCCAGGTGGCCAGGAAGCCTTCCTGGGCATTCCTGTATCAGCAATGGTGTGTCCAGCAGGACCAGGGCAGTGACTGTCCCCGTGTGCTGGGCACTGCTGAGGCCACACCTCATGTCCTGTGTCCAGTTCTGGGCCCCTCACAACAAGAAGGACACTGAGGTGTTGGAGCGTGTCCAGAGAAGGACAATGGAACTGGGGAAGGGTCTGGAGCACAAATTTTATGAGGAGCAGCTGAGGAAGCTGGGGGTGTTCAGCCTGGAGAGAAGGAGGCTCAGGGGAGACCTTCAGGAGGGTTTGAGAGCTGGGGGTCAGTGTCTTCTCCCAGGTAACAAGAGACAGGATGAGAGGAAATTGCCTCAAGTTGTGCTGGGGGAGGTTTAGAGTGGCTATGAGGAAAACCTTCTTCGCTGGGAGGGTTGTCAAGCACTGGAACAGGCTGCCCAAGGTGGAGTCACCACCCTGGAAGGGTTCAAAAGGCGTGTGTGGATGTGGCCCTTGGGGACATGGTGTAGCAGTGAGCAAGGTGGTGCTGGGTTAACAGCTGGACTTAATGATCCTAATGGTCTTTTCCAACCTTTATGATTCTATAAATTCAAAAGCATCATTTCCATCTATGGAGGGCTGTCCCTGCATCTGGGGGTATCTGCTCTGCCACATCCTGGGGGGAAGCTGCCTGGGTGCTGCCCTGAGCCCCCCTGCTCTGAGAACCTGTTGGGCAGCTGCTGTGAATCCTGAACCCACTGTGCAAACAGCATGGCCACATTGTCAGGGGCTGGTCTAGCTGTAAACAGCAGCTTAGGGCTGCAATTTCAGTCCAACATTGATCTAAAAGGTAACAAATACTAATTTGCCATCTGAATTCTGTGCTTTTTCCCTTTCTCTTTCTCCAGTTCTCTGGCTTCCCCCTCTGACCCACACTGAATTGAGGAGGCCGTGTCCTTCAGCGATGTCATGTTGTGTGTTTTGCAAGTAGTTGAAGGCTTTTTTGTGTTCTCTGAGAAAGGACTGCCTCCTTGTTTGCATCTGGGGAGCCTCCGTGGTGGCCAGGGTCTGCTGAGCAGAGCTGGGGCATTTCCACCTCTGGCCAGTCCCCAGCTGCTGGTGGATACTGAAATGCCAACCATATGCTCAGGCCTGAGAGTGAACAAGGAAAATGCTCCAAATCAAACAGTCTCTTGCAGCACTTTTTACGTCAGAAGTGTTTGGGGTGGTTTGTTGTTTTGGTGGATGATGCTGGAAAACTTCTAAAGATCTGTGAATTCAACTGGTGTCAGCAAAATTTTCAGTGTGAAATTCATTATACCAAGAGTCTGTGTTGCTTGTTTGGGGAAAGAAAAAGAGAGAAAGATTTGGACTTTAGGTTTTTCCTTGTCAAATGTACTGGAGGGTGGAAGACTAAAAAATGCCATTTTTCCTTTGTTTATTGTGTGCAATAACCACTTGTCCTTATTCTGGTTCCTTTTATTCTACTGCACTCAGTCTTCTTCTCCACCTTTATTCCAAATACCTCAACCTCACCTGTGTGCTTGCCATGACCCATGTGAAAGGGAATAAAAAGGTTGTGCCATTTTCACACCTGCAGGCTAATCTTTATTTGCACAAAGCTTCTGTATTTTGGCACCTGGCTGTGGTCTGACACCACAAGTCACCACTGGCAAATTCAAGTTGAAAGTTATGTTGTTTGTGGGGAAAAAAATGGTGGAGGGCACTGCCTGTCCCATGGCAATGAGGAGCTCAGGGGTGTCTGGAGGACTGTTCTGAGAGAGGGTCTGGGCTAAGAGCTGTGGGAGATCCATGATGAGTTCTGCAGATGCAGAAGATGCAGGAGAGGTCATGCCTTGCTAAAGTCACCTAGTATTGCTTTTGGGGTACTTGCTTTGGTACTTGCTCTTTTCTGTGTTTCTCACCTTGGTCTCTATTATAATTTTTACTTCCCAAGGATGCTAAAACCATAAAGGGGAGGCTTGAAGACTGCAGTCTTGTGCAAAGGTGATGAAAGGTAACCCTTCTCTTCCTCGAAGCTGTGAGTATGGCCTTTCCACTGGGGCAGAAAATGCAAGAGGTGGGCTCCGAGAAATTTGGGCCAGAATTGGTGCAAAGTTAATTTTCAAGTCTCACCTCTCCATATTCACAGTGAATCTAGAAATTGGCTGCAGCAACTCTATTTTTAATTCCAGGTTAAAGACTTTGCAGATGGAAGAACTGAGCCGAGGGTGAGTTTCTCAGAAATGAGAGAAGGTGCAATAAAATGGGGAGAAGCTGAGTGGATGGAGTGAGGGTCTCTGCTGGCATATCCTTCACAGGGACCATTTCCACTGACCAGGGCAATGCTGCACCTCGGCAGTGCAGTGTGCCAAGGGAATACCAGAGCTAAGCAGAAAGGAGAGGTTTGTGTCCACAATAAATGCAAATTTGAGGAGAAAACAGTGCAGGCATCAAACCTCTGTGGTGCACAGCTCCATCATGGGTGTGTGATTCTTCAAGGTCTTGCAAACCATCCCTGCAACATCAAATGTCCTTTGCCCACACATCTGCCTCGTGAAGTGGAGATGAGGGTTCAGACACTGCTCTCTGACTCCCTACTCTGACCGCCTTGGGATGCTGTGAATCTTCTAAGCAGGACAGGGTTTGGTCATGTTTGTTTGCAGTTATTTTTCTCTGAGGCCTCTCCTCAGGATTTTGTTAGCATTGCAAATTCCCATTTCACAATCTGCATTCTTCCAGCAGGCAGACAAAGGCATTTGAAACTAGCTGCATTTATCACTAATACTCGAAGTGGATGAAAGAGGGCTGGACGGATCCTCAGGCGCAGGGGTTACGCCATCCATCCATCGCTCTATCCACCCTGGGGCAGCCGTGCTGATTTACCACAGCTGAGGATCCGCTCGGTGGAATTTAATCTGCGGAGGGTTTGGTGACGATCTGATCAAAGGCAGCCTCTGCTGAGGCTGAATTCAAACGGCTGAAGGATGGGAACACTGCACTCTTGGGACATGCTCGGCTCTTCCTCGGGAGATGGAGAGTCCTGCTCAGCCTGCTGCACAGCAATGCTGCTGCAGATAACAACCATCTGCATACTTGGCAGCCTCTGCTGCTTGCACGTCCACCCCTGAGGCAATCGCTGTCCCTTGGATGGCCTGTTAGGCCAGGTTTAGGCAGACTGATAAGATTAAAGAGGTGAAAGAAAAGATATGGGAGCATTTACCCTTGAAAGCCTCAGAAAGTTTGCTCAAGGGCCATCGTGCAGAGCAGTGCTGGGGAAGATCTTTGCTCCCAGCTCTGTGTCTGCCTCGAGGGATGTGGTGAGCAGGACCAGGCAGGTTGTTCCAGCAGCTGGGAGCAGGATTGTGTCCATGCAGACATGTCCAGCAGGTTTTAAACTCCCAAACTATCGCACATAAGCAGCTAGCGGTGATGTTTTCAAGAAACAGGCTGGGTTTTGGTTTGCTTTGTGTTTACCCAGCTGAGCTTCAGTCATTTAGTTTAGGTCTGAGGGTACTGAAGGACAGTAGTGGAAACAAGCTGAAAAATGAATTATTTCCTTTTGTCTTCAGCTTCTGCTTACCCACTTACAAGACTGAAGAAACTGAATTTGGATGCTTCCCTCACCATCGGGTACTTAAGACAATTTCTGGGTCGTTCCTGTCTAGCTTGAGCTGCTCTTTGCATGTCTCTTTCTTTGTGTGTTGCAGCCATGCCCATCTGTGTTTCCTTCCAGGAGCCTGGTGGCACCACAACCTCTGCAGATGTTCTGCTTTCATTTTTGGCACATATCTGCTGAATACCTCTTTCCTGCTAGGCAATGCTGGAGTCTCAGATCTGATGGACTCTGAGAGTCTGTTCTGCCATCCCTGTTGTGGCTGAACCATTGAGCAGATTAATCCAAATCATATAGGCAGCAGCCAGGTTCAAAGTAGTGGCAAAACCACCCAAAGAGGAGGTAAATATGTGGGTAGTTACTCCACTATGCTTTCGGCTTAGACTGCTGCTGATTAAATGTTTAAAGCTGCTTCAAGGTATGTCTCTACTCAAGGTTATCTCTACTATAGCACAGCCTTTGATCAACTTCTGCACTGTCTGAAACAAACTCCTTTAGTCAGATACACGATTTTTCCCAAGCAGTTTGCATCCAAAGTCCTTTGGCTGGCTCTCTGGACTTTCATAGGTTTTTTTCTGTTTTTCTACCCATTTGTTAACATGGGAATAACATATGAACTGGAGCCTGAGTGATGGCAATTTAAGCTGTAGATTTTTGAGGCTCAAATCTTGGTTAACACTGCTGTGCTGACTGTGGATGTGATTTCCTTCCAGACATTCCTACTGAGCTGCACATTGCTGCCAAGATATGTAAATTGCCTCACTTAGATTCCTTTGCTTTCTAATATCACATTGAGTTAGGCATTACCTGGCTTCTCATTAAGTTTTCTTTTTTTTAATAGCTAGTTATTTAACTTCCTTTTTTTTTTTTTTTTTTTTTTTTTTTTTTTTTCTGATCTGGACAAGATTTTGAGCTCTGTTTATATGTGAGTACAGCTCTCCTCTAAAACCTGTGCTGCTAGTAAAATCTGAGTGATGTCGGGCACTGCTGCTGAGCCACATGAGGCCTGTGTAGCATCTATGTGTGCTTTTTCTCCTGATGAAGTCCTGGGCAATGTCAAGGAGGAGAAATGAAGAAAAATAGCCTTTTGTGATGTCAGTTGTCTATGTGAAGGCATTTAACTATGCACTCTGCACCTTGATATAAAACATTAGTAATGCTCCTTCATTTTGCTGGCATAGAGGAACAGGGTGAATCACCACGATGGCATTAGCTGAGACAAATAAAGTGTATTTAACGAGCCCTTCAAAGCCTGTGACCTCTGTAGACATGCCACAGGCAGGACTGATGGTCATGTTTTACTAACATCATTCCTAGAGAGAAGTGTCTCTTTCCTTAAATAGTTCAGCTGACTTTAGGGAAAGAGGCTGGAAGAGTAAAGCACCATTATTGGCTTTTAGGTGAAGCTCACATGGAAACAACTGATCCAAGCACCTCAAATGGGAATCAGTTCAATCTAAAACTGACCTTGAGAGACTGTTCTCCAGATCTTGTGTTGCAAACATGTTAGCTCTTCTTGACAAAAGGAAGGTAGATAGTTGATTACAAAGTGTTTTCTCAGTTGTTTAATTAAGAGAATTAATGATTAATTTCATCAGCAGTTTCTGTTTTCTTTGTCGGTGGCCTGTGGCTGAAGGACAGCAAAGCTGTTTGAGCCTTTGGCTGGGAACAACTGTAGTTTATTGTGCATTTTGCTTTTGTCAGCATTTCCACTAATTGAGCCAATTTCTGATAGGAATTACTCACCCTCCCTCTTCACCCAGCAATCGATATTTGCAGCAGTCAGTTTTCTCTGGGTACACTGATACTTACCTGTTCATTTGGATCCCTCTGTGCTACACCTGGGCCACCATGGTTTGGTTCTTCAGAAGTAAATAAAAATGCAATTCCCAGAATGTACAGATGCTTTAAAGGGTTGTTTTTTAGGACTCTCCAGTCTTCAGAGGCTGTGGATCTGCTTGGAAGACATGTCAATCTGCCATTTGTTGTTGCTTGTCGAAGTTGTGTACTTAACTTCTGGGCTTCCAGAAAGTTAATCAGTGTAAGAAACCATGTTGAAATCTCTGGTTTGCTTTGAGTTCACTATCATGTCCAGCTTTGAACACTTTGGAAACTCCTCACCTGATAAAAACGGAAGGTATCAGCCCATGGCTCTGTCAAAGCTCTCTCTATAGAAGTGTCTGAATTTGTACCCCATCACTGACTGCAGGTTTGCTTTCACTGGGGAGCATGGCTCAGTGTGTCTCTAAGCAGATAAACTGCAGACTTTTATCCAAAAATTCATTTGAAGGGTGGGATGCATCTCATGCAATTTTGAGTGGCTACAACACAGGGGCAGGCTTCCCCTCCAAAGGGATCAAGACTGGTGTCCCCCACAGGGTGAATCACAGAGCCCCTGGGACATGATGAAGGGGATTTCCAGGCCCCTTGTACTCATTCGGAGAATGTCCTTGACTGAAACATTGCTGGCTTTAGGTCAAAAAGCTTATTCAGTAGAAGTCTAAACTTCTGTCCTTATGGTGTTTAGGAAACATCCTGATTTACTTAATTTAAACAAAGGCAGATATCCGGTTAAAATCCCTGGAGCTGCAGCCAATAAGTGCCTTATTTCAGCACTGTGCTTGCAATGACGGCTACCCACCATAAAAACACGGTTCAGGGGAATAAGAGTATTAAGAAAATAAATGGACGTAATACTTGAATTAGACGCAGATTTGAAATACGTGAGGAAAGATGGAGCAAGCAGAAAGAGCTGACAAAGAATAGACAGGACCTGGTGACAGCATGCTTAAGCCAGGCTGCTGCACGGGTGTGTTTTTATCTTGTATTTAATTTCTTTCCTCACACTGAGTAGGTGAGAAAGGGGCTTGCACTGCCAGACATCTTGAAAAGAATCTATAAGAGGATGATCCATGGTGTGGAGAGGGCAGGAGGAGCTGCAAAAGGAGCTGCAGGAGAAGACCTCGCTGTTGTTAGTGGATGCACTGAAGAGGATTGGATATGGGCAGGTTAGGGACAGGGACAGAGTGTATTTGAGACACATTAATACTTTCTCAGGTCCATACCTGCTGGCCAGATGGATTCTTCATGTCTCCAGCACCACTGAGTATCTCACTAACACAAATGGTTTAACACCAGCCGGGAGCTCAGCCCCACGGAGCTGCTCACTCACTCCACCTCAGTGGGGTGGGGGAGAGAATCAGAAGAGTAAAAGGGAGAAAATTCATGGGTTGAGATAACAGCAGTTTAAGGGGTAAACCAAAAGCCCCACACACAAGCAGAGCAAAAGGAGGAATTAATTCACCACTTCCAAGGGCAGGTGTTCAGCCATCCCCAGGACAGCCGGGCTCCATCACACCTAACAGTGACTTGGGAAGACAAATGCCACCTCTCCAAACAATGCCCCCTTCCTCCTTCTTCCCCAGCTTTATATACTGAGCAGGATGCCATATATAAGGTCTGGAATATCCTTGGGTCGTTTGGGGTCAGCTGCCCCAGCTGTGTCCCCTCCCAGCTCCTTGTGCACCCCCAGCTTCCTCGCTGGTGAGGTGGGTGAGGAGCAGAGAGGGCTTTGGCTCTCTGTAAGTTCTGCTCAGCAATAACAAAACATCCCTGGGTTATCAGTACTGCTTCCAGCATAAATCCAAAACACAGCCCCATACCAGCTTCTATGAAGAAGATTAACTCTATTCCAGCCAAAATCAGCACTGTGGGTCTGTCAATACATATTATCATGGGTTTGGAAGGGCAGGAAGAGGTTGAATGTCCTCCCTAGGCTCATACAGGAGATTTGGCATAAAGACCCAATCTCCCCAAACCTGTGTCTTAATCAAACAAATATGTGGAACTATGAAAAAAAATCATGTTGTAGAAGACCTTGAGAGGTCAATGAGTCCTTTCCCCAGCTCCTCCACTTAATGAAAACAGTTGATCCTGTCCCTCTCTTTGACATGGCTCTGGGTCTTCCTGCTTTCAGAAATGAAATTGATTTGGTAGCAGGGTAGGGAGGAGAGTGATTTCTTGGTTTATTTTCTGCCTCTTTCTAGTGGCTGGGGTTTTCTGGGACACATCCCTGCTTAGGATGAGAAAACAGTCTGACTGCAGCCCGGAGTGGCACCCTCTGTCCCTGCTGTTGTTGGGACTGAGGAGATTGTCAAGAGACTCAATAGATCTGCCGAGATGGCAGGATCAGACTCAGTGTCCCCTGCTCCAGCACTCTGCAGAGACTCTAGCACTGAGACTTGAGTCATGATCTTTTCTCTGCCTTAGGCTAATGATACGAGCTGGAGTCATCCTGGCTCTGAGGTTAGACTCATCTGGAATAAAAGAAGGCGAGTTCAGAACAGGCCACCCTCAGACTCTAAACAAGAATGCTGTCGCTCGGTTTATGAATTCAAGATGTCAGGTTTTACATCCCCAGATCTATTTTCTGCTATGGTTTCTATTCGAGAAGGGCTGTGCCTGTGTAATGAGTAGCAGCTGATGAGGTCTTACAGCTCAGCATTACGCAACCAAAATCACTCACATGTTATGCAGGAGCCCCTGGCATGGCATGGCGAGGAGCTCAGCCTGGGGCCAGCCCTGTTTTGGGAGTCTCCACATCGTTCCTGTGTCCTTCTGACGTCTCTCATGTATATGGATAGGGACAGGATTTGCTGCCTTTTTTTCTCAGAGGGCAAGTTGTGAAACCTGTCCATCCTGATTTTCATTCCAAAGCCCCTAAAATCTCCTCTGTCAGGATGCTATGGTGTCCTTTGGGACAGAGCTGTGCTTTAGCAGTGACCGTGCCTTATCTTCCAGGCAAGAAAAGTCTTGTGAGTGTAGATATCTTTAATTAATCTTTTATTTTGGTCTAATAAAAAAATCTCACTTCTCCCCACATCTGGTTCTTGTCCTGGGGGCACTGTGGGTACCACAGCACCTAACCAGCCCTCCTGGGATCAAAAAGCCCAGACCCCACATCAACCCTCCTGGCAGCAGCTCAATGTGGTCTCTCTTAATCCCCTTGATCTCCTTAATTCCCCCAAGAAAAGGGTGCCAGGGAGCTGATGAGTTGATCTAGGTAAACAATGGCGTTTCATGTTCCAAGAATGATAAATAAATTGCTTCAGGTCAAACCAAAACAAATTATTTGCATTTTCTTGGCAAACTGAGGAAAAAAAAAAGGAAAAGATTCCTGTGGGGTCAAGACCAAATATTTTCTTCAGTCCAAACCCCAAATGTTTTATTGCATTTATTAACCTTTTCATTCAACTTTGTTTTCTTTTGATTTATATTAGTTTGTAAAACAAAAAGGCTGTTTTGAGACCTGAATGGGAAAATGTCGAAATGAAACATTTTTGTATTTCAGAAAAAACCCAACCCATTTTGTTTAGAAGATTTTGAAACAATGTGTTTTGAAATTTTTTCAGAATTCTCCTCCCACTCTTTTCTCTTTGTCTCCGTTTTTTATTTCCCCCCTCTGGCTGAGAGTATTAGCTCAGATCACCCTGAATTTGCAAGGAAATCAATCTTCCAGAGTCTTTAATTTCTGGTTTACTTGCTGTTACTGAAAAGAAAAAACCCAACGCAGTTTAAAACAAATAAAAAATGCCCTGCAGGACCTGTGAGAATCAGCTCTGGACGCTGTTGTGATATGGATAGGGAGGGAAGAGAAGCTGAATACCTCTGAAATGGGCTTTGCATTAGCCCAGGACAAGGGCAGCAAATAGCTCTGCCTATAAACCTCTGCTGTGACCATTACAGAGTTTTTTCTCACTCTGGAGGATGTGAGTGCCAAATTGGTGTTGTCTCCTCATCCCCTTCTCCAGCAGTCCAACCTCCAGCAAACCCAGTGGGGATGGAGACTTTCTTCCCAGCTCAAAGCAAGGCACTGCCCAGGGGTGGAGGTGATGTTCTTGGTGAGATTGGTTACTCCAGAGATTGCTGGGATCCCTGAGAAATCGCTGAGGAGCAGCAGCTCCAGCCGGTTTGTGATCACAGAACCACAGAACAGCTCGGGTTGCAAGGAACCTTAAATATCATCATTCCAGCCCCTGCCACCTTCCACTAGACCAGGCTGCTCAGAGCCCCATCCAGCCTGGCTGTGGGCACTGTGCTTAACCAAAGGCCTGCAGTGCTGTCTGCCTGGAACTGATCCTGCCTGGTTGGCCCCTCTGGGCAGCCAAATGCATCCTTGGGTAAAGAATGGCACGGGAAGTGCAGTCCAGGATGCTCTGAGCATCACAGTGAGTGTCACCGTGTGTTGTGCCCTGAGACATGCAACCCTGGGTTTTGTGTGTCTGAACAGCTTCTACCAGCAACACCCAAAACTGAGAGAGGAAAAACAGGAGGAAGAGAAGGAGCAGGAGCATGACCCTTGGTGAGATCACTGTCTCATATCATATGAGAGACAAAAGCCAGGTTTGGTGATTACTGCTTTCACTCGTGTTCAGCTGCTGTTCAGACCTTTCTCTCTTCTCTGCGCTGTATTGCCCCTGCTCTGTTCTTGCCCACAAGAAGAATGGCATGAAATATGAGAGAGACAGTAATTAAAAAAAAGAAAAAAAAGAGAGAAGCTTTTCTCTTTGAATAAAGCAACAAAGTAGCCAACAAGTTGGTTCTTTGAGGTGGAAGGAGTCAACTGGAAATAATTTTTGCTATATAGCCTTAAGACTATTTCCCTTAAGACCCTGGCAAACAAGTAATATATTTTCTTTTGCATTTATAAACACCAAGTTGCCTTTTTATTTCAGTATGTTTGGGCGAGCAAGCACAGATTAGTTTGTGGGACAAAGGGTGGTGGCAGTGGGTGTCCCTCACACACAGACGTCCATGGTCCTTGCTGGCATGGAGGGAGAGCCCAGCTTTCTGCAGCTCCTCCAGGGAATTTTCGGGGCTGCATCCTTGCTGCTGCCAGCCTTTAGCTTATTGTCTCTGTATTCATAGACCGCAGTACTTTTTGCCACAATAACAGCAAAATTCAGCTGCAAACTCTGGTGCAGCCCTGTTGTGGGGGTGTTTGAGTGCCTTGATGGCTGTAGGCACATGAGGAACGGTATTTTGCCCCTGAGAGCAGAGTTAGAGTTCCACAGAAGCACTTAAGGAACACCAAGTGGGAAGATTCATGGCTCAGCTGTGGCATTGGTGCTTCATGGTCTGCCAGTCCTCTGCACCCCACCTTCACCTGAGATTTGGACCTCTGGAGCTCTGCCAGAGCTCTGCCATCACGCCTTCTGCCAAAATTAAGTGACTTAGCCAGGAATACACAGGAAGTTTGTGGCAAGGGGGTGAGTCCAGAACCTCCCTCCTTCCCCTCTGTTGCTAGCCGCCGTACTAGTCCTTTGCCTTTAATCTGCTGATCCACCTGCAGCACAGTGGTGCCCTCGTGCATTCAGAGGGTGTAGGAGAGGACCAAAGGAGGACAAAAGGAAGACCTTTGGATTTGGTAACATTTTACATCCACTTTGTACCGCTTGGAATAACTGCATACAGTGCAGAGCAGTGGAGAAATAGGCTCCCTTACCATGGGACTATTATATTACATATCCCATAAAACAAGCCCTTCATTTTGCTCATTAAAATCAGGCATGCTTGTTTGTTGGAGTTCAGCTGTACAGTATTTCTTCTATTTGTGGGTTTAGCTATAAAACCGAAAGAAAACTTTTCTTATGGCTAATTTTCCTTTTAATTGCACATAGTAGAGTCCTTCTGTCTCCAGACCATTTGTAAAATTACTGGACCACATTCTTGCCCCCTGTACCTCTTTTATAGAGTAGGAGCACTATTTGCCTCTCCTGTGTCCAGAATCCTTGTTGAGATGAAACTGCAGAAATGCAACCACAAATCAAGGCTCTCAGCTCTTGTACTTGTGCCTTTTTTATTCCTGTAGCCAAACTGAAAATGTCCTTGTCCTTTTTTCTCCAGAAATAAAATAATTTTTTTTGAAAATCCAATCAAGACGCCTTTCTTGCAATCTGGGTCCGCATTGGGGTGAGAGGCTGTGCTCTGGCTGCAGCGAGAGGATGGGAACTCCGAAGCAGTGGGCGAGAGTTCTGCTTTGGCCACCAGGTTGCTGTGTGGCCCATGATTCTGCCCAGCAGGCAGGGCTTTGTGGCAGAGCAAAGCGATGCTCAGCACACCAGCTCTCCCAGGCTCCCTGTCCCAGCAGAGCTGCTTCTCTGTCCTGCTCCAGGCCATAAACCCTGGCTGCACTGTCAAACCATCTGGGCAGTGTTTCACAGCTCTTTGTTGTTCAGCAACACCAAGCTGCTTTTCAGGGGTAGTTGGAGATGTCTGCTCTTTGGGGAAGACTAAGGACCTCATAGGAAGGCAATATTTGGGATGCTTTTAGTCTGCAACTCCATTGCAGAAGGGAAGCAGTGCCCCAGCTCCAACCACTGTCGCCTGTGCCTCTGCCCCTCACCAACCTCCTCTCCCCTTTTGGGGGGGATTGTTCATCTCAAGTAATGTTTCCCACTCCCCACGTGCCACAGACTGATCTCTGCTCACTACAGCTATGCACAGTATAAGAAAAAATTCAATTTTATTCTCCACCTGGTGCCATGATGATTCTAAATGTGAGCTCAAGGCATGGCCTCAAAACTGGAGTAAGCCAGCCCACAGGACTTGCACCCTAATTTCCATCAGTCCAAACTGCACGGAGCTAAATTCCTCTCAGTTTGGCTGAGGTTCAGTTCCTGCTGCCAGCAAGGTGGCAAAGGAGCCCCAGGGCTGAGGAATTCCTGCCATGGATCAGCTCAGCCATGAGCAAGTATGACCAGCAGTAATTCGGGTGAAAGGAGCTGATGAGCTCATTTTAGCCCCTGTCTCTAGACTGATCTGTCCCCATGATCGCTGGCAAAGGGCAGGTTTACCCCATGGCACAGCAGGTGGGACAATGGGGACAGACTCTCTCACAGCTCTGGAGGAGCTGCGGACAACATCTTTCCAAGAAAGCCCAGAGAGCCTCCAGGGACATCTCACCACGGAGAGACAAAAGATGAGGCACGAACTGAACTCTTCACATGGTTTGTCCCAACCAGGAGCAGCCTCCAGGTGGCTGGCTGTGGTGCAAAATGTGTGCCGGCCATTCTGGTTGGGTGGAAGGTGGGGCGTCTCTGGCTGTCCTGCTGTACAGGAGACTCCCAGTGACTGCAGAACCCACCTCACAGCCAGCCAGGGAGGGGATGAGGCTCCTTAAGGGGTGTGACACCAGGAGGGGGCTCCGACGGTTCCCATTTTTCACCTTGGTGGGCTGCGCATCTGGTCTCAGCTGTGGATCTTGAGCCTCTCTGCTTGTGCTCTTGCCATATGTCTCTGAGCTTGTGACAGCTTGGTTCGTGCTCCAGGGTAATGCTTATTTACTGGCAGTAGGTTCAGCAGTTGCCAGGGTAGGCAAGTTATTTGCAGAGTTTCTATTTCCTAATAGTCTCATAATGCAGCCCACTGTTGATAGTTTGTTTGAAAAGTCACTTTTCATATATAAACATATTCCAGTCAGTTATTATTTGCTTTTCCAACTCCTGTTATCAATAGAATTTATTATTAACACCCCTCCCCACTTCATTAGAAAATGTTGTTCTGGAATATTTGTGTGTCTGAAAATGATAAATATTGAGATTTCTGCTTTTTATATTTGTGAAAGGGCAATTCATTTATTCAAATACTCAACTTTTGACCCGATCTTTGGAGTAGTCACTTCTGCTGGTTGAATTATTCATTGTGAATAAATTATCCCGTGGATTTATCCCCTCCTGTTTGTGAAGCGTATGCTGAGTAATCCTGATTTCTGAGAACACAACCATCATTTGCGAGAATTCACTGAATAGTTGCATATCCAATGCTTTCTGCGGCAGCCACAGTCTGGTCGCCTCCTTCCCCGTCTGCTTTCCTGGAGACAGACCTGCAATGGAGGGAGAAGATTAAATCCAAGACCCTCTTTTTGGGGGAAATAAGACCATCCTACCTACACATCAGCTTGAAGGGGCTGGGATTGAAACCCATGGAGCAGATCCTACGTCCCACCTCCATCTCCTTTGCCTGAAGTTTCTCCGCGTCTGCATTTGGCCCAGTATGTATAGTTTAAGTCCTAAGAACGGGGAAGAAAAAAATAAAAAGAGAACAAACCCCAAATATAAATCCATTCTGCAGACAGCCATGCTTTCAAGCGAGGTCCTAAGGAATGTTTTTCGTCACTCCCAGTGAAACTCTAGGACTTTCATCTCGAAATGCTGGCAGAGCTGCAGATGAAAGGCTCCTGACTGGAAGCGCTTGGAGCTCAGCTTTTGATCTTGCTGTTGCCTGCATGCTCGGCTGAGGAGCGCTGCTGCAGCTCCGTGTTCCTCTTCCAAAAGACAACAAGTGTTTTCTATCCCTCTCTCCATTTAATATCATCCCAGTTTACCCAAGGGATGGACAGTCCTATTTTCTGAGGGTCAAATATTATGACAGCTTTGGATATCAGTGTTCTCGCAGTACCTCTGGCAGTTGTCTTCCAAAATAACCTCACTTGTCCTTTTTGAGGAATAAACTTTCCTGGATACTTTAGCTTTGATTCTTGCTGGGTTTTGGGGAGGGTTTTTCTCTGAGGGATGGAGTGCAGAGCTTTATTTATTTTTTCAGAGGAAAACTCTGGCTGTTGTGAGACGGCTCTTAAATGAAACATGGAGCATTGCCAATCTCTGAGGAAGATAAACAGCCTTGAAGATGCCGAGCTACCACTTATTGTTGGAATTTTGAGGGCCGAGGACTGAAAAAGTGAAGTAGGAAGGATTTCCAAGGAAAATTGTGTGTGTGTATGAGATTCACTGCTGGGAATGATCTGACAAGGGAGGGCTGCTCACCATCTTATAAGTGTTGCAGGTAAAATTAGGGAGGGAGGAGCTGATTTTCCACTGATGCATATGGTATCCTTTGCTGCTACAGAAATGGAATGTAAACCTCTGCCATGGCAGAAATCTCTCTTCAGGAGTTGGTATTGATTTACACCCACTTAGCCCTCAATTTGTGCTGGTTTGAATGTCTGCCTAAGACGGTGGCAAATCAGGATAATTTTGTGGTAGCCCTGAATGAAGTAATAGTGTAATCAAGTGTGATGACCATGGAGGACTGGCTTTGTTTTTGTCCATGCACTTGCTCTTCCTGCTCGGTGGAAAGGGAGTTGTTGTGAGGAAGGACCAGCAGGTGCTCAGCGCATCTCCTGCACAGTGGTGCTCCCACACCTCCGATGGCTGAGCAGATCCATCATCCCGTGCTCTGAGATATGTTAAAACCCTCCATAAAGCATTTCTCTGCCTCCAAAAGCTGTGACTCCAAAGTAACATGATGCGGAAAGCTGGTTTGAATTAGAAGGAAAAGTGTACTTTAAGAGCATTTCAGCTAATGCATCCTAAAGCCTCCCGTAGAGGGGAAAAGTTATATTTTTGCACCTGCTGTGTAACTGAGAGGAACTCCCAGGGATTGCTCTGATCAGCTGATGTTAATGCACGGTTTTAACCATCTCAATTAGGATTTTTGGCAATTTTCACTAACGCATGACATGAATTTTAAGCCCTGTTGAGTAAGATTCTATGTCTGCAGTATTGAGCGGGAGTAAACTGGTTGTAGGTTAACTAGGGCATGAGAGGAAACACTGCAGTGCCATGGCAGGAATCTCTGGATACATTTAGCAAAGTGGTTAAAGGAAAAAGGGGAAACTTGTCTGGCATTAGTTGTGCCATTCCTGGGATCATGCTGGGAGCACATCTCCTCACTCCTACAGGACTTCCCCAGTTCCCTTCCTGATGGACAAGACACAGGTCGTCCCTTCCTCCCTGAGCCTCTCCATCTTTTCTCTTTATTCTCACACTGGGGCTCATCACAGGCTTCCCCAAAAATCCCTGCAAGATATGAGATGGTCACTAATGTCCAGAGCAGTCAGTGAGTGCAATATCTTAGAGTCAGCACAGATATACCTCGAGCACCCGGTGAATGGGAAGGGCTGTGCTCACCTCATGCCTCTCGGCCCACACTGAACCCAAATTCCATTCCACTCTTTGCTGTGGGATTCCCTGCACATGAGCAGCCCAGTTTTCCTTCCCTCTGTTTCGTCAGTATGGCAGCACTGTGCCTCCCTTGGGGCTCTAAGGACACCCCAGGAGCACTTGGATGCTGCTGTTACAGAACCCATAATTTGTAATTCCTTGCACCCTCTGTGCTCTGAAGGCTTGGGATAATTTTTCAGAGACAAAATCCCATTCCGAAAATTAATTGCGTCAAATGCTGTGGGGTTTTGCCGAAACTCCCCTTTCAGATTTATAAGCCTGACAAATACAATTTTTTTCCCAGCTTGCTGGCCATCTGCTGATCCTCCATAAATATAGCTGATACAGTGCTTTGTCTTAAAAAGGGAGGAGACATTCATTTACACACACAACTTGTAAGGGGACGGTGCCAATGAAAGGTATTAGGAAATAGAGGTGGTCAGGACCCATGAATCACATAGAAGAGCAGTATGGCTAAACGGGCTGTGGGGTCAGCTCACTCTGAGGGCTGCACAATCCTCCAAAACAGCCTGGCACCCAGGAAAGGCCATGCTGGTGACATTGCTTGTCTCTCCTGGTTGTCTCTCCTCTCACAGGATTTAGCATCCCAGCTTTCACCTTCCCAGCAAGGTGCCAGATGGCTTGTGGATTGTGCCCCATGTCAAAAAAAGCGGAGAAAGGAGGAGAAGGAAGGAAGGAAGGAAGGAAGGAAGGAAGGAAGGAAGGAAGGAAGGAAGGAAGGAAGGAAGGAAGGAAGGAAGGAAGGAAGGAAGGAAGGAAGGAAGGAAGGAAGGAAGGAAGGAAGGAAGGAAGGAAGGAAGGAAGGAGGAGGGAAGGGGGGAAGGGGGGAAGGGGGGAAGGGGGGAAGGGGGAAAGGGAGGGAGGGAGGGAGGGAGGGAGAAAGAGAAGAAAGAGAAGAAAGAGAGAGAAAGAGAGAAAGAGAGAAAGAGAGAAAGAGAGAAAGAGAGAGAGAAAGAAAGAGAGAGAGAGAGAGAGAGAGAGAGAGAGAGAGAGAGAGAGAAAGAAAGAAAGAAAGAAAGAAAGAAAGAAAGAAAGAAAGAAAGAAAGAAAGAAAGAAAGAAAGAAAGAAAGAAAGAAAGAAAGAAAGAAAGAAAGAAAAAGATAGATCATCAGGTAAAAGGTGTGAGCACTACCTAACAGAAATAAAAGGTATTTCATGTGTTCTCCTGGATTTTGCTACATGTTTTGTCAAATTGTGTGGGTACTGGGGATGTGTTATCTCTGGAGAGGTGAACATTCAAACTTGCTGGGTTATAAATTGGTCCATCAGCTGGTAAACAGCCCCATCGCCATGCTGATACCCTCGTGCCCCTGCTCCTCCTTGCTCCTGAGCAGTATTTGAGCCCTTGGCATAGAGATGTGTATTCCTCTTACACAGCTCCCAACTAGGAGCTGCCATTTTTGGGTATAAACATTTCCCCCTCTGTTTCTGGCCATTGGAGCTGTGAATGCATTTGCTCTTGGGTTTTGCACTAAAGGCACTTTATTTTCCTTCCCTCCCTTGTGAATCCTATGTTCTCTTGCGGGGAGTCCCTGCAGGCAGACACAGGCAAACAAGGGGCATAGTATCTCCCCAGGGCACAAAGCCATGTCCCTTGCCTGGTTTTGTAGCTGGAGAAGTCGTGGCCAGACCCTGCCAGAGGATGGGAAGGACAGGGGATGGGTTTTTCTCCAGAGAGGTGTGACTGTGCACACAGTCTAATGGCGCTGGGCTGGAGCATTTTGAGGCTGCTCCTCTCCGCAGGACTTGCCTAAGCCAAGTGGGATGAGTGACAGATTTCTCCTCTGAGACCAGTGAGGAAAATCCTTCCATTGCTGCAAAGCAGCCTCAGGAGCATCTCCCTGACTGCTCTCCCATCCTGGAACCAAGAGCCTCTGCAGCCTCTGTGTGAAGGTCAATGCTGGTGTCCCCGGCCAGGGAGGATCCCTCCCCCCTGCCCTGCCCTGTCCCCTCGCCTGCCCTCTCTGCACAGCCCCTGAAGTGCCCGAGTGGCCGGGCAGATGTTCCGTGGCTCCTCCGGCACTCCACAGTGTCCTGAAACCCTGCAGGCAGGGCCCTGTGTGCCCGTGCAGGGGGAGATGTGGCCCATTGTGCATTGACAAGCACTGGAAGACAGTAAACAAATAAATCAAAAATAATTGAAATGACACCATGGGAAATAACTCCCTGGGGCTTGCAAGCAGACAACTTCTTCCCAAGGAAAGTTACTGGGGATGCTGCCTTGGAGATGTCAATGTAATGACAACAAAAACAAAACCCACCCTGAACCAGGGAGCGCTTTACTTTAACTAACGGGAGCCTTTTAAGTGTAGGATATTGACATTGTGTTTGAATGGGGGCACCGTAGGAGCCCAAACTTGCCATACATGTATTTCCAAACCTACCACCTTCTGTAGAAACATCAAGGGAATACATTTGAATGGAAATAAATTCAGCTAACGCCTATTGATGCAAATGGGTAATTTCAAGTGCATTAAAGAATGTGGCCAGAGACGCTTCAGCAAACAATCCAGATCATGTTTTAATTAAGGTATTTTCTTTCTTCTTCTTTCTTTTTTCTTTCTTCCTTTTTTTGTCCCTTCCATTTGTAGGCACAATAGCAAAGAATCCTCTCGGTCCCTGAGAAGACAAAATTACACCTAAAAACCAAAGCTGTCTAAAAACATGTGCTTTGATAAACATACACGGACATGAATTTAATTGTGCCCGTGCGCTTTCACTCTGCAAAGGTGACAGCTGAGCCAATCAGCTAACTAATTAACATACACTGCAAACGAGATTCCTCTTTTCTCAGGCCCGGGACAGATGGCCTATGCCACTCAGCCAGCTTCCTGCACCTAATCCCCTGCTCCTATTTGCTCCAGTGGCTGCAGATATTTGCATTCACTCAACAATAACCCATTGAAACAAATCACTCCCTTTTTTCTTGCCACCTCCAAGAAAGCCCTACACACCACTGCCAATGTGGAAATACTGCCACAAAAGAAGCAATTATTATTTACGGGAAAATATCAGAAAAAGGAAAAAAAACCCCAGGATTGCTGCTAAAAATAAAATCAAGCCCTTAAAAAAAAAGCACGGGGGGGGGGGGGGCAGGGGAGAGGAGAAGAAATAAAATAACATTTCTGAAAGAGTGTAGTTCTTAAGGGCTGTATTCAGAGTGCCTGGAGCAGGTTTTCATATTTCTTTGCCTGCTCCTGTTGCCATTGAATCCAATAGTGTGCTTTGCTTGTTAACAAGTTTTTTTGCTTTGTTTTGGACAATAATTTTCTGCCTTGGCCAACAATAGAGATTCAGATTTGTTTTCTAACAGTGCCTTTTCCAATGGCCCACCCATTGCCAAGAATAAAAGCGGTTGTAAAGCAAGATTTATTCTCAACAATATCTTTTATCTAAGCACATCCCTAGATGCTCCATGGAGAAATCCAGGACTGGGTAGCCCCAGGCTGCGTTTGTGTGTTGGAAGATTCTGGTGCTGCAACATCCCCAGCTGCTTCCCACCAACTCTTGTCCCCTGGGGGTGCAGGGTGGACTCTCAGGAGGGGCTTGTGAAGGATGGGCAGACCTTGGAGTGGGGTAATGGAGCTGCCTTTGGCATTGTTGGTGGTTTTGGGCACCCAACTCCAACCTTTCCCGCAGCCCAGGGTAGCAGAGGTCTTCCCAGTTTTCTCAGAAGCTATGATGGGTTTTTTTGGATCCTATGAAAAGAGTGGTTTTAAAAATACAGTAGGGTGTGTACCGTGATGCTCTGCAATGTGTTTTCCAGGATGCAGAGGCTTTGCCATAGCTGTGAGAAGTCCTCATCCAAGCACTGGAAGGAGGCAGCTCCCAGAGCCCTTTGGCAGTGCAGAGCAAGGAGCATGCAGTGATGGGGAAGAAAAGGAAGCAAAGCCAATGGGGCATTTCAGAGATTGAAGAGAAAATTATTTGGGAAAATCCTTCAAAATTCACTGGTACAGTCAAGGGATAAGACGCCTCCAGAAGGGCTTCTTCAGTCAATTGTCACTGCTTGAGTACAAACCAAGACTGCTAGGTCCCAACAACACACCTGTAACATGTCTCAGTGCTGGTAAAAATCATTACCAGATGCTTGGATCAGGTTTGAAATTATTGCTTTGGAGTTTTTTGGTTTGTTTGTTTGTTTTTGTTTTGTTTTGCTTTTCTAATACAGAGCAAATTTGAAATATCTGACATCCAAAATCCTTCTCTGTGTTATTTTTGGTTGAACTTTAATCAGTGGTATTTTTGGTCCAACTTTAATCAGTCTCATCACATTTATGCTGTACTTTATTTCAGCTGACTCAGATGATCCCAGCAATTGATTCAAGTGCTGACTGATGCCACCAATTAAGTGAGTCTTCTTTCCTGGATTATGGGATACAAAAATATCTACTCTTGGGGGTAGCGCAGTTAGTTGCATGGCTTCTTGTTTGGCTATTGGTGCCTTTAGTGAGCCCTTCTGGGGGAAAAGACACTTTTCTGACATCCATCTGCCCTGGTATATTGGTTCACATAGTGGGATCTCAATCCTTGATGGGTTAAAGCCAGCATTAAAAGACAAAGTATTAATTATGTTCAAGAGGAGCCTGCAGTGACAAACTGAATAGCCTCCTCTCCCTCTTGCTGTCTCAGTTCAGTAGAAACACTTGCAATGGTTCTGGAGGATTATAAACATCAGCTTTTCAATGAAATTCCTTGGGAATATTCACTGAAAAATTTAAGATACAATTCCAGACCAAGGACTGGCAGGGAAACTCCTCAGCAAATATTTCCACATCCATCCAAAGAGTTGAATACATGAAAATTTGCTTCTTGTTTGAGAAGTTCTTTGCCCAGGCTTTGTGTCCAGGCACTCCTGTGCTTTGCTGGTGAAATGAGGATTTGCAGAGATGTGCATGGCCTGTCCCTATGGGCACCAGGGCAATTTTGCCCCCTTGAAGGTGCACCAAGAGTTCTTTTATAACACGAAACAGAGCTTCCCAGCGATCTCAAACCCCAGCTACTTTTACTTGTTTTCACAAGATTTATACTTTTTCTCTGTCTGCTGTCAGATTCACATGGAGACACCAAGGCAGAATAGGAGACACTCTTCTCCATATATCTCCAGCTCGACCAGAGTGATGACAAGCAACCAACCAACATCTGAGCAGGCTGTGATGAAACTTCCTGCTTGGCTGTGCAGTCTTTCTCCTTTCACATCAACAGCCACACTAGAGGGTCCTCATCTGACCTGCAACTCCTCAAACTCAATTCTCAAAGGTTGGGTGGCCTAATTAAAACCAACAGAAAATGAGAATGCAGTTTTGCACACAACATCTCAGCCTACAAGTTGTTTTGATCATTCCTGTCACCTTTTCCACACTTCTAATATCTTTTTCACATCCACCCAGCATGGGAATGGTTACAGGAACATAGAAAAGAAACCCATTACTGAAGTGGTGGGTCCACTTGCTGTTCCTTCTTATCTTTCCAACAGATCCAGTCCCTTCACAGAGGCAGGAATTCATCCCTGCTATTTTTCCCCTGGAGCAGTCTCCTACCCCAGTCATCGAAATGAATATGCAAGGTGGAAAGATTGCAGCCTGGTGAAAAGCTGTGCTCTCCTTTGCATCCTAAATAACCACTGATCTCTCTGTAAAAATAACTTCTCAGAGGACTGCACGAATTCACTG
Source organism: Acanthiza pusilla (assembly GCA_036630365.1). Taxonomy (NCBI): domain Eukaryota; kingdom Metazoa; phylum Chordata; class Aves; order Passeriformes; family Acanthizidae; genus Acanthiza; species Acanthiza pusilla. The sequence goes on from JAXCHO010000164.1 coordinate 57,421,144, forward strand.
GCTGGCTTGCATGCAATTAAAAGAAACCCAACAACAACAACAACAACAAGAAAATCCCCTGTATTTTTAAGACAGAGCTATTTTTCATAGCAGAGCTTTAAAAGTCCTTATAAATGCGAGATGCCAGTGGTTTCTCATGAAAACAAAAGGTTCCGGGGCTTAGCTCTCTGCTGAGAGCGGAGGAAGCGCCAGGCTAGGAGTGAGGGAACATTCAATCGGGCTGCTCTGACAGCTTTACAGCCCAGACACAATGGGCAGAGCCCCGGTACCGATGAGCCCAGCCCGGCTCGCCCCGCCCGGCCCGACCCGGCACGGCGCGTCCGCACCGGGGCCCCGCACACCTTTGTGACAGCCCCGCCAGAAAAAGCGCCTGTTTAGCAAAACAAAAGGACTCCCCTAATCTACTTATTGTGCCTCATTAGGATTGCGGGCGCCCTCTTCTAATGGGAAAGTTATAGGATCAAGCGGGCGGCGCGCTGCGGGGGTACCGCGCCGCGTAATAAAGACATTTTTTCCCCCGTTCATGTCCAAGCATGACAAGACACAGCGGCTCGCTCCCGAGAAGCCACTTGACATCTTCATTGTTCTACCTTCGCCGCTGAACACTTTTTTTCCACCGCTTCTTGGGGTGAACGTCACAAATTTAAGCGTGGCTTTTCCAGGGAGGAGAGGGGGTTTTGGTTTGGCTTTTTGTCTGCTCCCGGCTGCAGGAGCGAGCGAGCTCGAGCAGGATCTCTGCTCATTTTCAAAGGAGAGTCCTGGGCAGATGTTATCAGGGATAGTTTATATAAATCCGAGCCTAGGTTAATTCAGAAAATATGTCGTTTCTGCAACAGCTGTGAACCACACAATGTTATCGTGCTCCTGATATGCGGGCACTTAGATAACATGACAGTCCCTAGGTGATAGGGTCATATCAACCTTTGATGCTGAAACACATGCAAATTCCCCTTAGAGTTGGAAATGCAGTGCTTCTGGGGGCTGTTTAAAGAAGACATTGTTCAGATAGTGTTTCTCACTGAAGCTGCAGTTTCTTATTTCCAAAGGAGAGGAGCCAGCTCTGTTGGATATTACAGAAGTCCCTTAGATACACTTGAGAGAGAGCTCAAAATTAACCATTATAGCCCAATTTAAACGGATTTATGGAACATAAAATAAAACAAAAACTTGGCTTGTTTAAGAAAGTGCAGAGTCAAAAATCTGACGTGCTCAGTAAATACAGCAGCCAGAATCGTGCTGCAGAAAACATTGTGAAACATTGAGCATTTGACTTTTTCTTCATAAGTAATTTAATTCTAATGGACCATATTGTGTCATGAGTTTAGAAGTCAGAATACTTGATGAAGTCTTCAGGGGAAGGGCTTAAAGAAACAGTGACATGGTAAGGACACAAGGATTTCAAAGCCCTTCAGCAACCTAAAAAGGCCTCAGTCCCGAGCATTTTATTTAGGCGAAACACAGAGATTTCCAGCATCAGAACTCAGACTAACCACACAGCCTGTTTCAAAAGACATTTGAAAGTAGATCTCCTTTGTAGAAAACACAGCTATTATTTAATGGTTCATGACAGCGCTGACTTTCAATTTGTTGAAACACATTTGAACCGGTGTTGAGGACTATCACACCCAGGGGACACTGGGGAGGGAATTTTGGAAGGTGCAAGGTCATTCCCTGCTTTGCCTCAGATAAACCTCCCTCTTCCAAATGCCCTAATCTTTTCCTGATATCCCAGTGTTTACAGAAAATCACTATGGCCTCTTAAAGACAATGAATGGTCAGGTCAACATTTGTTCTGCTCAAAGATAAATTGAGTTTATAATCTCATCTGAAGAGGAACTCCCTGTATGGTGGTAAAATAAAATAAAGTTTTAGACCATGATATTCATATTAGACCATTTTTATATTGCCTGTGAGGTAATATTGAGGAGGGTTTCTCTTTTGGCTTTTTTCCCCATACCTTTCTGAAGCACCCCTGGCACATGCAGTCACTGTGTTAGGGTTTCTGTGAGGAATTATGGTGTTGGAAAGCAGTCTCTGTGCCCTGGCAGTGCTGCTGCCAGGTGACACATAACCCAGCTCTCCTAACCTCGTGCAAATGTTTGCTCTCCAATAAGTGCAATTTCAAGCGCAGGCTGTGCTCACATGCATGGAGTGCACAGAGCCTTCAAGCAGAGCGCTGCAGCCAGCAGATATGGCCTTCCCAGAAATGCAAGGAGAAAGTTCTTTGGGAGTATTTAGTGAAACAGCCAAACTGGGAGAGCAATAACTGGTGAAGGACTGCCAGGGAGTGTAACCTGGGAAGACGCTGCCCTTTCGGGCAAAGCAGATGTATTTTGCAGAGCTCTAGGCAATGACAAGTCTTGGAAAGTCATGGGTAATGTTTCACCCAGTAGCCTGCAAGGAGACCAAATTTCTTGGAAATAAAACATTTCTCATGGGCGTCTCATAAACAAATAAACGAAAAAACAAATTATTCTGGCTGCATCCACCAAGCTGTCCCTTCCTAGAAGAGCAAACACACAACGAAACCCAACCAAAAATGAAGCCGAGCTATGCTGGCACAAAGAGCAATGCATGGGCTGAACCTGGAGTTATGCCATTTTCCTTAATCTGTTGGTAGGGAGGTGACAAACATCCAGTTTCTCTTGTGTATCAGCAGCTTTGAGGCCTCTTTGTAAGCAGAGCTAAAGTCAAGTGCATCAGTAATGCCTGTTATTGTGGCAGACACCACAGAGAGAGCATTAGGAGCTCCCTCCTCACCCAGGGAACACAAACCAGGGTGTGTTTATAGCCCAATAATTGCCTGTTTGTGTAAAGTAATGATGTCCCTGTTTGGCTTTTAGACCAATTAGTAGAATAAAGGTGGTAAAAACACCAACATAATTAGTCTAATGACTATGAACCACTGACACTAAGTGTAAAATCTCTAGCCTTTTTGACACCCCGGTTTTATAGTGCAATATAAGGGGGGCAGTAAAGTTAGGAGGTAGGGGAGTTCCTCTGCTTTTGTAGCTCACTTTGAATGCCCCTGCACGATCTGATGTGTTTCCATTGCCTGGGGTGGCTGACTGTGGCCTCATATTAAAGGAAAGTTGCCTCTGCTAATTATTTCTTGCACTGCTTTCCCCCCTTGCTAATTAAGAGTGGCAGAGAGATTTGATTATCATGTTTTCCTAGCAGTTAAAAAAAGACAAAATCGAACCTCAACCCACCCCACATCCCCAGGCTGAAGCAGATGCTGCTCCTTGCATCCAGCGTTTCATTGCTTTATCAATATGTTACCAACTGAGATGGCCAGGGACTTGCTCCCAGCAGTTGAAGGCACTAAAAATCCGTGTTTTAGTGCCTGCAGCAATGCCAGGGCTGTGTTTGGTGGGTGAACAGGAGAGTTATCTGGATATGCAGCTCTCCTGAAAACATGGACAGCTTCACTGTGGCACCACAGCTCCGTTCCTGGAGCAGTTAAAAAGTCACTGCTGAGATTGGCAAGGCCAAGATTCAACCTAGGGTAATTATTCACCTGAAGACTCTCTTGAAAAAAGCAATGCAATTTCTTTTGAGGGTCTCTCCTGCTGGTGTGAAAACCTCTTTGGTTCTCTTGGGGCCGGAGCCGGCCTGTGCTGGGAAAGCTGTGCCACACCGTCCACTTGTGCTGCACTTAAGGCAGCAAAACTGCTATTGCTAAATCCATCCTTCTCCAGAGAGCTGATTTCTGCTGGAAAAATCCACTTTCAGCGCACAAGAACAGCACAATTTGGAGACCTTGCAGCATCACCTGAGCGCTTAGAGCAATGAAGTTGTATCATGGACCTGCCACAGTAGTGGTGACTTCATCACAGTGCACATTTGACAGCATAGGAGAGATTTTCTGGTGTGTTATTCAGTGTGCTGTCTGATCACAGCCTGGGACAGTTGATGGGTCCCTCAGATTTTCCTCATGAGTGTGGGGAATGAAGAGGCATTGCAACCCCAGCCTCTATCTCTGAAAGGTCCCAGATTTGCCCCTAAAATCCTGGGCATGATTACCTTTATGACCTCTGCTTTAGCTCCATTTCCACCTCAACACCTGCTTTGTGATTCCTGGCACAGCTCCCCGGAGAAGGGACTTTCGCGTATGTTTGAGGCCGTGGGGGAAAACCAGCTGTCTCATTTCGGGAGTAAAGCAATGGCTCAGCTCAGCTTGTTTTGTGAGTCTGTCCCCAGAGGGCTCTAAGGGCACGGGGACATCTGCAAACAGCAGAGAGCCAGCCTTAATTCCCAGATGTTGGTTATTGCACCCACTGCTGGTTCTGCTCTCCAACAAACCCACCAGCAGGATTTGAATTCCTCCTGATCCATCAGGGAACGTGGTCTGTGGCTGCCTTGGCAGAGCAGCAGAATAATGACACACATCAACAGGAACCTTCCATGTGGCAAATTATCCAGCAATGCTTTAAAGGTAATTTTTTTCCTAAGGATGCAGCTAATAAAAAGGAATTAGGGGGCGGTAGCATTTTGACCGTAAATTTGAACTTCTCAGTGCTTAGGACTCCATGAATTCAGGCTAGTTTGCTGAGGGTTTTTAGAATATTTTTTAATGGTTTCAACAGAAGTGAAAAACATAACTTGTTGAATTAAAGATAATAATAAATAAGCTATCTCTTGCTCAGGAAGCTCAGCCTTGGGGTTTTGAAGCATTTATCTTTTTGCAAGAGGTCCATCTTTCTTCCAGCCTCTGCTGAAGCTCAGCCCTCATGCTCTGTACTGCTCTCTTTCCATGGCTTATCTAAAAAAGGTTCTGCCTTCCTTCACTCTTTTCAGATCAAAGGGAACATTATCGGTTTACAAAGCATCCCCATTTCTTCCTGTCTCCCAGCACCTCTGTCTCACTAACTTTCCCCCCAGGGTCAAGGGATTGGGTTGCTGGGAGCGCTGGTTCCCATGGAACAAGGGTGGCTGTGGAGGTCTTCTGCACCGTGAATCAGAAAATCACACCTAAGCTTCCTATTTCCTGGAAAATAGTCTAATGACACAGGCCACCAAACTTTTCTGGTGGAAGACCCCTGAATGCAGGGAGTTCCCCAGGGAATCAATTTGACCCCCAGTCCTTGATTTGCACTGCCGGGAAGAAAGGAATAAAAGGCATAAAAATGTAAGTTAAAGACAGAGTGTCACCCTTTGCTTTGAGTTTCCTGCCTTTTGTCAGGCTAAGTGCTCAATGCCATTTAAATGCAAGTTTTCCACAGGAGAATCCTCCCCCAGCCAGGCTTTCATGGGAAGTTTTGCAGTGCCCATTGCCTTCATGGCTGCGAGCTGGGGGACAGTTCATCCAAAATCAGTTGTCACCAGAGAGCTCACTCCACCTCTGGGCTTCATTAGGGTTGGGCGATGTTTCCTTCAGGGCTGGAGCAAAGAGAGGAGGAAGCACTTCGCCCTCTGACCATTGACCATTGGTTCTGTCATACACTAGTGGCTACTGAATGACTTTCTGCCTCAGTTTACCTGCCAATTCAATGGTTAACAGCTGGTGTTGTGGGGACATTACAAATCCATAACATTTCCAACTGCCTGAACCTCCCTTGTGGGTTGCACTTGGGTTGGAACAACTTCTTCAAAAATCTCTTTTGCTAATGCTGCATTATTTTTCCTTGCCAAGATGGCCAGATGGATCTTAGCTAAAAAAATAAAATCAGTAATATTTTTTTGCTAGATTCTCGTTACAGTATGCTACTGATAGAACACTTGCTTCTTAAATATTTTCTCCCTTCTATCTATCCCACCCCTGTCTTGCCCCTAAACAGATTCTCAATTAACCACGAGAACAGACTCTCAATTAGGAACGGGCAAAACTCTCAAGCTCATTTTCACATATTTATATGGTTGGTCAATGTTTTTCTGTCTCAGATGATATTTCTCATTGGTTTTCAATTAAATAAAAGCATCTGCTCACTGGAAAAAATGTTTCAGCACAACTGAATCTAAAACCCAGTCTTGTTCTTTGGTAAAATATGTACTACATCTTTTCTTCTGTTGGTGGTGACCCTAATTTTTGACCTTAATTTTTCCCAGAGGTTATTGAATCCTAAAATTTCCCACTGACTGAGTAAGGTATGAGGTAAGGAGCCTCTCTAAAAGCCAAACAGATCAAAATAAGTGAGAATGCAGTTACTCAAGTGCAGACATGTCCTGCATTGACTGGATATACCTGAATACACCTGGTTTCACCTGGAGAACAGACAGGTTGTCCTCCTCCTTTTGCGCTTTGGTGGAAATCCAGAATAACTCCACCAGACCAATGGAGTTGTACCCAGGGAGGCCACACGATCTTATGGCTGAAATTCCTGCCCGAGCAAATCGCTGTGATTCATGCTGTGACTTGGAAACGCAGTGGATATGCTGAAAACAAGATTATCCAGAAATACCCCCAAATGGCCTCTGTATTGGTCACTCATTCTTTCTGAACACAGCCCAGCAAGGACAGAGAGGGATTAATTCACCTTCACCACTGCTGAGCTGGTGCAAACCCCTGGACAAAGCTGCTTTCTCTGGAAGCTGAGGCAAAGAAAAGTTAATTTTTCTGCCCAGGTGAGACCATCCTTCCCATCATAATTTCATATTTGAAAACACAGCCCTGGCCTAAACCTTATTTGCAGGATTTCAGCCAAACCCAAGGCAGCCCCGGAGCACCAGGAAGGTGGGACAGCCTGTCCCTCGGTGCAGGGATCTGCGACTGGGTTTAAGCACCGGATTAGCTGCAGAATAGCTAAGCTCCTATAAGGCTTGGGAAAACATGCTGCCCTTCCATGCTTAGTGGGTTTGCCAGGCTCTCCTGTCACTTAGAATGAATGGGGAGAGAAATCATTATTTAATTATCTGGGAAGCCCTTTAAAAGACTAATCAGCAAGGAATTTCTCTCCAGTAGTAACAGCTGGCTCTCACACTATGAGTCACAAAGAGAGATATTAAAAGGCTGTTTTTCTCAGTTAGTGAACTTATTAACTGTGCTTTCCTCTTTTATAGAAATGCTGCATTGTTCTCTAACAATGGTCCCCAGCCCTTGAGAAACATGACAGCACGCTGAAGGGGATGGGGGGCTGTCTTACTGTAAGTTGGGGTTTACCTAGTCCAGGATCTCACACTCCAAACCCTAGTTCTGCTTTTCTGGGGGTTCAGATGAGGCTCTTCCCTGCAGCCATGTGGCAAAGGGGTCTGTCATGAGAGTAGTCAAATAGAGGATGCACCTGGAAGGGGCACAGCAGTTTGTGCAGCGACAGCCAGCAATTCGCTCCCCTGCTGCCCTTGCAACCAGGGAAAGCTGCATCCAAGCTGGCTTGCCCTTGGAGAAGCAGTGGTTTGCCTCGGTGCTATGGGAATGGCAAAGTGGAGCTGAGATCACAGCACTGGGTTGGGCAGAATGAGCTGAAAAGTGTCTTTCTGAATGAGATTGAACACCAAAGATAGAAAGGGAAGAGGTGTCCTTTCGAGGACAATAGCTCTTGGTGGATGCTCCTACTCAGGGCTGTGAATTGTCACCAAGTTGGGAAGAGCTGACCCAGCTCTGCCCAAAAACCTCTGTGCGCCAGCTCCCCTCACGCCAGCCAGCGCTCAGCAGTGGATTCAGGAATGATAACAGCCACGGGGCACCTATTAAACCTCCGTGCAAGGAAGTGGTTTTAAGTACAAGTGGTATCTTAAGTGATATTAAATGAGGGAAGCCATGTCTCAGCCATGTAATTTCAGGCTACCTGTCCCTGTCTCTGGGTTTACATTTGGGCACCAGGTGTGCTCTCCTCTGCAATCTGCAGCTGTACAATGAGCACTTCAAAACTCAGCAGAGCCCATCAGCCCTGCCAGATCTCTCAGCCAGACCCTGGGCCTTATCAGAGCTTGGCAGAGGGATGGTTGCCTTCCTTCCCTGGCCTGTCAGCTCTCCGAGGGTTTCAACACATTGCTCTCCAAACACAACTGGTGAAACAGTGCAGTCTAATTGCTGTGGGAGGGTGGGGATGGGGAGCAGATGCTTCCATGGCCCCAAACTGGGACACAAATGACTGGAGAGATGCTGGTTGTGTGGCAGGACAGCCAGGCAGGGGCTGGGGTGTGCTTGGCTCTGGTGGAGACCTGGGGTGTGCATTTGTGGTTTTGTATCTCTGTGGGAGGGAAGGAGGGGAGGAAGGACTGAAGGGGAATGGGATTACAGTCTACTGAATACCCATTCCCATATGCACAGTGATTTGCTGCTTTGAATTTTTCCTCAGAAATATTTTTCTCTTTGCAAGTGTATAAATTTCAGGCCCCCAAAAGAGACTTCCCTCCCACCCAAGATCAAACATTTAAATGTGAAAGATATTTGCAGGGACAAATTGAATCCCTACCATTTGAGCCAGTGCCTCAGCACAACAGAGAGGAGGAATCTCTGTCCAGGTGGCACTGGGCTCTCTGCTACAGGGGAAAATGCGCAATAATATTTACCTTGCACAGACAAAAATGGTACGAACACAACCATCCCCTCCTCTTCTGGGGCCCTTGCTGAAGACAGACGGCTCAGCAGTCTGGCAGTAATGGATAAATCTCAAAGGGCAATATTTCAGCTTATATAAGGGGATGGGGCTTCCTGCCAAGTGAGCTTCTACAATTTACATCAGGGAGGATTTGGCTGGAGATAAATCAGGTAATCATTCCCCTGGAGGAGCTGCGGTACCATCAGTGCTCACCTGTCTGCTCGGCATCAGAGCCAAGCTCGTCCTCCCTCGGGCAACTCCAGGTATGAATTGCACATTTGGGGTGCTTTGGGAGAGGGAGGCTCTGGCAGTGATGAGAGACATTGGCAAACTCAGGCGTTCATAAACATTGGAGAAAAAGGTGTTCAACTGGAGTGCTTCCCCTGAGAGAGGAGAAGGAAGGTCTCCCTCCAAGTGGGTGAATTTCCCCAGGGGATCTATGTTCCCCTGCTTTGCCTCTCTTTTCTGTGCCGTCAGTCTCTTGGTCTTGGTCTGCTGCCTCCCAGCAGCTCCTTCAGTGTCCTGGGCTGCAGGTCGAGAATCAAGCAGGACTCTTCCTGTTTGTCCTGTCTAGGTGAGAGACGGGATGGCGAGCAGGGCAGGCAGTGAGCAGTGTTTCCCTCTCCCTGGCTCACACCCCTGCACAGCTGCTGCTGCAGGGGAACACACACCATCGTGTTGGGGCTGTGCAGGCTCACCCTTCCCTCCTGCTCCAGGACGAATCTGGGATAGCTGCTGAGTCAGGAGCCTGTCCCAGGCTGCTCAGATGGAACTGCCGGCAGCAGCCCTCCCCCATGGCACTGTCCCCAGCTGCAGCTGAGCCCTGCTGCTTTGGGGCAGACACACATCCCCAGCGCCTGGCTGGCTGTGTCTGCTCAGGAGTGGGATTTGCTCCCGAGCTTTTGCCCAGGCGTTCACCACTGGCAATGCTCAAGCTGGCAGGGTGCAAGCCACAGCACTCTGGTGCAAACACAGCCCTGCTTCCCTCTTTGCTTCCCCTAGCCAGAGCTTTCCCTGGAGCTGCTGGATGCTGATGAAGCCTTGCTGGGCTGAGGCTCTACCTGATGCTCACAGGGAGGTCTTCAGCAGCCAGAGATGGAGCTTCCTTTGCCTCTGTCCTGCATGCCTATGGCTTTGTTGTATAAATAAAAAGCAATTTGCTCCTTATTGTTTGTATTTTGTTTTGGTGCTCGGTGGGCTCACAGCATTCGGAGGAGGCACACACACGGGGAGTTCTCCAGCATCCCAAGGGAGATCAATAAGCCTCTAATCACTGTGCTGGGAAAGAAATCTCCTCTAGGTTGCTTTTGGTATGTGTGTGACAGAATGATGTGATGGTGCCTGCTCCAGATCCCATTCCCAGATCTCTTAGGCTGTTTCAAAAAGCAAGGAGGAAAAGGTATTTCAAGTTTGGCAAACTGCGACTTGATGCACAGAGAATTAAGAGCTCAGTCAGACCACCCTGAACAGGTTATCTGTTGCTCTGGACAAGTTTGTCAATCACCTGAAGGGTCCCAACACATCAGACAGAAGGGTTGTGGCCCTCTGTGTCCTCTGGGAGCCAGAGGGACCCTGAAAGCTGTGTCCAATGGCACTGGATGCCTGTGCATAAACAACTGAATTGAGCTGTCTTAAGTCACTGTCAGAGGAGAAGACTTGAGACAAGATCTCCTGCAACAAAGGCTCGTGCCTGTTTCTGCACAGAGCATCACATCACTGGATCCTTTACAATATCAAAGGGTTTCTGGCCTAGGCTGCTATGAAAGCTCCTTAACAGATAAGAAAATATGTCTTTATATTTGCCATTTGATTGTGAAAGGAAACATTTTAATCAACATTTGTCAGCCTGTCTGATATATAAATAGCATTTTATTCTGTTACACTGCTCCTCCTTTGTGTCCTACAGCCTGTTTGTTCACAAACAGCAGAGATTATATCTTCTGTAGGGAAACTGTGGCTTTCTTTTTCTTAATTGAGCAAAATTCCTGAGAAAGTTAAGTTCTGTCAAAATCAATGGATCCCAGCTCAGGTGAGTGTCCTGGGGGAAAAAAAGGAAAAGGGGTCAGACACAAAAGTATTTCAGAGCTAAATTCAGAAACAAGAGGACAGGGATGGCTGGTGTAAGGGGTCCAAGAGACAGCCACCTTGCAGGAGGGGCTGGACCCCAAGGATGGAATGCTGGTGTAGATGCAGCAAAGATGTTGAAAATGATGGTATTTGTGAGATACACAGGGAAAAATCAGCTGCGTTTCAGCTCTTTCAGCCTTTCTTCTCCACCATCTGCTTTTAACCTGCTCAGTGAACCTGTGAATCTCCCTGTCCTGTCCCAGCACTTTTGCCCATCTCCTCTCTGTCGTGGGCACCTGCAAATCCTACATCCACCAGGAGTGTATGAACAGTGCTGCTGGGGTGTGCCATGGGCCAGCTGATGTTTTTTCCACCCTAGGTAAACAGATGTTTTGATTCAGGAAGGCACTTTGGGGGTATGGTGACCTCAGTTATGTTTTGGCCAGTAATTAGCTGGAGGCAGCTGTGCCTCCTGGAGAGGTGATGTGCTCTGGGCTCTGTCCTCACCTGACTGTGTCCTAAAATAGTCCTGCTGATGGGGATTCAGCCAGGACCATGGCATTGCTGTGTGCCCTGTGCCCTGCAGCAAGGCAGAATTGTTTGTACAATAAGTGTGTTGCTGCACATCTTTCACCTCAGATGCACAGTCTGCAACACCTCAACTTAAACCCACGTAAGCTCCAAGTGTTTGCAGCTTTCAGGCATGACAGATAGAGATTTATGACGTTCAGCTACATTGGTGCTGCCTAAAAATTCCTCTTCACTTTTCTTTCTGGTATTTGCAGTGCCCAGGTCTATCTCTGTGCTGCTGATGCTGAGGATGGATCTGGTTTATGCTATGACATCTTGTAAGCAACGGGGGCTCTCAGTGCTTCAACACAGAGATATAAATCTTCCCAAGTCTGAGAGATTTCCAAATTCCAAATAAGTGCCTGGTGGCCCCCATTTCTGCAAAAACAAAGCCAGACACCAAAGGCACCTGTTTAGGAGCAAAACACAGAGCAAGATCTAAGGCCACAGCTTGATGCTATTTCTACGCCTTCTGCAACAGCTCAGTTAAAAGGCATTTTTGCAGAGAAAAACGTGACACTTAAAAGGTAACATATTCTTTTCACCTTCCAGTTTCCAATTCAGTTTGTAACTTAGCCCCAAGAAGCGATCAGGGGCTGCTTTCTTTTCAGCTTAAAATCTCTTTTTTCATGCACTGGATGTCAGCGCTCCCGAAAAGATTAAATAAGGCAGAGGTAATGTAGATTTAAAGAATTTTCCAGATGAAGTGCCAGAGCACTTTGAACTGAAGAAGAAAGAGGTTGCTGTGAGGGGACTGGTTGCTGCTGGAGGAAGGCACTGGAGCTTTGCTCAGCACACTCAGGGTGGGTAAATGTGCCATGTCCATGGAGATGTGGGGCTGGCAGAGCACCCCTAACCCTGCACTGTGGGGCACAGTGCAGGGCTTGCAGTGTTCTGACCAAAACCCACAAAACAGGACTGTGTGTCCAGGAATGTCCCTGGGGAATGGTCCTTCCTCGGGGTGTGAGAACTTCTGTCTGGGATCAGGGGCTGGAGGAGCCTTGCTCAGCTGCTCTGGTGCTGTCACATGGAGTCTGAGCAGCACTGATGGGGCAGAGGGAACCTCCACCCCCTGAGCCCTTGCCCAGGGATCCAACTCTGCATAAAGAACAAAACCCCTCCAAGGGGGGGAGGTAGCATGGGAGGAAAAGGTGGAATTCCAGAAAGTGTGCTTCCTGTGTCTGTCCTGTGGCTGGCTCAGCCAGGGAAGGGGCATCAGACATCGCCAGAGTCAAATGTTGCTGCTACTCCCAGTAAAAGAGGTTATCAGAGGAAATTTCTCCTTCTTGTCCTCCAAGGGAAATATTCCACCCTGCTTCAGCATTGAGGATGTCTGGGCAAGAAGATGAGCTGCCACAAAGGATAAATGACTCCTGTTATCTCCAGATGGATCAGGTCTCTGTTAGTATGATACCAGCCTGTGGGGAGGAAAGTTCCTGGGAGATTTGTGGAAGCACTCGCTCTGTAATGCTCTCAGAAGGTGCAGAGTTACCCTCTGGCCATGGGCAGTGGGTGGAGGGAGGAGTGGGGGGAGGAACAAGATTTAATAAAAATAATAACATTAACAAAATCCCCCTTTGTATTTCGGTAGCAGTTCTTCCAACATTCCCAGACCAAATTAATTCATGAAAAATTCCTGGCAGGTGGGTATGAATTCCATAGATAGGTGAGAAGAGATTTGGAGGTAGAGGGAATAAACAGTTTTGAGTCATGCAAAATGGTACTGGCCTGGGTAGAAAAAGAACCCAGGACTCCAGCTCCTCTCTGCTGTGTTTTCCTTGTGCCATTTGACCTTCAGAGATAGTGTGTGCTCTGTGAGTTTTGTTTCTTTGCCTGGGGAGTCTTTGAAGGCAAGGCAGCACAGACAGCCCTCGGGAGAGTGGAGCACCTTAGATATCCAATGCCACGGAGCAGATCCTCATCTCTGCCTGTTCAGGCCTGTTCCCCCTTCGGGGTGCGAGGGTGTGAGCGTGGGGGGCACTGCAGGATCGTTTGGGAGAAGAAGGCAACCTCAGAAATACAAGTCTTGACAAAAACTTGAGGGCTGATTTTCGGGTGCTCTGCACCTGCAATCAGCTTGCTTCTTCCAGAGCCCTCCATCACCCTCCTGGCAAACTTTCAGGGTGGCTGCTGACCCGGTGAGCTCTGGTGAAAAACAATTGTTTTGAAATCTGGCCATGGTTTGAATGGTGAGATCTTGGGAAGTTTGACACTTGATGCTTAGCCAGATCGAATACAGAGCCACTGCGTGTATGACAAGAAATGTTCATGTCCTGCCTCTGCAGATGTACAACACAGCTGTTGAGATGCCTTGGATCACTTTCATCCGTTTCGGGTGTCTATTTATTTTTTTTTTCTTTTATTAAGGGAGCATCCTGTGCCAGTGGCAGGTGTGAGGTTCTGCATTGTATTTGTAGAGCTCCCAGCACATCACTCCCTGTCCTTGGTGGGGTAAACAGAGTGGAGGCAGAACTGATGGCAGAGGTGATGATGCTGAGCTCAGCTTCCTTCACCACAGGCAGTTCTGCAGCACATGCCCAGTCCCAAAGACACCACCGAACAGCTATTCCACTTGTCCAGCTCCACACTGCCCTGCAGTAAAAACTGCAGACTTACAGTCAAAGACTCAGAGCTGTGCTGCTGATGGAGGACTGCTCAAGGGCATCTTTGATCATGACATGGGAGAGAAATGGTGAAGTAGAATTCCCCCTTGACTCTACAGAGAGGCTCACAGTCCTTACTTCAAACAAAATAAATGAGCTCCACAGCTCCTGCTGGTCTGAGCTGAGAGAGGCTGGTTCCTGGTCTGAAATGTGGTGCCAAATGTCGCCCTGAGTTTAAACACCTCCGTGAGGGTCAGTCCCTCTGTCCTTCCCTGCTTCACCTTTCCAGCTCTTGTCAGCCCCAGGTGCCTCTGAGGGAGGTGAGGAAACCCCAGCAAGGAAAGAAGAAAGAAAAACTCCTCATGGGTTCTAAGGCACCCCTGGGTGGACTCAGGTGAAGATCAGACCCATGTGGACAGGGATATGAGCCTGCCCTTCTCAGACACACCAACAAATGGGGCAGTCATGGGGTTTCCATCATTTTGAGACAGCAAGGACTTGATTTTTTGAGTGTTGAGTATGCAGACCCACTGAACCCCACATCCAAATCCTCCAGGAATCACTGCTGCTTCACAAGTGCAAAGCAGGCAGCCTCAGGCAGACAGCACTGAGGGCAAAGGCAGGGTTCTTTTCAGCTGCTGCCTTAAAATCTTGCAGCACAGGTTGGGTTTTACCATGGGAATGGGGCATAGCACACGTCTTTGGGTACCCAGGACCAGATGGTCGCATCCTGCTCTCGCTGTGTCCCCTCCTCGAGCCCTTCATAAACACAGATGTTCCTTCTCCTCTGACAAAAATCATTCATGAAAAATTCAATGGGACGTTTCTTCCCCCTCTTTCTCCCTCTCGTTTTTGTTGTATTCTTGACAAGCTTGAACTCCATAGGGGGGAAAATAAAAGAGCAGCCCAGCCCCTGGTCCTCCCCGCATCCTGCTGCAGTGCCCATTTTACATGGTACAAAGGTCATTTAGCATAGCATGGAGCCCTCAGCAAGTTGCACAAGGCAATTTCATCTGATCCGTGATGGAATTCCACTCAGCCAAAGTCCTTATTATTATGCATTTTTTACACATTAGGATTTTCCTTTTGTTGGCAGCCAGATCTCTTCATGAGGTGTTAAAAAGTGCAGAGGGGCTCTCTGCTCCACTTCGGGTAGCTAATCCTGCCTTTAAGGCTGGGATAACTGTTTCATTACGGGATGGGCTCAGCTTTAGAGCCACTGACGTTTGCTGACAAGGATCTCAGAAACCAGCACAAAACCTGTGATGGAAGAAAAACCCATCTCTGCTGCTTGCAGGACAGCCACAACCCAGCAAGGGCTGTGAGACTGACTAGTTTATTTTCTCTTTCTTTTTTTTTTTTTTTCCCCCAAAGTTCTAGCCCCTAATTTTCTAAATGTTTTCCAAGCTGGCAAACATGTGATGACTCATTTGCACCTGTGAAAAGCAATCCTCCCAATTTGATGGATGATATTGCAAACGTTAAAAAATAAATGTTAACTGGTAAAGATAAATAAATAGATTCTCCCCCAACACTGAATGGAGTGATGTCGTAGGCAGAGCAAGCATCTGCTTCGTGCCAATCACAGCCACGTGTCTCTTGAGCAGTCAGAAAAGCAGCTTTATTAAGTAGTGTGGTCCTCAAGTAATAATTAGATAATACCCAAGCCTAAGGAAATACGTGGGTTTTGTATATAGCCCTCATAAAATAATACTGAGCTTTATTACAATGCTTCTGTCTGGAAAAATAATCAAATCCAGCCCTTCAGTCAGTGGGATATTTCAGTGATTTTAAACTGGTTTGACTTTACCAGAAAAGATGAATTCAAACAGGAACAGGTGCAGAGAAATGCAGCTAGGATGGAGGGCTGGAAAGCCTGTTTTATGAGACAGGACTAAAAGAGATTGGGTTGTTAAGCCCAGCAAAATGAAGGGAACATGACTGCTGTCTATAAATACAGCAGGGATGCAAATCCAAAGGAGGGAAAAAAGCTATTAAAGCAGAAGGCAGAGTTCTTGGCACAAGAACAAATGAGTATAAACTGGTCACTAACAGACACAGCCAGGAAATTAGAAGATGTTTTCAAGCCACCTGAGCAGCACTGCTCTGAAAAAGGCTTCCAGCAGCAGTGGAGGGAGAGAGGGCTGAGCTGGGACGGTGCTTGGCCAGTTTCTGACAGGGATGGCATGTCCTGAGAGCCAGGAGTGAATCCAGAGCCCCGGGAGAGCTCTGCTATCCCACCTTCATCTGGCAATGCAAATACTTCATAACAAGCGAGGGTGGAAGGAAAAAAGATGGAAAATTGTAACAATGCTGGCAGTTTGCTGGGAAAATATTGCTTCTGGGGTAAATAATTTCTCATTGAATAGAAATAAACAGTGAGAAAAATTCAACCAGCAAGATAAGAACAGATAATGAAATGTGCGGTAGCAGTGAAATGTTTCTTTCTAGTTTATATAAGAAGCAGATAGCAGAACTGACATAGCTAAATGACCTGAAACCTCATTTCTTGATGACAATATGGTTTTTCTTCCCTGAAATATAGTAAAGCCCAGAAAAATTATACAGGACAAGATCCTGTAAGTCTGGAAAGAGACCACTTCAGTTGCTATCAATGAGCTGACAGCATTTGGTAAGTTATGAGAGGAAAAATTTAATTTATCTCTTTCTTTGTCCCACCTTCCCCATTGAAAATGGACAAGGGCTTCCCTTTGACACACTGCCCAAGGAACTCAGGGAAGGGGTAAATTAGTGCAACTATTTAATTCCCTTGCTGAAAGTGCCTTTTTTTTCCTTTTAATTTAGACAAATGGAAAAGTTTGAGTGAATTCAGCAGTCTGGCACAGTCTCTTTGGCTGAAGTTGGTCCGCTGCATATGAGATTCTTAAACAGATTTTGGCTCAGCGGAAACACACTGTTTTTGTTTTGTGAGTAAACCCCAAGTGTTATTTGGAGTCATCTTCTCACAAACACAGGCACAGAGCAGCGTGTTTTGGTCAAGCTGATTCGGTTCCTACCTGAGCAAAAGGATTTTAGTTAATGGGTTTTTAAGTGATCTAATGTTCATCTTGAGAGGACCAAAAAAAAAAAAAAAAAAAAAAAAAAAAGCCTCTGTTCTGGTTTTATTTACAGACCAGAAAAACCTCTCGTATTCCACGGAGACTTGGGATACAGAGGGAAATAACTGGGAGGAGATCTTGATCCCATTCTCAGCAGCTCCTCTACCGAGTCACTGACTCTGTAAGAACAGTAAGTTTCCCTCAAGACATTGTTCCCATCCTGTTTTTCTGGTTTCTCAGGTACCTGTCCAAGCCTTTTTTTGCAATGAAGAACATACTGGTGCCCCTTCAGCAATAATAAAGGCAAAGAAAGGTAATGCAAATAGTTACCAAAGGGAGCTAAAGCAAGCATGACGCTTCCAAGTAGGCAAGTCACCCCTGGTCCTGTGGCTGCAGCGAATCAGCACAGGCACACATCAATAATGGTCAATGCTGTGCCAGGAGCCAAAGCTGTCCTAAAAGCCATTTCCCCTTGTGCCTCAGCCACCCTAATGCAGCCCAGGTGTGTGCCCTGGGTCCGTGATGCACGGAGCCCTTTTCCCTGTGGTTCAGTTGTTAACTCAGGTAATGCCCTGCAGAAATTACGCAGAGCCAGCATTAGTAACCAGGTAATAACCTGTTCCTAATGGCCCAAATGCAAGATCAAAGCTGTTTGGAGAGGCAGGGCCAGAAATGTGCTGTGCTAAAACGCAGTTACAGGTGAATGACACCCCATTGCTAGGAGACATTTGTCGGGAGACATTTACTCAGAGGCATTTACTGGACGTATTAGCAGGGGTAATGCAGAAGGGAGAAATTCATTACCTGGGTAATGATTTTACATTAGTATTTGCGTTCAGTGGATTGTCTCCAGGAATCATTTCTACCCTGCCCATATGTACATGTTATTATTTGTCCCTGCTTGCATTAATGAAGATCAAATCTGCAGTGAAATTTGAGAGAAAGTTAGGCAGAACACAGAAATGTGACAAAGGCCTTCAACTCTTGATTTGCCACAAAGTGAGAAGAAAACCTGATTGCAGACTGGGTAGCTGTCAGGATGTAAAGTAACATTGCTGTTACAGGTCTGCAAGACAGGTAGAACCTCACTGAGGTTTTGAAGGTGAGGAGCTCACTGAAGGTGGTGCAGTAATTGTGGTGTGACAGATGCTTAGTCCCGTCGATCTTTTGAACAATGCCTTTGAGTGAAGAAATCTTCCATGATATGTACTGTACAGAGGAGAATAACTCCTTGTTTGTGAGTTTCCTGTTGGAGGGATGTGCTGATAACATGCCAGATGAATAAATTAATGATTAGTCTGTTGCAGGAACACTTCTTGATCTTGTTTGTAAAGTGCCTTTTCTTTCTGTCCCAGAAATGCCCTTGCTGCTTCTGCTCATCCTTTGAAATGAAATTCTTTTAGAGAATGGAAATCCTCAAACTACACGTGAAATTAGAGTTTCTATGACAAGGTTATCACGTAGAAATGGGGCAGGGTGTGCAATTTTATTTAGAAAGATAGAGAGAAGGTAGGCAGGATAGGAGAGAAGAAGAAGGAACAAAGGAGGGAGCTGGAAGGAAGGAAAATACACAAGGATGGATCAAAAGTGTCAAGCTCAGATCTAGTTCTGGAGCCTGGCTGATACCTGTGCCAGCCCAGCTTCAAATAACTGATTTTCATGGAGTGAATTGACATACATTGACATGAGGCTTTCGGATTGGTCACAGACCCAGGACCCCATGACACAATGCAGATCAAGGTGCAAATTTGGCTTTCACGTGTCCTCAGATCTGGGTGTGTTTAGATGTGCAGCTTGGCATCACATCTCCAATAACAAATTGCCTGAACAATCATTAATCCCCAGCTCTGCACACCCTGTTCTGAACTTCTGGAGAGTGAACACTTTGCTGGCCAGGCTGTGGTTTGCAACTGCCCCGTGCTGATACGGCCCTGCCTTCCTGCCAGCATCTTTTTTGTCCTGTACTGAAGAAGAGCCTTCTTCACCCTCTCTCAGCCTTTATCCCACAGCCATTCTCTGCCTTGAAGCCAGGAGGAGCCCATTGCAGAGAAGGTGCCTGGCCAGACCCCCACTGGTGGATGGATGGTGATCCACACATACCTAAACAGCTTTTTCGAAGCGCTGCTGCCCCAAAGGACTCGAGCCTGAGGACAGCAGAAGTTTTATTGGCTTCAGCACAACCTTTTTTTGCAGATCACTCCTGGTAATTACTTGTGAGCTGTTTTGCACCTTTCAGACTAAAACACCTGGGGAGGAGGATTCTCACTGTTCTGGGCACGAGGCTGACCCCATGCATGGGGAATAATGCCCTGCAAAGGTTTGGGGTGAGCCCATCAGCTCTGTTGTTACCCAGCCTGCTGAACTATCTGCCGTGAAATGGTTCAGCACTCTGTCTCTTGGGCTGGGAACCTGCGTGGACTGCCCAGGCTGGAAGAACACCCTGTTCCCGGGAGAGCAGGGTGATGCTGCTCTGGAGTCTGCTCCCATGAGGTGCCACCCTAATGTGACACAGAGGCCAAGCAGCTGCTGCATTACAGGGCTTCTTGCTTCGTGTTTTGGGGGTTCTAACTGTACCCAAACTGCACTACTAAAATAGGTGTCTTCTGGCTTGGATCTGACCCAAAAGCAAAACTAGACATTGTGTTCAGATCACCAGAGCTCAGAGGGCTTCGTATCCAATTCCGATCTTTTTATTATTTATTTATTCCTCATATACAGTTAATCATTTCTGGCAGATGCTAAAAACCCTTTGTGTCATCTGAAACTTAGAAAACTAACAGAAAGGAGGCTAATAAATACATATATGCATAGTACTGCATCATGGCTGTCTGCTCCTAGATGATTATTGCAGGGACCCCCAAATTTCATGCTGCCGAAATGTATTTAAACATGAATATCAATTTGAGACTTCAGTTCTGATCATGCTAGATGACTCTTAACAACCATGACCAACCTCTCCTCAAATCATTACCATTCGTATAGCCACAAAAGGCAAACTTGATGAGAGAATGAGAAGCTAGTAGGGTCTCAGGCTAAGCATACAACAGTGGGATAGCTATAAATGAACCTTTTCAACCATAAATTACATGTGGCCAGTAATTCCCTTTTCTCCCTCTCTCCCTCCCTCCCCATCCTCCCCCTCCACTCTGAAAACCCTGGGACAAAGGCTTGCCTCTCTGAAGGATGCCTTTCTGGAGGATTAAGCAGCTTTTGTTGACAAAATACAAATTACAACTCCTTTGCTTGGTGTCCCGCCTTCTCAGCTGGGCTCCAGTCCCTGAGGGACAAGGCTCTATTACCCCTGCGTAGATGAAGAGCTCAGAATAGGCAGATGTAATTATTAACACCATTCAATGGAGTGTCTTTCTGAATTATCAATTAAAAATCTCTACTGTTTTTTCCTCACACTAAATAGAAAGCTGACGGCAGTTAATCCATTGTGCAGCAGAGCTTTATATGCATATTTAAACAGTGTGCTTCTCTGCTTTTTTATTCCAAGGGCAGTGTGGGGTGAGAGGGACTCCCATGAGGTAGCACAAAGACCCCTGTCATTTGATTGAGAGAAGAGCCTTTGGAAAAATATTGTCGCCTTCCACCCTGGCAAACAGGTCCCGTGGAGATATCCAAACAGGCCCGAGATGCCCGAGATTGTGGGAGATGACAAATGAGCGTTCCCTGCTCGTACACCAAAGTGCGTCTGAGCAGCTCCTTTGACGTGCTGCTATTAAAATGCAGAGTTCATGGGCAACAGACACATGAGCACGGAGTGAAAACAGAAATTAAGCAATGTGATTAAAACCAACAGCCACGCTGAGCAGGGCTGCCAAGAGCTGTCGGTTTTGGCTGAAGGGGAAGGCTGATGCTCCTGGTTTTGGGGAAGGGGCTGCGAGGATGGCTCAGGAGAAGTTCATGGAGAGAGTTTTGTTAACTCTCCTGCTGCCCCACAAGTATGACTCCAGTTCTCCCCAGAATAAAGTGCCTTGCAAACCTCCCCAGCTCTGTTTCAGCTCTGTTGAGAGCTTAAAAATTTCCACTGGTGGTACTGGGATGTTGAGCTGCCACTTGTTTATTATCATGTACCACAAGTTACCACTTGTCAGCTCTGAAGTCCAGTCCTAACATTTCTAAAAATAGTAATTTTTCTCTCAAATACATTTTTTTTCCTTGACCAGCTTCTCTCTAGTCACAGAGTTGGACTTATTTCTTGCACAGAGCAAGCTACTGATATATGGGTAAATTACACCATTTTTAAAAATCTTGTATGTATTGTGTATGTCATCTTTTTTCATAACTGGGATTCCCACCAAATCTGCAAGTAGAGTGAGACAAGTTTTTAAACATTGGAAAAGTGGCATTATGCATAGCAGGAATTTCAGTTCAAAGGTTTCAATTTCCAGAGTGGTGTCAACTGAAAAAGCATCCAAAGAAAGACAAAACAAGCCAAATTTGGGAGTCTCTCTGGGCTTGGAGAAGTAGAGTTAAAAATGCTATATCAGACAGAAAAAAAAAATAGCTGCTAAGGAACTGGAAAGCATTTGGGGCTGGACATGTGCCTTCAGCAGTTTAGAAGCTTATTTTATTAGCACTTAAGTCCTAGAAGTAGCATTGAACTCTTGACATGTTGGACCACTTCCACCCATTGCCTAATACAACTCCTATTCTCTTTTTCCAGCTCTTCAGAGTTACCTAAGAGAATGCAATACCTGGGCTGGCAATTTTTTTTTTCCTTTTTCTTTGTAATGATTTAACTCCTCTTGCCCCCAAAAGCTAGACCCCAGTAATGGACTCTAATGCACACACAAGTGTTTCCAAGCTGCACTGCCCTGCTCAAAAGCCTTTCCCCAAGATGAATAGCATTTGAACTTTGTCCAATTTTTCTTATGTGGTATGTGCCCTTTATTTACTCCGTCATGTATATCTCACTCCATTTAAAATATTCACAGTTTGTTTTCAGAGCTATCTGGCTGGCCTTCAGTCTGGGTTTAACAAATGTTAGGCGTTATATTCACTTGCATATATCAGGTTTTGTCATGAACCAGAAGGGGAGAAAAAAAGAATTAGAAAAGATTTGCCTTCACCATGATTTAAATAACATGTTCAGATACTTAATTTTTTTGTTTTAAATGCCTTCATCTCTTGGCCTTATAAGGTGCAGACTGTCTCACGCTGAACTCTAGCTGGGTGGCCTCAGTCAGCCAACAGCCCTGCGTGCTCATCCCATTAAAGTCATTATGTTTACTTCATATTTCAACAAACCAACCTGGATTTTTAGGCAGGAAAATTTGAGGGAAGAAATACTAGGTCCGTTTCAGCGAGAAAGGGTGTGAAATTCAGTTGGTGATAGGCTGCAAAATGAAAGCTCTCTGCATTTGCTGCTAAAAATGTGGGGTTTTTTTGTTTGTTTGGTTTTTTTTCTTTTTACACTGGCAAGGGCTGTCCTTTTTCTTATAAAATCTAAGGAACCAATCAGTTCATATCTGAGTGCCACCACTTTGAGCAGCTCTGTACCAGACCCCTGGTCCCAGTGCCTTCGTAATAGCACTGATAACCTCACTGAATGCTGGGGAAACTGAGGCACGGACCCTTCAACACCAAATTTCTGGACAGGTCAGGAAGCAGACTCTTGTGAGGAACAATGCACTGGAGGGGGACTCAAGGCTCATGTACACTGACAAGTGGCACATTTCACACTGGGGACACAACTTCGCCGAATCGCTCAGGAGGTGCCTTTGGGGCTGTGAGACACAGTGAGACTGTGATCCTTCTCCCAGGAGTCAGAGAGAAAGGAGCAGAACCTGGAGACCTTGAGGCAAAGATGCTGATGCAGAGGAAGATGACTGGATGGCTGCATAAAGAGGAATGAAGTAGTGAAAACAAAGAAGTGGAGATTCCTGGCAGAGTGCTCTTGTCACTGGGCTGGAGTCAAGGTCCTCACTCTGTCACTGAATGGTTCTGCCATCATGTCACTTAATGTCCCCGTAGTATCTCCTACATTTTTCCTGGAGCAGGGGTGAGTTCCCAAGGCAGTCAGCGAGGAAAGGAGCCCTCGGCAGAATGGTTCTCCTGGATTACATGTAAAAAGCCACAAGTGGATGCTCGGGAGGTGTGAGGCAATCCCTTCAGAGCTGGACACAGCCCCGGGTACCTGTGATTTCCCTGGGGCTGTCACCATGTGTCCGATTTCCCTCCTGTCCCCCAGATAAACAGGACAATAAAAGCAAACTTGAGGCCCTGACTTGATGAAGTGCCCAAGTACATTCCAGAGATACCGGGCACTACAAGGCTTTTCAAATTCAACCAGAGAGCAGCACAGCAAGAACCAGTGAGAAGAAGCTCAGCCTGGAATTTCAGGGCAGTCCAATTCACAGGGGAGATAATTGCATGGAAAAGCAATTAAAACAATTAAAACAGCAAGGCTGATTAACCCTGAGCACAAAATATGGAGGGGAAGCAAGGCATTTTCAAACCTATTTCCAGATTCTTCCTTCGATCAAACTCCTTTCTGGAAGGCATGTTTTGATCTAATAAAAGTGATTTGTCTCAACAGAAGGAAACCAGGGTGAAATCCCCATGGACGGTGATTTCCAAAAGACCTCCCCAGCTGAGCAAATGGATCTTCTTGAGTTTAAGAATATCCTGAGCTCTTCATTGTCGAGATTTATTTTTATAAACTCAGTCCTGTCAGTTGTGTGGCAAGAAGTGTCAGCACTAGCCTGGCAGTTTATAGGAGAACTTTTACCCTTTTGTGTCTCACAAATGTCTCTGTGCACAGGCAGAAAGAGAAGAGGGGAGGAGAGGGTGCTGAAGTGGCTAACTCCACAGAGTTGGAGAAGAGTCCCAGCAATATCTGGGGGAAGGCTGCACACTGCCAGTGCTTGCAGCCGGGAAGAATTGCGTAGCAAGCGTTTAGGAGGTGAAATAGCAAACTAGCAAATGCAAATGGGTGAGCTGGATAAACAAAAACATCCCCCGAAGCAAGCTCTGGGGAAATGGATTCAGGCTGCTCCATCCCAGGGCTTGCATTCTGCATTCTGCATTCTGCCTCAGCCCCAGGAGCTGGCCGTGCCCCTGGCTCTGCAGGGAGATCCAGCCTGGGCTTGGAGAGGCTCTGCAGCCACCGGGAGGAATGTGCTCATGTGGCAGCTCAAACACAGCACCAGGCCCAGCACTTCTGCAGCTGGAATGGATATTGATGTGCTGTTCGTAGCTGTATGAAGAGCCATGACCTCATGCCTCTGTCCTGAGGAGGAGCTGCCCATCATTCACCCGTTTGACACCTGAGTTAACTGATAGTTTCCTTGAGGTCCTTGCAGGCTGAGGTAGGAATTGAGCAAAGGTCTGACCCTCCCTGGACAGACTCCTCCACTGTGCCCCAGAGCTTTCAGAAAACGTGACCTGAATTTGCTGCGTCAGGAGCCTGACACTGGATTCTTCTTTTGGTCTTGGGCTGCATACCCACTTTACAAGGGAAAACAGCTTTAATCTGGAAAAGACTTGATTTAGATTAGATATTAGGATGAAATTCTCTCCTGTGAGGGTGGTGAGATCCTGGAAGAGGTTGCCTAGAGAAGTTGTGGATGCCTTATCCCTGGCAGTGTTCAAGGCCAGGATGGATGGGGCTTTGAGCAAACTAGGGAAGCGTCCCAGCCCATGGCAGGGGTGTCAGAATGAGATGATTTTGGAATTTCCCTTCCAACACAAACCACTCTAGGATTCTATGACATACATGCTGCATACAGACTGATGGATCTCTCTCTGTGAGTGACAGAATTTTCCAGGTTTTTTTTGTTTGTAGGTGAGGTGGTGTGTGTTTCCTCTGTGCAGAGGTGCCCAGCAAAGGCATTGCTCTGGGTGTTCCCAGGTTGCTCATGGATATAGGGAAACGTATCCCAAACCACAGCACTTGGTATCATTTTGCATCCTGGCAGTGTTTGTGTAAGCATGTTTCTCTGGATGCTGTGAAAGCAAACTGTGGTTTGCTACAGTAACCTTCCAAACAGCAATGCTCAAAGGTGTTTGAGCAGCAGAACTTGCTGCTGTAGATATACAGGTTTTTTGAAATATGCACAGACAGGTCTGTGTTTATACACTTACTGCTGTAACAGAGGCACATGTACAACTGGTGTCCTCCCTGTGCAACTAACTTCAGATTTTCCCCAGATCAGCTCAGCATTTTGGAGTGCCACTAAAATCTCAATCCCACTAAAATCCCAATCCCACGGCCTAACCCCTGAGCCAGACCTTCAGATCCAAGGGACTTGCTCAGAAATGTTGACATCTCACTGTGAAAGTCAAGCCTTTAATATCTGAATCAACATCTGAGCCTCAGCCTCACACATATGAGTATTTCCCTGTGTTAATGCCAAGATGTCCCTTTCTTTTGTAACTGAAAGCTGAATTTTCATACTCAGCTCTTTATTCCAGCTGACAGACCTTTAGCAAAACCACAGAACATTGTGAGACCTCTAGTAAGACCGTGACATTTCTGTCTGCACGTGTCTGGGTAAGCATCTGACTGAACCAAAATCACCAGCCTCTATGAACTTTTTATGACTGTTTTCCTATGGGCAACTACACAAGAATTCACTTTTTAATGAAAACAAAAAAATAAGTTGCAGTTGCAAAGAAGAGGCCGAGAATATGGGCCGTGATGCTTTAATGTTTAGAATTCAAAGTAGTAAAGGTTTGTTGCTCATGTCTAAAACATCTCATGATTTTTTAAGATGATCTCAGGATTTTGCCAAACTTTATCTGTGATTTTTCTGATATGAAGTGGGCAACCTGTGAACCCTGAAAATACACAAGTTATTACAGCACCCAAATAAATAATCACTTTAAACACATTTTCTTCCCATTCTGTTCAATGATTTTCTCTGCATACTCACATTTCTTTTTCCAAATCAAACTATTTGTGTTGAAGAGATTGGAGGCAGAAGACAACTTTCAGCATGGGTGATGGAAAAATGACTATGCTAACACTGCCAGCATTTGGCACTTCTGTTTCCAAGTGACTGAGACTTTCCAGAGACAGAGCACCCTCATGCCGCAGAGAAGCAGCTCCTTTATCCAGGCAGCTTATGCAGGAACTTGAAAAGAATAATGACATTGCCCAGAAGGTTGCAGATCAAGTGACACAAACCTTGAGGATGCTGCTCCTCTCTCATCTATCCTCCCATCAAGGTCCTGGAATGATTTTTTCCTCGCAAGCAGTTTGCTATTTCACTGGCAATTATATATGTACAACTGAACACAGGCAAGCTTGTAATCACCGACTGTCACATTTGGAAATTCCCCTTGTACTCCTCCATCAGCTTGGCTTTTAATTTAGATGGAAAGCTGCTTTGTTTATTATTTATCCTGGGCAATTTCCAAACTTTTCAGTATCCTGAACTGTTTCTAGGAGGTACTTTGCATGACATTTAGTGAAGCAGACTGGCCAAGATCAGACAAACTTTATTACTGTAGCTGTATAATTGTATTTATCATTAAAAAAGGCAAAATACTTGTTTTCTTTTCCTATCATTAAGTCTTACATGATTACATGCTGGTAATCCATTGGCTGGAGGGGGGTTTGATGTGTCATTCCAAACTGGTCTTTCATATTTTGGGCAACATGACACAGAAATCTTCTGTCTAGTCCTGCAATGGCAAAGTGAGGCAAGGAAGTCCGAGGGGCTGTTTGATCCTCTGTGACTCCTCCAAAGCACTGGGGCATTGCAAAGGGTGTAAGACTTTTCAAAATTCAGGGCTGACTGGTGCAGTTTCGTGGAAGTGAATCCATGTGGTTTCAGCAGAGCTTTCATCTCTCTGACATCTGAGGATTAAATAAAGGTTACTCTGGAGAAATCAAGTTGTGTGTAAAGTGTAGAACAGCTTCGGCCATTCGGATGTCCTTAGTTTGGGCTCACACTGGGCATCACACTTGGAAAAGCTGCAGTTTTTAAAACCAGGCTTAAATTTCCAGCAGAAAATGGAATCAGGTGGTAAATGTTTGGAGCAAAGACCCCACAGCAAGAGCTTTGGTAACAACTTCTCTGGGGCCGTGATCTTCACTACAGTGCCACTGCTAAATCCAGCACCACCATTTGCCAGTGCTGCTGTGAGCATTCTGCCTGGGTTGAGCTGCCACGGCTGCAGTCACACCTTCTGCTGAGGCGACAGCCCTAAAGTCACTTCCTTTGTGGATGAGCCAGAAAGGATAGTTTATAAACACACACGGATCAGTGCTCCACCTAAAAGAAGAAACATCCTTTTTCCTGAAAGTAATACAGCCTCATCACTCACACAGATTTACATTTATTATAATATAGCATAAATAATGTATTATAAGAGCTAAAGAACATAGGAATGATTTTATAAAGACCCTGGTAGCCCACTATCCTATTTCTAAATCTTGGCCAGTAGCAGGTGCCTAAGAAAGGGCATAGGAAAAGGGTAAATGTAAAAAAGATCCAACAATTTGTGCTTCAGGGACTGTCTCAGCCTGGCCACATCTTTGCAAATACCTAATGCTGGAATAGTCAAAGGATGCTTGGGCAGATATGGACTTCCAGTTGCTAAAAACATCCAAAGTGATTTGGCTCTGGTGAGTCCTAAGGTGAAGAAATTAGGTATAAAGTCAGAGAAAATGAGGATGAGTTGTGGTTTTAGCTGAGGATCAGCAGTGGGGGCAGGACTTTACCTGCCCTGCTGGGAAAGGAGATGGCACCAAGGGAGGAGCTGCAGCCCTGCAGGACATCCCTGCAGCCTATGGGGACAGCTCTGCCAGGGAGAAAGGGCTAAGGGAACCACTGGAAAAATTATCTTGCATTTAATCTGAGTTTGACAGTCCCCGTCCTTCTCAAATCACCCCACAGTACCATATATGAAGAGCCTCATTCATTTAGGCAAGTGAAATTTAGTTGCCTCTCGGACTTGATGATCTTTCATG
The DNA here is from genome assembly GCA_036630365.1 of Acanthiza pusilla. NCBI lineage: Eukaryota > Metazoa > Chordata > Aves > Passeriformes > Acanthizidae > Acanthiza > Acanthiza pusilla. The sequence goes on from JAXCHO010000164.1 coordinate 57,448,853, forward strand.
TTAAAATTTTCAGTTTGAAACTCAAGCGTGTTGGCCCATTTTTTAAATTCCATCTGTTGGGCCAGGCCTCCAGTCCCTGTCCCTAAACAACATTACTAAAAGCTGGTGAAAAGCATTGATCCTCCCTGGTTGTCTGTAGCTCCAGCCATGTACAATCAGATGAGCCAAAATAAACACAAACTGGGCAGCTATTCCAAGAATGAAAACACCTCATTTGTTGAACCTTCAGGTCTCAAAGACACTTTGTCCACTTCTACTTCAAACTTTCCAGAAAGAAAAACCCGTTCTTCCAAAAGATCATGGATGTAAAATTCCAGATGGACTGCTGCAGACTTTGAAAATTAAGGAAAAAAAAGTCTGAGACTGGGAAACTACTGTGACATGAACACTGTTCTGGACTTATGTCTCTCCTCAAAACGGTCCCAAATATAGCAGCATTGGACAATATGATATATTTGGTAGCTTGAACAAACCTGCAAAGTGCTGGTATTTTCAGAATTTAAATGATACATACTGCATTTCAGTACCCTAGAAACACTGGAAGCATTATGAGACATTTAAATAAAACATTTTACTGTGTATTAAATGAGGAAGCATTCAGCTGGTTTTGGCTGGAGAGTCATGCATTTAGAAAACCTGAGCTTTTTTACACACTGTAATATTAGTTATTTGGCAAGAGACTCTCTAAACCCTCATTAGGAAGATTGCTGATTTGGCAGCAGGGAAATGTGTCTGTTTATGAGTAAATCCTCACATTATCTTTCTCTGCTCTTCTATTTTGCCTTTTTCCATTAAATATTTCTATCTGGAGCCATTCCACCCCTGCTTTTCTCTGATAACCCATTGGCCCTTCTAAATGCAGGACTTCCTGTAGGTGATGAATGTCTCCTTCCAAAGGCCATGAGCTACAAAAAGCTTTGAAACCACGCTGAAATGCCCATCTCCTTCCCCTTTTTAGTGCTTTAGCATTTCAGGCAACAGTCAAGCCAAGACTAGCATCTGACACTTGTGTGTGGGAGGAGGTTTTCCCCAGGGATGGTGTATAAAATTTGCTTGTTTATTATTTTTTGTTAGGTCTTTAACAGTCCCTGCTCCTCATTGTGATGAATATTTCTGTCATTTTCAGGGCTATAAAATGAGCTATTATTTCCTTTGCTCACCTATGAGAGTCCTGGATTAGGAAATTCAGCCACAGGTGAGATCTGGATCTCTTTGATAAAACCTTGCTGTGGGCTCAGCTTTCCTCTGCTTCCCTCTGCTTTGGTCCCATAAGGAGAAACCTGGTAGAGGTGAAATGCATCCATAAAAAAGACTTTGAGTGGGATATTGTCCTTTCTAGATGCACGCTCCAAGATTCAAATGTGTGCAGTTTTGGAGCACTGTTTACTCTTCTACTTAGTGTGAAAACAATAATGCTGTAAGAATAATGGACCTAGAAATTAAGTCTAGGCCATGCCAGCTAATGTGAATTAACAGTCACTAATTATGAATGTGGGAGGGGGGAAAAGCAAAGGTCATTTTGACCCATTCTACACCAAAAGCTTGGAGTCTGTTCAGAAAAACTCCTGCCTACCAAGACCCACCGAAAACAGCGCTTTGATCTCTGTACAATGCACTCAATTAGAGGGAGGGAATTCTCAAACAAAAGCTTTTTTAAATTTCCTTTAGAATGAATAATTTTGAGGGTGGTGGAGGATGGCAGCAACAATTGAAGGAAATAATCGCTCACTATTTGCCCAGACATTTCACTAGAGCATGAAAAGCTCTGAGGAAGCACCTTTTGGGGGTGGGTACAGGTACAAAGCTGAGCCCAGCACTCCGAGGTCTTTGTGGGTGTAGAGGATGAGAAATATCCACACACACATGGCTTTGTGTGGCCCTTGCCTCAAAGCATTTCACCCCATGGACCTTGCTTTCTCCAGCAAAATTAAGGCCTGCAAGGTCTTGTCTAGAAACCAGAACGGCTCTTTCTCAAAATGCATTCATCTACCAAAAGTCTCACACTAGGTGTGAAAAGGAGCAGAGTCAGATATACAGATCACCCCCCTGCCCATGGCATCATTTCCACTGGGAGAGCAGATCAGCTCATCTGATGCTGTCCTGAGGCTGTGAGGAACTTTGTCTCCCAGCCTGGACTTCTGGACACTTAGCAGACCTGGGTTATCCTCACAGTTTATCCTCAATTTTCTTAATTCCTACTTATATGCTGCTTCACTCTGACTCTTTCTAATGTCACCTATGCCAGTTTCAACACTCAGTTGATGTTGGGGAGGATGAAATAGGAAAGCCTTATAAATATGACTACCTGGCAAAAGATGCTGAGAATATGTAAACTATAAGTGAGATTGAAATGAAGACAAGTTTTGAGATACCAAACCTCAGTTACTAAATAACTGGAAAACAATGGTATGGCCACTGAAGGCAATCCACCCTTTTTGATTAAACAATCCCCCTCTTTGATTAAACAATACCCTCTGCTTGCAGGCAGGTCCAAGCGTCAGAGCAGACCCTACCAACTTAGCAGAGGGTCCAAAAAGCAGGTTTTAGGGTTTAAAATATAACGTTGTATGGTAAGGCAATGACTCTCATAGGCTGTATGTAAGTGGTATAGGATTTGTAGCTTGTTCTAGATTGGTTAGTAAAATTTAGAATATTCAGCACAGAAGATGATTTATTGTATTGTAAACGGCAACCACGGTATTCTGTTCCATATTCTGTTCTGTACTTCTCTCTCTCTCTCTCTTACTTCTCTGACCTGCTCAGAGCTGCGTCTGGTGGCTCCCAGCAGGTCTCTTACACCCATGCCTTTTCACAATAAACCTCACGTTCTAAGACCAAACTCCAGAGATCTCTTGTCTCCATCCCGACCGTCTGAAACAAACCACACCAACACCACAGACGGCAATCCTACAAGTTGACCACAGCCCTGTGGAAGTAATATTTTCCATTCTTTTTTTCCTGTCTTTTGATAGTATCCATTAATTTTGACAAGCATAGATTAAGTAAAACAGGAACCATGGGACTGCTGCCTGTGCAGTGCTCTCAGTTGCTGTAGGCAGAGGAACAGTAAAGCACAGCGCTCCTGATCTGACAGCATTTCACAGTAGGATCACTGGAACAGTGTTGGTGATGGCAAAATCGGTCCATATGAGTTTAACAGCATTTTCCACAAAGGACATTTAAATCAACGTGCTGAAATGGAGTGGGAAGCTCTTCAGAACTGGCACACAGAGTTCAGATTAAGGTTTTGGCTGAAGAGTCATGCATGCAAGTGAAATGATGTTATTTGCAGCAGATTAACAGAATCAAGCTCAGGACAGGAGCAAGCCTGTGGAGATACATGGCATCCATGTCAAGTTTTTTCAGAGTTACAGATAGGCCTGTAGGAAATGTTGTTTATAAGAAATGAAAAGGCTTCCAGGGAAATTTAGGTTTTAGAAACTGACCTACCCAAGGAATTGGGTTTCTGTGAGAAAGTCTGGGTGTGAGGAGCAGAACAGTGGTGGTGTTAATGGGGAACAGCATGACAGTTCTCCTTCCACCCAGCAGCTTGGAAAGGGAAAGACATGATCTGGCGCTTGCTGAAATTCAGGACACAAGAAGGCTGTGAACACAAACCTCAGCTGGTGTTACTTGTTGAGCATTTTAAAGCCAAATCTGAATGCAATCTGTAACTTGTTTACTGTGTGTTTCTGATCCCTGCCACCTTTCGGAAGATTCCTACTCTCAGGGTGTGGTTAGACGTGGTGTTTTCACTAAATCCAGATAAGGACCAGCAGAGGACACTCAGGTGGTTTGCAGGTGGGAGTGGCTGTAAGCAAACTCACGAAGGAGGTGCCTGGATTGCCCCTGACTCAGGACATTCAGTTTGGGAACCTCAGCTTTCCCTGCAGAGAAAGAGTGGCACTTTCAGGGTCACAATCATCACGTCTCAGTTGGCCTCTGGAGATACTCCTCAGGTCACCTTCCTGAGATGCCTGGAGCTGCTAAGAGGCACATGAGCCTTCACTGCTGGGAGGAATGGTCCCGAGGGCACAGCCCCTCGAGCTGCAGGGGCCCGGGTAAGCAGTGGTTGTATCAACTGAGAAAGGATGTAAATACCAGAAAATGTGATAGAAATACATTTCTGGGAGATATCCTAAGGTGTTTCTCCAAACTCACAATGCAAAAGCACCACGGCTTTCAGGGGAACCAGCATTTAAATAAAATGAAACACCATCTCCTGGTAGGTGAAGGCACAAGACACTCACTGCTGCAGGACGACTCTTATCCAAATTCAAAAAGGTACATTCTTAGCAATAATGAGGCTATCTGGGTGTAAGTTGCATGTCCTAACAGCAGGTACATTTGGAGGGGTAATACTTCTTCTTAAGGGATGAAGTAATTCCTTAACTATTTCAATGCAGAACGAGTATTCTGCGAGAGAAGGTTATTTAAAATTTGCCTGCAGTCATGATTTAATGCAGTTATCTCAAGTATTTGCCACTGGCTACTGTCAGAGTCAAGATGCTGGATTAGATCAGCTTTGGGTCTTCTTTAAAATGTCAGCTTCTGTATTCCGAGGATGGGGGAAGACAATCTGTAGATCTGTAGGTGAGATATGCAGAAGATAAATACAATTTTCATGTCTTTCCCTCATGCCTCACTGACTTTGCTAATGTGGCATGAAGAACAAAGGCTATCCAAGCCCAGATTTAGTGTTTCCAAGTCCAGCTGCCTTTGCTGTCTGAGAGGGGCTAAAGTGAGCTGCAGCCAGTGTTTGGATCTTGAGCTTTCGTTGAGAGGTGATTTTACCACAACAATGCATTTCAGACGCTGTCTCGATTAGGTGGAATTTCATCCATCCCACAAAGGTGTGCTCTGACCTCCAGAGGCTCTCCCATCACCTGGATCACACCCCTATCACACCCATATCACCCGTGTTACCCAGGGACTGGGAATCTGATACCTTCTACAAAGTCCCAACAGACACAACATTTTCCCTAGGGGATTTCGGTCCCTTAAGGTTTGTCAATCCATTAAAGGACCCCAAATCACTAACTTTTATTTATATTCTTGAAGAGATTCCTACCACTCCAAGAGAGAAAAATGAAGTGTCCAAGCTCCACAGAGCTTACAGTCCCTGTTTTTATGAATTTTTTTTTAGGCTTTGGCTGAAGGACTTAGTAAACATCAAAATAAGAAGTTAAAGAAACAAATACTAACAGGTTAAAACAACAACAACAACCCACAGGAACACAAACAGAACCTGACTGTTTTCTTTTTTTTTTTTTTTGAGGCGCAGCAGACTCCAATAATTTATAATGGATGGAGTTCTTTTGATCTCTGTACTATCTACTTAAACTTTTCCATACAGTTACTCAACCATGCAGGCCATAAGGTTAAAGGAAGAAGATTTCCATGGTCAGATGGAGCAACAAGTTTTTTTCTTTAAGCCTTAATTCTTTTTACATTAATGTGATGACAGCAAGTTATACAAAAATGCACCAGTTCATGCGTTTCCCTCTCCAATCTTTGATAGATGACATATGTTCATATTTCCCAGCTGTTACTTAAATAAAGCTGCATGTATACAATATGTCAGAGACAACACAGGCCAAACTCTATGATACAACTACTTAAGATACATAGGCTAAAATCTGTATTTTGTCTCCAAAAATCCTAAAACAAATGGAACTGATCCAACACAAACCACACAGAAGTGTCCTTCCAAGTCACAAGAAGAGATCAAGGTTCAAATTGACATTTCTGATTTTTATGGGACTTTTTTTTTTTTTTCCTGCCAGTACGGTGCCAGTATGTTTTTGCACCCTAACTGGAAATTGGGCTTTATGACTCTCTTATATCACCAGGGGAACCCCAACCCTTGCAGTAATAATGTTTGTGCTTAGCTGTGCTGGATCTGGGACCTGTTATGATTGGGCACAGGAGAGTGATGAACACAGAATCACCTGCAGCCCAGCCATGCGAGGACATGCCAAAATTGCTCTTGGAGATTGAGACAGGGAGCAGCACAAAGCTTACCTGCTCACAGGGGCTGGGTTTAGGAACCAGCAGGGAGTTTTATGGCTCAGTGTGTCCCTGCCTTCTGCCCAGGTGGGGATGGGACTGTTTATCATTTCTTCCCAGGAAATAATTAGTAAGCCAGGGTCAGACACATAGCTTAACAAGACATATCCACCTAAAATTGCAAATTGATTTATATGTGGCTAGGACACATGGCTGGGTCCTGGCTCATAGATGTCCCACTGCTGCCTTGTTGATCTCAGACAAGTCACTGTGTATTTCCTGCCCTCATTTCCATCAACTCCCACCTCCTTCCTTACTTTAAAAGGGCAAAATGCTACTCTGCCTTGCTATTTAACACATAAAGCTCTCAGGGTTCTATCTTTCTTTTTGCATACCAGTCCCCTGTGTTTACATCAGGCCTCCAGAGACCATCACTGTGATATCTATATTAAATCAAGATGCCCTCTCTTCCACAGATACCGGCAGCTCCACTTCATTCATCAATTAACCTGGGAGACCCAGGAATGTGGCTGCAGAGACAGCATGAAGATTCTGGCCTTTTGCAGATGAAAGAGTTAAGGAAGAACAACAACATTTTTGAACATACCAAGCCATGATAAATGGATGTAGGCAAACACAGGTCTTGACACTCTCTGTCAGCACACAAAAAGGGCCTCGCTGTATTTTCTGATTCACAGACCTGACCAATCTGCCTCTCCATGCTGCCTTTGAGTACATGAAAATCACCACTCACCCATCTGCTGTGAGAACATGTGTGTTGAGGGTTAGGTAGGTGAAACATCTCATATCTGTCAGCAATGCCTGCAAACTGAGCAGGATGGATTTCATGAGTGATTTGCACACTTTCTGGCTTGAATAATGCTAAGCTTCAAATGTCTGCAAGCAAGTCTCTGCTGCTGAAAGAAAAAGCAGAAGCAGGTAAGGAGAGAGAGTGGGAACTGGACATGGAAGAGATCTTGAGTTTTGCCATGTCAAAACAAGAGCTGATGTAATGCATCAATAAGCACTGTCAAGCTGATAATGAGTCCCCTGTAAGTGGAGCATCTCTGCTTCACTTTGTGCAGCCCTCTGCAAAATGGGACTGCCCAATGCTGGGCATGGACCAACAGAAAACAACAGACGAGTCCTTTGCCAGCAACTTCAAATGCAGCCCCAATCAAACCCTCTCAGGGAGGAGTTTTCCACATCCATCATCTGCCTTATCGACGCTGTCTTGAGCAAAAGCTAGATGCAGGCTTTGTGAGTGCCAGAGCACATGAACAATGGTTGAAGCAGGGAGGGCGATGATAAGAAGAGAGTGCAAAGCACATGTTTCAAGTTCTACCTTTTTAAGCAAGTGTTGGGGCCGGGGAAGCTGAGCTTGGGCTGAGTGCCAGCTTGCCTGCAATTTAATCCCAGCCCTTGGAGGAACAAGCTGTTATCCTCACTCCATGCCAGTGTCTCCCCCTTATCTCACATTCGAAATTCTTTAGCCACTTCAAAACAAAGTATCTCCAAGGAACACTTCAGAAAATGTGTTTTCTTTTGTCTCTTGAAAACACTGATGAGAAGAAAAGCCCTTTTGTGTTTTTTGTAAGAAGCCTTTCAACATCTGAGCTCTAAGTGCTCTCTTCTGTTCACTCACTTTCCCTGAAGTCTCACCCCCGTGTAAGAGGAGCAGTCCTTTCCACACGGAGGGCTGAAAATCCGAGATATTGAAGAGGGGGAAGCTTAGGCAAGGGACAGAGCATCAGGTATACAGAAAAACATTAAAGCAACACCAAGGGGCTGAGGAAGGGCAGCAAATGTGCCTGAGTGGAGCCAAGACACAGCTCAATAACCAGAGCCCTGGGTGCTGAGATGGCTGCTGGCTCTGCAGGGTGATGTTTCCTCCTCTCCAGCTCTTGTGAAGGCATTCATCTCGTCTAACTCACCATGCAGAGGGATACTGCTGAGCCAAAACACCGGGGAGTGATCCAGGAGGTTTGTGTGCTCTCAGAAAACCTGCAGAAGAGTGATAAGGGTCTTGGAAAGCTGCAGAGGCTCAGGGAGTAAAGCATGGACCAGAAGAGTGGGGTTTGGCTTTGGGAGTCCTGAGAAGAAAGACTGAATCCGGCTCCAGGAGGGGTTCAGGGTTGCTTCCCAGCTGTTTTTAGAGGTTTTCTTCTTAAAAAAAAAAAGAAAACAAAAACAGTGGGGGATTTGCCCTGCAGCACTCAATGGGAGCCTTTGGTTGGCCTTCAGGGTGGGGATGTCTCAGCACCCAAACTGCTCTGCACTGGGCCTACTGCAAGCACAGCCCTTCGAAGGATAATGTGAGCAAAAAGAGGGTTAACCCACCACTACAAACTCATTACATGCCACAGAGATGACTAAGGCACAGCACTGATAAAGCAAATCTTGCCAGGGATAGCAGATAGCCATAACACTATCTGGCTCTCATTGGAGAAGGAGCAGTCTGCTGCAAGAAGACCTTGCTTTGGCTGCCTGTGCTCTCAGACAACCTTGCCCAAATTGCCAGGACTTTGCTCTAACCAAGGGCTGTAGGTTTGTGACCCTCCTGGGAGGCTTGGTGCCCTGCAGTTTGTCTCCAATACCCTCAGGGCTGCTCTAACCCTGCCCAGTTGTGTGTGTGTTCTCTTGATGTCCTGCTCGGTCACACTGGGGACACCAACCTGACCGAGAGTGAACTCTTATCTGTCCACCTTCTCAGAAATTTATTTTTTCAACCATGCTATCTTTTAAGATGTTTGAAAACAACAACTTAGATTAATACTGGTCCTTTGCAACCATATGTCCCCTGTGGCTTCAGTCACCATCTGTGTGCTACTTAGCTTCCCATTTCGCTCTCCTTACCTGATTTTTCCTGCCTGTGGTGATAATTTGGGTTCCTAGCCAAGATGACACTGGAGAATCTTAAAAATTCTGCTATCTTTAATATAATCATAGATGCTGTGCTTGAAGGAGTTGGTACGGTTCCAATAAAAAAGCAAATTTTTTTTCAGAAATATTTACGTGACAGTGTTCAGCTTGCTCTTCTTGCTGAAGTTTGGAAAAAATTTGCCAAATCATCCTGTTTGAGACTCGTACCCAGTGTGTTGGAAGACTGCGCCTGGTTCATATGATTGCAAAGTGGTGTTTGATGCTTGTTCAGAGAACTGTGAGAACAATCTGAGGGCTGAGACTGCATCGATACTGCAATGACTTTACAAAAAAAAGCCAAAACCTCAAATCAAACGTAAGCGCAGTTTAATGTTTTTCTGCATGCAATTTTCTTTTCTTGAAACATCCTGGCAGTTACAGGTATCTACACAATGTTTAGACTTCTTAACCTTGAAAAGAAGAAAGTGTTTCTCTCCTAGAGGAGGAGTTGTGTGCAAAGTTATGCCCCATGGTAAAATTTTGTGTCTGATTTATAAAAGCCCTACAAGACTGTGCTTATGATTCAAGTGCTGACAAAGTCATAGCTCAGCATACGTGGTCTTTATCTGGGATGGCAAAATTGCTAAAGTTTAATAACTTTTTTAAAGCACAGTACCTTTTTTTCCTGTTTTTCCCCCTCTGACGATTTTAAAGCCATGGATTCTCATCCTGTGAGCAGCCCCTATTGTGCTTTGGCAGAGGAGGGCTTATCTCCCCGAAGTAGGCGTCACGGTGACTGTTTACGAACAAACCACACAAAACTTGGCTAAATCTTAATGGGCCTATTTACACAGTATCAAGGGTGAAGTAGACTTGGACCCCACAGCATGTTCAAATTACATGGCTTTAAGTGAATTTAGAGCTTGTCAAAGGAGTTGGTTTGACAGCCCAGGAGACTAAAATCCTCTGTTTACCTCCTGAGCAGATATCACAGGGCCCATTCACAAGTCCCTCTCTGTGCTAATCCGCAGAGGATCGGAGCTGTTTCGGTTCCCAGCTCCGCAGCCTGGCCCTGAACCCCAGCCTGCAACAACCTGGGCTTTTAGCTCTGGAGGCACCTCCTTCAATCCCAGCCAACTCAGGATCCATAATAAACTTCCCTAAGGTGTTCCAGTCCTGCCCCAGAGAGCTCCTTCGGAGGGCTGAACAGCTCTACCCTGTACCCAGTGAGACCCAGTGAGTCAGAACTAGGCATGAGAACAGAGAGGAAGCATGAAAAAACCCGAAGAGCTTAGGGATAAGATCACAATGGGCAGAAAGAAACAGAAAAGGGAGTGAAAGAAAGAAAAATTAAAACTAAATAGAGGGAAAGGTTGGACTGCTTTACAGTTTCCAAAGCAAAGTTTTGCAGAAAAATGCATTCAAGAGAGCCTTCCATTATTAGATCGAGGAGATCTCTGCAACTTCATTTGCATTCAGAGCAAAAAAATATCAAACTTTCAAGATCCCTTCAATGATGGAATAGTCCCCACTCTTCCTCCTACGAAAATCTACAAAGACCTTTTTATCCTGGGGTTTGGTTCTTCTGGTAGGAGGCTAGCTAGTTCCGTGTTGGCCATGAAAGGTAGAAAATTACTGGCCATGTCTTCTGTTCAGAGGGAGAGAGTAATGTTTGGCAATTCAGGCTACAATCAGGACAGTTGCTAGGAAAAAATGTTTGCTTTGGTGACAAAAGGTGGATATAAGGCAGAGACGTATGCAGGGAGCCTTTTGGGGTGGTAGGTATCCAATTCGCCACAAAACAGACAACACCCAGACAGAAGCCCTACACTTTACCATGTTATTGCTGATGTTCAGGTCCAGCTGAGCTGTTGTCAGACGAATGGAAGGATGCTGCAGGGCTGGGGTTGGATACAGAGGAAAACTGGCTGCATCATATGGTTTCCAAGCTGCTATTGCTTGTGCAAGTCCAGGTGCATTGCCTGTTGGATGGTGGGGTGAGACCTTCACAAGGTCTGTGGGCAGCTCCCTTATGTTGGATGGTTAGTGTTTCCCTCCCTAATGAGAAGTGGCTAGAAGCTGTCTCAAATGGGGAGAAGTGTTTCTTTGTTTTGGCACTTCGTTTCAGTTCACAAGCAGCCAATGGAATTTTCCTCTGGTTTTTCAAAAAATCCAAACTCACCTTTGGTCAGGAACGAAACATGGAAAATTTCAGCAAAGGTGGTTGAACTTTTTTTGGAAGTTCCAAGCGTATTAAGGAATAAAAATGTGTGGGGATGGTTGGTAAATCAGAGCATGCAATGCAAGTGGGGGAAATGTGCTTTGCCTCCACTGATTTGAGGAGGCAGATTCATAGTGATAAAGGCACTTCACTGTTAGCATAAGGGTGAGGATCACGGAGTGCAGATCACTCAGCAGTTACACTTTGTAAGGAAGGAGATAACTGCTCTCCCTTCTGAGCACCAGCCAATTTCTATTTGCTCACTGTAGAGGTGATTTCACGGCAGTCAGTGGAGCTTCACCAGCCTGAGGAGAAGCAAACACAACGTGCTGTGGCAGAACTGTGCACTGAGCCAAGCCCGATTTATTCCTACGGCAAGAATAAACATGAAGACTGGAATATTTTCACTTCCTGCTCCCCAACCCAATTGAGTTTCTTCTTTGGGACTTTTATTGTTTTCCCTGTATTTGAACTGCAAATAGGAAGAGACAAAAATACACTTACAGGAAAGTAAGGCAAAGCAAAGGAAAAGCACCTCTAACGTCTTTCATTGTGCAGGTGTGATTCTGATCTCACCGAATAAATCTGGAGTAACCCTACTCAAGTGAATGGATTCATTCTGGAAAGTCAGAAGTGAGTCCAGTGCTGTATGTTTTGTTTTGCTGGGAAGCAGTAGGGTTTTAGAGCAAGCATTTGTTTAATGAAAACCCTCTTTCTTACACAGTAATCATGGGCACCTCTCACTTCTAATTGCTTTTAAAATGCTGGACTGCAGCAGTAATTTTATATCTTGGCTCCGTTTGGCCTTGATTGCATCAGTAGCAGTTGAGAAGTGAGGGCTGAATAGCGTTTCACTGTTTGGTAAAATAATTACTGCTCTGGCTCAATGTTTCAATTAATCCTTTCAGTGCTGCTGGAAAATGCTTGTGCCTGTGAGTCCTAACCGCATATTCAGTGGAAGAGTCCTTCCCATTCACTCTCAGATGGTTTTGCGTAGAGTCCCTCATGCAGCTGAGATAGTGACTGAGTAGAGAAATGAAGAAGAAAGGGTTATAGGTGTGGAAAGGGGAAAAAAGCCATGTGTGGAGGCCTGTCCTGCAAGTGGAGAGCACTTGCTGCTTCACACTGTGTGGCACAGAGGGAGGCAGGTAGAAGTGTCCTTTTAAAGACCTGAAGGTTCCTCACCTGGGCTCAGGCTTGGATCTCACAGGCTTGCCATTGTTCTTGAAATTCCCACCGAACTCCTTCCACTCACCCACCCTGGGGCCCCTCAGGGTCACAGCCTGGTGGGGCAGGGTGTGAGGTGTGAAGACAGGCTGAGAAAGTTGGGGCTGTTCAGCCTCCAGAGGAGAAGGTTGTGTGGAGACCTCACATCAGCCTCCCAGTGTCTGGAGAGGGACACTTCACCAGGAACTGCAGTGATAAGACAAGGAGTAAGGGATACAAATTGAAAGTGGGGAATATTAGGTTAGCTCTTAGGAAGAAATACTTTGCTCTGAAGGTGATGAGGCATGGGAACAGGTTGCCTGGAAAATTTGTGGATGCCCCTTCACTGGAATTGTCCAAGACCAGGCTGGATGGGGCTCTGAGCACCCTGGGATAGTGGAAGGTGTTCCTGCCCATGGCAGAGGGGTTGGAACTGGATGATCTTTAAAGATCCATTCCAATCCAAACCATTCTGCGGTTCTGTGATTCCAAGGCCCACAGTCTAGTGACAGGTAAGAAATAAAGCAACAAAGCCCCTAAATCCTCAGTCCCACACTGCCCATGGCAGCACACACTGGGCTTGAGCCATGCAAGGGACACCACTCAATGGTATTCGTTAGTCCCAAACTGCTCTCAGATGGACTGGGATCATATGCACCTCCTGCTTTCCTTGGCATTGAGGTCCCCCTTCGAGCACTGCTTTGCTTTTTGCTTGCCCAGGGCAGCCCTCCCAGGTCCCTGCATTGCACTGAGGCTTTTGCACAAATGCTGATGCTTTTCCAGCATGAGCCCTGCAAGGAAACTGAGTTTTGAGACAGCAAGAAGTTTCTCATCACTGAAGGAATCTTGAAACTTAGGGGAAATGTGGGATTCAGTTTCAGTGAAGAAAAAGGTCTTATGACTTTTTTTTCTTATTTGAATCTCATAATTTTTAATCCAGTGATTTTTAGGTTTGGCTCGCTCTTCTTCTATTCTCAGTGTTAGCCAAATTACGTAAATTAACTTATTCAGTAATAATTAGCTCCCTTCCAGGTAATTAACACAGCAGGGCATAGGAACTAAATCGTTGCAGTGAAATTAATGGAGTAGAGAGCAGCACCAAGCCCCACATCTGCCTGAAGTAAGGGGAAAGTGCTGGAAATAACCTTGGGATATTATTATGTCTGTGCTTTTGACCTCTTTGGAGAATACTTGCTCTGGAGAAGCTGGAACATATGAATGTTCACAGAGAAAATTGACATTTGAGCAATTCCTTTTTTGAAATTTGTCTGAAATAAATTTGAGACGAAATAATAATAATTAAAAAAAAGTGGCCTGTAAAATATAAGACTTTTATCAGAAACAGAAATTTCATCACAATCTGACTTCAGCCTCTTTCCTGCACAGCAGCGTTGAAGGCATGAAAGAGAATTGCATGGCTTGTTTCTGTTCCATCTCTAGTTTATGGGAGCAGCACTTTGTCCGAAGGGAGCCAATCCTGCCTCAGGTGGGAGAGCAGAGGCCAGGGGAGAGTGTCCATTTGGACACTCCATTTTCTTGCTGGTCAGTGAAGAACCCTCTATCAGGAAGGTAACAATTTTGCCAGAAAAGCAAAATTGTGTCTCTGACATTATGATGTGCCTGGGACAGAGCAGGATAAATTTGACTGAGAATCCCTCAGTGACTTGGGACAGAGATCTGACCTTACTAACTTTGGATGGCCTTGGGTAAGGTGGAGGAAGAGTCCTGCTGCTGCAAGGAGCAGTTCATGGCTCCAGAGATTGAAATAGACAACAGCCATGGATGTGGGTCATCCTATACAGACTGAGTATCACACCTTGAAAAGTGAATATTTGTAACAGACAGACCATGAGCCACCCTTGGGCTGAGGTGTGTTCTCCTGAAACATTTGCTGGTTTTAGAGAGAGAACTAAGTCAAAACAGCAGAGCTTTCACAGTAGATTTTGTTTATTTATTTTTTTTTAAATATTGGAGTCCTATCCTTCTAAATTTTCTGAGTCAATTATTTGCTGCTAACTGTTCACTCGGCTAATCCCAGTACAAGGCAACTTTCATATTGCGTTCACAAGAGTGCCAGCCTTGTTCAGAGCCTGTCAGCACAAGGGATTTCTGTTTGTGAACAAAAGTCTTTACACATTCTGGCTCCGAACGTGTGCGCTGTCCTTTCGAAGCCAAAAAGACTCTCTCCCCGTGCCAGTTTGTGTTTCCAAAGTTGCTCTGTGTCCTCTCGTCATCAGCCAAGCTGTGCTGTGCTACTGAACTACGTTTTTGGAATTGCAAGGAGAGCTTGTCAAGAGGGGGATTGAGGACAAACTCTGCAAGCCTTGGGCCAAAAGTGTCCCAGGCAGTCCATGGCTGTGTCCCCAAGGAAGGTTCTGCTGTGTGCAGGGGCAGAGGGATCTCAGTTATACCATCTGTGAGGTGCTGATGTGCTGCTCTGCTTCTGTCACACAGTTTTGGGTTTATTTTGGTGGAAATGAGAGCAGGAATTAGCTTGGCTGCTGCCCAGAAACCTTCCTTAACTCTCTGTGGACACTTCTCCCTGGGAAGTCACGGCTCCGTTTCCAGAGGAGCCCGGCGCTCCGGCACATCATTTCTCAGAGGCACAGAGACACAGAGTCGCCTGTGGTTGGAGACACAGACGAGGCCCCACATGTTTGATTCATCAAGGAGGTGACAGCATCCACCAGCCTCTGGATGGGTTCAGCGGGGCAGAGGAGCTGCAGACCTCACACTGGCACTGCCCTTTCCATTTGGGAGATACCCCTGGTGATTGGCATGAGTGTTGAACTGGCTGATAATTCAGTATTTCCCAGAAAAATCTAAAACATCTCGCTCATAGGATGAGCACTATCGTCATGTTTTATTGAGGGACTGCTGTGGTTTTCCAGCGGCAGCCAATCTAATTTCTGCTATTCCTGTGTGATCACCTCAAAAATCTCTCTCCTGAATGTTATTTCTTCTAAGGGATATAGATGCTAGTTGTGATTCATAAAGCAGTGCCCTTAAAGATTCTGCTATCTATGAGCACAGAGGGATCTTGTGAACTATGATACATATGAGATTTAAGTAGGAAAATACCAAGAACAGTTCTAAACATACTAAACAGTTCTAAAAATACTGAACCAAGAAGTCTCAGCAAAACTGCTCATACACTAAAGGGCACTGAATGTCAGGACAGTGCAACATATATCTTCTTCACCAGCAGTCTTTTATCAGATAATTAATAAAGAGCTGTGCAGTGTTACTGCAGTTCTGTCCTCCCCCTCACATATACGCCCACAATCTCTGCTGACATACAGGTGTAAACCTCGAACTGAAATCATCACTAGTAGTGATGTGAAGATAAATCAAATTAGTTTTACTGTGATGTGTTTTGCACATACAGACATGAGAAATGTCCCTAGAATCCCTCAAAACCTTTTAATTCTCTCCTGAGCACTGTTTTAGAATTTACCAATGCAATGAAGATACAGATTTAATGAAGAATCTAATTGTTTTTCCTCTATTCTTCCTATTAAGTTTGAGAAACACTGGGCTTCACTGTAGAAATTGGTACCATTTTAAAGTAAGCATAGTCTCTGCGATTTAAAGGATTGCTTACACCAAAATATTACAAGATGTAAGGAGCTTCTGGATTTTCCCGGTGGAGATATTTTGGGGCTGGCAAAGAGTAGCTCATCATTCCTACAGCCTAGAAAAGGACAGAGCAGTTCTTGCATATTTCTAAAGAAGAAACTCTAGATTTAAAAAAAGAAAGGATTTATATATATACCAGCAACTTGGGGAAGAAGAGACAGCAGGTTTGCAGAAAGGCCACTTGCCTATGGCTCTACCATCACAAAAACCAGTCTGACAGTGCTACTGCTAAATCTGGAGATGTTTGACTAATGGTAAAATCACTATTTTTCCTTCACAGCCAACATTTTCTGAGGGAAACAGTGAGCACGCCCATAGGAAAGCAGGCAAATGGGAACACTAGCAAAGTGAAATGGAGAAAATATTGTACCTGACTGCTGTGCTGGGAAATGTGAGACCAGGTCAGGTGAAGAACCCTGTGATGTCTACTGGCTGAAATCACTTTGGTCTCTTACTGAACCAGGGAAGGAATGTAGGAGAGCTGGTTCAAGTCCCTACTCTCCACAAAGTGTCTGTATGGCCCTGGAGAAAATCCCTTCTTTGCTCTGGGTTGTGGTTGTTCATCTCTGAGTGGAATCAAAAATACATTTACAACCTCTCTGCACACTAGGGAATAACTACACTGGATTCTGAGGTACTTAGATAAAAAAAGATAAGAAATCGATTGGTTTTAGACTTAAACCCAAGACCAGGAAGATATTTCTTTCAGGACAACACAGACCTTATTTTTGAGACTATTTAGCAAACGAGCTTATCTAACAAAGTCAGAGGACGAATTCCCTAAATCAGAAATGACATTGATTAGAATAATTGCCTACACAAAGGAAAAAGGCTTTGAGCAGCATGGTCTAGTCATTCCTGGCCCAAGAGATTTCAATGCAGAAACAGTCCCAGAGACAGAAGGGGATCTTTAACTGTTCTCTAATGACAGGTTTAATCCCTAAAAAAACAAAAAAAACACCCCAAAACCCAAAAACTAAAAACGAAACAAACAAACAAACAAAAAAAACCAACAAAAAACCCCCAAGAAAACAGAAAATACAAGCTGGGAAAAAATCTTATAAAACACCGTAATATGTCTGAGAGAGCAGAGGTGGAAAAGTCTTTCAGAAAAATGAGGTGGAAAAGTTTTTCAGAAAAGTGAGGAAGAGAATGAAAGTTCAGAGAATGAAAAAATGCAATGCTGAAGTGCGATATTTCAGCATTAATTTCACTGCCACAAATTAGTTTTGTCATCATTAAGAATTCAGCAAGAGGTTAGAGATGCCCTCATGAATTATAATAATGCAGCTACATGAAAGGAGTTGTTTTTTATTATATATTCACCTGAATTTAATTTTCTCCTCTTCCGACTTTGCCCAGTTGAATGTTCTCTAGGGGAATATTTACATCTTGCCTTTGAATGCACAGGAAGTCAGCTGAGGCCTTTTTATTATTTATTTAATGTGAAAAAAAAAAAAAAGATAAAATACAAGATTTTCTATGTTTTTCTGTCACTGTGAGGTCTGCAGCCATTCTGGAATGATAATGATCTCCAGGGATATAATAAACAGTGGTATTTTTCAGAATAACCTTGTTTTCCTTTACCAGATTCTTCTTTGAAGACCAAGTTGTTAATTCAAGAGTTTATTCCCCAGAAATCACACTTAGAAAGACATCTGTGACTTTCTATCACTTACATAGCATGGGGTCTTAAGCTGAGGTGGGTGGAAATAAAAACCAAATTAGGTGTATGGATGAACGAACACAACAAGAGATTCTACATTTTGGGCTCTGTAATTAATGTCCTCTTAACCATGAATTGCTAACCCTCATCAGATTCTTGGCATTCACTCTTGCTTGTCGAAGATTTTAAAAAAAAAGCAGTAAAGGAAGGTGCCAGTACAGCATTCAGACTCTGGAGGACTAAATTCAGGTACCTGAACCAGCCCAAAAAGACCTTGGTAGGACGGTGTGACCAAGCCCACCACAATCTTTAAGGTGTTAAAATTTTCTTTGAAATCTCTGGTGTGGTCAGAGGTCTGTGATCTCACGTGTCATCACTATAGGCTGCTTCCAGATATATGTCTTAACTCCCATTTTTTCTCAGGAAAATGGAAATAGCAGGCACTCCCTTCTAGGCAATAAAAAAAAAATCCATCTCGACAAGCTGAATAAATAGTGATATCCATAGCTAGCGATAACTAATCTCGTTCTGTAAACCCAAAAACACAGCCTACAGTGCAAACCAGCCTGTGAGAAAGGAAACAAGGTAATGGGAAATGGAAATCTCACATTCTCAAATTCTTTCCTCAGCACTTGCATAGAAATCAATCCCACAGCTATCTGACAATCAAGTGGATGCCATTCCTGGTACATAGATCTAATCCAAAAGTGACTTTTGACTTACTATTGATTAGATGTCTCTTATTAGACCTAATTAGTATTTTATTAATTTTCTTAGACTTGTCGCTTACCTTTTCTGAGAAAAAGGCTTTCACTTAGGATTTGCAGAACCATGAAAATTTGTGGAATATTTATACAAAGACCATGAAACTAGTTAGCAAAAGAGGATTTTCTGTTTGCCTGAAATTTGCACTCAGTGGAAATGACATGCTACAAATCAAGTTATTTGGTTACAAGGGAAACAATCTTTCTAATAAATTATGACAATTTAGCTTAAATATAAATCAATTATTATTTTCTTTCCGATAAGATAATAATTGGAATCCTTTCTACATTTCATAGGGCTTCTTTCATGGGCCATAAGAGGAACAATTTGTTTCACTTAATGATATCTTGTAAATACTTCACATTTTTTGAAATAGCTCAGTGACTTCTTTATTGACATTGCACAGAATTTCTGGAATCTATTAATGTGTTGTTGGACCCTTTTCTTATTCTCGCTGTTGTGTACTGTGGCTGAACTGAGAGCAAAGTGTTCATTTAGGTTGGAAATGAAGCAAGGCAAGTTTGTCCAGATATATGAATGACTACTTTTCTCCTAGAGGAAAAAATAGCAGAATAACTGAGTGCTCTGCAGTACTCTTCCCTTATTTCTGGAACTAAACCTGGACTGGAGTGATTTGTGAGACTCCTGCTTGTCCTGGATTCCAGAAATGAGTTGTTCTAGTACCATTTCTAATCTCTCTGGAAGGCAGATGAAAGCCTCAACAGAGCAAACTCCAGACTTTGGGAAGGTTTGCACATTTACTCAGGAATTTGGTACCTGACCTAAGCCTAAAATATGAAGCCAGTGAATGTCCTTCTCATTGACAGAGGTCAGTTAAACCTGAGCACAGCTCTGAAATTCCAGGCTTCAGCCATTGAGTTTCCTACTAACTTAGTTTTTGTTATTCTTTATGTCTTGCCAGAACCACAGTAGATGAAGAAAGTAGAATTTCATCATCCTAGCAGTTGAGTGAATACAATTTCTGCATTTATCAAGCACCAGATAACTGACACCAAGGCAAACAAACAGGCAAATATGAGTATGTTTCTTTATCTTTGGGCTCCCTCTTTACACATCTCCCCAGGGCAGAAAACTTATGAAAGCTAAAGTGTTCTCACAAGGCTTTCTTTTTAGCTCGATTAATAGCTCTTTAGAGGTCTCCTTCACCGCAGGCTCCTTTGGACACCAGTGCTTTGTTGAACTCGCACACCCTTCCTCTGAAACGGAGGTTACTCGATAACCATCCACAACACTCCGTGCATTGAACAAGAGTGCAGAGCACCACTCACAGATTTCTGGAAGCATATCTTCAGCCAAATCATGAACAAACTCCTGAGTAAATATTCATCAGCCTTTCTCTCTTATAAGCTTCACTTAAAAATCATCTGAGATTGTGAAATGCTGCATTGAAGTTGATGGTTCTGGCAGAGCCTGACGCTGTTGTGGCATTGAACTGTGTCCCAGGTAAGGCTCATTTTTCACTCCACCAGTCTAGCCTAGAGCAGGAGTGACAGACGTGGACTAGACAGAGAGTGGCTGCCTTGAATTTCTACATCAGTAGAAATGTTGATGCTGCACAGAGTGTATGACACGTCCTCTGGGCAGCAGTTTCGATTGAGAGACAAAGTGGTTTTTATGTTCAAAGGTGCAGCTTTAAAGCCTTTCTTCTTAGGGCTTTTTTCTTACGAGTGCCTCTCTCTTGTAAATCATTTCCACCTCCCCCAGATGAAATTTGATGTTCTACAGAAGTACCTGCTTAGTATTTGGGGTGGGGTGTGTGTGTGTGTGCTATGTGGCTGTTTTGCTAAAATCTCCTGTGTATAAAAACAGTCTCCATAAAAAGAGCAAGAGTGAAGTTATTTCTAAACCACATGGCATAATAAGAAGTGTAACACAAGAGCCAAAAGGATGAGCAGACATGGTTCATGAGTGAGAGTGAGCCTTAATGATCTATTTTCTGTCAGCCTCCTTATTTTCATTACAACAGACCCTTACAGAAACTTTTAGCTTTGTTTTGGAGTGCAGAAAGTAAAGCAGCAGTCCTGGGGAGCCAAACCCTGGAAGCAGTACTGAAGTTGGAAATCCACTGAAGTGGACCGGAGAGGCTCTCCAGAAAAAAAAAGAAAGCTGCTGACATGGAGAGAGAGGGAATGATTTGCTGTTTCTGAGCATGCCTGGCAGAAAAAGGATGGACTCAAAGTGCAAAGATGCAGGTTAAATTGTTGTTTCCTCAGCCTTGGAGAAGCCAGTTACCAGCAAGGCAATGGTGTTTGCTTTGCTTGAGCACCAAATATTGCTGTCTGCTGTCATTATCTGCCTCACTGCAGCTATCTCCTTCCAGAGCAGCACAGTGAAGTGTTTCAGTGCCAACAAAGAAGCTAAAATGATCCTTTGGGCAGAACATGAGAGAATACTGAATTTAAAGGGTTATTGCCTGTTTTGCTGGTGCCTGAAGGAAGGCCAGTGAACTCACAGCTACAGACTTGCACCAAACTGCACCAAACTTGTTCTGCCACTTTCAGAAAACTCCTGATTGTTTTTCTCAGTACCATCCTTCCAGATTTGCCTTGCTCCACTTCAGTCTCTGACAGCTCTCTTTAGTTCCTTGCTGTTCCTCCTTTTTTTCTCACTCACCTTTCCCTGACTGCCTGTAATTTTAACTCTTGAACTGACCACTCAACCATATCCCACCGAATTTGGCTGCACGGTAGTTTGCACCTCACTCCTTAATCCAAACCAGAAACACAACAATACCGCATTTTTTTGGGCAGAAAAAAGTAGAAAAAAATAGTATTTTTAGTTTCTTTTGCAGAAAACTTAAACTGAAGAGGCCCTTACAGTTGGAGGAGATGTTCTCCAGCAATGTGATGCACTCTTAGACCACATCAGGTCCCTGAACCAAGACCTGGGAACAGGGTCTCTGGCTTAGGAGCCCACAGAATTTGACAATGCCTGGCTTACTCTACTGCCACTGAGCTGGAGAGCCTTGAGGACCATGAGAGCACAGGAATAGGTCTCTGCTTTGGCAATCATTGGTTGCATTGGCGCTTTGAGGCTGTTGGTAGCTGAGGTGTAAGGAGAGAACAGCTCGTCACATGGCAGTACCAGAGCTGAGGATGAAAAAACACTCCACAGAGGATTAAAGTCTCCTTTGACTGGTTTGTTGTTCTTTGGTTTTGTTTTTTTTTTTCCTGGAGAAAATTGCTCACAGGCACAGGAAAGCTGATGGCAGCAGACCCTGAGATGGCATCTGGGCCAATGCCTTGAACACCCCTCAGACTTTTGTCAGGCCTTAATTCAGGGAAAAGAAAATTCTCTAGACTTACCTAACTGTGAGCCAATACAATGGAGATCTTAAATGTAAACCAATAATGAATAGAAACATTGAAAGAGCTGTGTTAGAAGACGCCAACTACTTTCAATAATTCAATAAATAGCTGCAGTGGTAATATCTCTGCATAAAGGCATTTTTTTAATGTTAGTAATGGCCAATGCAAGGAATTAATGCAGGTACTAAAGTAGGTTTATTTAGAGAGGCGAAACAGCCAATTCTAAAATGAGCAGTGCTGCACAGATTGTGAAAAAAGTCTGCTGTGAGAAGGAAGCACAAAATTGTATCCTGAAAATGAGAAGCACTCTGAAGGAGAAATTCATGGTAATGTAAACTGGAACTTTTCTTCAGTGAACCACTTAAAATGAAACTGCTCCCTTCTCCTTATTCTTCTCAAGCTGCTGACATGCATAAAAATGTGTGTTTGACCAGCAGCTTATTTGGAATGTTTTCTCCTTCCGTAAGGAAAATATGTTATTTCTCTAAACAATATGTCACTCAATACCAACAGAAGTCTCCTTAGCAGATAGGACACAGTTGCAAGGCTTCAACCTGTGCCAGGGTTAGGATCTAGGAAGAAAACCCTGGTAGACTCAAGTATTTACTTATTTAGTGATTCTTTCCAAGGTCATATTTTTAAGCTGTAGGGGAAACCATCGTGAAGAGTAAACTGAGTGACTGGGAAGTAGAAATACAGAAGCTTGCTGTGACCAAGTTAGTAATGCTCTCTTTAAACAGTGGCCCCACTGAAGAATTGAACTTAAGTGCCTCGGTGCAGTAAAGCCTATGTGTTGTCTTTGGGAAGCATTTTCAGCTTAATAGGGATGAAATTTCCTTTATGCCTGATGCAGCAGCACATTTCGTTTCACAAATTTCCTTTCCCACCCAGTTAAGCAATTAACTTGGAATGAATGAGATGCCAGATGAATATTACTGCCTTAAGAATCAATAGCTGGTTCTGAGGCGGCTCTGGAGAAAAGAGGAGTCTATATTATCCAGCTGTGCATTTTGATGTCTTGCCAAAGCCATGGCACCTGAACAGTTCCCTCAAGAGCATTGTGCCCTGAGTGCCACCTTTTTGTGCCCCATTTCAGCAGCAACCTGTGCCCTCTCATTTCCCTTCTGTTCTGCTTTGTGGGCAAGGAACAATGACCTTTGGGGTGAAAGAGCAGAGCGGAGGCTTTGCAGGTTGGCCCAGGGACATGCAGAGTGCATCCCATGCATGGGCAGACAGCAGGAACAGAAATGGTGTTCATTACTCCCAGTGCCACCACAGAGTTTACAAGTCTTAGGAACAACTTCTTACCTGATAAATTTGGCCCATGTGTAGTAAACAAGTCACTTTGCTGCTTCCCACAGCTGTTATGAAAAGGAAAGCAGTGAAAATTCCATAGGTGGAAACCTGCTGTCCCCTTGGAAAACACAGGTGCACCTGTTGGCCCCTGGAGAGGGTGAGCAGTGGTTCATTCCCATCTCTGGTGCCTTCAAGCAATTGTGGTGGGCAGAACTGAACAGGGACTGATGTTTTGATGCTGATAGCTCATTAAGCATTACTAAAATATGATGATGAAAACAAGTGCAGAAAATTGTTGGACCTGAAAAAGCAGTTCTTAGGCACAGAGCTGGAAACTCTTCTGAATTGTCCTTCACCGAGAGGACAATATCTTAAGGGATAAATATTTTCCATTTGTAAGATATTCACTTCTGGGGATACTGGATCTGGAAAGACAGGATCAGGTTAAACATGAGGCACATGGAACAAGGGGCTTCACTCCAAGGTGCTGTTCCCAACCAGACAATAAGGGACAGATTGGAATGAGAATCGCCTGAATATTTGCCAATGAATAGTTAAGGCCATGAGGGGCTGTGACAGAACAATGGACCTCCCTATGTAATCTGTTGAGGTTATTTTCAGCACAGGTCAGCACTGTCAGGCTGAAGTTTGAAATGTGGGATCTCACACTGCTCTTGCAAGACATTTGCTCCCCTGCCTCAGGAAGCAGGTACTTATCACTGTGGTTATGTGGTCTGCATGAGCAAAGCCTCGTACTCACAGGAAAAGGGATCCTGTGCATTTCTGACAGTCCACCTTAGGCAATGGGAACAACCCCCTACCAGGCTGGAGTACCACCCTGTCCTTAAAAACCCTGGGCAAGGTGGTGGATGGGGTAAAGGAAGAGGGAAATTTGCAGTGAGCCTTGGCTGTGGTGACTGCCTGCGATGGCACAGCTGCATGGTGCTCCAAAGCATCCCTGGGAAAATTCACTTGGACTCCTGACCCTTTGGGGAGGAAAGTGGGGACAATACCACCAGAAATGCTGCCATTGCAGCCCTGTTGAATCAGGACTAAATTATGGTGAAATGGGTGACTTTTTGAGCCAAGGGCTTTTGGATATATAAATTTCCATATGATAGTTCTTTAACCCAGAGCACAGCAATAAAAAGGGGAATTGTGCACATTTCATTTTAAGCATAAACCTATTTTTTCACTGGCTTCTTATTTTGACCTCGTAGGTTTGGCTGTCTGTCAGAAAGCACCACATCCGATCCTACTAATTCCTTTCTTTAGGTCCTTCCTGTCAGAGAGCTGATGTGGTTTTGGTGAATTCTTGCACAAATTCGCTTCATACAGTGTGACCCTCCGGTATTAACAATAAGTTTCCTCCTAAGAAGGAAACCAACAGTGTTACAAACATATGCCTTCATTTACACACAGGTATGCTGACACCTACAAGTCTGGATTTTGATTCCTACATGAAAGCAGTTCTAGTTCTTGGAGGTGTTGGGAACACAGGCTCCTATGAGAAGGCTTGACTTCAGGCACAGAAGATTGAAAAAGTTGGCATAATAACATTTCATCATAGAAAGTGACAGCCCTAAAATGCCATGGAAATAACCTTAAAACCCTTGTTTCTTAAAACAGCTTCCTTCATGTGGAGGTTTTCTTCTGGTATTGTTGGAAATACCCCTAGTCTGGACTTAATTATTTTCCTTCCTGAGGCTCAGACTTTTTTTTGTTTGGTTGGTTGGGTTGGTTTTTTTGTTTGCTTCTTTGTTTGGGTTTTTTGTTGTTGTTGTAGTTTTTTCGTTGGGTTTTTAAAATTTTTTGTTTTCTGCTGGAGGGAACGATTCCAGCACTAGAACTGAATAAAATGCAAGTGTGCCAGATTGGCGTCAGTTTTGTTTTAACAAACACTTCAGTTATGCTTAATTTTATGGTTTTTGCTTTGTCACTGTGTTTTCTCAAAGCTACAGAACTGTATTCGTTTTAAATGAGCACTAAAGCAAAGTGATCCAACAAGGATTTACAGACGTGTTTATGACGGAAGCAGTGCTGTAAAATCAGGACTGACACAGCACGGAGCAATATCTGGGCTGTACTGGATGTGAAGATTCTCTCCCACTCCCACAGCCTTTAAATTATCACTGCCACGTCACTTCTGAATGAACTCATCTTGCCACATCAGGTGTCTAGAGTTTGAAACCTGGTAGTTCTTAGGTCGAAGTAACCTTTTGTACAAAGTATAAAATATATGCTAGGCACTCTTTTCATCCCCACACAAAAAACAGGTGATGCATTGTTATTAAGAGCCATGGGTTTAAGAACTAATTCGAGATGTACAAACCAGAAAATGATTAGAAAGGGAATGAAGTGCCTGGCAGTGCGAGGGCAGGTGCCACACCATCAGCTCTCCATTGCAGAGGAGAACCCTTCCACCTCCAGTCTGGTCCCTAACATGCTGACTTTGCTCCCAGTGATGTTTGCAAATATGTGTGCCCGTTTCTAGTGCATGGTCAATGTTGTTATTTCACTGTTTCCTTGCAAACTGCTGCTAATTGGGCTCTCTCTCCGGTGGAAATGTCAGGTGACACTACTCTTTCTGCCAAATAAGCTTGTTATAAAGCAAAGATTTTCAAAATCAGCTCTGATGCCCAAGAGTTGTCATGGAGGAGAAATGTTTTAATTTGTGAACAGGCATGAAATTTTATTTTCCTAGCATGGGGGTAAATCCATACATGTTACATGATTCAAATTGTGAGGCAATGGCGTTCACAAAATATTTAAAAATTAGGAATTAAGTTTTGGCACTATCAAATATTCTTCAAGTTTTTCTGAACTCTCACAACTAGTACTGGAAATTGGAGATCTGTAAATTAGCTTCCATCATCCCCATTTTTTGAGAAAGGACTCACTAAGGATACACCTTATTCTAATCACAAATAATGCTCTGCTTCTTGTAAAGATGATTGCTTTAGAAAGGTTTTATTAACTAATAAATTATACAGTCCATTTCTACCAGTTGTGGGAAAAAAAAAATTGGTTTAGAAATGTGTAGGTTGATTAACATCTGTGCTAACGCAGAGCAAACATGGAATTTTAGCCAAGAATGTAAGGAGCAAATGTTCACATATGTATTTCCAATTTTTCTGAAACTTATTATCTCCTAGTGGCCATTATTTTATGTCTCATGGCTTCTATTGCCTCATCCAACCCAATAGATCTGAATATCTTCACTCAACAGAGCCAACACCTTGTTGAAGAAACTAAATTTTCACATTAGGGCTTGTGCTCCTAAAGTGCTTAATAAAGCTCAGCTGAAATATAAATCCAGATTTTGGACAGATGGCTGCTTCACATTAAAGTTTATTTTCCAGGAGTTTGCTGTATACTTTCCATGGATACTCAAAAGAGTAATTTCTTGATATTATGATGTTAGCCCATCAGTAATCTTCAGAGTTTCCATCTCACTTGCCAAACCCTATGAATCCATTTAGCCTCCTGTTGACCTATGTTTGTGAACATTGCAGGGTGAATTTCATCACATGGCTGGGATTTACTATCCCCTGAGATGTCAGTAGTAGTCTTTGAGTAGTCCTATTTTAAAGCTACGAGGGTCACTGACATTGAGAATAAACTGGGATGAAAAACCTTACATCATTTCTTCAGAGCTCCTGAGAAATGTGTCCCTTTCCAAGTCACTTGATGTCCAGATTTCTGGCCAGGGTGCTTTTGATAGACACTTTTTGTTTTTTAAATTTTATTTCTTTTTCCATTTGAAAACGGTGGTTTGTTAGATTTGAAACTTTTCAATGTAAGGTCCAGGTACACTTTTCTCCACGTTGGGGATAAACTTTCTGTCTGAATGGCAATGTCAGTCCCTGTCTCCCCATCATGGTGCAGCATTGCCAATAACAGAAAAGCAAAGGCCTCACTGTAATGACAGAGAACCAGCCCTTCAATGTGCCCAATTCAAATCAAGGTGTTAAGCCTAGATAATCTGTGTATCAAGTGACCGTCAGCCTGTCAATCCTTCCTGCTGAAATTGTTCAGCTTTCTAAGATACTGCTGAACACTCATTGAGTGGAGAAATACAGGTGATAGGACTCAGGAAATACAGAAAAAAAAATTAAATTTTTTTTTCAGCCCAAAATAATACTGACCCTTGCTCCAGTGCCAACCTTGGGCCACATTACCCTTGTCTGAACATCTCTTTACATGGCATTTGGAAAAAGAATTTATTCAGATGTTCTGTTTATTTATTTATATGGTGATGTGGTCTTGTGGTACTCTCTGGAGGCACAAACAGCAGCGTGTGGGCCTGAGCAATTCTGTTGATTGACATCTCTGCACAGATTTTCATTCAAACCTGCTGAGACCTTACCTGGATTTTAGAGGACTTGTCAGAATCAAAGCATAAAATCAACATAAGATTCATCAGCAATACAAGTCCTTGCAGGTAGATGAGTAACTGAAGGAACTCAAATAAAAGCAACAAAAATGTAAAGATAGACTGACAAGTTAAGAAAAGAATTAGAAAATCTGCTTTGGCTGGGAGACAGCTGGTGAGGGACATGCTTGTTCCAGTTTATTTGAGGCATGAAGCACCAGCTAGCAAAAAAGACTATTTGAAGATGAAAGAATTGTGAGGATTCTTTCGAATTGTGAGGATTCTTTCTTACTGACAGCTCAGATCAAATGCATACTATTGACCAAAACATGGTACATAGAGACCAAAGAAACAAACAAACTGTGGGAGAGCTAAGCAATGGAATAAGGGAGGGTGTTAGAAGAAAGAAGGCATGTTCCTGAAAAAGGTAAAGCTGTGTTCAACTGAAGAAAAGAGAACAATCTTCAGTAGATTAAATACAGAGGGTCGTGAGACACTAGAAGAAGTTGACAAGAGAAGCTGTGGATGACCCATCCCTGGAAGTGTTCCAGGCCAGGCTGGATGGGGCTTTGAGCAACCTGGGCTAGTGGAAGGTGTCCCTGCCCATGGCAGGGGTCTCTTGTTGGAAAAATACGCTCTTTAAGATCCCTTCCAAACCAAATCATTCTGTGATTCTATGAAATATGCAGGTTCAAAAAGACAAATCTAAAAATGAGTTTGGAATCACCTTAAAAAAAGGCATAAAAATTGAACAGTAATAAATTACCTAACTGTATTATGAATGCCTTGCAGAGATTTTGCAGACCAGTAGACAGTGAGGTTGTGAAAGCAGCAGTGAGAAAAGGCAATGGCGTGAAAGAGAAATGAATTTTTATTTTCCATATTTATTCATCATGAGGGCTTTATCCATAGTTTGTCTGCCTCAACTCCAAGGACAAAGAAGCTATATCAGGAGAAACAAATTGTCAGCATCCCATATTGTTCATTAAATGGGTTCTAAAGTAAGGCAAGTTGGAAATAATGGATCTTCTGTCTGTGGAGTGTGACCTCTTATTTAAACTTGCCTTTTAATAAAATTCTTCAAGCGGAAACACACAAGTTTGGGTGCCAAGCAAGCTGGTAGAGCTTCTAATAAGGAATAAGATCATGACACATGAGAAGATACCATTTATTAATTTATGTGGGAATAATCCAAACAGCTTCTGTGACAGGAAGAGAAACCCACTGTGTTCTTTGAGGGATTCAGTGAGCACATAGACACGGGAGAATTGGTTGACAAAGTCTAACTGGATTTCTAAAATGCAATCAGCGAAGTCACTCAGCAAAGCCTATTAGAAAGTCTGCTGTGTGATAGGTAAGACCTCAATGTATATTCCTGTGTAAAAGAGAGGAAACAATAAACAGGAAATAATGGTCAGCTCCTGAATGTTTGCCAGGGGACCTTCCAAGTACCGTCTCTTTGTTCTTCAGCTGTGCAACATATACATGTTTATATAGATAGATTTATATATACATGTACATATACATATACACATACACACACATATACACACATACACACACACACATTTTATATATATATGTATGTATGTATGTATGTATGTATGTATATGCATATGCATATGCATATGTATATGTATATGTATATAAAAATTAACTCAGCTTCTGGTGAAAGCACAGAACTTGCTCACCAGCCTAGACAGGACCTCTCAGGATGAAAATGAAAGTTCACTATGAAGATATTCAGAGGCAATAAATCAGATTCACAATACTGAAGAAAAAAATGCCAGATGGAATTCAGTGTTGATAGATCAGAGGTAAGGCACCTAAGGAAAAAAGCCCCCTCAATTAGCATGCATAATCACATGGTCTTCAGATATGCACTTAGCTATTACCCTTTAGGAAAGAAACCTTGGAAGGATGGCAGACAGTTCTATAAAAAACAACTTGATGTTCTGTAGTAGTCAAAAAAATCTCCTCTGTTTGAATTTAAGAGCTACTTGGAGAGAAGAACAAAAAAGAAAAGACCTTATGCCGCTTTTTAAATCTATGGCATGAACACATCTCCAATAGTGTACAGCAGTCCAGACAGCCCACCTTAAAAAATGTGTGGTAAAACTTCTAGTGTAGTTGCAAGTGGATATAGACCAACAAGACCTGTAAATGGACATCTCTTATTAGACCAGCTAGTATAACAAAAAAAAATAAAATAAACACACAATCAAGCACACAAACCCTCCCCAGATCTAAAATTAAAAAGCAGCAAAGAAGTGTTCTTATCCAAAATCTAGTTTAGTATTTCTAGCTGTAGACCTAAGTCTAATAAAAATATTAAGTACAATTACCTAAAAAGCTTGTATTACTTAATGCAGACCTAAAAAGGGTATAAAGAAGCTTTCAAGGAATGGCACCCTTATAATGGTGGAATAATCACCTCTGATATATGAAGTTGAGAGAGATGTAGAGAAAGCAATTAAGAAATGACAGTTTGCTTATTTTCTAGTACGAGGTTTATAGAAGCCAACCATGAAACTAATAGGTGGCAGGTTTCAAACCAAGAGGAAGAGGCATTTCCTCATACAACACTGAGTTAAACTGTGGATCTCTTTACCACAGGATGTTGGGGAGGCTAAAAGTCTACAAAGCATAAAAAAGCGACCAGACCAAATAGATCATAGCGGGGAAACCAACCAAGTGTTTGCTGCAAGAGCAGTGGACAGTGGCTTAGGAAATCCATAAGCCACTAAGCCCTAGAGCTCGAGGAATTCACAGGGAGACACAATGATATTTTCATTTTTGTGTGCTTCCCTAGACGTCCATTTTTAGCCATTAGTAGCACAGTGTGTAAGGAAGATCATTGCCCTGACCCAGTGCTGCCTTTTGAATGTTCTCAGATGCTTGGGCTCAGCAGAATGCATCACAGCCAGGCTCAGGGAAGAACCCTAACTCCAAAGGAGGAGCAGAAAGATGATTTAGCTCAGGTCCTTTGGCGATTATGACATGGAGAGGGATGGAAAGGGGAGGCAGTGGCCTGGTAGGTTTTGTGTCCACATGGTCTGAGCTCAGAAACAGCTGCTGCTGTAAGCTGAGGTGAGAAGCTGGCTTGGGAAATGATGGTGGTCAGCTTGAAGAGCTTGAAGGGGTCAGACACTTTGGTCAGGGGTCACAGTGCCATCATTAGGTAATTCAGGTCACACACTTGGTGGCCCTGCCATGCCTGGGGCTCAGCACACGGTGCAGCTCATGGATGATCAAAGAACTCCGCGTGGATGTCCTGGAGAACAAAACCTGTGGCTTCGAAGGGAAACACCAACTGCACTGTCAGACCTCTCCCTTGGGAGGGATTTTATTCTTACTCAAGCGTTGGTAAAAAGCACAAGTGCTCTGGCTTTAGGAGGATTTGCTATTCTCATAATGATATATGTATTTTCAGAGAGCATTGTTCTTGAATGGAGCTCATTAAAATGAATGCTCAGGTAACTGTTCTGTTCAGCTTTTTGACAAATAGCTCAAACTCAATGTTTATCTCCAAAGGGGCCAGGAAATGAAAATATAGCCCCATTCCTC
This sequence comes from Acanthiza pusilla, assembly GCA_036630365.1. Classification (NCBI taxonomy): domain Eukaryota; kingdom Metazoa; phylum Chordata; class Aves; order Passeriformes; family Acanthizidae; genus Acanthiza; species Acanthiza pusilla. Next base: position 57,479,788 of record JAXCHO010000164.1, read on the forward strand.
AATAATTATTAATTTCCTGTTGCTATTTTCCTTAGTTCAAGAGTTAGAAAAGTTCTAAAAGTCTTCAGAGTTTGATTAAAGAGTAATTTGTTAGTGGGATGGGGGGAGGGAGGTGAAGGAAAAGGACAGAAGATTATTTCTGAACACCAAAAATAGTTTCAAATTCCCGCCAAGAAATGACAAATTGTTATATACACAGTCAGACAGGGAGATGTATATTTTGTTTTAAATTCCAATTTCAAAATGTACTGCATAAAGAGAAACCACAAATTGAAACTTCATGTGCTCGTGCTGGCAGCAACACCAAACTTACAGTTTTCTTCTAAAAATAATACCCCCAAACCCTACCTAACCCTTCCTGAACCTCCTGGACCCTCTTTAATAAGTAAGAACACAGGGTGTTTTGATTTCTTGGTGACTTTTTTCCTTTCCTTTGAGTCACTAGTGGAGGACCAACCGTTCTCAACCTCACTCAGGTAACATTGCCATTGGTTTCAATGGGAGGTTTGCCTGAGCAAGGTCTGCAGTATTTTTCCTGGTATTTACATGAAATTAAGGAACATGTGAGAAAAATGAGGAACAGTCTTGGAAGGCGAATGAGAAGCAAACACCATTTTGTAAAGGGACGGAGAGTAGGGAAGGAAGATAATGATTTTAGGATTACTATGTAAAACTTTACCTCTCTTCCATCTTTGTAATTTCTCCCTTTGAAACAGAAAGGCCTTTGAATTTGAGTCAAATATCTAAAGATGAATTTGCAGGACTCAGTGCTGGTCATAGGAAGTAAGCCACATCAAAACCCCCCAAATAAATCACCTCTAATTTAAGCAAAACTGTACCAGAGCCTAAAGACAAACCAGTCCTTTCAGCTTTCAGAAGAGAAGTCAACATCAAAGGAGGAACCTGAAGTAGAAGCCTAGAAATGTAAATCTGTTGGTCTTTTCACATTCAAATTCTCACGCTTCTTTCATTTCCTTTTACAGAAAAAGAATGTGGTCAGACTTGGGGGAATGACTTCACAGCTTTTATTAAAGAGTAGCGTAATCCTCCCCTGGATAACTGGAGAATCATTATAAAGAGAAATAAGCAATGATGATCTGTCCCAGTTTGACTGCCGTGGTTTGGAAATTTTGACCCATGAGATGTTAATTTCTCAGTCTAATTACATGACAATGCATAAATATGAGCACTGATGAGGAAGAGAAGTATCCTGCTGAAAGGTGAGTGGTATTGAGTTCCCTCCGCATTTATGAGGCAAAAAAAGGCTCCTACCCTCTTAAGTGATATTGCAAATAGTTGTAAGTGTCCAACATATGAAAAAAAAAAATCCATTTTACTGCTATTCCATTTTATGGTTAAGGTGGGACACAAAAAAGTTAAATGCTGTGAGGTCCTTGTGTGAGAGTGGATTTGGACTCCATTGGGTCCATCCAATGAAAGCAATGGCACTGAGGACACTCAGCGCTGGGTGTTAAGTGTCAAAATTTGGGTGGTGGAACTGCCACCATGTTTGACTGTGCGTAAAGAGGCCATGCCCATGTTCAAGTGGCCAGCCTGGATGGCTTGGGGCTCTTGGAGACTCTAATCAAAGCAGGACAGGAATTATACTATGTTATCTGTAATTAAGAGTAATTTATCCGAGCTTCCTGTTATTGTTCTCAAAAAAGCATCAGAGAAAACTTAATTACTTGAAACAAAAACACTAAGGAAAACCCCCCAAACTACTGGAACAATACCATGTAGAATAATGTGAATTAAATGTTAAATTTAGTACCTCCATGAGAAATGCTCTATTGATAGCTCAGAATTGCTCTGCCTGGAAACCACCTGAGCACTGCCTTATTTCTAGACAACTGTCACCACAGTTATTATCTAACAACAAGCATAACATGAAAATAATCATCCTGTTTAGGGCAGGAACAATAACTAATTGACTGACATGAAATTGCATCAATATCATTATCTCCTGTTGACTTTTGATAATATGTTGATGAACAATTTACGTTTTCCAGGGTGGAAAACCCTACTTGTTTCCTAGCAGGAACCCTGCACTGAAAAGTTTACTTTAATAGCTACCTAATTTTACAAATTTAAATATAATGCTTTTCAAGAACTGATAATATTTCATTATCTAAGTTTCATGGGTGGTTTGTTGGCATGCTTTTTATGGGTTTTTTTGTTTGGTTTTTTTTGTTTGTTTGTTTTTGGGGGGTTTTTTTGGTTGGTTCTTGTTGTTATGTTGGTTTTTTTCAGACTTCAGTCTTCTTCAGAATGCAGACTGGTATAGGGTTTTGGTATGGTAGTAGAATAACATCTGGATACCCACAACTCTGTTCACAGCCTGTTCAGCCTAATTTTGAAGTTCTAGGCTGTTCAATGTATTTAAGCACCTAAAAGGTGAAAATAGGTGCTTCTGAGGTATCTAATTTATGCTGAAACTAATGGGAATTAGGATCTTCCATGGATTTATAAAAAATTGTATAGGACTGTAGTAGCAACAGAAGCTACAAAATAACTCTAAAATTCTGTCCTTTCCTGATGCAAGGCAAGCTTTCCAGAGCCAGTCATTTTTATAATGTAAGTTTCTCCCAAATGTTCATTTTTGTGACAGCCCTAGTACTCCCATCCTAGCTGAGAAACCTCCTCCTACAAAGTGTGTTAGTGCCTCACACGTTGCTCTTCTGTGCTTGAGGTTTATGGTCAAATACCACTCAAATACTTCACAGACCTTAGAAGCTTTCCTACAGCATCACGAGTTTCACACAGCCTGGTGCATAATCCCAGAGATTTTTTTGCCCTACTAGCCCAATTTTCAGAAAAACCCACGTTGCTCCTGAATATCACATCTTTTTAAGGACGTAAAAATACCATCCAAGCACTTCTGAAAAAAAATTTTGGGGCATGAGAGTGTGTGTGAATATTTTCAAAGTTGCAGTTTGACTAACCCAGCCGCTGCTTAGATCATCAAACAGGCATGTGTTTGGGGCACAGAGGCATTACAGTCCTGGCGTATTCAGCCCAGAATCCTCATGGTTATGTGAATAATTATCCCTTCATACCGGCCTAGAAATCTTGGACAGAAATAGCAATCACAGCAAGGGTGCTAAGAAATAATTTGTACCATACATCTGTTAATGTCCCTGAGCCCAGCTGGAACCTACATGCTTTCCTCCCTATCTTGGGTTTCTCAAATGGTGTTGATGTGTATTTAAGCTGCGGGAACACTGGAGGCGATCAGGCAGGGGGGAGACACGAACATCCCTTGTATTTTGATTCCAAACTGTGATCTCTCTTATCAGGATGGGCGAGGAAGAAAAGTGTCAAGTGTCACTTGTTCTCCTGTTCTCAGCTTGTCTGGCTAACGCAAGGAGAAGCCTCTGAGGGCAAAGCCACCAGAAATGTAGAAGACCTAGAAGACCACTCAGACCAGAGTTCTCCAACAAGTGTCCCATGAGAGCACCTCACTGGGACTACACTGATGATACCCCGACTGGAGATGACTGACACTGATTTTTTGAACAGTGTCAGCCAAAAGAATAGTTTCGTATTTTGCTTCATCTTGATATTGAGAAGGACAAGAAAAGTCCCTAAGGAAAGTGTCATTCAAGGACATTAACTGTAAAGATGCAAGAAGGGGAGAGTAGGAAAAAATAATTCATATCTGGCCTTGCTTTTATCAGAAGGTTGAACTAGAAATCTCCTGACATCCCTTCCAACACACAACAACCAATTACCTTGTAAGGGTGAGGAAGCCTGATCTTTCAAGCTATTAAAGAAACAGCGATTTTGCTATTAAAGAAACAGTTTTCTTTTTCGCATGCACAGCATTTTGCTTAGCCTCTCGCTTGACATAGGAGCACATCATATTTATGTTTAACATGGTTTCTCTCACTAACTCTTCCCCCTCCTCTCTTTTACTCTGATGCCACAAACTCTTCCCACCTCATACATTTTTATTTTCACCAGAATTATGCAATTCATCTGGGATTTGCTTTGGACTGCTTCCAAACACACCCACACAACTGCTCTAGGAGTGATGAGGTTTATCCAAAGATGGACTTGGCAAGTTTGTGTTTCAAAGGGTTACTGATCCAAAATGCTTCAGGAAGAGACTTTTAGATATACAAGTAATTCCCCAAAGCAATAAAATAAAAGATTGTGAACAGTTTCTGTATTTAAATGTTTACAAGAGTTGAAACTGGTAGCTAAAACATTTGGCCTGAAAATGGTTATTTCTCCACCAGCAAACCAATATCAGTCAGTTTGATGACAACTGTCTGGGTACTCCCAGCCTGTGACCATTCGGGGTTTCATGATCTTGAGGACCTGCCTGGTTTTTTCTTCAGAATTATGCAGGAGTTTGGTTCAACAAGGTCAGAGGTGTTCAGAGAAATCTTTAACACACTGTTCACCAATTTTATTCCATCTACTGATGCACAAAGCAACCTTGAGGAGGCCCTGTTGTCCATTGGCAAGGCTGTGAATCTAGAAGGTTTTGATCTTGGACTGCTCCACAGCCTTGCTGAGTTGCTCTTCTCCTCCACACCTTAGAATAAACCCTCCTAGAAAATGAGGGTCCACAGCACAGCCCTCCATGGGTGAAACAAAGAGCTACTGATGAGAACTGCAGAGTAATGACTGGGATTCTGTTTCTGCCAGGGCACTAATTCCAGAGCCCACACCCAGACTTACGAAATTACCTTCTAAATGATGAGACAAAATCATTCTTTTTATTATCTTTTTTTTTTTTTCCCCCAAGATGTTCCCTGTATTTGCGTCCCCTGGGTGGCAACAGCAGAACGTGCTGGCAAGGAGAGCAGACAGTAGACAAGGTCCTGCTGGCACAAATCTGAGGGCTGTGCCTGTGTCAGTGATGCAAGGATCCCAGTCTCCTTTGAGAGGTGTGGTTTATCAGCGGAGCTTTTGCAGCGCCGCGGACGTCAGGCGAATGGTCTCACATCCAGACCCTGTGAGATGCCTTTCATTTCCCCTGCCAAACAGGAGCTGTGCTTGTGATGCTTTCCCAAACTGAAGGGCATTGCTCCATGAATGCAAGCAATGTTAAAGCCTGAATAATGCACACAGTCTTCCATTTGCAAATCGCCTCCACCTCTCCCTGTGCCCTCCCCACCATGTGGTTTAGCTTTTGGCTCCGCAATAGATACTCTGAATCAATGTTAGCTTTCTGGGAGACTAACACTGAACACTGAAGGTCTGAGTCAAATCCAGCCGTGTTACAAGTCCATTGTTGGACTGTTGGTTGTTTTGGTTATTTTTCGCTGGAGTTTTGTCACAGATGAACTGGGCCTTTTGGCAGCACAGACAAGCACCTCTGTTTTGTCATTCGGTGCCCCAAAGACATCCATGTACTAATCAATTCGAACTGGAAGTCAAAATCTCTTCAAGAGAAGAGCATATTGCTCATTGTAAATGTTTGCCTCACCTTTAGTGCACAACAGAGAAAGCTTAGAAATGGAAAGACGAAGGAAATAAACAATTAATGGATCATGCAGCTTACAGAGGTACATGCATTGTAACAACAGCTTGTGGGAACTGTGAAGCACTGTCCTCATCTGAGGTGTATTTCAGTCTTCAGCTCAGTAAAATCCCAGCTTCTGCACAAGCAAAAACTTGTCCTTTTTTACCAGGCTGTAATAAAATATTTGTGGTGGTTTTTATGGTGCAAGCCACCATTTGCTTAATACTATCTGAAGGTCATTTCTCCTAGGACAGACCACAGCACATCTCCACACTCCCAGAGCTCAAGGCTGGTGCCAGGCTGTCTGCAAAGACCCCCAGAGGCTGTGTTTGTTTGCTCTGAATGGCCTGATGGCATGGCATGGGCTGGAAAGCACTTTACACCATGTTCTGCTCACCTAGGCCTACTTTGGAGTCTGAACAGTGTGAAAGAAGTGCAGCTGTCGGGGTGGCTGTGTCACACCTGGCTGTGCCACACCTGGCTCCACTGAGGCAGTGCCTGTATGCACACATCTGAGAAACAGCAACCTCCCAATCCCCAAATCCACTGTCCTGAAGGGTCAGCCTGAATCGTGCGTCCACTGGGCAGTGCTGGGAAGTTTCAGTCAATGTAATTCTCGGGAAAGACAGGGATTTGCTCTGGCATCAGAGCTGCTGAAGACTACAGGAATCTTTAAACCCTCTGCTGTTATCAGGACTGTCTCTCTGGTTATCAGAGGGCTGTGGTCTTCCAAACAAGAGTGAAGAGGATCACTCTAGTTCAGTCTTACCTGTCACTGACACATGCATGATGTAGCTGTCTTCATCCTAAGCAAGGACTGGACTCACTTGTCTATTTCTGGTCCCAGAGAGAGACCAGAAATCTTCCTCCAGGAGTGGGCAGGTGAAGTCAGTTGAGCCAGTTTAGGGAAAAGAAAGACTTATGGCTTGGAATCTTACCATGTCCAAATTTTTCTTAAATATAATAGAGCTGTATGATTCAATATAATCCTGCCCACATCTCTGGTGATTGTGACAAGAACATGATTTCCTCAATACTGCACTTCCAGTTGAAGAAATCAATTAAAATCCATTATACTAGTCAAAAATTGCAAGGTGCTGTGAAACTCACTTTGTTTTCCCTTTAAATGTTTCTTTGATAATATGACCAGAGGCTGCATCCTTGGACATTTCAAATTTTCTTGCACTTCCTCATAGTACCATTCAAGGTTTCTCTGGATCACCTTCATGACTAATCAACTTCAAGGACCCCTTCAAGCATCCTAATCCTTCTTCAGTCCATATGTATGCTTTTATATCTTACTTCCATATATTTCATTGGGATTTTGGAAGCTTCTTTTAAACCTCTCTTCTTACACATCCCTTTCTCCTTTGCTCTATCCCTCCGTCATCCAGCATATCAGCTCCAGCAGGACCAGAGCAAAACTGAGGGGAAGGAAAAGGAAATGCTTTCAGCTGGTGTAAATGACAGCCGAAAGACAGGACATTGGCCTAGGGGCACCTGGTATGTGTATATTCCATGAAGTGCCATGCAGAAATACCTGAGCTAGCTGGGAACATGCTAGTTCAGGTTACAGAAGCAAAGCGTACACACATTAGCAGAAATACTGGAATTACTTGGGTGTGGCTTTCAGGGATTATCCTGTTCCACCCAAACAGAGAAGTACTGTGAAGCTTATGTAGCAAAAAAAAGTGGTCATTTCCTTAAACTTTTAAAGCCCAAACGATTTTTGAAAGTTTTTGCTCTTTTTTCCTCCCCCCATTTTTTTCATTGAGGTAATTCATTATGAGTAGTACATTTTGCACAGATGAAACTTGTACAGCAGCTGTGAAGATGCCACTGCTATTGCTGCCCTCCCTAGAGACCCCAAACATAGTGATGGCAGAGTTAGAGCAGAAGAAATAACAGTGGATGGGTTGAATTGAATATTTCTGCTTTCCTGGTCACCAGGAAGAGTGGCTGGAGTAATTGAACAGATTGGAATTGGGGAAAATAGTCTGCTGCTTCAAGTAGGCTTCAAGAATCAGGAGACCTCATTGTAGGGCTTTATCCCTGTGAGTCCCAGGAGCCCAATTTTCTCTCATTCTTCTTCTGCATCAGCAGAGCTCCTCCCAATACGCGTTTGTATGAAGCAGATGAAGATCACTAACTTAAGCTCTTTGTGCACATCCATCTGGATCTCTCTGAGAGGTCCTTATGCAGCCCCACCACCCTAGATTTTTTCATATTTTGCTTGCTGCCCCAGCAAGCAAATTTGATGAAATTTCCACATTCATTTTGGAAATGGTAGAAGTGAGAAGTTTTGTGGTTTGTCCAAGGAAGTCTGTGGAAGAAATTAAGCCAAGGTCTCTCAGATGTCAATTTAGCACTTTAATCTCTATATGATCTTCCTTCTCTACTTCAGTTTCCCCTGGACAGAGGAAATTGCCTCTGCAGAGGAACCAGCTATAATCGCTGCAGAATTAACTGCAGTGAATTCATAAATTGATCACTGAAATAAGCATTTTTATTCTCAGATAGCACATTGGTGCTCAGGTAGCACTGTAGAGAACAAGCTTCTTGCTCAAAGGTTTCCTCCAGCAGTTGAGAGCTCCTTACTGCCTGCAGGAGATTTTGGTGCTGGCCCATTGGCACAGAGGTGCTGCATTTTCATCTTCAAAACAGAAAGAAACAAGGGATACAACTGGATTGGGCTGAGATGGAGGATTTACCTAACGAGGATGAGGTTAATTTGGGTGGTGAGCCAAGGTCACAGAGCCTGATGCAGAACAGAGCTGCCTGCTGAGCAGATACCCTGTGCTGGGATGCAGAGCATCCACACGTGGCAGATCTTCGCCTCCTGGCCACAGCAGTTTGCACTTTACTACCAGCACCGATGTTAAAACTTCCTTTAGCTTCCAGAAAGAAGATAAACACGGCTTTCAATGCAGATTAAATACACACGGACTTTTGAAACATGGTTGGTCATTACTAATTCATGGCTGCTGTCCAGCGAGGGGAGAAAAACATTTCCCCTCGTAGGTTTAGCAACAAAACCAAGAAAAAATCCCAACAAGTCAATGACTTATACTGTACACTAAAACAGCTTAAAACACAAACATTTCCAGAGTACAATATTTCAAGTAGTCTTGTAACCGGAGGAGCTATTTTTTAACTGGATTCCTACTTTTTACTACCAACAGCCTTGTCTTATTTGCAGAGGCTCTGCTAGCTGTCAGACATCCTGACTCCACTTAATAAACTCACTTAGAGCAGAACTTTCTTAAGTCACAGTGTAAGTACATAAATTAGTTGTTTCAGCCTTAGACCAACACACTTCTCTTTCTTCTCTCTCTCCTGAGCACTGAGCTATGATGAAGAAACTCAAGTCTCAAAAGAACCAACAGTCCATTAAAAAATGCTGCCATAATCCAACATGCCTAATATACTGCAGCTCCTGTTGGCTTTGGTTGGAGCTGCAGGGATGCTTACTTGTGGGTACAACTAGGCAAAATTTGGGTCCTTAGGTCTGGGACCCTAAGTGTAAATTCCACCTTTAAAATTCTTTATGTGCAGTGATCTCAGCGCAGGAACTGCAGAGGTGACACCAGGTCATAGGCAGATTTTGTATTAAATTAATCTGAATGCACCAGGAAGCTGAGAGACACTCCAGTGTGTCACCAGAGAAGCAGGAGCAGGGCATGTTTCATTAGTGAGTGGATCTTAGTCTGGTTCCTTGTGAAAATGAAGCTCAAACAAACCCCATAGCAATGTCTCCGCCTCTGTCTGACCCTCCCTCATAACTCCTCCATCCATTGGTCAAATTTATTCACATATTTGACAGAAAGTAACACATTGCAAAAGTAAATAAAACTGAAGGATATGGGCTGCCAAGTAAGAGAGGCATGCCAAAAGTCCTGCTGTTGAGAGGAAGGCCACTTAACCTTTCAGTGTGTCCAAAAGAGGATGGGATTTTGGCAATGCAGGCTCACACCTTCACAGAAAAAAATATAAAAACAATTCAAAACTCCAAGGCGCTGGACTTTGCTAATTGCTGTGTTTGCAACTGGTATCTGTTGTTGTTGATGCATAAAAGGCACTCATGGCAAGCCTGGAGGGACTCCCAGGGCTGCCTAAATCAGAACCCAGCTCTGCCAGCCCCTCTCCTGAGAGGAGATATGCAGCATGGGATCAGTTTACTCAGCTGCCCCTTTACTGGGAGGGATGAAGTGACTTTCCTTCTCTCCATGCCAATTCCCATCTGCAGGCAGGGCTGGTCTGACCTCTCAGGGCAGAGGCACAAGGCTGGCCCCTTCGGTATGAGGACAAGGGGAAAAGTCTTTTGCACTTGTGGGAGCAGGGGACAGCATCTATTCCTGGTCTCTGGTAATTTTTGTCCTGCCTGGCTGCCCCTTGGGCAAGCATAGAGCAGCGCCAGGCAGGTGACAGGCAGTGGCTGGCAAAGCTCTGTGCTGCTTCTCCTGCCAGCTGCTACGTGTTGTACCTGGTGGCAGCTGCTATTTTTATACTGAAACTCATTTCTTGCTAATAATCTCTGTGTTACATCTTGAGAACCAGATCTAGCCCTCTGGTAATTTGATCTTAATTAAACAATCTAGCTGCCAGTCCAGTCCCTTTCTCGTAAGCTGTGTATTGCAATGTTTGGTGTTAGTCAAAGACAACAGACATTTATCAGGCCTGGTGTTGTAAATATAGCTCAATTTCCAAGAGATGCTGATAGTAAAGTTTGCCTTGCCCTGCCCTACCTCTCCCCTAAGCTGAGTCATAATAACACACAGGGTTAACCCAACTCCATTGCATGGTGTAATGCTCAGCAAGATTTGGCAGATAGGAGACCTCACTAATCTTACAAATCTCATCTTTCATGCTGAAGCAGTTGGCTGGAATACCTTTTTTTAGATTTTTTTTTTTTTTTTTACTGTGTTTAAGTTATTGTTTAATACAATCTTCCAAGTTACATAATGGTTTCTCTCTTCACTTGGTGTCATCTGAGCCCTGCACAGGAATGCACACACAGCCTCTGGCAGCTTTTGAAGTCCTCCAGGGCCACTGCTCCCTGTCCACTGAGCAGTTTAGAAAGAGAAGGTACTACACATTCTTACACACGTGTGCTTTCTAAGAGCCAGCTGCACCTGTCTTGCACCACGTGCCATAACCTTTTGGAGAGTTCTGAGCAGCTTGTTCCAAATTACAATGCAATTATCAGCAGAAAGAGCTGTATTTTTCCTCCTCCCTGAAATAACTGGAGGTGCCAAACATAACTGGTTATGCTCTCAAATAGAAAAGCCACATTCACTGCAGGAATCAAGCTTTCAGCCATGGGGAGCCCAGGGGTTGTGGTCCACTCCAAAACACAGCTTTTTGACTCAAGACAAAATCTTTGGTTAATGGAAAAAATATGCCCCTGCAGACAGGAGAGAGCAGATGGGAGGCAGATGCTTCCTCCATTGGGATGGTTCAGCCTGAAAAAGGGCTGGTGTAGGGTGGCTGGAAACCCTCTGATGGTTTGCTGCTCACCACAGTCTAGCCATTTTCCCCGAATCCTCGGTGGGTCATTGCTAAGCCCTTGCCGGACTCCAGGTGGTCCCCAGGTGCAGGTGCAGATTGGCATGGCAGGGGCTGCTCGTGGCGCACAGATCACCAGCACTCGCCCTGGTTCCACCAGTCCACCTCTGAATGGGAACCCCAGCCTGCCCAGCAGTGGGTTCCAGCAGCCTCTCTTCAAAAACATAACAATTACACTTCACAAATAATTTTCCAGTGACAGAGCTACAAATTTTGTAGAGGGTCATGAGTGGATTCAGTTCTATCTCAACTATTTCGTTTTTCCCTTTTTTTGCCTCTATTTGTTTTTCATTCTTTTCTGCAGTATTTCACTACTTTTTTTTCCCACTGGATGTTTTTTCTTCTCCCTTGCCTGCTTTGTCTCTCACAGCCTCTCCTAACCCAGTAACATTTGTGTTCAAATGTTCAAACCTACCCTGCTCAAGAGGGCTCAGGAGCAGGGTAAACAAGTTTGCCTGTGTGTTTAGCATGCAGCTCAATTGTACATTTACAGTAGATATTCTGCTTTAATTTGCTTTTAAACAGGCCCTTCAAACAGCTCAGAACTCTGGACATTGTTCTTTTAGGTGCATTACAAAACCATAATTAATTAGCTGGGCTCCCCTGTGGATTTTCTCAGATTTTACCCAATCTTCCCGCCAATTTTAATGACCTTCCCAGTTAGGGGCTTTACATCTGTAAATGCTGAGTGCCATTCAGCACTTGGTAAACAAGGGGTATCTGAGCAAAATAGCCAGAGCTTGAAATCAAAGAGTTTACTTGTTTGTAGTACAGGAGACAGTGGTGGTCTGGGTGGCTCTTAGCACCTGCCGTGCTGTTTGATGACTGAATTTTGGCTTTCTGTCCCATACTAAAAGAGCTCAAGACTGATCTGTGTTACCCTTCCATAAAGTTGGGATTGTGGGGAAATCTGCACTGCAGAGCCCTGCTGTCCCACTCACTCTTCTTTGCCTTTTGAAAGCAAGAAACAGCACTTTGTTCATTGTCCGTGCAAAACTTGCCGAGAGCTCTCCAAAGGGAAAGTCAGCCAAGCAACTTTCAGCTGCTCCCTCTTCCTGCTGGCTCCAGGCCAGCATTTCCTAGCAGGTGTCTTCTGACAGCAGATAAGAAGGGAAGAGAGAGAAAATGAGCAACAGGAAAGGATTTGATGATCTATCACATGGGCACAGACCATTTACCACTCGATTTTCAAAGGCTTCTCAGATTTTAGCACACACGGTGCAAAGGCAACGTGGACCTTCACCCCACCTCGTGCAGGCTATTGCTTCAAGGCAGGGATTGCTATCTGTGCAAAGGAAGGCATCTCCATCTGGAAAGCAGCAGCCAGCTTGTGGCTGCGCAGGAGGGATGGAAATGCTGCTTTTGTTCTGACCAAAGCTGGATTTTAAGTGGTTCTTCTTCAGCCAGAAGGGTGGCCCAGTGGGTTGTGTGTACATGGCTGGAAATAAAGCATGTCAGGAGCCAACTGGACTTTTTTGGATGGATGTAGTACGTGAGCACAGGACAAACACAGTAGCTTGGATCAAAGTTTGGTGTGAGCTGCGCAAGAAATAACTAAGCTCAAGGATCAGGAGAGTGGGGCTAGAGAGCACTGGCTTCACGTGAGTACAAAGCCACATCATGGGAATCGAAGCAGAAGAGATTATTTTCTCAGTGGTGTCAAAGTTTTGTGCTGCAGCACAGCGAGCACATTTTCAACACAATCTGAAAATGTACACATTCACAAAGCACAGAACTGCAGCAAGAAGTTCCCTGTCAGGGGAACAGAGGGTGCACAACCAAAAGAAATGCTTTCTACTAATAATTAGAGAAACCAGAGTAAGAAATAAAATTACCTCCCTGAGGTATACAACCTGTTCTCCCCAACATGAATTATGACCTCTTGTGAATGAGGTGAGCCAACATCTAGCTTTGAATGTTCCAGTTTTGAATGTTCCAGTTTTAGATGAGTGTACAATTGCTGCATGTTCAGGATCTTCAGTTGCCCCTACATCAGTACAGTGAGAACTGCAGTGTTGCAAGCAGCCAGACCTCCTGCTCTGCTCGTTCTGGGACAGCTCAACAGCCTTTGTGAGCCTTCCTGCAAGAGCAGCTCTTCAAAGGGCTGAATGCTGAGTAAGACATAACCAGGCAGTGCCAGAGGTAAGCTCACTAATAACAGAAAAGTGGTTAGGCAACAGTGCCCTGTCTGTGCCCTGGCTGTCCATCTGTGAAACAAGGGTGATGGTATCGCCCTTATCTTGCTGGGGAGTTGTGGAAATAGATCATATTAAAGGTGATTTAAAAGGTTCTCAGAGACTGGTGGGTAGAGAAGCAAAGTAATTCCCTCGAAGAGTGAGATTTTTGTGCTGCAGTTTTTAACTTTCTGAGCAGGGCAAGAGCTCGTATAAACAGCTCCTTCAGGACTTTCCAATGGGAGCAAATTTGGACCCCTTTTCTCCTCCTGGAGCTGATATTAAGCACATTGTTTGGGTTTGCAGAGGCTGGAGAACCTTCTGGGAGATGTCCTGAGGTCCAGGAAATTGGGCAGAATGGCAGCAGAGGATAGTAGAGTATTTTGCCCACTTTGGTTCCCTGTATCCAAGGTGCAATTGTTTTTTTCTAAGTGATCTGAATTACAGGTTTTGAATAATAAAGATATAATCAAAGATTAATATCAGGCTGGTTTTTCGCAGTTATTTTCTTAATCTGTTGATATGGTGATTAAATCTCATGGGCTGCCAGAGGATTGTTGTCTGATGTCAGTCCATCCAGTGTCTACAGCTAATGAAGAGGTAGTAAAGATAATTTTAAGCAGCTCTCAAATGCCAGAGCACCAAAGGTCTCTCCCATGGGATTATCTCAGGAATGGTGGCAACCTGAGTGTTGGTCCCTTCACAGCAAGATGAGCGTTTGTATTCCCCTCAACTACATTTCTTACTTTGCCTTAGGACTGAGAAGGCGAAGAATCTGCAGGTGTTTTAGATGAGTGGAAGCCTTGGTTGGGCCAGCATTTCAGGAACAGGTCAGAGCTGTCTGGTGAGGAGCACAATTAGCTGCTGGGCCAGTCCAGTCCATGGTGCTGCAGCAATGCTGATCGAGATCCAGCACTCACAGTATCTGCATTATTGCTAAAGCCCATGGTTTTACAATGGAAAGGGCTGGGCTGAGCTGTCTGTGCACAACCAGGTTAACCCTGATGACGCCAGAGAAATCAGCCCAGACCTTGGTGTAGGAACTGGCCCACACCAACACTAACGTGATCAGAATTTACACCAAGGAGGGCCAGAGCAGCCATGTAATGTGCAGAAGGAAACCAAGAGGTCTCCAGGACGGGATTATTAAGACAAAGATCACAGTGGGGTTTATAAGTTTTAGAAAGCCATTTCAGAGTGATAAGTGTGTTAACAAAGAGGGACCAGAGAACAGCATGAGCTTGCAGGTCAGGCAGATGAGGAGCCCTTCATGCTTGTTCTGAGTCAGTTTCTGCCTCATAAACCCAGCTCAGCCTTGGTGCTTCTGTCAGATCTGTCGAGTGCCCATTTCCACAGCCCTGGCAGGTCTAACTGTGGCTGTGTCAGCCTGGTTGGATGAAGACTCTTTTCTCCCTTGATGTAGGTTCACACATGTGGTCCTGCACGAGGAGGATTTGGCACATCAAATGGCACTGGTTCAGAAAACTGCTGCCACTCATGAAAGTTTGCTATGGATGTGACTCATCCCTTTGGAGAGAGCCAAAACCGGGCCTCTGTGCCATTTAAGTCCCCTTCAGATGTGAAATCTTGCCATACAATTCGATCAAATGGACACATGGAGTCTATTTTTAATTCTAAATGCCCCCACTTTGGAATTGTTGCTTTTTCCTCTATTTCCTTTCATCACAGCAAGACGCTTATTAAGAACTTGCTTCTGCAGTGGAGCAGACTCATACAATTTAGATTTTATTTGTTGAAGAATAGCCATCTGTCAGCTACTGAGAAGGAGGAGAAGAATCTATCCCTGAAGGTTTGGAGATCTGCGAGCCTTTAACCAGCTCTCGGAACATGCCGTATCTCAGAACAGGAACTGAAGTACCCTGGGAAATGAAACAGGAAAATCGAGTAATAAAATGTTCAGAGAGGCGGTGCACAAACCTGCAGCGTGAGGGTGGAAGCACTTGCCCACAGAAAGAAAAGGGCTCAGGTTAATAATCAGAATGACCTCACACCAATAAATTAGGCAAGGAAAGTGAAGGACGGGAAGGAAAGCGCTCTTTAAATGCTCATTGTCAGAGAACTGTTTAGCAGCTCTCCGTGCAATCAGCAAGTGCTCCCCGGTGCAGCTCTCTGGGTACCTGTTATGTTCCTAATAAGCTGCTGAAGGGTGTGCTGCAGAAACTTCCAGAGAGGTCACAGTCTGTACACACACGGTGTGGTGGATATGTGAACTGCTCCGCATAATTACTCACCTTTTTTAATAAACTCCTCGGTCTCTGCTGAGACTTCCACTGGCAGCACAAGAGGGACCTGCATCAATGCACACCAGGAACGGTGGCTGCTTTTACAGTCTCAGAAGGGCCCTTCGCTGATGTGTAGCGAAGCTGTGGAGCCAAACGTGCGTTTGCACTTCTGTTGGGCTTGAGCCAGTCCCACAGGCTGTCACCACCCACCCCTGCTGTTTGCAAAATTAGTCCTGTCCCACACAGGGACAAGCGAGGGACAAGCTGAGAGGTGACAAGTGGGGTAGGATGCAGCTTTAGACACTGCTCTGAGGTTTCCCCACACTGTATGGCACTGGTCTGCAGATCCTGTGTTCCTGCAGTCAGGTGGAACTGCAAACAATTTTGGGAAGTTCTTTGGTAGCTGGGTGGCTCCAGTTTGCCAGCTGCCAATGGAGGCAATGCAAACTCCCTCTGAAGTGCTCGCCTGTCCCAAGTGACTCCTGGGCCAGGGACAATTGTCAGGCTTCATACTGCAACAACAGTTAAAGAGAGTAAAAACCAAAATAACAAAAACTTCACCAGGGAGAAATGATGATGTTCCCCTTGCCCAGACTAAAGCTTATTGCTGCCAGCTGGAAGAGTAAGACATCTCCACACCCCTGGGTCTCATCTGCAGCCTTTGGTACACACACAGGTACTGTGTGCTGTGGTACTGCTCATACTGGTTCATATCCCAGTCAATATAACCCTAATGTGCCCATTTCCTTTGCCTGTGGACACCATTTTCTCCCACCTGAGCCAGCTCCTTGCTTGGAGGACCTCAAGCTGTTTGTAGGAAAATTGTCAAGCACACGCAGTTGGAGGCTCAGCATCTGCTGCAGGGGCATATCTGCTCTGGTTTCCAGCGTACCTGGTCCCCCTCCTCCATCCACCATCCTGTTTTCCTCTGGGAGGGCTCTTTCCTTCCTCACGCCCCAGTGTAGCTGGGAAACCAGCTCACCATGCTCTGGGTACATCCATCTGGAGGAGAAGGCAATGCCACATGGTTCAGGGGATTATCTACAGAGCCTTGTGCATCTCACGCAGTGTCGTGCTTGCCCTGAGCACCATCCTTACTCACAGCTCCTTGCAACCTCCCCCAGCTTTGATCCTGCTGGGTGCTGGATCCAAAGCTCACAAAATCTGTTCCCATCATGCTTGGACCTTGAGGCAAGACCAGAGATGAAGGCAGACAATGCTGTGTATGCTCATGCAGTTTCTAGGAAATCTGAAACCTTTGTAGGAAGCACATCTCCTCAGTGGATGTTGAAATGTTGGTGTTCTCCTCTGCAAAAAGTTCAACCTCTCTCTGCCCTTGGGACTCTTACTGAAAAACTAATAATGGACCTGTCTCGTTTGCTTCAGACTCCACCACGAAAAAGTTTAACTGCTTGCAGAGGATCAGAGCTGGGCAGCTTTTCCCTCTTCTCCCTAGGCAATTAATACATTCCCATCGCTGATTATTTGGCAAGCACAGATGGGCTCAGAGGCCGTTCCCTTGTAATCTAAATGCTGTGGACAAAAAGGGATTGCAGTTTGGGGGAAGGGGAACAGCCAGTGCACCCAAGCCTGAGTAAGTGACAGCTATGGGCTTCTAAGAAGTAAGAAAAAGTCATGCCATCCTAAACAGAGACCAGGCCCTGGGAAAGAACGCAGACATTGCTGTAGGCTGATCTCCCTCCCACTGCTTTCTCTTTACAGCTGTCCCATGTGGCTGCAGGGCCACAGGGACCTTTGCTTGCCCTTAAGTTCTGCCAGCTTGGTGACACTCAAGTGTGGAACATACTTCCTTGGACTAAGTACCACAAATGACATTTACCTTCCTATTGAAATCCAATGCAAGCTGCAAGCCCAAGATTTCTCAGAGAAACAGAGGAGAGAACACCCCAGGCCATGTGATTTTCAGTAGCTGTATGATTTCTTTTTTAATTTCCTCTCTTCCGTCCCTTCTGAATTGTGTCTCCACAGCAAGCCTAAGGAGGCTCAGCAAAACCTGAACTTGGAAAATGAGGGAGATTAAGTGGATCAGGCAACCGGCTCAGAAGTGGAAGAGAAACCTTGTGATGGGAGAGAAGGAGCCACTAGGGAAAGTTTGATAAGAAACAGGATTAAATTACATCAGTTTGCATAGCTGAGCTGTGTCTGAACCTTGTCCTGTGTAACACACAGACTAATACAAAGAACCCCTACATCACCTCTCTTTTCTTCTTCCCACAGCAAGTCTCACCTGTCAATCACCATAAATTGCTAGATTAGACATTTACTATCTGTTGGGCTTAAATGTGTTACTTTTATGTTCTGGCTGGAAGCTCATAATTAGCTCACACCTTCTTATCAGAGACCAGCTTAGTTTTCCTGTTGTTCTTAATTTTATAGCTGTTTTGCCTGCTGTAAATCTGTCTCCACCGGGGATGCCTCATTTGCATCCATTTATTGCAAGAAAGACTGAACTAAATTAACATTAATTGACTCCAGTTCTGAGGAATTTTATCCACCATTTCCCATTCAGGGAAGGAGAGTTTCTGATCATGTAGGTGCATGAACTTTAAAGACGCTGGGCTAAATGCTGTTCTTTGGTAAGGCCATCTCCACCCAGGGTTATTTTTATACTTTAAAGTGAAGTTGCTTCAGTGTAACTTAGGGCGGGATCTACTCCACCACTAAGTTTTTCCAACATCTAATTAGAGAACTACATGCTAAAACAATTCCCTCCTGCTAGGAAACTTTGGATCCATTTGAAGTTTGGAAAATATCTTGCTTTTATGTCTGGACCCTCTAAAGCTGTTAATACATCTTGGGGCTGCTGAAATTGCTTTTCAATTCCGTACAATTGTGCCAATGAAGTTAAATTGCAATTTTCTGCCTTATTTTCTGGTTTTATATTGCGTGCTCCATTTCTCATCATCCCTGCTGGTTTATATTCTGAAAATGTTGAAGAACAGCAGAGACCAGGGCATGGCTCATTACTTGGAGAACTCAGCTCGAGTATAGAGTTATCTGCAAAAGAGATGCTCAGGGGTTGGGTCCTTTTAATAATAATAATAATAATAATAATAATAATAATAATAATAATAACAATAATAACAACAACAACAACAACAACAATTTATTATTATTAGCAGTATTAGTAAATTTATTATTAATAATTTTATCAATAATATTATCAACGCCTTTATTAATATTATTATTAATAATTTTATTGGTAGTATTATTTATTTTATTATTAAGCTTTTCAAACAGGCTATCAAGGGAGCAGATTTCAGCCAATGTGTTTGTGCCCCGTATTACATGCAAGGGTGCTGGGCGGGGGGAAGCTTGAGGAGGCTCTGGCGGCAGTGTGTGACTCTCTCGAGGTACAGAGCAGCACAGTGCATCTTGCCAAGCCCTTAGTCTTGTCTCTAGGCTGCATTTTCCGGCACTTTTGCCATCCTCCCTTGCAGCCATGTGCTGTCACCAAGTGCTTGCCCAACCCCGGCAAGGGCTTTGTTCTGGTGATCTTGCAGGAGCCATCAGGCCACTGGAAAAGTCTCTCTCCACGTTCATTTAGCACCAACGCTGCCCCGGAGTCCAGAACACACAAAGTTCCTATTTCTAGAGAAGACTGCAAGACATGGATCTCGCCATACTCATTTCAGGGCTGTTCCCAGCACAGTCCCAGATGTTCGGGGCACCTGAAAGGTGCTTGGACCCTGGCACTGCCTGCCCAGTTAAGGGAGAGCGTGGTGGACTCTGACAGGTTCACGGAGAGCAGCAATGTGGCCAGACCCTTCTCGTTGCCTGTGGATGCCTGTGAATACTTTGACACCAGATTATTTTCCAGGCCACTCCAGTTTTATTTTAACCGGGGAATTTCTTATACGGCTCCATACACCAGAGGAAATGCATTTTTACTTCACAAAAGGAAGAAGAGGAATTGGCTCTCCAGTTGCAAGTATTTTGGACACTTGTTAACTATTCTCCCCAAAGAACTGATGCCAAGAATTTTTTTTTTTTTAAAGGATGAGAACAGCAGCTTTTTATGGTTTTATGAACAGCTGTACAAAAATATAATTAACTGTTCCCTGAGCTGTTGACAGCTGGCAGCACCATTCATGGTGAAATATCAAAACTATAATAATTCTCTCTTGTAAAGGGAAGGTAACCTGAAACAATTAGGAGCTTTTAAAAATGTTGTTCTCCTCCTTGGACAGAGTGAACATACAGTTTAATTTAACACTGCACACTTTGTCCTGTCCTTTCCAGAAATAAGAAGGAATATCAGCAACAACACTCCACTTCCTAAAATACTCACTACCTGCATCCCATTGTGGGATATCATGGGACAGTAGTGGATTTCACAACAAGAAAAAGCTGAAGGACACTTTTTATTATTAGTTAGGGAGAACATCTGTCCCAGTCCTTTGCCTCATCGGGGTAATTATTCCAATCATACAGGAAAAACAAACTCCCCCATTGAAAACAACTGGGTAAGAAACTTAGAGATGAAACAGAATTCTTTGTCTGCCATGTAGGATATCTGATATCCTGCTGCCTGAGAAGATCCTCCCATGAAAAAGAAAAAGGAATGGGAAAAGAGTATCTTGGGTTGTCCTCCCTGGGAGGGAGTCAGCTGGGAGATATTCTGTTGCAACCTTTCTCAGCAACTCTTTAAATTAAAAGATTTTCTGCTAGATATCAAAACAGGTAGGTTTCCATTTCTTCCAACCAACCTCTGAAGCAGTGAATACATGCTTTTTCCCACGTGCAGGTAGAAAACACACCTTGGGATAGCCAAATCAGATGGCTCAATGAACACTTCTCCAGTTTGTGCGTGCAAATTCCCACCCGATCAATGTCTCTGGATGGCTCATCTCAGGCTGTGTGTGGAAAGCATGGTCCTTACTTCACCCATTCTGTCAGTGTGGGTGATCTCCTTGCTCAGCCAAGCGAGCAGCAGTGTCTGAGCACAGGGCTGTGCACAGCCAGCAGCGTTCCAGGTGGGATGTCCCACCTTGGGATCCCTGGCAGGGACCAGAGAAAGGGAAGGGTCATTTGAGGGAATCCCAGGAATTACCCCACGTCAGGTAAAACCAAAAAATTACCCACGCAAGACCTTCCCATCCTTTTCTCATTACTACATCTGTTCTCTGGAAAGGAGCTGGACTCTGGACAGGAAACCACTGGGAGCTTCTCTTATCCTCCCCTTCCTTTTACACAACTGAGGAGCTTTCCAAGCAATAAAACCTTTTACCATCGTAGGTGCAGCCCAATATTTCTTTCTGCAAAGCTTGTGAGTGACCATCTGCAACTCTGTACACATTTAGACACGGAGAATTTTTCTGAGAAAGGAGGGGAAAAGCCAGACTGAGTCCAAACCAAGCCAAATGCTTAGGATGACATATATTTCCTATTAGAGAGGAGATCAAGCAAACTTTGTTAGCTAGGAAGATCCAGGTCCCTCGATGCTGTGTGCAAGAGTTTTCACATCTGTGCAGAGAAATGAGAGAGAGGCCAGAAGGATCCAGGGAGGAGCCTCAGAGGATCTGGAAGACAGAGGCTCTGTGTCCTCCTCTGTCATGGGCTTCCTGATGTCCCTCTGAGGGACACCTGGGCTTCTCCTCTCCCCAACAGCCTCACCGTGCGATTGTTGGTGTCAAACAGCTGTCCGCAAATGTTTGTTCCAGTGCAACAGAACATCTTTCATCTTGGCTTGAGCCAAGCTGGAAAAAAGGAAACGTTGTTTGAGAAAGAAGGGGAGTGTGCTCACAAGGGAAGTTTGTCACCCTGTGCAACTTCCTCATGTGGAGAAGCCTTTGGATATGTGTCACCCTTCTCCTCCTAAAAGTGAGGCCAGCTGGGCTGCTTTAGCACACCAAATAGAAATAAATATGAGACTGATGTAAAGGTGAGACAGAATGGCTCTGAGATGAGAATGGGACAGAGATATCAGCTTTGCTCTGAGCCCACAAGCTCTGCAGGGTACTAATGATGGTACTGAATCCACAGACTAGTGATTGGACCATAAAAAGATCTTCAAAATATTTTCATCCTTGCCCTTCCCCTTCTTCTTCCTCTTCAGATAAATTTAATCCAAATACCCTTTGGGACACTCTGCAGATCTCAGGCACATTTCAGCAGTCAAAAATGTGTTGAGCCATCATGTCTCCTGCACACTACAACTTCCTCCTCACAGTAATGCCAATTGCTGGTGCAGTTTCCTGGTTGAGTTTTAGATCATCAAAACAGGTATTTGTTTCTTTGGAAATGCCATTAAAACACTTTACCTTCATACCAGGCAAGGAAAGGTTGAAATCAGGTTAGACTGCATAATTTCATACTTACGTTCCTAATTGTGTTTTTGCAGTGCTTCACATTACAGTTTTTCCTCGTCTCCTAAGCCTCTTTCACTTGATAAATATACTTGCATTATGAAACTGCCCACTTTCTACATTCTTTTTCACTTTCTTCTCTCACATCAAAGCCAATATAAATAAAGAATAAATTGTTGAGCTAACAAAACTGTTAAGAGAATACACTTTTCCCCTGGAGCTGTAAAGATTTCCAATAGCATAGCAGAACTGTCTTAGATCAGTAATTGTTAATGGAATAAAACAGTGTCAAAAGGTAAACACGGTTGTTTGATAAGTCAGGTTGACTGTGCCTTTCTGGACCATGTCTCTTGCCTGTCTGCTTTTGTTTTGTTAAGATTAGCTGTTCTCAGTTCAAGGGAGTAGCCAGAAAATGAATTTTGTATACACAGCTCTGTTTGCAACTTCCAACCCCTGCACTTTTTCACTTTAGCACGGTGAGCACGTATCCTGCTCCAGAGCAGCTTTCACAATGCTTGCACAATCTCTAAATCAGTTGTTGTGGGTGCAACACTGAGCGAGCCTCAAAAGATGAGCCAGTGAAAGCTACGCAGCCAAAACATGTGAAAGGCATCAAAAACGATCAGCTCAGCAATTCCAGCAGGTTGGACAGCAGTCTGACCTTTGTCATAAGGAAAACCAGGGAGGTATCAGGGAATTTTTTATGTTACTTTCTGTAATAGTGCTTGTTATACTTTCCCCCAGCAGGAGCTTGTGACCCTGCAAAGGCTGAGGACTGTAATTCTGAGCCTGATCCTTGCAGAATTTATTTCTGAGCTCCCAATCATCTAGCTGGATTCATTTTAAATAAAGGTTAGTGGCAACCAAAATTTTCTAGCAGAAGCCAGTCTCACAAAATATTAACTCAGGCTGGGAGGGGCTAAGAGTACGGTTTACCTTTTCCAGTGTTAAATGGGGTTGTTTACTCTGGAGAAAAAGAGGCTCAGGGGGGATCTTATCCCTTTCTACAATTACCTGAGTTTTTATCCAGGTGGGGGGCGGTGACAAGACAAGAGGAAACAGCCTCAAGCTGCCAGGGGGAGTTCAGGCTGGAACACCAGGAAGAATTCTTCACTGAAAGCGTTGTTAAGCATGGGAATGGGCTGCCAAAGAAGTGGTGGAGTGGAAGCATCCAAGAAACAACTGGACGTGGCACTTAGTGCTGTGGTTTATTTGTCTGATGAAGCTGATGGACAAATACAGCGTTTAGTTCTCGGCACCAGTCCTGCTGCCATCATCAGGCACCACTGAAGTGACCAATAGCTCTGTGAGGGAAGTTTAGGCATGGTACTGAATGCATGGAGAAGTTGAGAAAAAAATACATATTTGTTTGTCAAACAAACTCCAGCAAAAGACACACTGGTGTGGATTCACTCAGGATAAACAATATTTTAGATGCCCCAGGAAAACCCTGAAAGAATGGGATAAAGCTAAGCACAGGGAATTGCAGAGCTCAGTTTGGAACGTTTGCTGACTACAAGATCTCTACTAAAAATGTGTGCAGAGCTTGCATAAATCTAATCTCCTGTTGAATATCCCTCCGTGAACAGTTATAAAGCACTGCTTGGGCTAGGAAAGTGTCTAACCTTCTTCAGCCCACATGGTTAAATGCTGGCTGAGTGTGAGTACTCCAAGCTAAACACAAGCTCTGAATAGGGGCCTATGTTCTTGTGCTGTAATAGTCTCTGAAAAAATCCACAGTTCTGGTACTCCATGCAGAAATAGCTGTAGCAGAAGCAGGACTTCTTAAAGTCCTTACAAGAACTGGAGAACATGCATCGAGGCATTATACATATGATGCTTCTCAAGTTTTGAAACACTTACCACCTCAAAAAAATCCCTAAACAATGTTGGAAAACAAATATTGGCAGGATTTCCAGCCAACAATATTGGAGCTTGTCCACCCAAAACATAGTGGTCTCTATGGCTAAATTGATTCACTTCATTAAGGCAGGGCTGCAAGTGAGCACATGCCATTGTTTACGGTTCTCAGTGACTGACAATCCCTACCTTCTGTCAGAAATTTGCTCTGTTTATGAATACCTGCCACTTGAGCTATGCCTGATGTAACCCTCCTCTATCACATGAAATTTGCACTCATTCTGTAGTCTGTAGATGGTTTTAGGGGTGCAGTTCTTCACCAGCTTTTGAAACAGCTGGAGGGAGTGGTTACATTTTAAAGGCGTTTACTTTGCTGTCGTATCAGAAGTTTGTTCTCTATTACTTCCCTTTGATGGTGTGTCATGCTATTTGCAGGCCATACACACATTTGCAAGAGCTCCAGCATCCCTGTGTGGAGCAGAGACCAGGATGTGGAGGCAGTTCTCAGCTTGTGAAACACAAAGGCGATGGTTGCCCGTGTTGGATCTTTTTGGTTTTGCAGAAAGAAGCTGCTATTGTGCACTGTGAAGTCATGCCCCGTTGGGTGAATGCATGCCAGCCCTCATTAGTGATGTTACTGTTGCATTATGCTAATTGTATTTTTGAAGCTCTGTAATTCTGATTTTTCTGAACAGCTCAATAAAAAACTTAATTAAAAAAAGATGTTCTCTGAAAAGGGCAAGAGATGCTCTTCTCAGGAGCCAGGGAGAGTTACAAAGGAAAAGCTTTGTCTGTACCATCTAATTGATCTTAGACATAAAGACTACTTATTAATTAATTAATGCTGCTTCAGATGACATGGGAGCACACGAGCAAGAACTCAGCTGTGGACAACAGGAGGTGGGAGATATGAGCCAGGGCTGCAGAATTTCCCTTTTGGCTTGACCTTCCTCAGCAATCCCCTAATTAGGAACAATTAGGAGTATATACTCCCTCAGATTGCTTAGAGAGCAGATTTCAGAGGTTTCAAGGAGGTGATGACTCGAAGCTGTTGCAAGATGTAGAAGGATGTCCAAAACAGAGATGCTTTGCAAAGGCAGGGAACACTGAGAAACTTCCACTTTCTTCTGGACGGAGACTCTCGGGGGAGTCCAACCTTACTGCAGATTTCTGTGCCAGAGCAGCCAAGTCATTTAAGCCTATTTCTAGAAGGATATTTAGTCACACAAGTAAGTTCTCTGATCTAGGTTTCAGTCTCTCCCACTGCCTCAAAACTCCGTAAAATGAGGTTTTTCCACCCCATTTATCTCATCGCATATATTTTGGCAATGATCTCTGGAGAGCAGGAATGGCCTTTCAATGCACAAAACTGACTACTGAAGTAAGCAATAATAACTCGATGGGAAAGTTAAGCAGTTACATAGAACACACTCTTTCCATTGTAAGACTTCTGAAAGCTTTCCAAATTTTGCTTTTTTTTGTTGTTGTTGGTTTTTTGTGTTGAGAAACACTCCTCATCCCACACGTTCATTTTTGTTCTTGGTCTGCAACTCTGAGAGTGGCTATGAAGTCTGAATGGTTCTTGCTGGTCAGAGCCTATGGAGCTTCTGTCTTTCTGTCATTTCATGTGTCATGCAGACAACCAAAACCCTCAGCAATAAAAACTTCACAGTACAACAAACCCCCATGTTGCTGATGTATGCCACATGGTGCGTTCTGTTTGTGACTGGTCACACTTGGAAATGATTCAGTTTCTTTTTGCCACCCAGCCACATTGTATAAAGCAACTTCTTCCTGTTTGAAGTCCGGTGTGTTTTTAGGGAAAAAATGAAGCGTTTCTCTTGTGTGGGGTAACAAATGTCATTGGAAAATATAATTAGATTTTGCAGAGACACTGTTCTTATCTGAATCCATGATTTTCCTCTTTATTTCAGGCTTTGGATCCTTAATATTTGTGGTCATATAGACATATATAGATTTCACAGAATATTCTGAGTTGGAAGGGACTCACACAGATCATCGAGTCCAACTTTTAAGTGAACGGCCCTAATGAGGATCAAACCTTCAGCCTTGGTGTTATTAGCACCATGCTCTAAACAACTGAGTTCACTGGGGTGAAAAAGTAAAACCAATCAAAATATTTGCATTTTTTAGGAATATTTTAAACTCTCCAGTTAAAATCCAGTGATGTGCATGATGCTTTTTCATGACTCAATGGTCCATCAAATACAAAAATACTCATCGTGTCTTTTGTAAAAACTCCTCTACACAGAATAGTTTGTGCTGCTAACAAAGGAAAATGCATTTTAGAATAAAATGTATTTACCGGCTAACAGGTCTCAGGAAACAGAACAAAATATCTTCTGTTTGTTGGGTTTGATTTTTTTTAAAATTTGGCAAAAACAACTGTTCCAGTGAGCTGAGTCCAAATGTATTCTCAGCTGGGGAGAAAGGACTGATTGATGGTGGTAAATATTAAACTGTTCAAGGCCCCTGCTTCACAGCATATAAAACCAGTCACATCAGCTCATGTTTCACTTTTTATGTCTTTCCTTTGAAAAAGACAGAAAAAAATCTGATAAGCACAGCCCAAAGCCCCACCAAGCTGCCCGTACCAAGCCTCCTCAGCATGCAATTACTTACACATTTATCACGAGAAAAGGACACCCTTAGATAAAGGGGCTGCGAGGGGTCAGGATGCAAATTGGGTGCGAATTTGCTCGAACGGTGTGAAGCACTACTCCTACCCATTAAGGCAGTGGGTGCTGACATCTAATTGCAGCTTGTGGCTTCTAGGGGACAATCCAGTCACCAAAACCCACCAGGGGGTGCTTGGCTTCGAGCCTTATTGGCATGGACACGCTTCTCATGGGTGCAGACACATGCAGAAGTGCTGGTTAAGAGCAAGACAGGTGGTTGAGGAGGTGGTGAGGTTTGTAAATGAATTAAAGTTTAAATAACAATGTTCCAGATTTTTGGCAGCTGCTGCAGCTTCATATTAATCTGGCTGCTCCCAGTTTTCCCAAGAAACAGCAGGGGAAAGGCGGATCTGTGTCTCCAGTCTTAGCTGGGCAAGCTGTGCTCAGGAAACAATGTGCATTGACCCTTAAATCTAAGGGGATTTACAAGTGGGAAATTTGGTCCTGAGGATGCATTCACAGAATAATAGAATCACTAAGGTTGGGGAAGACCTTTAGGATCATCAAGTCCAACCATTAACCACTGTGTCACCAGTAAACTGTGTCCCCAAGTGCCACATCCCTGTCACAGACGTGCTCTTTGCAAACCTTGTTGAGCTAAGCTCAGAAGGAACTTATTTCTTCTTCCCTGATCTATCAGCCCAGGTGTATTTTGAACACCAAGACAATAAAGGCTTCTCTATTTCTCTCCTGTGGGAAGGAGATTTCTCCCAGGCTTAAAAAAATCACACTCTTTGCCCGGCTTGTGCCAGCAATGTTTCTGTGCATGGTCCTGGCAGCCCGAGCAGCAAGGGATGCCAAAACAATTTTGATCACTATACTTAAAAAAAACAAAACAAACAAACAAAGGACAATACTTCTCCACCGAGAACAATGGCCAGAGCTTGACAGCCATTACTCACAAAGCTCCTGGGCTCTGGCATACCCAGAGCTTGCTGGCATTTTGCAATATTTCATTGGTGTCAAGTTGCCCTCAAGTTTTTAGGGTCATGTTGAATTTAAGTAACCACAAATAAAGACAAACTCATAAAGGCCCTAAAAAATACTCCCCAGCAGCGTTCCAGCCAACATATTTCATGTACCGTGTTTTTTACAACTTTACATGTCACGGAAGCTATGGAGAGGACTCAGACACTGCTGTGTTTAACTGCTCTTAGATGGGAACAGTCCAGTGATTGGCTTCTCAGTCACGGCTCAGTAGTCCTGGAAGGCAAGTGGAGGTGTTTGCAGCATTTCTTTTGTTGACAATGACATTTGTAACTAGAGAGATTGAGATTAAGGTTACAGGATGCAAACACAGGGTTTTTGCAAACAAGATG
The DNA here is from genome assembly GCA_036630365.1 of Acanthiza pusilla. Taxonomy (NCBI): domain Eukaryota; kingdom Metazoa; phylum Chordata; class Aves; order Passeriformes; family Acanthizidae; genus Acanthiza; species Acanthiza pusilla. The sequence continues at coordinate 57,507,456 of JAXCHO010000164.1, forward strand.
AAGTTCTGCAGCACACGCTGGTTGAGCTGTTATGAATTATGGTAGAAAGGTGAGGTCCTCAATTGCTGCAAATTGACAGTTTTCTAGACAAAGTGATGCTGGGATGTCACATATGTCTCATAAAAAACACTCAACCTTGTAATTTCCCCCTTAGAAGACTGATAAGATCTCGTGACTGATTGTAACATATTGCTGGAATTACCATAGTATTATCCACAAACCCGAATGCAATTAGAGATCTATAAAACAAGAGCTATGCTTATTCACAAATGATTCGCACTGAAAGTGTGAAGTAGACACAGGTGGAAGAGAAAATCTCATCGGGATTAGGAATGGTCTCTACCTTCCAGTAGCTCAACTTCAAAACCAGGATATGGCAGCTGCATGAATGTTTGTGGATCACATCTCCCAGGCAGGAGTGTCCAGGTGAGGACACAGCAAGGAGCCTCTTGGAAGAAGTATTGAAAAATGCAGTCAAACTTGGAAGCTGACAAGGAAATTTAATGCCTTTAGGTTGTAACACCCTCACTCAAAATGGGGCTACTCTTGTAAAAGGATGCAGGTGGTCACTGGCAACTGCTCCCCCTCTGAGCTGAAATCACTATTTTTCCTTTGCACTAAATGAGAATTGGTCCTTAGTGTGGGGTTTTTAGGTGGGTGTGGTTTTGATTTTTCTTTGTTTGTTTGTTGTTTTTGTTTTTTTTTTTTTTTTTTTAAATTTCAAGACAAAATCACTAGGTCCGATTGGAACGAGAAATGAAACACAGCCAATCAGGTGGTCAGGCTGCCATGGCAATCCGTTCCCTTCTTTTGCTGCTCCTCCAGAAACACAGCTCTGATGCAGGGATCGTGAAAAATTGTGCGCTCCCGACTTAAAAGCTTTGCTAATTATCCCTTTGTAAAGAGAAAGGAATATAAAAAGGTCACTACCCATGTTCATGCACCTTGCTCATAAAGCATGCTGCTTGGAAATGGCAATGCCAAATTTCAGGAAACATAGGAAGGAAAGAACAGGAAACAGCTGCCTTTTGTAAAGTATGGCACAGTCCATGGACATGATTCTCTGGGAACATGGAAATAGAGTGCAAGGATCTTGCAGACAGATGCTGAAGGGACTCACGTTTACTTGCTCCCTGTAAGCGCAAACCTGCTTCTGTTTGTCCTGGTCAGTGAGAAAAACCCAATTTTATCTGGAGCATCAGAGAACTGTTATGGCATATAGTAATTTCTCCCCAGGCTTTGTGGGCCAACATTAGGAAAAGTCCAAATGTATTTAAAATTAGAAAAAAACAGGTTAGTGACATCACCTCTTCTGGGACAGGTTGCATGTGAGAGATACAGGGAAATTTCACAGTGGTTTGCTCCTCCCTCAGTTTCTAGGATCCTGTGATTTCAATAGTCATTGGAGTTTTGTAACATCGACTGAACCAGGCAACTGTTTTGAAAGTTTCCAACACAAAAATCGCTTATGATTACAAAAAGACTTAGGGCTAGGAGAGTATTGCATCATCAGGGCTTGGCATGGAACCATGGCACTGAGTCCTTACCAAAGAGCCATGTGCTCCCAGCCAGCCTTAAGTGGCTTGTGCTCATAGCCGAATTCCAGCTGGGGCCAGAGCCTGCCCTGGTGTGTGATCACAGCAGCAGTGGTGCTCTGGATCCTCTGACAGTGGAGTCAAAGCTCCCGTGCCTGGGGCTGTGCATCAAGTGCCAGCAGCAGTGTAGGAAAGAAAGTTCTCCCATTTATTAACTGTTTTTAAACTTCCCAGTGTTTATTTTCCTTTCCTTCAGGGCTGGCACAACAGGACACCTGTGGTGTGCTTCTGCTGTGGTGCCCAAAAGATTCTGGGTGCGTGGAGATGATGTGGGCACGCAGGAAGGGTTCAGGTGACTCACAAAGCAATAAAGTATGGCAACCCATGTGCGTTCCTATTGATAACAGACACATTGTGCCAGCTGATAAGCACCCCAAAATACAGAACACAGAGAAAATAAGTTCTTTTGCTCATGAGTGAGATGACACAGGCAAGGGGCAGTTGGGGCTTTGCATGTGATGCTTACGGAAGGGTCTTCTGAGGGAACTGTTTTGTTTAACAGCATTTTCAGAGCAGCTCGTGAACCACCTGTCAAAACAGCATCTCCAGTACATTTCTGGTACTTGCAGACTTTGCCCAGCTCTGTCTCCAGAAGGGTTTCTTCTATAACAGACAAATCTTAAGCACAGACACCTCTGGGTCAGTGCAAAAATGCCAGTTGCCACCCTTGATCTTGAATTTCATTCCTACTTTCAGTGCAAGCTGCACACATACTAAGGACAAGTTCTCTTTCCCACCTTTTCTCAGGAAATGGAAGAAAATGTATTTTTTTCCCCCACAGATGCCATTCCCTCCTTTTCTCTTGCTTCAGCTGCTCGTGGTTTTCTTTAATAGGTTCACTTTGTTATAAACTCAGGTGCTAAGCTGGTTTGGAGCCTGTAACCTTTTGTAGGCCAGGTGGGAGCAGAAGGTCTGCTCTGCTTCATGACATAAACATTTGTGGCCTGTTTTGGGGTTTTTCCCCCAAGAACATATTTTGTGGATTTTTTTTTTCCCCGAAACAATGAAGCAGACTTTTCCCAGGGGTGGTGGTGACAGATAGCCTGGCCATCATTTTAGTGTCCAGTTGCTAGAAGAGCACATCACCTTGTGTTTTTAAGGGCAAGAACTTAACACATGTCTCCAGGCAGTGGTCCTCTTTCCTGCCTGGCATCTTCCACTGGCAGAAATCTGATGTGTGCAGCCAAGCCTCAACCTTCAGCACGTTTGATGAAGAAGTCCTACTCTCTCATATTTCCCTTCCCCGTGTCGCTGCTGACTTTGTGCTGCATGGTCCCACAGAGGTGTTTGCTGTCTGAGCAAAGGTTTGATGCAGCCTCATCTCTGCCAGGTGGGTGGGCAGAATGCTCAGAGTGGGCACCTGAATGCTCAAATCACCTTTGTTTTGCAAAAAGTTCTTCAGAGTAGGGCTGTTCCCCACATGGCTGGTGCCAACAGGAGCCTTTACACCCACAGAAGCTTTTTATTGGTCTCTGCAGGATCTGCATTAAAATTGAGCAAGTTTCCAAGCTCTCCCTGGCATGGAGGTGAGCTCCAGCTTGCTAGCTGGCTGAGAGCAGATGTAGGCAATGGTGGTGCCCTACTTTTTGAATGCAGCTTTTATGTGAGCAAATAAGGAATTTTATTTGCTGTGCCTAGTCAGTGCTCCATCTATTTGTGATCTAGACTCTCACTCAGAAAGAATCCCATCAAGGCATCCAACTCCCTGAAATGGGGCATAGGCAGGGTCTGCTTAACTGTTCATATAGAAAATCCCAGATTGCACAAGTGCAAATTCAGGGCTTGCTTTCCAAGCGCTCAGCACTCACAGCTTGCACTAACATTTCAGGAGAGATCTGCCCCTTTTAATACACCCATTCAGGCCAGGTTTTTAGCAGAAATCAGTCTCAAAACAGAGTTTGCTGGCTCTCTGGTCAGTTGTTTTGCTGCCCAGATGAGAACTGAGCAGATCTGAAGATCTGCTCTTCGGCAACATCGGAAAATACCACATTTCAGGGGTTGCACATTGTAGGCATCACAGTTGTCTCGTGCTTGCCAGACTGTAAGTAATAGTGCCAGCAGCTAGCAGGCTGTCAGTTACTGGTGCAAGCTGCAAATCCATCAAGAATTGTTTATAGTTCACAAGGGGATGGATAAAGAGAAGATTAATTTCTTATCTCTTTAAAAAGTGTGCGCACGTATGGCAAAGGGTCAGGATAATTTTAGAGACAGATTTCTCAACAGGATCCTTTTGGAAGGTAGTCCTGTTGGAATTAACAGCCTCTGGCCCTGGCATGGCTTCTGCTCCTGTGGCTGTTTCCCCAGGCTGAACCTGGCACTGGGTGCTCCCTACTCTAGTTGCAAAAACTTACATCCCAGCACCAGGGACATTGCTAAAGCTTTATCTGCATCCCTCTGACATTTATGCGGCTCTGCTGTGCTTCTGGAAAATATGATTCCTGTCCCAGAGCCCAGATCTTAAGCTGGGGTTACAGGTTTCACAAATATTAGTCCAAACAGGGAACTCCAGGGTTAGATCATATCCTTATGCAGCATTGCTCTCACTGGGCCTGATGCATGGCTATTAATCTGTGTCATAAATTCAGAACCAAACTGCCTTCCAAGGCATTGTCAAGCAGAGGGAAAGGGTTCTGAAGGGCGTCTGGTGGTCACAATCTGTGAGGAATCCCTCTCATTAGGTAGTTATGGATGTGCACAGGCTGGGTCCAGGTGTATCCCTCATATCCCCTCACCCCTCAGTGGGTGAGTATTTTTGGAGACTAAGCAGTGAAAATGATGATTTGTGCCATTCCTTCAGTAGTCAAGATTATGGGCAAGGATTCAGATGACTCATCCATCAGTTCTTTGGTTCTGAGTGGTGAATTGAAATAGCAGAAAGAAATACAACATATCTGGACCAAACTTCTAGATCTGTAGGTGATGATGTTTGCACACTTCCTTCACCTCTCCAGGGCCAAGGGTAAAAGGTATGTTGGAAAAAAACATGGAGATCTCCTGAGAAATGACAGAGCAGGCATCAAGAATTACAGAACCTGTTGTAGAGTGAAGACTGAGATTTTTGGTTAGAGCTGCTGCTATCATCACATGCTGTGGCACTGAGAAAGCTAAATTCATGGAGCTGAAAGGGCTGCTGGGAAACTCCTCAAGAGTTTAATTTCTGTACCGTCTAGGAAAGTGAACTTGCTGCTTTTCACTTCTCCAGGATGTTATTGGGCCAACAAAGTGGAACTAGGAACACTTTTAAGCTTTTTAAAATCATGCAGGGAAGTGCTTTTCATATTGGCCACAGCACAATACTCAAGGCAGATTAATCACTTTTTAATGAATCAAGGCTTTTCATGCAAGTTGGCATTTTCAACAGAGTACAGAGATTCTGTACTGATTCCTCCTGCCATTAGGGATCTAGTTTTCAGCAGAGGAAAATGAGGAGGGGAAGAAAATCAACAAACTCATAAACAAAGCCTTTTACCTCAACCCTGATGCCGCAGCTATGATCAACAATATTTTACCCCAAATGGCTGTCAGGATGCCCCCTGGGAGTAGTGCATCAGGTGTTTCAGACCCCCTTTCTCCACCTTGGTCCAGGCTGCCACTCCTCCTGCACCCTTCAGCATCCAACCCTCCCTCTGTCCAGAGCCATCCTTCTCACACCAGTGTTTAATATCTTTTTTTTTCTCTGAGCCCCTGCCCCAGCTCTGATTTACACTCTGGCTGCTCTGCCCCAGGCTTGCAGAGGGCAATGCAAAACAGAGCAATAACTGGGAGAGGGAGCTGGCAGGCAAAACCAGGTCAATAACGAAGGCTGGAGCAGCCCCCACTTGCTCAAGTTGGCTGTGCTACACAAACACCAACTGCCTGCCCTCGGGGCTCCCTGTCCAAGGGCAGGCTCGTGGGACTCCAAGGCTGCTCCTTTGATCCCAATTTCTCAGCAGCTGTGCAAGTCATGGCCTTTACAGTGGCTTGCTGCTGACTCACGGTGAATCACGGCTCACTGGTGCTATAAAGGCGCCTTGGAGGGCAGGGATTGCGTTTGTGCTCACTTTAAGACCCTGTTATGCCCTGGGAGCAGTGTGAAAGAGGCTTTTGCACATCATAGAGTGGGGGTCATTATATTTACATCCTACCATAATATAAATCAGCATTATTGGAGCATAGTCATTATTTGGAAGAAATTACAATAAATTAAGGTACCAAATTTGTAATTAAGGGCCAGCAAGCTACTTAATTAATCTTATATCTAATTAGCCAACAATAAATTAGCCAAGAAGGACTATAAATCTATTCAGCAAGCTAAAAGAACAGCATGCATAAAGACGTGTCCTGTACTGTTGAGAGTTCTTGACGCTGTTCAGCTGCCCTTTGTCTCCCTGGCTGCCCCAGTGCCCCACCTCCAGGGCTTCTGTCTGGTTGAAAGCTTCTTTGGGCAGAGATCATGTCTTTGAAGTGGTTTGGATTGTCCTAGCTCAGAGTTTGGGGCCTTCATGAAAATAATAAATTTTACTGAAATTTAATGCAGGTTGAATTGTGTTCAGCCCCATTGTCATTCTCAGTGAGCAGCTTTAAAGAGCCCTTTTTAATGTGGTTGCTAGTAATGTTATTGCTCAGAAAGGTTGTGGACTCCCCACCCATGGAGGTGCTCATGGCCAGGCTGGACGGGACTCTGAGCCACCTGGTCTAGTGGAAGGTGTCCCTGCCACGGCAGGGGGGTTGGAACGAGATGATCTTGAAGGTCTCTTCCAACCCAAACCATTCTATGATTCTAATGTCATGTGCTAAAAGAGATATGCGAATGGCAAGAATGACCAGCTAGTGGTATAGAGGCAGGTTGCACTCAAAAAAAATCATTGCAGAGCTGATTTTTAATAGGTTGATGTCTTTTTTATTTTAATTACAGGCTCCACAGAATGCTACATAATGTGAACTGCAAGTTCTGAAGTTTGTGGGTTTTTTTAAGGCAAGCTATGCAGGGCTACTCTTACCAGGCAGGCAAGACCAGGCAATGCAGCTAAACATCAGAGGTACAGCTTTTTCATGCAGCTCCTAAAGCTTATTTTCACAGGATCTGCCAGTACAAACAGGGATTTGTGACTACAGTTGAGTTAAGGAGCATAAAAAGTACATGGTGTCTCTATGAGAATTACAGCGTCTTAGCTGTGGTTGGCTTAAGGGATGGCTTTATTCAAAATGCTGTACCACAGCCAAGCTGTGTCCTGAGGCTCTGTGTTAAAACACACAGAGCAAACAATGAGAGCAGATAAAGCCTGTCCCAAGAGCTGCATGCGTGACCACAAATGTGTTTTATGGCAGCTCGGGGATGGGGTTTCATTAATCTGCTAAACGCTGCAGGGCACATGTGGCCCTAGAAGGAGGTCACACACCCACTTGGGTGAAGTCTTGGCTCTGAGAAAACCATCAGGAGATTTGCCATTGGCTTCCACATCTTGTCCATTGCTGCATCCCTCTTCTGACAACTGTGGAACAATGACTCAGCTCACGTAAAAGCATCCCCACATTTACTGGGCTTCAGTGATCTGATTCCAGTTGAGAACATGCTCTGCTGAACACCATCTTCCTTGTCAAAAGCACATAGGTGCACCAGCAAAACTCAGGGGTACAGGACTTAAAGCCTCCTCAAAAAAGACTCACAGAAGCCAATAAATCATGTGGTTTATTAGGCAAAAAACATAGACCAAGGGAAACTGCCTTTAGTTGGCACCCTCTGACCATCCAAGAGAAGACTTAGTAACTAAATCACCTGTCCCATCTCTCAGATGCTGTTAAGAGATGCATCTCCACTAACTTCAGCTGTCATAGAATCATAGAAGCACTTAGGCTGGAAATGACCTTTCAGATCATCAAGTCCAATCCCTAAGTCTCTGGCAAAGATCATGCACAGGAGGACATTATCCATCTCACAGTTTGCAAAGGTGCTCATGACTATTTATTTGCAGAGCTTCCCAATCATGGAAGTCGTGCAGAAACAGAGCTTTGCCAAAGCCCAGCAAATCCCTGCACCAAGGTTTACACAAGAATGGTATAATACAGAGCAAACAAAGCATGGCCTGAGGCCACAGAGCTGAGCGATTCCAAAAGAGGTATCTTTGTGGGGAGACATGGAATAAGGTTATTTGAAAGGAGACATATAACTAGAGCGGAATAAGGAAGAAGAGCCAAAATTCTGTGTCAAGCAGACATTTGGACGTGATGTCGTTTGAAGGTGATGAAATTATAAATAGCTGAGGTTCTTCATCTCTCTCAGAAGGTATTTTTGTTGTTTGTCTTTAGCTTGCTCTTAAGTAAAATCTGCATCTTGCACAATGACTTGACTTCAGGGCAGGCCTTTGAGAACAACATGAAACATCACGAAACGAGCCAGGGCATGAGAATATGGAGTATTTGCATGTGGCCCAGAGAAGTGCTAGTCACAGCAGAGAGGTCAGGGAGAAACTGCAGAAGGAAGCCAAGAAAGAGCAAGAAAGAGCTCAAGAAAGAGCCAAGAAAGACCAAAAAGCCACAGAACTTCCAAACAAAGGAAAACTTATGCAAAAAAAGAGTATATTTTAGGCAGAAGGAAGGGTGGTGGAACCCGGCAGAGATCTGTATTGCCATTGTCCTCTTCTTGGTCCTCTTATGCCACCTTTCCTCAGTAAAAGGAGTGATCATAAAGCTTCTGCTGTGTTCTCAGGAGTGAAGTCAAAAAAAGGTACTTTTTGAAAATGCATTTAGTAAGCAGATGTCCTCACCTATTGAATTAAAATCCAATTCCTCCAACAATCACCAAAAATAAATGAAGGCCAAAGTTTCACACTCTGGCATCCAACTGCTAAACAAAGTCTCCTTGATGTCATCAGCTCTTCAGAGATTGTGGGAGTATCCTTTCCCCAAAATAACCATATCACATCCTTACTCATTCTTAAAGTTGTGTTTGAATGAGCCATTTTGGAAATTCTTGAGATGCTTGGTTGTGCTTTGTTTGCTCTCAAATTGGAATTAAAACCAGCGCAATGCTAGTGGAATTCTAGCTGAGACAAAAACGCCGGGACTAGACTGCCCCATTCATGGTTTTCAACCCAATTTGGCAGATTCAAGGCATTCAAATAGAACTCTGGAAAAAAATCTAAGATGAAACTAAAGCTGCAATGAATTCAGTATTGAATTTCTTCCCAGCCTCATGGGCCCAGCACTACAGCACTGAGTTTCTGTTATTTGGGTTTACCCTAATTCCTCCCCTTTCAGAGGCAACCCATTCCCATTCTGGCTTGCCATTTAAGCACTTCAATCTTCTTTGGGAATATCACACTTTTTTTCAGGGAGATCCATTGCTTATGGAGAGATTTTTCACTAGGACTGTAACAAATGGAAACCTACGTGTTGTTTTACTTTTTTAGGAGACACAATTCATTTGCTACCTTAAGAAAACAAATACTGACATACCATTTCATTTATCGAGACTTTGGAACACTGAAATCTGCTGTAACCTTTTTTTTTTTTGCCCACTTGCAGAAATATTTTGCAATACATACACCTACTCATTAGATTTTAAAAAAGTTCGCCAAACTCACCCACTCACTAGACTTAAAAAAAAAAAAATCACTTCAGTCCAAGTCCGCAACATGATAACAGGCTTTTAAACAAATAAGCACATTTCTTAAAAAGAATCCATATCTGCTAAATCACTTGTACAGAAGTGTGGTAAATCAGCCCACAGCCTAAGTGATACTTGATAGAATAGACTTGCTTGATATAAAAGCTTAAATTTCCCATATGCAGCCAGCACTAATGTTTGCAAAGCCAAGATTTGCAGTTTAACGTTTTGAATGTGCTCTCTGGTTTGACTTTCTTGCTGCTGCAAGCACCTCATGTCAGCATTCCTCAGAGGCTGCATAATGTACATATAGGCTGATCTTTAACCCCCGTGTCATCACCCAGACCAAAATCAATAGAGGGATATGACACTGGCGGCACCATTTGCCCGTGGTAGTTCAAACAGACAGATGGGCCGTGGTGTGAGTGTGGGGCCAAAGAAACTTGGAGTTGGTCGAGGGGTTTTTCTTTTTTGGAGGGTGAAATGAAGCGCTCAGAGAGTGGATGCAGAAGGAGGTAAGCTCAGTGTCAGTGTCAGCAAATCCACTGCAGGTACTGCAGTCTTTGCACCTTGAGGAATGTTGAGAAGGATGCCTGGTTTTGGGCTTTGCTGTTTTCTATCTTTTTATTGCATGTATTCCCCCAAGAGCCACATAAATATCACTCTCCCTCATGGGGTAAACCAGGTCATGAATAATAAAAGCAAAGAGCAGTTATCCTCCACAGTGCCTGTAAAATTCCATGTCCTTATCCTAAGGGACTGTGACTGTTTTTTCACAGCTTTTCCCCCGTGTTGTATGAAATGTGGTGGGACATTTGGAGCCTGTCAGCTGCTCACTTGCCAGCCTTGCAGACTGGGATGGGGCAGTGATAAACTGGATTATCTTGGATTGTAGGTGGGCAGAGCTGACACAAAATGGGACCCCCAATGGCACAGCAGTGTGTGAGATCATTCTCCAATGCTGGGCTGCAGAAGGCACCTGTTTGCCAAAATTCAGATCTTTGTGGTCCTCAAGCATCACAAGAGACACACAGGGCAAGGGTGGACACCCAGGTTTGGGTGAGTGAGGTCACTCCTGACTGGCAGCGTCCCCACAGTGCCAACCCTGGTGAAGGGAGGCTTCACTTCTGCTTGTGCCTGGGCTGTGCTGCAAAATGTTGTACTTTTCTGTGGTTGTCCTGGCTCCAAGTTTCGGCTGGATTTGAGTTCTGGGTTTGTAGCAGTGCCCTTGCCCTCATCTCAGGGGGGCTGCAGAGATGCCACAAAGCAGTGTGGTGTGTCACTGCTTGGAACGTTCCACAGTTGGAGCACTGCTGCCATTTCCATCTCTATTTCTTTTTTCATGCCCATAGTAGTCCATGACTGAAAATCAGACAGACACGTTCAACTGTGAAAATAAAAATGTTTTTAGCTAACATTTTTCCAAATACCTCCTGCCCCCCAATCAGTCTATAACTCTTTATAATGCAGCTTAGTTAATAATTCCCTCTCATTTTATACTAGCACAACACCTCAGAAAGATGGGTTGAAAAAGGCAGGCTGTGCTTTAGGAATAGACCACTATTCCCAGGCAAACTGATCTTAACAAAAATATTGTAATGAAATCAATATGTATTATTACACATAATGAAGCAAAATGTATATTTTTACATACTAACTCTATTTGCTTTTACTCTTTACATGTAGTCATAAAAATATTTATTTTTGTGCTTAGAATAACAAAATGAAAGCTCAGTGTTCAGGCGCTATCTGGCTGGCACTTATTATTTCCATATGTTAGGGCAACAACCAGATTGCTCTGCCAGTTAATTCTGTGACTTTTTCTCCACCTTTTCATCTGATCCAGCAAAGATTATTTTCTTTGCAGCTATTATTGCAAAGAGGTGACCGATTGCCACCGGTCAGAGAGTTAAAAATGAAAGGATCAATTAAGTTTATTCTTCTGGTGAGAAAATATGCACATTTTCTCAGAACATTAAATTCCATCTGAGGAACAGAGATGAGGAATTAAGATGCTTTCAATACTTTAAACAAGTCTCCCTGTTTTCAATAGCAATGCTGTATTTGGATTTAACTCTGGTGAGAAGAGCACTCCCAGCTCTGCTCACTGCAAGTGATGGCAAAATGTCCTGTGGAGTCGAATGGAGCAGAGATCAAAGACAGCAGGGCAAGCCTGGAAGATGAACCTGATTGAGATGAAGATGTCCCTGCTCATGGCAGGGGGGCTGGATTAGACAACCTTTAAAATTCCCTTCCAACTTTGTGATTCTGTGAAGTTGGTAAGACAGTGCTTTTTATCCCTGACAAATCCATACATGCAGTGTATGTATGTGCAAGGTGGTGCTGCACTGGTTTGTCTGAATGCACCACCAATCTGTGCAAGGATTTGGAGGTGCACTGCCTCCAACAACCTCAGCAAGTTCATTTGGAGCCAGGAGCAGGTTCTGCAGAGCAGCTCAAGGAAGGAGGGACATATGGTCAGAGCGCACTTCTCCTCCTCCTGGGGCACAGATATCACACTGCAGCTCTGTCCATGCGCTTGCGGCCTGTCAGGAACATATATCTGATACACTATCCACAAAAATTAGTAACTCAGGGAGTGGGTCTCCATCAGCCCTGCAGGTGCAGCTGACCACAGCTAGTAGAAGCTGCAGAAATATGCCTGAAGCTCAGTCACAGCCCCATCCTGGCAAGATCGGTTTGCACTGAGACTGAGCTCAGATGCTTACCACACCTTGTACTACCAGGACAAGCCTTGATCAATATTTAAGTCTGAAGTCTGAAGCCCTTATTTCTCTTCTTGACACCTCTGATATGTCCCCACAGCAGCTCCTGGAATGCTTCTCATCTTCCATGATCAGGAGAGCCCATGCTTGCCTTACTGCCTGCTGGGATGAGGTGTGGCCAGGCAGCAGTGCTCAGCACCGTGGGCTCTCCATGGGCTGGAAAGAGCCCTGGTGGGCACTGGCCAGACCCCTGAGCCAGTGTTTGAGGGTCACAGCTATGGGACACACGGCTGTGGAACTCATGGCTATAGGATCATACTTCCCCAATCCCAGTCATCATCCTGGGAAGTTTGCTGGAGAGTTGGTGCAGAGAAATCAACAATGTCAGGGTTTTGTACATGTGGTTATGGAGCAAGGGAAAAGGCCAATTTCAGATTTCCCAGACCTCCATACGGAGACTCCTCTCAACACTGCCAGGGGTACAGGAGCCAAGCAGGGCAGCCCAGCTGGGATGGGCTAACCCTAACACCAACTGCAGCAGAAATCACCTCTTCAGTGCCTCTACAGCACAAATCCCGAGGACATATGGAGCAAGCTGGAGTCAGCAGGCGAGAAAAGGAAATACTGGGGAGGGAGTTCATGGGAAACAGAGTAAGAAAAATGCTTCCCTTGGAAAGGTGTTGTAACAGAGATCCCTTGGAAAGGTGTTGTAACAAAGATAAAATGCTTCAGATGTCAATGGGATACCACAGGATCCCAGAAAAACCACACAGCTTCTCTGCTGCAGAGCTGTTCATTCACAAAATAGTTTTTCTTCCTCATATTCAGGTTATTACAGATAGTTTCTGTTCTGCCAGAGCTCCACTGACCAGCAGTGTGAGACTTTTCATAGCTACAGCTGCTCAGGCAGAATCAGGCACCTCAGCATAAAGAAACCTTCTGTACATATTTCCATCCCTTCCCCTGACAGAGTAACTGGAGCAGTATAAGCAACTTTATATTGACATAATTCAACCCCATTGGGGGTGTTATATCATGTTAGAGAGATTTAGATGGTTAATGTGATAAAACTTGTGAATAGAGAAGCTGGTAGGATCATGAATTAGTTTTTTTACTCCTTGCACTCTACATGACTCACAGTAACTCAAACTTGTAAGAATAACAGTGTATAAATTGGCCAGAACTAAGCCCTTTTGCCAAGACAGATGAGTTTTTAACTACCTGCATGCTCAAATCTTCCACAGACACAGAAATCTTACACAAGGGTAACAGGTTTGCTCCTAAGTAACATATTATCTAAGAAAAGCACCACATATATGCCAAACTTTCCAAAGGAAACCAGTGATTCTGGATTCTTTTATACCTAAATGCCAGTCCTGAGAAAACTTATAAGGTATCTTAAATGGGAACTGCTCTTTGTAAGGAAAATAATGATAAGGATGCAATCTCTGAAAGATACAGATTGTTCTGCAGAGGGCTGTTTTCTTATCTTCAGGACATTCTTGGGGAAGAGAAAAGAGTCAAAAAAAGCGCTGAGGAAGAAGGAAAGAGATCTAACTACCAATGGGGAATGATGAACAGAAAGGGTGAGAAAGGACAGTCTTGGAAAGGGGCTAGAAAGTAAAAGACAACAAAGGAGGGGAAAAACTGAGGGAGGTGAGGGGGAGGGGGTAGGGAGAGGAGAATGTGTGAAACAAAAGTGAAAGAAAGGGAAGAAGAAATGAAAGTGAGAAGGGAAGAAAAGCCACAATCGAGGGCTGAGATGAGTATGTTCAGTTCCTATTTTATTTATACATTTATATTCCAGTCAGTGTTTAGTAGGTGTCCCTAAAGGCTGTGATTTATTATAATTTTTCCCTTTCAGCCCTGTGGAGGAAGGGGCAAAGGCCAGGAGGGGGCTGGATTCTTTGCCTAGGGCACGGCTGCTCCTTAGGCTGGCCCTGAATTCAGAGAAGTGCTAATGCTCCCTGGAGCTGGAATGCAATTAATTTTCCGCGGCACAATGTTCCAGAGAGAGCATATTTGGGGAGGCTCAGGTTTGTGATTACAGGCTACCCTCGGCCTATCTGTGCAAATTGGAGCTGCGACACCAGCTCTCCACGCTGGGTTATTATTTCACACATCTGGATTTTTGACCTGAGAATGTTTGTTTGCTCGGCATTTCTGCAGGCAAAGAGGGCGAGCACCTCACTTTACCCACGTAAATGGTCAGTTCAGCTGCTGGCCAGAGTCCGCTCGAGTCGGCAGCAAAATCTTCTCTAACTTATCTCTGGATGCCCTTTATTTATTTTTTTTTTTTATTTTAAATTAAACTTTGTAAAGGTCAAATTTGGGGATTTTTTTAATAGCAAACACTGAGCAGAGACACTGGATGATTTAGAATAATCAGTTTAAGACCACATGTGACATGTTGCTGTAGCAGCATACTTTTTTCCATGACAGCTTGTTGTGTGTCACAGGGACATTTGTCACTGATCACTCAATTATCCACAAATTACAACTTAACTTCATTTACACCATTTCCTTGTAAAAGCCAGGGCAGGCCCCTGAAGCCAACAGGCCCCATCTCCTGTCATACCACTGCAATCAGTAGATTATTGAAAGCCAAGAATTTAACTCACACTTATAAATATTTTTGCTTTAAAAGACTTTCCTCCTATCTTGTAGTAATGGCAATGCTTTTTGGCTGCTATGCTCTTCAGAAAGCTTCAGAATTTTCTCATTAAAAAGCCTCATATTTTTTTTATCAGTGACCAGAATTTTCTGAGGGGAATTTAAAAAATAATAAAAAAAAAAAGACAAACATTTTTTCCTGTGCATCATTTAAGCTTTCTCTCTGACAGTGGAAATCTGTCCTTGGACACATCTACCACCTGAGCTGCCAGTGCAGCTCCTCCACAGCTGCTGGGGGAAGCACAAGGGCATGGGATGGGGACAAGATCGTCTCAGGTAGTGCAGAATGTCTTCTTACCTGGCTTATTTGTGGTGGCACTTTTAGGACATCTAGGGCTAAGAGACTCACAGGTGGGTTTGGGCTGTGCTTTATGCTCTGGTTAGAGCATGTTTTGAGGTTCCTGGAAACCTCAAGCAGATGGGCTGACATTTCCAGAGCTTTTTTTGCATATTCTTTGACTGCATCATGTTATAAATGAAATAAAACAGCTCAGTCTTAAAACATATTAAAAAGTACAGGCCTGCACCTCTTTCCCAGGGCAAGAGGGCAAGTAAAGCCTTGCATTGACTCCTTTTAGTGAGGGTAGTCCCTCTGAAGAAGGAGCAATGCCCTTTTTTGGGCAGCCTGGCCCAAAACCTCTCTGAAGCAGTAACTAACAAGTTGTTACCTCCATACACCTATACCACCTTTTGCTGACTCAATTAGAAAAAGAAGAAATGATTGACCACAGCAGGACTCAGTCCAATCCAACCTCCATTGTTCAATAAATAATTGAAAATGGTTGTACCAGGGAAGCATGACTTCATGGTGTTTGAATAAGATACATTACCCTGTGGAGGCTGATGGAATGAAGATAAAATATACTGAATACTTATATATTTAGGCCATTGTTTGGTGGGTGAAATAAGATTTCCTTGTGAGTCACTGACTTTGCTTGTGGATCAATATTGTGGCACAGAGGCAATAACTGCACAATAGTGCAGCTTCCCCCTGGTTGAGAGGCAATAACTGCACATAGTGCAGCTTTCCCCCTGGTTGAGAGGCAATAACTGCACATAGTGCAGCTTTTCCCCTGGTTGACTCCTCAGGAGAGAGGATTTAAATAATCTCTTTGCTGGCATGAGCACTCTGACAAGAGAAGAAGCTCCTGAACTGCTCTCCCTGAGTGCAAACACCCTTTTGAGGGAGGTGCTGCAGAAGCCAGGGGCTGAGTTTGGGGAAGGACGGGAAAAGCACCCTCATCTGGGAAGCTGGAGGGCCCCTGCTCTCTGCTAAGCGATTCCAGAGCACAGCTGGTGCCCACAGGGACACCCTCTGCTCCTTCTGCCCCCAGGTATTACAGGCACAGGCAGGGCTGCAGCCCCAGGTCGGGGCTGTTGTCCTCTGCTCTCTCTACTGGAGCTCTTTAAATGGGGGACAGAAGAAATTGTCTCTCAAATCCAAATGGTGGGAGGCTTTGCAACTTGGGAAATCCAGCCTGAGCCCTCCCAACCATCTCAACCACTGTGAGAAGGACAGGTGCTGGATGGAGACACATTCCTGTGTTGTCCCAGCAGTGTGCTGCAGCTCCCAAGGGTGCAAAACTCTTTAGACAACTGCTGGACAAGCAAACCTCTTTTTCTCCCTTCCCCCCCCCCGCCCGATTGAAGCCAAAAGGCAGTGAGGGTGGGTGAGCCAGCCCCAACCCTCACCATTTTCATTATGGAGTAAGAGCTTTTCCACACTGCCGTGTGGAGGTTCTGCAGCTTCTAGCCCAGGAAGGAGTTAGACCTTACCTGTGCCTCGGTTGCATTTGGCAGCCTGGCAATGCCCATCGCCACACCTGAGCTGTTCCTGACCTAACATGAGCACTCTGTGGGAGGCAGATGAGCCAGAGAGGAGGTTTGGGGCTGGCTCTGGGGAGGAAGGGTGAATAATTGCTGACACACAGCTCTTTTCTCTCTCTCAGCTTGGGTTTTGGGCATGAAGGTACCCAGTGCATGGTATCATCTGAAGGGTGAGTGCAACAGCTTTGAAAGAAGCAAGGGAAGTCAGGCAGGGAGCCTCCATAAATCTATCAGAAAGTTAAATACTGTAAAATCTCCATGTTGTTTACCAGCTGTGCCTACAATGAAGACAGAAATAATCCTGGTAAACATGACCTTTGATCAGCAAGGTGGAGAAATTAGGTCAAGCAGGTTTTTGCTTAGCTGAAACCATAAGCTGGGGATGAAGAGAAATAAAATTCTCTTCCAAAAAATGTATTAGTCTGAGAGCTCCACAGAAAACTGCTGTTCAGCAGCCTGAGGCTGATTTGCTGCTCTTGCAAACCTTCCTTGCATCGAGCACTGAATGCAGAGGGCAAAGGAACATGTGCGCACAGCACAGGAGCAATTGCCTGCTCCATGAGCTGGGTTTTGATGTTTAAATCACATTACAGGGCATGCTCTGGCAGGGCTTTCTGCATGACCTCTGGGAAACCCTTCTGTTGGCTCAGACTCGCTTATCTCCACCTGCTGAACAGGGCACAGTCCCTCCTGCCCCACGGCCATGACACAGCCGTGCCCGGGGCACATTTTGCAGATGGGAGGTGTTTCAGTGCTGGCACAGGAGCTGCACACCCAGGCCAGTGTGTGATGTCACCTCTGCTTTGCACAAGGGTCACAGAATTGCAGTGGGGCTCCTCCTGAGCGTGGTCTGTGCACCTCAGCCGTGTCCAGGCCAAGCACAGAGCCAGGGCTCTCCTCCAGGCAGTGAGGGTGTGCATCCCACTGTGCTTTGGAGGGAAAAAAGGTTAGCTCTGTGAAAACAGACCCTGGTTCACTTTTTTACAGCAGACATGTCCTCCTGAGACGGGCCATGAGTTCTGCAGTGTCCTGTTAGGATCCTGTGCTCAGCATGAGGTCATGGTGGGCCTTGGTGCCTTCCAAACGCTCTCTGAGCACTGCTGAGATTCAGGCTGCCCCAAGGGGAATCTAGGCTGAGCATGCTTGTCTATAACTAATGGATAAAGGGATCCTCAGGAGAACTTGTCGTATGGAAAATATGCCACTTCAGAAAAGGCAAATAAATAGTTGGTCAGCATTTTTGGATGGGGCAGGAAGTCCCATGGGGGTGAAGTCCCCTCCACCCTCATCCCTGGACCCATATGTGGGGCCACAACCTGAGCAAAGACATCCCAGTCTGAAACAGGTGAAGAAGAGCTCTCTTCCTCCCTGGATATGATTTTACATTCAATGACAAAATTTGCCAGGCTCCAGGCTTCCCTGCAAGCAGCAGTTTAGCAGGGTCCACAGGCATGTGAGCACTCAGGGGGTTAAATCAGCAAATGGGTGACATGATTTTATGCCTGTGGGTGGTTTGTTCCAAAGATCAGCTGCTCTCAAAGCAAAAGCAAACTCCCAGTGTTTATTATGAGTCACTTAAGCAAGCAAATTATTAGTAGGATCTCATCTGTGGTTATGCGAGTTGGGACCTGAGGCGAAGGTTAATTATTTTTCAGCCCCCCAAGAAAAAAAAAAAAGGAAAAAGTTGCTTTAGCAACTGCCATGGGATGATGCTCCCTGCACCTATCCACGAGCACTCAGCCTGGGCGTCCCTGGGTGCTCCTGGAGCTCTCAGTGCTGCCAAGTTACAGAGGATGTGGATCCAATTTTGCTCACCGAGGGCTCAGCCCCAAAGCCTGACATCCCGGAGAGCCTTTTCATTAACTCAAGGGGCCCACGGCCGGGCTCTGTGTGAATGGCCGGGATCTGCAGTGGGCAGCAATGGCCTGTGCACAAAGCCTGCCCTCCCACTGCCCTCCTGCTGCCCCTGACCTCCCGCCGGAGCTTGTCACCGCCGCCACCAACCCTTCAGAGTCCCCTGGCCCGGCGGGATGGATGGCTGGGAATTAGGAATTGGGAATTGTGTGAGCTTTTTCTCAGGGCAGCACCTTGTGCACAACCAGCGCTGCGGTGCTGGAGTCTGCCCAGGGATCAGGAGCACAAAAGCAGATTGGGGGCTCAGAGGGCATGGTGGGGCATTTCCTTCCCTGACTCCTGCTAGGAGCATATTTCATCCCGTGAGAGGGTCTTCTCCATTGAAAGGAAAGAAAGAAATAACCCCCTGAGGAGCGAGCCTATTCCCATCTCGTGCTGGGGGCTGCAGGAGCAGGGTGCCCAGGAGCCTTTCCTGTCCCCAGCCCTGAGGTGTGTCCATGGGGTGTGCCCAGTGTCCCTGCAGACCCTGGCACAGCAGAGTCCTGGCTGCTCGGAGCTGCTGCTGAAGCTCCTCCTGATGCTGCCCAGGCTCTAAAGGGACAGATGCTCTTGTGGGGGGAAGGTGACACTGAGACCCCACCCCAGGGCTGCCCCAAGGCTTCTCAGCCAGCAGTGTGACCAGCATGGGCAGGAGAAGGGTGCTCTGCAGGCACAGATGTAGGGTTTAAACACCCCTCCAAGGTCTAGGGGGAAACTGAGTCTTGTCAGCTGTTTCTGGAGGGGCAGAGAGGCTGTGGGGTTGGGCTGAGTGAGGGTACCAAGACAGAGAGAAGAAGGACGAGGCCCCATGAGCGCACCCCACTGCAGAAGAGCTCATGTTTGATAGAACTGCCCAGACTGTGCAAGTTCTCCCAGCGCAGTGATTACCCTCAGTGCTCAGTAAATAAACAACAATAAAACAATGTAGATGTTTGCTGCATAAGGTAATAGAGTGTAGGTCCTTGGAGTCAAATCTGGAAGCAGTTTAACAAGGCTCCTCGGAGTGGTGGCTCTGTGTTGCTCTCTGTTTGCAGAGCACCATGGTGCTATTCACATGATTTTTAATGCAATAAAATTACACAATAATGCAATACAATAATAATAAATTAGAACAGAGACAGTTCTCAGACATACCAAATGAGGAAAGGCAAGGTTTCACTCTTGCAATCCCAGCTCATTCCATAACTCTAGGCAAATTACTAGACTTTTAAAAGCAGTCTTGCTAATTTTTTTCTTTCTTTCAGTGGGCCTTTTAAAGCCACTCTGGAGCCACAGTTCTCTTTGGGAAAACAGCATCTTAGCATCCCTGTGCTTTGCTTCCCTCATTAGTGAGTGCTGCAGAGGGAATTATAACTTTACCAATGCACATGAGAGAATCACACACTGTGCTGATAAGTGTGATATTAAATTGGGGCTTTGCAAGTCATTTTCCCAAGGTCCAGCAGGGACCCCTCAGCAGCAAATAGGTGCTGTCTGTGTCCTGGGAGACAAGACAGGAGATGTGAACTCCTGAGAGCACAAACCTGGTGAGGAGCTGCCAAAATGTGCCTGCAGCCCAGCAGCCCTTGGAACTCCTCGTCCCAGAGAGTTGTTTTTCCTGCTTGGCCTCTGCCAGCAGTGGGAACTCCTCGATGCCATTCCCCAGAGCAGTGGGGAACCTGTCAGCTCACAATCCGGGTACCACGGTCTTCACATCCAGAGAGATGCTCCCCCACCCTCCCTCCTTTCCTGCTCCCTAAAATGTCTCTATCACAAGGAAAAGCAGTTTGGCCCATCAGCAGTCATGTTCAAATTCCAAGGCTAAGCACGGAGCCTGGGAGAGAGAGAGGGGGGCAAAAAAAAAAAAAAAATCAGGTGCTTCTCAAAAACAATCAACCTGATTCACATGCAGCTCAGCAGCTTTTTTGATGGCTCAATTCCAGATTTCACAGCTATTCAATAGTTCTCTTGTGTAGCTGATCCTTGTCTTAGAATTCAGCACAACTCAATCCATTTTCCCTTTTCTTTCTATAAACACCCCCCCTCCTCCTCTTCCCCTCCCTTCATTTTCTTGATTTACATCTCTAGGGAGATGGGAATGTGAGGGAGAAGCTTGTAGCCTTCCTTCCTGGGGGGCCTTGAACTGGTGTCCCCTGTCTCAGGTTCCCATTGTCCGCGCTGCACAAGCCGCAGCCCCTCTGCGCTCCGGCCCTACTCAATTGGAATTTAAATGCTTCATGATTGTTGTCTCACAGAATAGGAAAGTGCTGCATTAAAGAGTAAATTACAGCAGACAAGTAACTGCCTTGGGAAGGAGTGTGAAAGGAGAGATGAGACCAGCACAATGCCCGCTTGCAAAAGAGGTTTTTTCCAAAGATGAAACAATCTTCCTGGTTCAGTCTCCTAAGGATAAATATGATGTGGACAGCGTAGATATGAGGTTTTTTTCAGGGAGGAGAAGTGCAGCCTGCTCGGGCTGGATCAGGCCCACAATGTGCAGCTTGGACACAGATAGGAATTGTGTCCTGGAGCTGAGAGCGTGGCTGGGTCTGGGCTTGACATCTGGTGCCTTACATGGGCTAAATCCGGGCAGTCTAGCTGTGATCCAAAGCACTGAGCAACCTGCAAGGAAATGAAGATATTTACTAATTTCCTTGCTTTTGCTGCTTTATAAGCACAGGCAGAGTTATGAGTTTGCTCGTGGTATCTCCCATTAACGGTGAGACCACCCCAGAGATCATCATCCTCTCCTTAGCCACACTGGTGATTTGTTGTTGTTGTCTGGTGAGACAACTAATTTATTGTCTTAATACTCTTGTTGTAGCACTGGGACCCCTTCTCCCTTCCCTCTGCTATATCTGCCCCAAATCTACTTCTGCTTAGTCCAGCCTCCACCTTAGCCACCACTGGGACAGGCACAGCAGATCCTGAGATGCTTTTCCAGGTGAGATCTCTGTGAGACCAAGATGCTGAGCTGACTCAGCATGGAGCTAGCAATACCCATAGCAAAGAATTATTTTTCTTGCCTGAAGGGTAAAATGTTCTCTGGTGGTGGTAGAAAGCATCCTGTGATGTCTTCTGAGTTATAAGGACTCTTATATTGCTCATCTGTGTAAAATGGTGTTTCTCCAGCAGGAGTGGCAGAAAAGAAAGGCTTTGACACTTGGGGAAAGCCCAGGGAACTGTTAAAATTATGATTAGCATTCATCCAGAGCATCTGAGGGAGAAACAAAAATGAATTAGTCTCAGTGGCTGAGCCACAGTGCCAAGATCAGAACAGAGACCAGCCACACAGAAAGGGAGCAGAATTCAAGTATTTACCCTTGAGAGATATCGATGACATCTGTCTCCTTAACATTTTGGTCACCTTTGCAGAGCCTGTCATATTAATAGAGGATTCATGAATTAAACCAGCCAGGTGGTGGAAAGCATAGGTCACAGAAGCCCTAGGAAAAGCATCAAAAAATGGCATGTTCACTGAGACAAGAGAAAAAAAAGATCAGGAGAGTTTCTCTCCCCTTTGCTCAACAGCATATGCCTTTCAAACTGTTCATTGGAATAAGGTGCCATGGACACACAGGAAAATAATGCACAAATATGATTAAAAAATGAAAAAACCCCAATGTGCACACACACAGAGGCAAGCAGGCACACAGTCCTTCCTACTCCAAGATCACAGTGTCGGCTTTCCCTGTGCCGGCTCCGAGTGGCTCCTGTTTAATTACTCCTCTGGAGCTGCTGGAGCAAAGGCTGTGCCAACAATTCTCCTTCTTTTTTCCGTTTGAAACTACATGTGAGAAATGCCCCTTGGCTCAATGTTGAAAGTTAATGTCTCACTGCTGAAATACATTTTTGTTAGGTTGCTGTGTTTTTTTATTTAGTGATCGTTCTGAAATGAGGCTTTTAAAACAGCCTTCACCAGGACTCGGATACTTCTCCTTGCCTTTGCATGCTGTGAACCCCAAAATTGTGAAAAAGTGGCTCAAGGAATGGACAGAGCTTGCTGTTCCCAGTGGCAATATTCTGTATTTCCTTCAGAAGTGGGTCTACTTTCAGAGCCCACAACCAGGCACTCTGCAAAGCACATCGAGATTTGCTGAAGTCCCAAGGAAGTGTCAGCATTTTGTCCTTCTAAACCCAGCTCTACATGTAAGTTTCACAGGCAGGGAATAATTCTTAAAAAATGCCTTTTTCTAATCAGGTGTTCTAGCTCTCTTGACTTGCCAGGCTCAACACTGTGTTGATTCAGGGCTTTGTGGCCAAAAACAAATTCCACTGAAAACAATAGGAAAACTGGGCTTGGGATCAACGCATGCACAATGTGAAATACTTGGCTCTGAGGACTTTTGAGGACACCCAGCAGGGTGTCATCAGAGCGCTGGCATCCTTTGGCAGCCTGCAGCCAGCTCGGGGCATGCCAGCATCCTTCCATGGCCATGCCTCAGAGCTGCGCCTGTGTCCCACAGCACACGGAGCTCTGCTGTGAGTGAGGGCACAGGTCAGGAAGCTCCTCAGGTGTCTGGAGAACTGTGCCTCTCCATGCCTCTCCCCGGAAGATGTGGATCAGGAAAGGAGACAGCCAGGAGAATATCTAGAGATGTGATAGATAAGTTCTGCTCTCACTCTCTTCAGGCATTTTCTCTTATCTCTCTTACTTTATTTTCTTTTCACAAGACAGCAGCCTTTGGGCTGCTCATGTATTGTCAGCAGTGCTGTGGCCACATCCTTTGGGCAGGTGACACCTGGCTGTGGTCCATGAGGGGACATTTGACAGTGCCCAGAGCCAGGACAGAGGTTGCAATCATTGAGATCCCTCTTCCTCACATGGCACAAGGGCCAAACTCCCAGGAGCAGAACCTCTAGCGCCCGTGCACCCCTTCTCGCTTGTCCTTAAATTTCCCTCACTGCCCCAAAAAGTGCCATCTCCTCTCAGGAGTGCCCTGCCTGCTGCCCTCCCCCAGTGGCCCCAGTAATGCAGGATTTTTGCCTAGGCACAGGTGCTAATTGAACCCCCTGGTGCCTCCAGATCCCTGCGAGCACCGAGAGCATTGGCAAAGAGCTGCTGCATCTTCAGGGCTGTCTGCCTCTCCCTTGCAGGCAAATGCAAACACCAGGCTCCCAAGCACCAGCCCTCACTTTGAATTTCTCTGCTTTGCCTGCTTGTCTTCCAGCTCTTTAGCATGTCTTGAATGTGGCTTATTGTCCGCTAATAAAGAAAAGAGCATTGCTCTCCAGCAATGGCAAGATCCCAGCTTTCCTGCCCTGCTGCAGAGCCAATTCCAGTCAGGCAAAGCAGCTATCATTGGAGGTTTTAAATAAACCAGCTCTCCCCTCAAAAACCCTCCTGTTATATAATGCTCTCCTTCCTCTCCTTTTAATGAAAACAACCAAGTAACTGTCTGTTTTTACTACGTTAGGGACGGATCCAGCAGCCCTCACTTGTGCATGCCTGTCTGGAAATCAGAGGGAGCTCTGCCGGCATGGGAAAGAGCTGCAGGACCACGATCAGGAGTGACTAACACGAAATAGGGCTCCCCGCTTCGGTCTGGGAGAGGCCAGAAAAACACGGGCCACAACATGGTGCACATTTTGCAAGTGACACTTGGTGTTAGCCAAAATATACATCAATACGAGGGAGGCGTGTGGTAAAAGGCACATTCCTTTACCACACTATTACTGTAATATCCCAGTGCCTCCACATTAATTTGTTCCCAGGAAATTCCATCATCACTATTTCAAGCTTGTGGCTGTTCGAGCCACTCAGGATAATGGGAAATTACTCTACTCAGGAAAATAGAATAATAAAAGCAGTGATTAAATTTGCCTTTATCCCTAGTCTGCACACCATTATCAATCTCCGATGAAATATTTTTCAGTATAGAAGGATTCTAATTATGTTCTTAATAAACTTTGAAAAATCAGCCAGAAGGGAGAGTGGGAGATTTTTTTCCTGCAAAGTCCAAAGAGTAATACTGCCTCCCAAGAAATTCCCACAATAAAATGTTTAGAAAAAAATTTATTAAAATGGATACTCTGCTCCAGAAAAGCTAAGCATGTGCACTGGGAACACCACCAGACTGAATCAGACCTGGCTGTGCTAGCCCAGTGGTCAGGGTATCTGGCCATTGTGTCCAGTGCAACCAGCACTGATTGCTCCTAAAGAAAGCAATTTTGGACTGACCTGCTGTGGAAAAAACGTCCTTCTCAGCTTGGTAATTACACCTTCCTGAGCCTGAGGGATCATATCTCTTCCAAAACACATTGTGCATCCAGACCTTACTGCTCTAGTGGTTGTGGATGACAAGAGTCATGTCCAACACATCCACAAATGTACGCAAAAGAATTAAATTTAACACTACATAGATCTGTCAGTGTTTTTAGATGGCAGCAGTTTCACAGTTGAATAAATATCTCATTCTGTAATACCTTTTCTGATTACAAATGAAGCTACTAAGAAAATCAAGTCACTACTGCAGCCCTGTGCTGTCATCCTGTCCCAGCATGTGTCTTGAGCATCCATATATGCAATGGAGATTACCAAAGAGTCTGTTCTCACATTCCCCATGTCAGTGCGCTTATCTTTTATTTTTTAAAAACACAGCTCTTTTTGCATGGAAAAACAGAGCTGAAAACCTGTTCTGCCTTTGCCAGCTGACAAGTGAGTGATCCTTCATGAGCTCTGCTCCTGGTGGGTTTGGCAGGGTCCTGCCTTCACAGAGAGCATCACAGACCCAGGGGACAGCTCTGAGTGAAGGTGCCCGATGTGCTCGCACTGCTGATCACTGTGAGCAGAAAACCTTTGCACACGCACTGGCAGGCTGAGGATGAGTACAGGATTACAAGGTTTGCAAGGCAATTGCATCTTTTTTATTTCTAGGATTTGTGTGTGTATCAGCTTGTTAATATAAACCCTGAAAGAAGCAGTTGATAGCTGGGAAATGGGGGGATGTAGTTAGATAATAAGAGTTTCTAAGTAAGAATGTATGTATAAATCTGCTCAGTTAGTGTTTCTTTGGCTTTTGCTTTGTGCCTGGAAGGTGTGCTTTGTGTGTGTTGTATTTCCAAAACTTCCACTGTCCTGCTCTGAACTGTTGTGATGCTCCTATTCCACTACATTGATGTTTGGGAAAACAGCAGAGGAGCAGAAGAAATGGATTTATAAGGGGATGTTAAATAAATTTAAAATGCACAGCATTGGCTTCCTACTGTACTGGCAGTCAGTATGGTCCAAGAAGTTATCTGCTCGTTACTGGCACTGGGATGACTGTGGTTTCATCTGTAATTAAGATGTTCTGAATAGCTGCTTTTCTAGTGTGGCCACAGAACTAAAAACTCAGAACAGAAAATATAAGTTGGAGTTGTTCTGAAACAGAACTGGCTTTGTAGTTTTCAGATTGAAAAGAAACACTTGAAAAAAAAATTTGGATGAAATTCATCCAAAGCAGAGTCAAACTGATTCAAAATCTGACCCCAAACTAAATGTTAATTTCCTGACGTTATATTTAACCTTTAAAGTAAGGCAAACACAGGTATTCATCTAAATAACATTTCTCAAATTAGACACTTTATTTTTATTATATCTGAAAAACTATTTTTTAATTCTGTTTTTTCCAAAAGCTTTCCCAAAAGCCAAGCTATTCATTGACTCTTAACACACTGTGTTGACCTGAAGTTACAAATTGGGTCAGCCTGCAACACTTCCCTGCCCTCCTAACAAATTCCTTTGTTTAGCCATGTAGAGCATTCCCTCTCTCATCCAGTGGCGTGTGAAGGATGGACGCTGTTCCTGTCTGGGAAATGCTGTAAATTAGAGAAGTAAAACGGCACTGTGAACATGACATTTTTATGACTTAAGCCAAATACTGCTGAGCACTGTGGGAGTCTTTCCACTGATTTTGGTGCACTCTACATCAGGCTGTTATTTCAATGGCTTCACCTTTACTTTGCAAATAAACATGATGGGAACAGGGTGAGCCTCTCTGGCGAACACACCTCCATGCAAACCCTGCTCTCTATCACAGGGGTTCAGACCTTCGATTTGTTTATTTTTTACATGGCTCCTCTGTACCTGCCTTTTCCCCTCTCTTAGCAGTCACTGCTTGAGCAGAGCTTCACAAACATCAGGAGCAGCTCCAGCCCCCCAGGCAGTGCTGTCCCATCTTCCCAGCCATGGCCCTGGCTGTGAGACAAGAGGTCCCACCAGCATTGCAGGACCCCACATATTCTACATAGAAAAGCCTTCCTGGGCTCATGCCGTGCTTTTGCCACCCCTCATGCTCATTTTTCACCTTAGTGCAGCAGTGTCCGCATTAAAACTCCGTTATTGCCACAGGTGCACAGCTTAGGAGGAAGCTGGGGTGCAGAGGTGACCTGGCTTGTCTGGGCTGGTGAAGGAAGCTGCAATCAGAAACACGAATAATTGAGGTCAGCTTTCCTGTCAGTTTTTTATCACAAGGCCTGAACAAAGCCCAGCCAGCCATAAGCTGGGACTGAGTTATTGCCATTGTACAAGGTATATTTGTTGGTGACTTACTGACATTTCTGCTGCAAATTTCAACACCTGAAGAAAAGGAAAAACAACCACAGAGGAGTGAGTTTCGATGCACATTCTTACTTAATACTTCTTTCCATCAAACTGTCACCAAACCCACTCTGTTCAGCACCATAAAATGGCTATTTCAACTCCTATATTACCTTTCATTTTATTCTTTTTAGTCTTTCTTCCTGTCTTCTGATTTATTGTCTTTAACCTTTGCAGACCCTTTCTGCTTAACTTAGAATATTGTATGCCCTAAATCTAAGGGTAACAAAATGGCTGGAAGTGATTTAAGAATCTGACTCATTTCATGGGATAGAAAATTGGGTCTTTTCTCTTTCCACATCAGAGGACATGCTGCTGGAGACAGACACTGAGC
Organism: Acanthiza pusilla; assembly: GCA_036630365.1. Lineage (NCBI taxonomy): Eukaryota > Metazoa > Chordata > Aves > Passeriformes > Acanthizidae > Acanthiza > Acanthiza pusilla. Next base: position 57,534,649 of record JAXCHO010000164.1, read on the forward strand.
AGTGAGGGGAGACTCATGTTTTAGGCAGGCTGGGGTCTCTGCTCTGCACAGCAAATACATTAATAACCACACAGCAACCCTGCACTACATAATGAACATGTGGAAGCACTTTTACTACTTCGATAGGATCTCTGAGCCAAGAAGAAGTTGTCTGATTTGTCAGCATCTGGGAAGCAGCTCCACTGAGACATGACTGTATTAGTCCTAGCTGTATGCAGCCTTATTAAAGACTTATGCTTTAAGTCTGCCTGTAATAAAAACCTGCTCTGGTAGGAGCTGGGCTTCCTTACCTTACATAACTCACCTACTTTTAACGGAGGGTTAGTAACGTTTGATAATGAACTGATGAAACACTTCAAGCTCTTAATTCACCTGCATATTTTTCATTGATGCATATGACTTAGCTGAGTTTTCTAAAACCCAAGCAGTCGTGGTCTCTGCCAGGAAGATCAAATGAAAGCCACTGGCAAACCATGGTGTGGCCACAGCAGAGAGGCAGAGATGAGAGACCAGCAGCCCTCCCTGAAGGGGCCTTATGATGAACGCTCTTCTCAGGAGAAAGAAGCCTGGAAGATAAGTGGTATCCAAGACCCAGAGGGCATTACTAATAGGGTGTTTTGGGTATCTGACTATCAGGTGGTTGCCTGCTTTCCCCAGCAGCATTTGAAATCCATGGGCTATCGTTGGAGGCAGAAGCACTAAGCCATCTCTGACATCCTGGCTGGCTTTATATCTGGTATGTAGAACCCCACACTGTAGTGGAGCTGCACTGATTTATATTTACTAGAAATACAGTTTGAGACTGTGCTGTGGAAGCCAGGTCTGATACACGTTGGTTTGGCTAAGAGTTATTATTCCTCCGACACGGCTTGCTGCCTGGATTTACTTCTTCCCAAAACTCACGTGTTCTTGATTTGTATTCCATGGCCAACCTGGTCTCAATCACTCAAGGCCAAAACCAAGATTAGAAAGATTGACGTCTGCTAATGTCTGCCTGGTGGTTTTTCTGGAGTGCTTTATCAACTCTGTCACAACCAATAATAGGAAGGAGAGGATTCCTAAAGGTCTTGGAGCTCCTGTGAACCTAATTCCCCTTGGCCGACTGCTGTGGCCATTTCCCCATGCCACAATCACCTCTGCCGTGCCAAGGGCTGGCCAAGGGGTCCACTTTCCCCTCCTTACTCCTGAGCAGCTGCTGCAGAGAGCTGCTGGAGCTGTGGTTCAGAGGCTGGAGATTAATGCCAGTTTCTCAGCCAACGAGCGCCCGCCATTCACATTCAAATATCGCATTGCTCCTCAGACGACAAGAGACACAGGGGGAAATGCTGAGGACCCTTGTGGCAGTGTCTGCCGGAGTCTTGTTTGTGCAAAGTTTGCCAACAACAGCCCTCATGGGGACTATGGAGGGGTTTTTCCCTCTGGGGATTAGTTCTGAGATTCTGTGGGGAAAACAACCTCTCTCCCCTCCCCCTGTGTGATGCCCCTCGAGGCTTGGAGACTTCTCAGGTATTTGGCATGGTGTAAGGAGACATTCCCTCCCAACATGCTGGATTTGTCAAAATGTGCCTGGCAGGCCAGCAGAGCTGGTTTTCTCTGCTCAGAGAGAGGTGCTGTGCATGGCAGGAGGTCAGACAAAGCAGATGGCCAGATATGGACGACCAATGTCAAGGCACGAGCCTGGCAGGACAAATTTAATTAGGAGAATTTGGGCATCAACTAGAAAGAGGACAATGGGGAATACCACTCAGAAACCCTCAAATGTGCTTTTTCTTTAGAGGTCTTCACTTCTCTCTCCCTTTCTCAGGCTTGCTTTTAGCCTGCTCTGCCCAGTCAGAGGACAGAGGGTTAGGGTTAGGGTTAGGTTAGGTTTGGAGAAGGGATCCTGGCCTCTGAGGACCATTGTGGCTTCCCAGATTACAGGGGTTCAGGGTTTAGTTCCAGGCTAAATGCAAGCTTTGCCACAGAGGTGGGTATCTGGGGGAAGTTTTGGGGGCTTGGGACTCTCCCAGGAGGCATAACCACTAGAAGAAGGTCCTGGAGCAGACACAGGATGCATGAGCTAAAACCACGACCCTTCCCCAAAGGGGTTAGGCACCAAAAGCTGCCTAGAGACCGTACAGAACCACAAATAGGCAGCCAGGTGAGGGGATGTTGCCCTTCTAGGGTAGGGAGGCATGGGGTAGGGACTTCCATCAGTGTCACCATCATGCTTTGTTCCCAGGGGGGCACAGAGCAGCTCGCTGTGGCTGACTTAGCAACCTGCAACCGAACAAAGGCTGCTCTCTTCCCACCTCCTTCTGTCTGCAACACTTAGAGATGCAAAAATGAGCCCCTGTCTTTTATGATAAAAGGAATATCAGCTTTCACTGCTTTTTGCCTCCTGTTGTCAGAAATCAGGTCAAGGGGCTGGGTTAAACAATTCCTGTCCAGCCCTTCCTCCAAGGTAACTGTAACTTAACTCTCTTGCTTTACATTGTGCTGCATTTTCTCAGGTTAATTTTCGTGGAGGGGAGGAGGACACAGAAGCTGCTTGGCCATGCTGGATGACAGTTTATGCCTGCCTCACAGCTTTATTTTAACTCTGGCTTGCCATCCTGTGTCTAAGTTATTACATCTCAGGTTGATGCTGGCAGAAAATAATATCCAGATTTTTACAAGTCATGTAAATGACTTCTAATTCACTTGAGAGTTCCCGTACTTGCGAAGACCACTCCACCAGTTATTGTTTTGGAGTGTTATATCCAACTGTGAGCCACACAGGAACAGTGAAAATCAGCTCAAAAGACAAGATTTCTGTTTATTTTTCCTTCATCCCCAGAATCTGTTTAACCTGTGTGAGACTAAATCTGTGTCTGATCCAAGCAGTCACCCCTCTCTGTAGGCTGCAGCCAATCCCCTGAACCTTTGTAACTCAAAGTGGGGGAACATGAGTCCAGTCATACTCATTTATTTAATTTGTAAAAAGTTAATTTTGGTTGAGATTTAGAGATGCAGGTGCTCCTTCTGCAAGTACTCATCACTTAGGGTTCCAGAACTGTCGGTAGCAAAGGTCTCTTGCCCAGTCACAGGTTCAGTGCCACACCACTGAATCCCCTGGTGAGAATATAATTATTGTGGCAGTCACGGAAAGGACAACTCCCAGGCATCTCATTCATCCCTGCACTGGCAAGGCACCCCAGATGCTTTGAAGCTGAGATGGAAGTGCTGGGCTCAGTTACTGTTTCTGTGAGAGGTGCTAAGCAATACCAAGAGTCTGCAGAAAGCCACTGGTAGAGTGCAAACTGCAAAACACACAGATTTTTAAAAAAATCATATCAGTACCTGTCCATGTGGCAAGAGTAAAACTGATTCCAGATCAGGGGATTATCCTATCCCCATTCTGGTGGTTTGCAGTCTTGCTGTGAACTCAAGTCTGAGTGGAAGAAAATGAAGAATCTGTGGACAAAGAAGTGAAATGTCGTTCTTCCCATCACGACGCCTAGCTGGTCCCGGATAGACAAAGCCCAAGATGTACATATTGAGATTGCATTTCTCTTATCTGCGATCAGGCATTGCCGGAAACAGAACTTGTGAAACAACAGCGCGAGAATAACAATTTTCACTGGTGGGAAACAAGCTGTTCTTGGAGTGTACAGGGGGTTTGACAGTCTCATCAACAGAGTCTGTTACAGACTCTGCCCAATTCCTCCTGCACTCAGCCCAGGCCCACTGTGGGACCTGGCCCAAGCTCAGTGGTGGGGAAGAGCCTCCACATGCCTCACAATTCCACCAGATGCATATCTGCATCTTCAGGCACCTAAACATTAGCACTCTGGCTATGCTCCATGCCTCGTTTTCAAGTGTGACAAATGGACCATCCCATCCCTGGGCTGATGAAGGGAAAAATGTGTTGAAGGCCAGAAGGTGACCAGATGCTTTGGTGACAGAGACAGCACTGAGGGCCTTGGGTGCTGAAGGAGTCATCAAGGAGGGCTGGGTTTTTGTACTGGTCCTGTGAGATGGGGCAGACCCTTTCAGTCACAAAGCAAAGTGGCCAGGGTGTGCTGCACACAGAATGCTAAACTGAGCCCAAGGTGATGACAGCAGCACCACAATCTCTCCCAAAATCCAGTACCAATTTCTGTGCCCCGCAGCTCCCTCCCAGGGGGCTGAGGAAGGATGTCAGCAGGTGTTTTCCTGTGCCCCTGCGCTGTGCCAGAATCTCTGCCTGTTTGCCCGGAGCTGCAGCAGCGAGAGCTCTGTGTCCTCACCTCCCACCACTCCTGCCTTGCAGTGCTGAGCACAAACCACATTTTCCCCCAGCAGACTGACAGTAGAAACCTGGATATGTACAGGGTCCCTGCAGTATCATTTGGGTCTCTATTAACTTCATGTTCTTTGCCACAACACTGGGACGGTTGCCTGTCTGGGTTTGATCCATGCTGCTGTTTTCCTGGATCACATCAGCAGCAGCATTTCCAAAGCACCGCATTAAAAGAGCCTGAGCTGTCAGATGTGCTTGATTTACATTCAACACAACCCTGGATGGGCAGAAGGCTGTGCTTGAGCAGATCCTATTGCAATATTGGGGTCTAGGAGCGTGCAAGTGTGTGTGTGCATAAGGGTTCATGTATTTAGAGAAATAATGTTTCCTCTCCATCCCAGGCCAAGAGACTGAAATCCAAGCAAGCCGAAACTTCTTTACCATTGACGCCATAACAACGTTTGAGGTTTCGAAAAGGAGGGGAAAAAATGTGTTGCTGCAGTAAGGGAATTGTAATAAGATCTGAGCCTTGGAATAACGTGCTCTTTAGTGAAGCGACAGCTCTGCAGCGCTTCCGCCTCCTCGAGATTTGCGAGGAGAAATGTGCCCCAAAGAATGCTAGTTATTCTGAATGGGGAGAAAACTCAGCTGAGGGTGAATGAAAGACATCCAGGAAAAACAGAGAGGCACTGCTCTGCTGTTCTCCCACCTCCCTGCCTCAGCAGAGAGAAGCGTAATGCAGGAACCTGGTGGGGCTCCTGTCAAAGCAGCCAAGAGAGCTCACAGCAGCACTTTGAAAGAGTGAGACTGCAGCACAGAGAGGGGAATAAAGTGAGTTAGGGGTTATGTAGGACCTGGCTGACCAAGAGGGGCATGGAACCCCCTTGGGAGGGACAGCAGACAGCTCTGTGCAGTGCAGTGCTCCAGCAGAGCTGACCTGGAGGGGCTGGACCTTGCACCCAGACCTCTGCTTCTCTTTCCTCCTCAATGTTAGTGCAGCCCATAGGTTTGAGAGCTCCAGTCCCACACAGCTGGGTGCTCTGTCCCTCTTGTCTCTGGCTGTAGGACCAGAGCTGTGTGTGCATGCAGGGCTGAGGTTGCTTCCCAGGGCTCAGCAGCCCCTGGATCCACTGAAGCACCACTGCAGGTGGAAGTCATGGAGGTACAAGGCAGCAGAGGAGACTCTAAATAACTTTGCAATCTCTCCTCCATGTCTGGCCAGGCGGAATATTTCGTTCAGAGCTGGTTTGCTCTGATTGCACTTCAGAGCAAAAGGCTGCAGCTGCCCTTAGTACTCATGGAGGGCAACTAAAGGCAATCTCACCTTTCCCATTCTTAAACAATCCCATGTAGACTGCAGTGCTATCCACAGGCTCAGCATCGTATATTCAGTGATGTCAAAGATGAGTTGTGACACAGGTATGATAGCTGGGGTTGTAAGAGCTAGCTCAATGAGAAATATCGGTTCAATGCTTGATTATTATGGAAGGAATAGAGGACAGAAAAGAAAGTATTCTTTTTCCTTGATCAATCCACAGTGTGCCAGCACCTTTGCACAGTGTTTGTTTCCCTGCCTCAGAAAAAAACAAACCATAGCAGAGCTGGAGAAGATACAGAGAGGGCAATAGATATTGTCAGAAGTCTGGATTAGTGTCTATGCAAAAGATAATCAGAATAGGACTCTTCATCAGGAAAAAAAAAAGACAAAACAGTCAGTGGATATGAAGTCAAAAGTGTGGTGGAGAAGATGAGGAAACTATTGTTTGTCATCCATCCCCTCCCAAAAGGGGACCACATGAAATCACCTGGGACATGTTTGAAGCAGGCTGAGGTGGTCTATCATTTGTGTGTTGTTAAATTCTGTAGTATCAGAGGACTCTGGGTGTTGATTTTTTTTTTTTTTTAAGACATTGGTCAATTTTTTGCGGGGCAGCATCATGGCAAAGAGGACTATGAAATGCCAGAGGACTTGCACTGGCTTCAGAGACTACAGATCCCTCATTGCTTGGAAAGTAAATGCTTGGAGAAAAGTATCATTGTATTTTCACCTGGTGTTTTTTTTGTTTATTTCTTGGCATATCTTGTCCAGTCCGTGACATTCTGTCAGGTCAACCTGGTTTGATCCAGTAGTGCACTCCTTGGGTAAGGACATGGAAGTCTTTGGAATCATTTTTACAGGGTAAGGTTCACATCTGTTTCTCCCAGTGCAAGTGGACACTTCTGTCTTAATTTGAGTTTGGCATAAGTATTAAAAAAAAAAATCAAATAATGTTTCTTGTCCTGATGGATATAGAGAAAAACTCAGATAGGAAGGAATAGGAAAAAGGAGGCTATGCTAATTTCTTTCATTTCAGAAACGCAGGTATCTGGGGAATGGAGCTACGCTGGTGGGAAACAGTAAAATTCCATTCTGCAGGGGTAACTCAACCAAGGTATGCCAGTAAATATTGTCAGGTAGGGTAGGGACTCCATAATTTTTCAGGGCAGTGGCCCAGCATCTAAAGGGAATGTCACAGCAGTAAGTCAGTGAATTTTCCTGAGGACCATGTGATGTGTATGACTGTGCTGTCTGGGAGCTGAGGGCTGCATCAGGGTTGAGATCTGTGTGAATTTTAGAGTTTAGCTCTAAACTGAGATTCTCCTGAAGTTTTATGGAAGACTTCCTGATATTATGTTACCTGTTAGAGGCATTTCAGCAGCTATTCATGCAGAAAAGAGAATTAAGAGCTGGAGTCTCCTCTGACTTATAATCAGGATGAATCCAACACTCCAAACCCAACTCGACCAGAACCACTGTGTTTTCACTTGGGAATGAGCCAGCTGCGCAGCTGAGCCATTATCTAAATGTCTGGGAGCAAGATCAGCCTGAATCTTCGAGATTACAATGAAAGCTGAATATTGAACAGAGGTTAGTCTGGATTTCATCACAAAAACATATATTTTATTAGGGCTAATCACAGAGACAGGCTGAGACCCCAGCACTTGGGACCTTGACTCTGTGGGTGCAGATGTACAAAATACGTACAGCAAGATCTGTATCAGCACAGCTCATCCCAGCATGCCAGGTCGTGTTATTGATGCAAATTGCACTGCTTGCTGATAGAGCTGTCTCTCTGATCAAAAATCCAGGAAAGGCTTAAGATACTGAATGGACACTGAGGAGAAGTTTACCCTAGCTGGATGTTGGCCATCTAAAACTGAGATGCCTGGTCCTATCTGTTCATTTTGGAGCTTTCTGCAGGCCAAAAAAAAAAAAAAAGAAAAGAAAAAAAAAAAGAAAAAAAAACATTTCTGGGAGTAATTATTTCACTTAACTTTGACAGCTGTTTTGAGATTGAATTGTTCATCTTGTGGACACTTAGGCATCTGAGACAGCAAGTTTAGGCTAGATTCCTACTTTCAGACGACTAACATTAGATAAATTCCTCACAAGAGTCCTTGAATTTTAGTTCCTTCTTCAAATCTATTGCTGACAGCTAAAATATTTCCCTGCAAACATTCATTCTTTAAGGGAAAAAAGCTCACTGTTCTAACTTAGTGGAGACTTGAGCAGATAAGGATTTGTAGAGCAAACCCTTATTAGAGTTTCAATCAAATTTTAAATAAAGTGTCTAAAGCCAGGCAGTGCTAAAATGGTAATATGCACCATTCTTTTTGCCAGTGATGGGGCATTGCACATAATAGGACTTAGTTTTCTTAAGTCCTTCCTAACTACGGTTACTGTAATATTAGGTCTCTGTTCTTTTGGGATACAAGTGAGAAAATTTAATGGAAATTCTGTAGCAATCACAGTTGCTAAATCTGAAGAAAAGTCACTGTGCCTGTGAGGGATGTGCTCACTGCTGGCCTGATCCTGCCACCCAGTGTGCATGACATTTGCCTGCTCTAATACTCCCATTAATCTCGGGGGAGCTATTTGCATGCAGAAGAATTACAAGTTCACACCAGCCTTCAGAAACATGGCAGGCGTTTGATGCACTCAGCCACTAATTCTGCCAAGGGAATTGGGACAGATCTCATAGAAAATATGGATTTTTTTCAGTACTTTGTTAATAAGTTTGTTCTCACACATTCATCTGCTACAGGTATAAATATGTACCAAGGGCTAATTCTAATGGATATTGAGATTTTTAATTAACATCTGGAAAGAATTTTGAACAATTTCTCATTGCATATATGCAATTTAGGGTGGAGGGTGTAGGAGAAAAGCTGAATTTTATTGCCCTTCTCCATGTTTAATGAGAAAATTTTGACACTAAAGCAACTGGGTGAGGAGACAAATCCTCAAAGAGTAGTTTTCTAATCAGGGCCAACAAAATCCACTCATCTACTGGTAGATGTACAAAGTATCTATATTTTGTTTATTGGCCCCTTGCAAAAACTTGTCAGGCAGGTCTGGAGTAAATAATTTGTATTTTCAAACATAACAAACTAAAAAGGCAATGTGCAGAGTTTTTTGCAAACCGCTCTATTGTACATGTGCAAACTTATAAACTTTGCTGCTCTAGAAGGGGTGTAGCAGAGGACAAAAAGTCGCCCTTTGAGTTTGGGTGGTTCTGTGAAATACATTTGAAAAAAACCCCACAATATGTCTCCTCGAGTCATAAGTCAGCGGTTGGGTGACTGGTTTGAATTAGGACAACGAACAAAGACAAACGAAACATAATCCTGCACGTCTGTACATTCTGGAGGCTTTCCTCTTTATTTGGTGTCAGTACTGAACCAAAAGTATTTAGAGAGGCAATATTATTGAACACAACAAATAGGAAGCAAAGCATAATTTTTGTTAGGGGTAAGTCATCCCTTAGGCAGAGCATTCCATCAGTCTTACTGCATTTCACTGCACTGAACTATGGTTAATTTGTGGTTGGAAAAAATAGAGGCACTGTGGTTCTTGAAAATTATATACTGTGTTTCCAGTTTAAAGAGAAAAAAAAAGGCATGTGTTGTAAATATAATTTTTTCTTTACTTTTATAAACAGAAGTCTATTTGAATACTCGGTTCAGGTTCTATTCGGCACCTAGGGTAATGTTATGTACTGTGTTATTTCACTGTCCATTTAGGGAAAATTTCTCCAGTGGGAAAAGGAAAATCAGTATGATTGAAGAACTGGCAGCTACAAGTTAACTCTGTTCTTGTGTCAAGCTCTTTACAGCGGTGACAACATTTGCTCCCTAATTGTACAACAGAAAGAACATTCTTGGTTTGAGCAATGACAATTATTAGCCATTAGAAGAAAATGCCGACATAAATGTCAGAATCTGCCATCATTTGGGATCTTCAGCTCAGAATCATAGCTTTTTCCAGAGGATACATGCCAAGCATTACAAGCTTGAGGCAGGAATTGCTTGTTAAGGTTTGTTTCTTAGGAGGTCAGGGTAAATGATCAAAATGATGGGTTTGACCTTGAGATTTCTGGCTTAGAGATTATCATTTGGGACATGTTTTTTACATAGCTGAGCCTTGACCATAGGAACTTTCTTAACAGAGATATGCAATTTGGATGTTGTTCTGTTTATATTTTGCTTTCAAAGACTGCATTTTTCTGCAAATCACTGAACCCTGAATATCACCTACTGTTCATCCAAGAGACATAATCAAGTAGTCAGAAATGAAAGATTCTCTCTTATTGCTTATGCCATGTTTTCAGAAGAGGAAAACTTCTTTTTCCAAGGGGGTGAAATGACTGTTGTCAGCTTGATTAACACGTTGGGGATCTCTCAACCTGATGGCCTGTGTTTCTGGGGACTGAACCAAGAAGTGCTGGTAGCTTGGCGTTAAAAAAGACACAGAGGTAGGAGGGGTGATGGAGGATTTTGTATAACTGGTTTCTGGACTGAGGTGGATGCTCTGAGCAAGTACAAAACTGAACTTACCTCTTCCTGCTGTCACAAATCTACACATGCAATGGCATTTTTATTTTGGGCTGTGGAGGGGTAAAATGTCTTTGCTTCCCAAAGTGACCTTGAAGCAGACATTTTAAACACGGCGTGAGCCTGTTTCGTCCAATTTTATACACCTTCTGGTTTCCCAGGGCTGCAGTAAGTGTGTCATTTTGCCTGAGGGAATGTGCACATTTTATATTGATAGGTCTGCAGCTGGGCATTGATAACAACTGTCACTGGTTCAGCCAGGGCTAGAAACAATGGGAAAAAAAAAATCTCACGATAAACTCGCAGAACTTGGATGCAATTTTGCAAGCACAAGTAGTTTTGGAACTTCAGATAAGCTTCCAAAGGTCTGGATCCAGGTCCAAACAAAACCCAAGCTCTAAAATTATGGGGCTCGTGCATCACTAACACTCATATATTTGCTTCCACTTGGAAATACTAAACATTTTATGGATTTTCGCATGCCCCACTTGGTTCTCTGAGCTGGCTGGGATTGTTAAAGTCCCTCTGCCTTTGCAACTATATAGACATCAATAAAGATGAATAAAGCTGGGCAGTCAGATTCTAATTTATGCTAATCATGTTGGATGGCTCAGGGCACTTCAGCACACATGCTTAGCCAGTGACCTTTCACACTCCCCTTTCTAGATCAAAGCACTTTATTCGACCACTTCCAAGAAAATCACAAAGACAAAATTCCCATTCAGCATGCCTTTATTAATCTACAAAGGGCCAAATCCTGATGCCTTTAATCTGCTCCTGCTCGTCGCTGCCATGATTTAAAGAGTAGAGCATTGCCATCAGAGTTCTGGCCCCAAAATCAACATGTAGAATGGCCAAATTCTCAGTAGACATAAAGACGGGACCACTGCCTTCAGACAGGATCTCTCTACTTCACAATATTTCCTTGAGGCCAAACCCTCTCTCTGTGGGATTAATAAATCCCTGATCGATCTTTTATTTTGCTGTTTTCAGCTGAAGCCTCCCTGTCTTCTTACACTGATGTTTTGCACTGGCTCTTACCCATTTTGGGCAATTGTCACTGGGTGACCCTCAGAGAGGGCTGAGCAGGTCCTCAGTGTGTGATAGGACTGAATTACACAACACAAATCTAGGCTTCTGATAATACAGATTGCTTCAAAACGAAGCACATTTATCAAATTCCTGCCAGTGTACATGTGAGAGGATCTATTTTTGCAATCTGTTCGGGTCTCTGAGTCTCGTTCTCAGGCTGTAACAGGCGAACTCCCACAAAACTCACTTCCCATTTACAACTGTGTCAAGGAGAGGAGAATCAGGGCATCTGATACACACACATCAGAATAAAAAGCATTTTCAGCAGTTGCAGATTGGTCACAATTTCAATTTTCCTCCTCCTGATTAATTTCCATACTTCTAAAAAGTCAAACTTCTGTTCACTCCTTATGGTTTATGCTTTCTTGTGTTTGATACTGCTTGAGTGCGCTTTAAAATACAAAGAAAACTCAGTTTCCTTCTCATGCTGAACTTCCTCTTCCAGCAATGTTCTCAGTCGGACTAAATCCCAATCAAAAATATGTACAAGACAACCATTTTTTAAATGTTTTCATAATTTCCAACAGCAGTTAGTAGTTGCTGCAAGGATAAAAAAGTATATTAAAAACATTGTAATTAATTTATTTCCCTAAACTGAATATCTAGTTTTCTACTAAGAACCTCTTCACAATAATCCATGCTTTCCACAGAATTGTCTCTTTTAACTAAAAACATAAACACATTTAAATAAAATTTAAAACTCAGTATTGTAACTAATATTTGGTAAAGCTGACAAAACTGATGTTTGAGCCATGCTAAAAATACCAAGATTTTCCCTAGTAAGCATACTTTTTAGGACAGTTCAAGAAATATCTCTTTTATTAATATTTCACCCAGCCCACAAAATGCCACATGAAAAGCAATTAATAGATACTGATAATTATCTGAGATTGAAATTTCTGCTTATATTACTTTTTAATGGTGGCTTTGAAATATTAAAAGCAAGGAAATGGGCAGCTCAGATGGCTGATTTATAACCCAGATATAATGCCACAGGCAGGTTTAACAAAATGAAGATGAATACATGCTTTTAATGAGCTAGGACAGAGCTAATACATTAATGAAACATCAGTTTTCAGACATCTGACCAGACAGAAGTTCCTTTCTGCTGCTAGGTTGGATCAAAGTTCAGTTGGAGGTGTTTATCACACACTTTAGAGCATTAGATAACAAAAGGAGGATGTCTTGGAGCACTACTGCCACGAGTCTGTTTGCTGCAGTGATATTCCCCTGCAGGACATCACAGACCACTGACCCCCAAAGGTGCTTGTTTTACACACTCAGAGCTCTCCTGAGGGGCCTGCCATGGCTCTGAGGGGTGTGAAAAAATAAAAATTTCCCAGACATAAATGCACACTGTTACAAGCGGTGCTGCATTAAACTGCTACAGTCACAGCGAGTCAACATATGCGCAGACATACTGAGCTGAAAGGCTGTTATTGCATCTTCAGCTCACACTCTCCGGCCTGGCTTTTGAAAACACACCCATTATGTACAAGTTTGTGCTTACATGGATTTTTGCATTATTTTGCAGCCTCTGTAGTGATCCGTCCTTCCATGGCCTCAGTCAGGATCCTCCACTTGGGGTCTGTAGGGTGCCTGCAGGACAGGGGCATGCTCTCATCTGCTTTGTGGGATCCTGCATCACGTGAGTAATGATTTTTGGTGATTTAAAACGTCCTTGAATTAGTAGATGCTGCTGCAGTCCCATTCTATCCTCATAGCAAGAGCCTCAAAAACTTTTGTCTCAAATGTGTCACCCAAAACAAAGGCCAGTGTGATGTTTTAGGAGCCCTGGCTGCTCTGAGAGTTTTGTAGGCACTGAAAAGCAGAGGGATAAGTTTAACTTTTCCCCCAAGTATGGCAGTGCTAAGAAAGAGCTATTCTGATGCAACCACACATATTTGCTATATGGCCTTGTCAAACTCCTTCTTTAGCCTGGGTCTCACTCTAATTTAGAGAGTCTTGCTGAAACTTAACTCCTATTTCTGAGCTGCTTTGAGCTCCTTGCTGCCACATAGATTGTTTTTGACAAGGCTAAAAATGACCTTGCTACTACCCTAGCTCAGGCCAAAGCGTTTGGCAGCACAAGGAAGGATTTTCAGCCCACTGGCCTGGCTTGCACAATTTGAGTGCAATTCAGTGTCTCCTGGCAGGATGCTCCCACTGCTGCCTGCCTGTGGATTTGTGCCAGCCAGAGCCTTCATTCCTCCAGAAGATGAAAGGGATCCAGGTACCAAGTAGGTGTTTCACCTCTGGAAGCCTCCTGCTGTGTTTGTTTTATTTAGAATGATTTTCTTGTTGTGGCTTATTTGCCTGCAGGACAGCATGACAATGACAATCTGTTTGGGAATGATGCAGATGAGTTAAGTTTAGTGAACTTCTGGAAATGGATCCCCAGCTCTTTGGTAGGAAGATGGGTACGAGAGGCCTTGCAGAGAGTCAGCAATAGACAACTCCCTGGCCTCAGGAAAGTGATGTTAGGCCATGGAAACCCAAAGTGGGATCTCTGCAGGAATAAGGGTGGCAGTTGTCTTCTGCACTCCTCCATCTAAATGAGAAAAACTTCAAATAAAACATCTGCAACAGAAAAAACTGGTTTGAGCAGTTTATGCTCATGTTACACTCTGGCTGCAGCAATAGTCAAAGGAGATGTCCAACAGGAGTGAAAAAGACTCTTACCTTCTCATGATTCAGGAAATCTGAACAGAGTAATTGGACAGGTGCTGCTCTTAGAGGCATTTTTCCAGTTTCTATGCCATGTTCATGTGCTCCAAAGATGCTGTGCACTCTGCAGGCCCATGTGTCCCTGGGCTTTATCTAACATCTAGCTTTGCTTTGATGCTATCTCAGAAGGGGAAGGTTGGGGGAAATTGCAATATTTTCCCAACGAATTGAGTAGATAACCAAAGTGCTGCAATACAAGTTGGCAAAGGAGTCTGCCAGTTTAAAATCAGTCCCTGGCATTGGCAGTGCTGCGAGGAGCTTGGGAGCTCTGGGCTGAGCAGCTCTGGGTGCCACAGGGCTGAGAGCAGCCACGGCCATGACCCAGGCAGCTCAGCAGCAAACAGGAGGCCAAGGTCCCATTCTGCCCACTGGCATCCAGGCTGTGAGTGACCAGTGACCTTGGGGCTCGGGCTTAGCGTGGCAGCCACGGCAGGAGCCCACCCAGGGTGCAGGTCACACAGACAGAGCAGTCACACCTAGAATCACAGACAGAGCTGGGTGGGAAGGGACCCTAAAGATCATCCAATTCCACCCCCCTTGCCATGGGCAGGGTTGCCATCCACGGGATCAGGCTGCCTCAGACTGAAGAACAGAGTGAAAGGGGGAAGAAAAGCCTTCCTCTTCACCTCCAAGATGAGATGCTTCTTTCCAGCTCTTCAGTGGCTTCTTTCCAGCTCTTCAGCACCACGAAGCAGACACATCCACAGGGCTCACTGCTGCACCCCAGGACTATTTGTCCCTGTTCTCTGAGGCCATATCACACCACACTCTCTGCCCTCCCCTTCCTGGCGTGAGCTGGCACCGATGGCATTGCCACCCCGCTGACACAGCACTGCCACTGGCAGGGGACACACTCACGTCATGCCACCAGCACCAAGGGGCAAGCCCCGCCTCTCCATGCCAGGGGCTCATCCATTTTCAAAATCAATAAGAATTCATAGCATGGCAAGCTAGGGGGGAAGGTGCACTAACATCATTACTAAAATGCTAAGTAATCAGAAGGAAGTAAAATGAAAAGTGAGGAGCTAGATAGATTTCCAGGGAAACTCAAAGGAATTATATGCACATATACATACATAAATCGATGTACATATATTTATAGGTATCTATGTAGAAGAAGAGGATGGCTTAAGAAAAGAATTTGCAAACATCCTGTATTTCATCTGGTATGCTATTTCCTCAGATAATGTGAGTGACTGATGTGTGGAGGTTGCTACACATCTATTTCCTGTCACAGACAGAGCTATTACTTAAGTAATCAATATTTAATCTCTATTAGGGAAAGTAATTTTTAAACCTACTTTAAAAAGTGCATGTGCAGCACTTGATATAAATCACAGCCAGGCAAATCTGTCCTGGACTCAGAATCTTCTCCCATATTTTAATAGCGGAACAAGCTTTTTCATGGGAAGAAGAGGAAGAAAAATAACTCAAATAACTTGATAGTTCTGACTATTTCAGGCAATGAAGTGAGTCCAAAATAGCATAGGCTTTATTCATACCCTGATTTTTGCAAGGGTGGTAGAGAACATGGTGAAAGGGTATCAGCATCTGTCTTGTGGGGAGTCAAAAACTGCAGAGAGGGCTACAGTGGTCCCTCTCCTCTGCTCCCAGGAAGGAGGCTTGGTCAAAGCTGAAACATCTTGCAGAGGTTCATCAGCTCATAGCTGGAAGTGCTTGGAGCAGACTGACAGAGAGGAGCTCAACAACTAAAGGTTGATGAGGAACGTGGAGAATCAGAATTAATCTATTCCCTGCTTAACTTGGAGGGATCCCAGAATGCTGGTCTGGGCCAAATAGTGCAGAAATTTGAATCAGCTTGGGTCAGATGGTTCTTGTCTATTCAAGTCAGACCTATTCAATTTATAGTTTCAAAGCAGCCCCAGCAGCCCAAGTCACCAGGTTTTTGCAGCACCTCCAGCATGGACTTAAAATCCAGGAAAGGCTCTTTATCCTTATTTTAATGCTTTAGATGAGATGTGAACTTGCCTGTTCCTGTGTCTCAGACTGGTCCCAGTGACACGGTGTGAGCACAGGGTGCTCCTGCCTGGTCCTCCGTTCAGCTCTGCTGCTGTGCAGTGCCCCCAGCCCTAAGGCAGCACGGGGACTGTCAGCATCTCCCTTCCAAAGACCTCCCTCATCATCTAGCAACATAGATTTTTATGCTAAAATGCCCTTTTTCATCACTCAGACTTCTACAGAAGGTGAATTCAGTAGGAACTGGATGGTGTAACTTCCCTAGATTTTAAGTGAAAGGTCTGCCAATTTTAACAGTATTTGAGGAAATCAAGAGAAAGGCAAAGATTGGACAAATTGGTGTGTGTCCAGCACTGAAAGATACCCAGCAGAGCAGCTGTCCTACCTTTTGCAATGATATAAACTTGTGGCTGCTCTCAGAGAAACACTCAGAGAATTGGGGCAACTGTAACAGCAAAGAGATGTTTTGTTTGGATGTGACTTGGCTAAAGGTTTTGAGAACACATTTAGGTACTCGGCATGAACAAAAGCATGGTGGGGGCTGAGATTTGTCAGGAATAAACACTGAGTCCACAGAACTTCATTATTTGCTGTCACGGTTCAAGGCCAGCAGAACGCACCAGGCACTCAAAGGACATGCTGGCTCAAGGCTGCTGAAAGTTAACGTTGTGCAATATTTCTGCAGATGTGGAATAACAAACTATTCTGAAAGCCAATGCTCAGTTCAGCAGAGAGCAAAATCAGCAGAGAGAGTGAGCACAGAGCAGTATCAGAAGGCAATGTGCAGCCCAGTTATGCAAAAAAAAATATATATATTTATGCCCTTGGTTTCACTTGCCTCCAGATCTCTGCTCTGTCACTGTCACCAAATCCATTCTGGCTTGCTCCTGGGCTCCTGTTTGGAGAGGATCTCAGCACTTTTCATAATAACAATTAAAACAAAAAAAGGCTTAGTGTGACTGAAGGAATAATTTATTTCAGGATCTGTTCCTTACAGACACTGCAGATGTGCCAGGGCTGGCTCTGGTTTATAAACAGTAGGGACACTGGTTTTTATTCTCCAGGGTGAGGTAATTGTGTAAGGTAGCGACTGCTGTGGTCACCTCATCTCCCGCTTGGCACGAGTCTGAGAGAATCTTAACTTGTTTGGAGACTGATGCTGTGTGCAGGTTTGATCATCCTGAGGAGTCTGTCCATCAATGGACCCAAAGACTTTCACTGATCACAGCTCTGGTCACACCTCTGGAGCTCTCTCATGTCTGACACAGCCCCTCCCAGGAGCTACAGGGGAAAATGCAAGGAGCACACAGCAAATGCTCATGAAATTATTGATGCACAGGAAAAGCTTCAGGTCTCTTTGCTAGTGGGAGTTTCTTTCTCAGATTTGTAGGAGTGTGTATCCTCTGTGAAAAGGAATATTTTTGGTCTTACTTGCTGGGGAGGTTCTCAATAGGTAATGGACATGACTTTTTTAAAAAAAGTTGCCTGAAAAAAGGCAGTTTCACTTGTTTCCCCTGCTGGGAGAGGATCTGAGAACAAAACACCCCCTGACAGAACTTAACCACTTTTTTAATGTTCTCCTTGAAATCTCTGAGGTACTGAGGATGAGGCAGATTTAAGAAAATGATGAAATACGCTTGAATAAATCTGTGATAGTGGAAAACCCTTGCAGGAGTCACAAAAGATGGATAGAACCCAAAATCTCCACTTGTTCTTTAGATTTTTCAACATCAAAGGCTCCTTCTGTGTTTGGCTTAAGATTGAAGGCATGTTCATATTTCATAAAAAATATTTGTCCTCACCTTCTTCAAGCAGTTTGTTTTAAATTCAGAGCTCTGCGTTGAGACGCTTTATTTATGGTTGCAGTATCAAGATAGGTCTTGGCAACATCTCCTCCTACAAATGACAAATATTTGTAAAACAGTTCAAACCATTGTGTATACACAGAGATACTGATTAATAGACACAAGACAGCAGAAACAGAGCTTTTCCAGCAATGCCTATACAGCAGTTTTGTGCTGAAACTCTGTGATGCACAGCCTTGCTCCAGAATTCACTGTTCCAGGCTTCTGCTCCAAATGGGGCTGTAAATTACCATTTCAATGGCTTCGCTTTAATTAACCATTTTCCCAAGTAAGATTCCAAATAATAAAAGTGAAGGCCATGGATATCGATTTCCAGGTTTTGTAGTATTATGTAACTCTCTGCCTACTTTTGTGGGGTTTTATTACGTTTTCCAACTTTCCCTAATCCCACCTAAATGATCAATATTTTTTTTTTTCAGACCTAACTCCTAAGTGACTCTCTCTAAACCCTATGTAATACTCAATATGTTTTGTTCCCATTTGAGGGTTTACATTATTTCAAACAAAAAAGCAATCTCAGTGAAGTTGAAATGTATGGTTTTGGTTTCAGGGCTACCTCTCTCTGACATAAAACTACTAAGCCTTTATTGAAATATATATGATTCTACCATAAACGCCCCTTTTATAGAATGCACCTGGAGAATATAATGGAAAACATATTTGTTACTCTTACAAAACCGAGCAACTGTTCTGTAATAATATATAGTCCATTTGATATTTAAAAGGTCATAATTTTACGCAAAGAAAAATGCAGGCAGGGTAAAAAGTAACATTAAAAAATACTGCTGCACATCTCACACATCTGCTTTTGTAGGAGGCTGACAGGAACATCTGACTCAGTGCAGCTCACTCTAATCACAGACAGACCAAGAGAGCATCTCTGTGCCTCGCTGCCCCTCAGGCTCAGCACTTCCCAGTCTGCAACAACTCACCTCCCACTCCCTTGGGAGATAAGAACACGATTCCCTTTTTTTTTTTTTTCCAGTGGGGAGAACTAAGTGTGGGATGGATAAACGCATTTCCAAATGCCACACAGGAAGCCTGCAGGAGAGCTGGAGCAGACCCAGGTTTGCCAAGTGCAAGATCAAGTTCAAAGAGCCTGGTCTGAATGGTTGCACATAATGTGAATTAGGAGCCCCCGGAGACCACGTGCTACCTGACAGCGCAGGAGTGTGGACCACTCCACAGAGGAATGCAAACCTTCTGTACCTGGAAAGTGAAGTTCAGCAGCTGGAACAGCTCCTGTGGGCCTGGGATCGAGTCCTGATCATGGATGTGCAGCACCAACAAGGAGGAGCTGCATTCCTGGAACAGGTCTGAAGAATCACCCCTCCTTGCAGTCAAACTGTACAGGGAATCACAACAACCTCAGAGATTTTCCTCACCTAATTTACACTCACAGAAATTGATTACCTATATGTACTTTTAAGTATTGCAAGATCTCCCTGCCCATTGAGACATTCCAGTACTTGAAGGAGGATTACAAAGAAGAGGGAGAGTGATTCTTTGCATGGGCAGACACTGAAAGGACATGGGGAAATGGTTTTAAACAAAAAGAGGGGAGATTTATATTAGATATTCAGATGAAATGCTTTCCTCAGAGGGTGGTGGGGCACT
Source organism: Acanthiza pusilla (assembly GCA_036630365.1). Classification (NCBI taxonomy): domain Eukaryota; kingdom Metazoa; phylum Chordata; class Aves; order Passeriformes; family Acanthizidae; genus Acanthiza; species Acanthiza pusilla. The sequence continues at coordinate 57,554,044 of JAXCHO010000164.1, forward strand.
GAAACTGTTGCCCAGAGAAGCTGTGGATGCCTCATCCCTGGAAGTGTTCAAGGCCAGGATGGATGGGGCTTGGAACAGCCTGATCTTGTGGGTGGCCCATGGCAGGGGGTTGGAACCAGGAGATCTTTAAGGTCCTTTCTAATCCAAGACTTTCTATGATTCTATGCATGACAGCTCTTACTGTATGACATCTACCCAGACAGGTTTCTCCCTTTTTGAGCCTCGTTTTATTAAGCATGATGGTGAAATTCCCACCAATGAGCTCAGACTCACCCTTGTGGCTTAGGGCATAAACAAATTAAAGGATTCAAGAGCCACAGTACATGGTATTGAGAAGGAGGTGCTGCAAAGCTTTTGGAGAAGATTGGTGCCCTCAGTGTTTTTGTTCTATTTCTCAGTGAATTCATGTGTAAAATGTTATTATTCCTTTGCATCTCTTTTTTCTTTTTTTAAATTGAACTTTGGCTGTGCTTTTGCATCACACCAAACACAATTCCTGCTCACAAGAAATACAGTCTGTCAAGCAGTGTTGTTAATTTAGACAGAGGCCTGGGTGTGCAGGTGATATAACCATCCCTCCATCCAAGGCCCATGGCACAGCGCTGGGGAGGGGTGCAAATAGCTCTGGTTCATGAGATACAGGTTGAGATATGGCATTGTCAGCTTGTTGTGGGCAAAATGTGGAAAATTTCCTCTCCCCTGCCCCATTTAGTAGTAATGATGAACTTGGCTTAACAGGGAAGAAATTAGTCTTTTTTATTCTTTCTGTCTTGGTTTTTTCTTTGTTTTGGGGGTTTTTTTGTTTGTTTTGGGGGGCTTTTTGGTTTGGTTTGGTTTTATTTGTTTGTTTGGGAGTTTGGGGGTTTTTTTTTGTTTTGCTTTTGGGGGCTTTTTTGTTGTTTTGTTTTTTGGGGTTTTTATAATTGGGTTTTTTTAAAGCTTTTTTAAGGGCTTTTAAGGGTTTTTTTGTTTTGGTTTGTTAGGGGATTTTTTAGGTTTTTTATTGTTGGGGTATTTTTTGTTTTGGGTGTTGTGGGCTTTTTTTAGGTTTTTTTAGGGGTTTGGTTTTGGGTTGGTTTTTTTTTTTTGTTTGTGTTTTTTTTTGGTTTTTTGGGTGTTTTTTTTTAGTTTTTAGTTTTTAAAATTTTTTTAAATTTTTTAAAATTATTTTTCAATAACTTAAGCATGAAGTTTTTGGCTTCACTGCTTTTGATCCCAGAAATGTGATGAGCAACAATTTGTAATAAGCAACAACTTGCATTAGTGCACCAAATATCCTGGTGCTCCTTGCTACTTTCATGGAAAAAAAGTTTTCCTTCAATACAAACACTTTCCTTGAAGAAAATAAACAACAACTCCAGACCTGGGCTCCCCAGAAAACAGTGTCTCCAGAAGCTGAGGGCTCCTTGATGCCAATCCTGATGGGGACAGTCCTGCTCCCAGCCTGGCCCTGTGTGTGCTGGGAGATTCCCCCTGCTCCGGTCCTGGTCCGATGGGCTCGTCCCTCCAGCTGCTCTTCATTTTCCTTCCCTCTCACTCTCGGTTTATCTCCCTCCCCTCCAAATCTCTGCCCCTTCCTTTGTTTTTCCTTTCAACTAATCCCTTCCTGCTTTTCCCCTGGCCCCTTCTGTGTTACATACACACACATACTTTTTTATCCAGGGAAGTTAATTTAGATTAAGGGAAGGGATAGATTTAAGAAAGAATAGTTGTCCTTTAAAAACTACACACAGAGATGCCCTAATTCTGGAATAAAAGCATTTTCAAATGAACACAATTCTTTGTGTGCAGTGAATTAAACCAATTCAGTTTGAAATCCTTCTGCTAGGATTGCAAGTGCTCATCTGATTATGCCCAAATTTAATTGGGAACATCTCCTCATGCCAAATTTGCCATAAAGACAAGATCCTGTTCCACTCCCAGGCTTGCACGGATACCCCTCCAAACCATTCAAAGAAAGCAATACATCTGCCGCCCAGCCATCCATGAAGAAATCAGGGAGCTAACATAATATTTGCAAGCCAAACTCTGCTCACTCTTCTGCAGTATTCATCTGTTTAGACTGCAAACTCTGGGGTGAGAAAAGTTTCTCCCTCTGTTTTTTATGTGGTGCCTGGCACAGAGAGATCCCAGCCTTCATTGTCGGGCCATGGCACAGCAAACAAAGAATTCAGAAGAAAGGGTTGTGCTTTCACAAGTGCCTCCCTGTCCCAGGCAAACTGAACTCCCTCTGACATCTGTGGGGCAGCAGATTTCACCCCACCTGAATTTGGGAATCAAACTTAGCCAGCTGCTCTCAGAGGCCTTCCTCACAGAAACCTGGGAGAAATGGGTTCCTGTAGAGATATGACAGAAAAGGTTCAGAGCAGAGACCACAAAGCTTCTCCCCAGCAAGACTGAGAGCCACAGGGTTGGTCTTGCCCCAGTTAAGTGACTCGGGCTGTATTTCCAAATATACCCACTGGCACTTTCCCCTAACACAGAGGAAATGTTATGGGAAAAAAGGGGAAGAATGCAACAGATAAAAAAGGGGTGAGAAGGGAACATGCCTCAATTTTTCACAGAACAAAATCATGAAAACTGAACTGAGCAAAGGTTGATATCTAGCTGGACTAGCCGAGTCTTCAGGCAGTGAGTAGCTCCATCGCTGCTTGTGTGCTCAGTGAGTGGCCACTCCACATTTACAGTGGCTTTGGGGTGCAGCTTTTGGTCTTCCTACCCCAAAACTACAGCTTAGTGCCCCACACCAGCAGACAAGCCCAGTGCAGCACTGGGTACTCCTGCAGAGCTCCCAGCCCCAGCATCCCAACTGTCCTGTGAGACCTTGGGTTAATACCTGAGGGCAGCATTTGGAGATGTCAGGACAGCTGCTGCTGCTTCAAAGGACTGGAGCTGCCCAGCGGTGCTGGTTCCATTGCCCATGTGTTTTGGATGAGGAGACAGTCCCACAAAACAGGTACTTGGCTACAAAAAGAGGCCAAGCTCCCCACGAAGTCTTCCATGGCCACTCACTGCTCTCCTGCTTGCACAGAGGCAACGTGTGCATCATGGCCAGACCTGAGCCCGACAAGCTGAAGGCATGGCTCACCTTGTGGTGGTGGTGACTGTGCCCATGGCTGCCTGAAGAGCTTTGGAAGATAACCCAGAGGACAAAGCCCAGCCTCTAAGGTAATGGCATTGGGACAACTCTGTGACTTTGGCAGCAATCTGGCATTGTGATCCCTGACACTAAGGTTTCCAGCTGACAGAGTTTTGTTGTATATCTGTTTGTCTATCAGAAGATGACATTTGCTACATTCTGTGTAGAGAAAGCCCCACACAAACAGCAGCATGTTTTCCTACCTCTGTAAATCTCTGCTATGAACTTTTGTGGGACATGGGTTACATCCTGCTTCGTAATTACTCTCCAGTGCTCACAAGAACACTACTAAGCCTGAAAAGCTGGCTGGAAAGCTGGCCAGACCTCTCTTTACCATTGGGAAATCCACTGAAGTTCCAGATTTAACAGGAGAGACAGGAAATGACCTGTAGCATCAACAACCATTGACATTAATTTCAGCTGAAAGGGGACACCAGCAGCCGAATGCCCGTGCAAGCTCATTTCCTCTCCACAGCTGTCACAGCCTCCAGTTCAGCTGAACTGGAGTTCAGGGCTGTGGTGAGACATGTTGGTCACATCTCTGCTTGTAAAGTAAACAGGAGCACGCATGGTTTGTGTTCTTGTCCCAGCCCACTTTATATTTTGGCCCAGGCACAGCAACTGGAGCCAGGGAGAGGATGTCAGCGGGGTTTCTCCAGGGTTTCTTGGGAATGATGGCTCCTCAGCAGCCCAAGCTGTCATGCTCATGGCCCCAGAGGTCCTACATGTTCTTCTTTCTTGCACTCTACCTTCAGCTTTCTGAGCCATCCCAATCTCTTACAGCACACTGTCAATGTCACCCACGAGCTTGTGGACAAATTATTATGCTGGTGGCCCCAAGCGAGATTCCAATCTCAGAGTTTTAGAACTCAGTCCTAAAAGGCAGGGATTTGCCCTGAGAGAAAAAAACCCAATATTTTCCTGAAAAAATCCAACAACAACCCATTCAAGTACAAGTACCACATATTTAGGGGCAGGGCTGTGGCTGCCTCAGCCCAGAGGCTGTGTGACATCTCCTGCAGTTGTTAGAGTTTAGGGAAAGGTGTCCCTGCCCAGGACAGGGGGGTGGAACAAGATGACCTCTAAGGCCCCTTACAATGCAAACCATTCTGTGATTCTGTGATTCTGTTAAATCAGAGAAATCTGCGAGCAGTGGAGATGCCATTCCAAATAGTGCCCTGCTTTATTGCAGTAGTCAAAGGGCCAGTCCAATACTGCTATTACTAGTCCAGGGTTGCTAAGGCTTAAGGCATGAAAATCCAATCAGGTAATTGGAAATCATGCTGGGTTCATCTATCTATAAACTGACCATCTCTTAATTTTTTTCTTTAAGGAGATTTCATATGAGAAAATAAACCTGGAAGAGTCAGAAACCTCAGGCAATTGTGTTCCAGCTAAGGGAGCTGCGAGGGTTTCCTCACCTCTAGCTGTGAAGGCAATGATATCCACCAATCCTTCCCCATATAATAGACACTGGGATCTCTTGTGCTTGGCCCAAAAGAAGCCTGCAGATGTCCACTGCTGGATTTTCTCTTGGTCTAGGCTCTCATAAAACTTCCACAGATGTTTGCCTTGGGGTTGAAGCCTTTTTTCAAGCAGCTTAGTGCAAGCAGCTCTCGCAGTGTGCTGCTCTGCTGAACTGGCAGAAAGCTTCTCTGGATATTTTTATTATTTGGAGGGTGATTTTCTCATGAATTGAAATAAATGACTGAACTTGTTTATGTTACATCACGGAGGGGGATAAAGCCATCTATGCAGTTTCTTCTGCTCTGTTACATATATATGCACCAAACGGGTGCTTTGGAAAATCCCACCCTGAAACTGGAGCTGTAAAGTTAGCAGTTAATCTCAGGGGACTAATCTTCAGCCAGTGTCAGTCGGCATCACCTCAGCATGTGCTGCCTCAGGATCTGGCCCCAGGATCAGGGGACCAGAAAAGGGCCCAGAAAAGGAGACACACCGCTGCCATGAGGACTCTCTGAGCTGCTGGGGGGTTTAGCAGGTCCCACGCCCCAGATTGGAGCTGGGTGGAAATCAGGTGCATTTTTATTGCTGAAAATATTTAAGGAGAAAAAAAAAAAAAAAAAAAAGAAAAGAAAAAAAAAAAGAAAAAAGAGTAGAAAATCTCAATGCTGCTTTTGCTTTGCATGGCATTGTCTGCTTCATCTCCCCAGAACAGCTCCGTGGTCTCAGGGGTCACCTTCCCTTTCGCTGTCCCCATCAGCAGCGTGTGTTTTCTGTTGGGAAAGAGAAAGAAATGAGAGAGGCTGGTTTGGGGGTGGGAGAGGTCACTCATTTAAGGCTTGTTCTTAATCCCTTTTCTGCTGCAGACTTCCTGTGTGTCTGCAAAAGCGGATCTAACCAAGGACCATGGCAATTCTAATATTATCCTTTAGTGGGTGATGTCTCAGTTGCCCCTCTGTGAGCTGGGTGAGACCTATCAAATCTCCTGTGCCTGCAGTGGGAAAGGCAAAAGTAGAGGCATCCCACTTTTTAAAGTATTTCTGCACATGCTTTCTCCCCCATATTTCAGGTAGAAAGACATTAAAAAAGAAGCTTTGTTTTCCATGCAGTTTCAACTTTAAAATTCTTTCTTCTTTTTTTTTCCAGTAGGTTTAAGTGAACAGCAGTTTTCTCTAAGGGTTCAGAAATACTTTTAATTCTTTTTTCAGCAGTAGATGGAGTAGGGTGAGGGAGCAATGAGCATAAAAATGTGAATTAGAAAGGGAGGGAGGGAGGGAGGGAGGGAGGGAGGGAGGGAGGGAGGGAGGGAGGGAGGGAGGGAGGGAGGGAGGGAGGAAGGAAGGAAGGAAGGACGGAAGGAAGGAAGGAAGGAAGGAAGGAAGGAAGGAAGGAAGGAAGGAAGGAAGGAAGGAAGGAAGGAAGGAAGGAAGGAAGGAAGGAAGGAAGGAAGGAAGGAAGGAAGGAAGGAAGGAAGGAAGGAAGGAAATTAAAAATCTAAATTATTTAAAAACAGCTTTTCAAAAATCTCACCTTTCTGGTAAAAATTAAAAGGTAATTGAATATTTTTTCCTGCAAAATATTTCTTTATTGGTGAATCACATCTTAAGTATTCTTGCAGTCAAAAACATTTGCTTTCACCCTTATTTATTTCTGCCTTAAATAAAAGTAAGCTGAGATGTGGGAAATTACTTTGATGCAAGGCATTTTCGGAAATCTGTGTATCGCTTAAATTCCATTCCAGATCTGTTTTAGACTTACCCAAATTGAACGAAACCTGCAAAGTGTTTGAATTTCACCCATCACTGCTGTTAATCCCTCTTTTCTTCCCGTCACAAAAGACGAAAGGTTTCATCTGTGTCCCTGGGAGGCATCAGAAAGACGAAGCCCCTCCTTAGCCCAGATTTAATTTTTCGAGAAGGTTCAGCTCCCAGGATGCTCAGGTACCGCTGGCTGGACCATGCGAAGGGCTCTGAGGTGTGTGGCTTTCCCTTCAGCTACAGGCAGTGATGGTAATAACCTTTTGGGCTGTGATTCGAAATGTGAATTTCCAGCTGCTTCAGTGAGACACAGGTGCTGGTCTGAAGCTGAGCCTCCATCCCAAGGCAGACCTGGCCTGTCCCCACAGATGCTGAGGTGTGAGCAGGGCTGTGCCCAGTGATGTCCTGCACTGCACTCACCAGACCCCGTCAGCCTTAGCTCTGCCCTGAGCCAGGGAGGCTTCTCTGGCCTCAATAGCCTTTGAATGATTTTCCTTCCATGCTTGTATGTGGTAGCCCTATGGCAAAGAGCTCCCCCCTTAACTACACACTGGGGAAAATGGCTCTTCTTTTGTTTCTTTTTTTTTGTCTGAACTTGCCACTAACTAGTTTCATCTGATGTCCGCTGGCTCTTGTGTTAGAAGAGACAGCAAACAGTCGTCTTCTATTCATATTTTCCCCTCTTGCGATCTCTATCGTATCCCCTTCAGTGGTGTCTTTCCCAGCCTGGGGAATCTGAGTCCACTTAATTGCACTCCTCGTCTGTTTGAGAGCTAGAATTAATCTGTTTAATTATCTGTTTAGTCTATTCTTAACCTATTGTTAGGGTTTGATGGCCTGGAGCCACCCTGGTGTCTGGTCTGTGCTAGACTGTTTTATTGGGCCCACCAAGAAGGAGAACCTCTGGACACAAGCTCAGCAGAGACTGGATTCATCTTGTGGCATCTTGGACACCAAAGCCCACCCTGAAATACCATCGAAGGATGCCAGTCCCACTCACTGGCTTGACAGGCAGGCTAAAATGGTTATTTTCCTCATTCAGTCTGATAACAGCAATGCCAAAATGATGAGCCTGGGTCCATGAACATCTCTGCCCCAATAAAAAGCAGTGGTGAGTGAGGGGATGTGCCCTTCAGCAGAGCAGGGAGCAGACCCAAGCAAGACATCTTTCCCTCTCTCTCTGGTCATCACCCTTTGGTTTTTGCCCCAACCTCGTGTCTCTCTCTGTGGTCAACATCCCATGACCTTAGAGGTGGCCCTGGTGCTGAGGTGACCCTGGCGCTGAGGTGACCCTGGTGCTGAGGTGACCCTGGGGCTGAGGTGGCCCTGGTGCTGAGGTGACCCTGGGGCTGAGGTGACCCTGGGGCTGAGGTGGCCCTGGTGCTGAGGTGACCCTGGGGCTGAGGTGGCCCTGGTGCTGAGGTGACCCTGGCGCTGAGGTGACCCTGGTGCTGAGGTGACCCTGGCGCTGAGGTGACCCTGGCGCTGAGGTGGCTCCTCACTGGTGGGGTACTGTGAGCCTGCTGACAGTGCACTGCACCAGCCCACACTGCTAATTGTTTTTCCTAACTCGTTTTCTTTCCGATCTGTAATTAATTCAGTTCCGTTCATTTACGATCACATTAAGTGCCACGCAATAATAAACAGCAGAGGAAAGCCTCGCTGGAGCAGAGGGAGGAAGGCTCAGCATCCCTCTGCAGAAGTTTTGCAGGATCAAGCCTCTAAGTGGCTGCAATTCAGTGACAATTTAGCTTATCCAACCTGTGAAATGTATCCCTGGAACGTGTGCTTGCAGCTGTCTCTCATGCACACCTCCTCAGCATCAAAAACTGCTTATGCCTTCTTTTCATCTGCACCAGATGGTGGCTGTGACACCAGGGGCCTGTCTTTTTTCCATGCCATTCACACAGGACTTGACAGAGTGAAGAAGAAAGGTACTTCTACCTTGGACAGATCTGCCAAACGTGCCCTGAAGACCCCACACCCTGCGTCTGCTAATTGCACCGACATTGTCTTGCAGCATGAACCACTCCAGCTCTCTGTTTTCTTTCAAAGTATATTTGTTTTACAGCTGACATGTTTATATATGTTAACTGTTTGCTATAGATATCTGTCAGCTTCAACTGGCAAAACCAAAAAAAAAGAATAGAAAGAAAAAAAAAGGAAAAGAGGGGCTGGCTCTAGGCCAGAGGTATGTTCCTTAAAAGCACTTTGCTTTTTGTCACATGGTTTTGCATAGAAAGAGAAACGAGAAGAGGGAGGGTGGACTGGCAGAGGATATTGTGCTTTAAATACTGAGAAAGAATTTCATATGAAAATGTACTCTACTTTTCAGATATTAGCCCAAGAGCCATAAAAAGTTATTTTATAGTCCTAGAAATTATACACAAACATTGGTATACTGTTTGTCATAAAAGTTGCTCTAAGGAGGGAATCGCGCATTATGCTTTTCGAAATATGACATTTATGAGCTGCCTCTGATTGTTACCAGAATGTTTTTTAATGAAATAGAAAATGTGTGTCCATGTGTTCATGTGTGTGTGTTTGTGTGTATGTACAATAAGAGGATGTGTCACTGAGAAAGAGACAACTACTAAAAAATGTCCTTTACTCAGTCCAGAGGTTTTCATCTTTCTCCATTTCAAAGAACAATGACCACAACCCCTCCTGCCAGTGAGAGCAAATGCAGAAGTGTTCATTTCTGAAACTTGGAGAGAAATCAGCAAAATTTCCTGAGATATTTTTCTTCCTTGCTTTCCTCGCAAATGAGAATGTGGGCTAGTCTGTGCAAAATCCCCTTCCCTTTGAGATAAAATGGCAACACTTAAGGATGAAGGTGGAGGGACACAAATCTGTCCCCAGGCCAACGATATTGGCTCAGGTTTCTCTTATATGTTTAAAAAGGTCTTAAATTGGAATTACATGATGCTTATGTCTTCTGCCTGTTGTCATGCACAGGGAGAGCCTAATTGCTCCTGGTGATGAGATTCGCTGCCTCCTGGGCACTTTTTACTCCGTGAGATGAACAGACCTGTCATGATGACACATTTTGTTCTGCTGGACTGTTTCACCACCTTCCCTGCCCAAAAGCAGGGTGGGAAGTCAGACAGTGACTCATGCTATGCTCTTGCTTTTAAAAGTGCCTGAAGTTTTTCCAAAGAGTCAGCTTTGTCTCTTTGAGAGTTAGGGTGTTTTGCATCATTTTCTGGACTTTCAGGTCTTTTTTATTTTACTGCATGGACTGCTCCTCAAAGGGCAGAAAGCCACCAATTTTTCCAGATAGGCTCTGTTTTCCTTCATTTATGGTTAAGGCCGGGCTGAGCCCAAGCCAATGACCTCAAATGAGACACAAATTAATGCTGCTTGGGCATAGAACTGTATTCTTGCAGCCTTGCAGTGTCTGACCCATTAACAATGGGAGCTTGAGCTGAAATTGGACCTGTTTAGAAGAAATGATGGAAGACTTTGTGCCCACGGTTATGGAGCTCGGGGTCCAGATGCCTGCGATCTGTTTGTGCCTGTTTTTTGCAGCTCAGTGATTTATTAGCAGGACTCTGGACACAGACCATACTGGGCAACCCCTTCTTAGATCTTGGGCTTCAGATAGCAGGGAAGGCAGACAGACTGTTTGCAAGGGAATCAAAAGCACTTTGAGTCATAACTGCTGCCTGAGTCATCTCACAAAAGGCATACAGCACAGCAAACTGTTGCCCTGCAGACAAATCTCATACAAAATGACTGTATAAAGCACCAATGTTTATACACGAGGCTGATGTGGGTTGAAGGACTGTTTGAAATGGCTGTGGATAGTTATGTAATTATTTGAGAACAGTAGGGCGTAATAAGTTAATATAAACATTGAAGAAGACAGTATGAGTTCACTGGATGCTTACGTGAATCTGTCATCTTTCTTACAAATGCCTTTCTTCAAGCATAAACCACGTACTTTGTGGCTAAAAAATCATAGGTGCCATTATGTTTGTTGGGGAAAAAGGGTGATGGATGGGCAAGAGGAAAACAAGTCATCTCCATCTGGAAGGGCTGCCAGGCATTTGGTTTTTGCCAGTTCTTTGGACAATGCCTTGATGTCCAATTGATTGGGTACCGGGTTTGAATCTGACTCTTAGTTAATCCTAGAATGCAAGATGAGCTCCACAGCAACGTGGGGAAATAATTGGTATGCGAGGCAGAAAGAGACAGCAAAGGTTGTGTGGAGGTAATGCCCGGGTGAACCACATGGACTTCGTAAGCCTCCCAGCACCATCAAGGATGTAAAACAGGCAGTGCATCCTCATGGGGAACTGGTGGCAGCTCTGCTCTAGTAATTTATGTGACAAGTAGGTTGCTTTTTCCATTTAATGTGGTATTAACCAGAATGGCAGAAATTATGATGTGAAATCTTTCAAAAAAGATAATACCTAAGAAAGATAATCTTGTGGTTAGTGCATCTGACTGCCTTCCCAGAGAGGCTTCCTTTTCAACCTGGCATATTTCTGATAAAATATCCACTCTCTCACTGGTCTATTTCTCCATTTGGAATATATAAGGATTTATACCAAAAATATGGTGTTTTTTTCTGACTGTTTTCAGATTAAAATTTCTTGAGAAAAGCTTTGCACTATCACAGCACCTGAGACATGGAGTCATGTTTCACAGGAAGCCCCTGTGTTCAAAAGATCACATTTTCAAATTTTCTTTTGCCCCCTCTCTAGCTGAAATGTTTTTTTTTAAATGCAAAATGTGAGTAATGCATCTTGGAAAAAAAAAAAAGTTGTTTATTTTTTTCTGCTCAAAGGCAGACCCCTTATTTTTGACTGCATGATATGTGCCATGGGCAGAGAAAAAAATTAAACAAAGGGATCATGAGTCGAGATAAGGACCAGGAAGAAAAACTCCAAGGGCAAAACAGGCTCAACTTAGAATTACAGAGTGAATTTATTACTAACAGAGTCAGAGGAGGATAGTAAGAAGTGAAATAAGCCCTTAAAAACCCTGTTCTTCCCCCCAGCCTATCCCTCCTTCTCACTGACAGCACAGGGAACAGGGTGTGGGGTTTTTTTTGGTCAGTTCATCACCAGCATCTTCTTCTGCTGCTCGGGGAGAGGGAAGCTTCCAACAGCTTCTCACAGGAGTCACCTCTGTGGCCTCCCCCCACTACCAAAACCCAGGCCAAGCAAAACCAACACAATACGCCACATGTGAATGGGAGCTTGGCATCCAACAAGTCAAAAAGATGTGGTTTAAATAATGATTCCAGTAGCACAACTTCTCCTCTCTTCAAAATCAAGTACACTATAATCCAAAGCTGGTGTAATTCCTCGCAGGTCTGAATGTACGTGACAGCTGACATACACCACTGAGTACAAATAAGGCATAGTCAGGGTCTCTGCCTGGAAAAATTAACTTAGAATTGGTATTTTCCGGACCAACGCTTGCATTTTTCAAAAAGTTTATCTCTCTTAAACAACAAATGAAACAGAGATGTTGGAAGAATATAAAAACACAAGGGAGGAAAAAGAGGCAGTTTCAAGCATGATAAGGCATTTTTTTTCTTCTTTTTTATTTGGGTGTTGCACAGTGTATCTCTCCCTGCTAAGCACAGAAAAATGAGAAGAGTGGTATCTACATCAGCAAGCTGGTGGTATGTGTAAAAGTGAAAGGGGAGGCTGGGAATTGGGATTCCAGTCCACTTTGCCCATGGCCCGTTTGTTGTCACAGACATTCAGTGTCACCATGACCTTACAGCATTAAGAAGAGCTGTAGCATTTCTGAGAAGTTACAGCAGCTACCCCACCTAGGAGAAACCGTCCAGAGCAGAATCACAGAATCATAGAGTTGACCTTAAAGATCATCTCGTTCCAACTCCCTTGCCATGGGCAGGGACACCTTCACTAAAACAGATGCCTCAGAGCCCCACTCAACCTGGCTTCAAGCACTTTCAAGGATGGGCCATCCACAATTTCTCTGGCCTAGGAACCAGCTTGTCTTGTAGCCAGATCTGAGGGTTTGCAGGTTTTTCTATAAATTGTTGAGCTGCTATTTCCAGAGCACTAAGCAGCCACCTGACACCCAGCAGCAATGCCAAGGCTGTCTTCACAGTCTGCGCCACAGAGGGAAACTCAGAGTCTTCCCAGGCAAAAATGGTCTTGACATGACTTCACAGTACAAAAAAGTTCAAAAGGTTTTGTTTTCACTCCAAGGCAGATCCAAAACACATTTTAAAACTTTGAAAGTTATCATAAAATGGATTCACTGTCTTCCTGCCAGCTACAGTCAGCTGGTTGGGCTGCAGAAAAAAAGAGCCGAATTGCTGCAAAACACCCAAACCAGAGGAGAGCACAATTCTGTTTACAGTGACCCAAACTTCTAAAACTCTTCTTGAAATGAAAACCCACTCAGGACTGTTCTCAATTAATGGGACATTTGTGAGCATAACCACACGTAGAGAAGTCAGGGCTGGTGCTAGTCCACGCTGTAAGGAGACAGCTGCTTTGAATTCTGGTGCATTAAAGTGGCTGAAGGCAGAACTGGACCTGCTGAGAATGGCAGTGCAAAGATCCTGCCATGCATTTGGCACAAAGCCTCACAGACTGCTGCAAGTCATTTGGGAAGCTCGGGGAGTGAGGTTTGCCCCTGGAGGAGCCTGCGCCAGGGCATGGGAATTCCTTCTGCCTTTTGCAGAATAGCCCACTGCAGAAGGACAAGCACCTTTGGCCTTCTCATGCATTCCCAAGAGGATGTTCTCATGCTGAGGTCTGGGACTAGTCCCTCCTCAAGGTTTGGTTTGGGTTTTAATATTTCAGTATCTTCATCCTCTATTCACACAGAGTACAGAGCTGCCCTTTGCCAGCCTTATCCTGGCTGTGATGCTGGTGCTTTACACTCCTCTGTCTTTAAACTGGGATCTGAACACAAAATGTAGGGAAGAAATTACTCCCATCACACTTACAGTAGTTTTAATATGCTGGGATCTCAGTAGATTTCTCAAGGCTTAAACCAGTATTATTGAGAGCTACGTAAATCCCTGAGAACAGAGCTGATGATTCTGCTGGAATGGGGAGCCTTACCCTTATTTTAACACAGGTTTCTAAAACAAAGGCAGCCATATGCTGAGAGCTGAATGAGGCTGTTGTTACCCAGAAAGAGACCTTCTTTCCAAGGCTTACACCATGTTTTCTTAAATTTTCGAAGGACAAAACCCAGCCATTTTAATGAACCTAACTCAATAATTCCTAATCCTTAAGTTAAACACTAACAGAGAAGCTCAAAAACTGGCCTCCCAAGTTTCAAAACACAAATCATGACCAGAACCCATTGGTAAACATTCCTGAAAATAAGTTTTGTTTTGTTTTCCCCCTCATGCTCTGCTGAACCTTGGAAAAACTAACTCACTCCTAATATTAATCCTAGTATAAACAGATTAGGAGCTCCCCTTCCCCCTGCTCTGCAAAAAATAATGCCTGTGAAAAGACATTTTTTGCATCAATGAAACCTGAACATTTGTCTATTTTATGGACTCCTTAAAAACAAATTCTCTCTTATTTTCTCATTTTGAAGCCTGAGACAGAAGTTTAATGTGTTATAAGAAAGGTGATACTTTTTATTTTGCATCCATTTGATTAACAGAATTAGTGACTTTATCAGAAATAGCAGATCCAGCCCTTTTCCTCCTTAAATGAGGGTGTGCCAAGCATCCAGTTGGAGATATCTCCCTGTTCCTTTCTCAGCAGCAGTGTGTGACACAACCCATTAGAAGCTGAAAGAGTGCTGGGGAAGGCTGTTTTCAACCAGACATCTGAGCTGTGGTTCGATTCCTCACAATTCATTAACTTGGAGGCATTATTTCAGCAGCTCCATGGGCTCTACATCTGGCATTTTTTTCTCTGCTCTCCTGCCCTTGAGGAGAGCACTAATGGAAAGAAGCAGCTTTCATCCTTGCAGACCTTGTACTGAAATTCTAGCAATGTACAAGGGGGTCCCTTCCCATCTGAGCACAATGGGATTCCTGTGGCCTTGAATGTGTGTGATTCTTATGGCTTGGGCTTGGTACATTTCCCCAAGATATAAGGTGAGGTACTAGCCAGGGAAATAAGAAAAATTATCCCATTGAGAGCACTGGCAGAGAAAGTTTCCCTGGAGAAGCCGAAGTTGCTGGCGGATGCACGGCTCTGCTGTGTCGATCAGACACCCCCAGGAAAGAGAATGCACCTCCCTGTATCGCACATGACTTACAAATCTCAGATAACAGCATGTGCTCCAGATTTACAGCCAAAAATGGACATCTTGGGGTACGGAGAACTGCAGTTTATGAACATTTGGTTTTATGTTGGGTCAGACAGAGTTAAAGACAATCTTGGAGCATAGATTGGGCCATCTGTTATCAAGGGAATGGCTGATCAGAAAGTGTTTGTACTTTAACACTTCAGGCTCAACTCCTGCAAATGCCAAAGCTTGGAAGTGACTTTATTTCTGCCTGTGAAGATGTTGTTTACAGATATAAACTTTGTAAGCTGGGTGTGCTTGAATTAGGAAGGTGGCTAGGCAAGGCAAGGTGCTGAGGCAGAAGAAAGAAGGAAACAAAGAAAGAAAATGAAAAAAAAGAAAAATACTAAAAAAAGAAAGGCGGCTAGAAAGGAAGATGGAAAGCTATCAGTAATAAGGGAAAAATCTGCCAAGATATTAGAAGTATTGACAGATTCTGAGAGGTGCCAGACCATTCCCCAGGCCATTATTCGTGGGTCTCACCTCCTTCTCCTGTATCCATGTTCTGGGCACAATGACACTGTTTGCAGAAGAACAACTCAGAGTGCTGCAGTCTGACAGGGATTACTCATTTGCTCAGTGCATTAAATGTAGTTGCTTCAGAGTCATGGCATCAAGTGTAAAATCCTCTAGCTCACACAGCCTCTGAGGGAGAGCTAGTAACCCTCTGCTCTGCTGCAATGCTTGCAGGCTGAGCAGCTCAAAATGCTTTTGGAAAGAAGCTGAGGTTTGTTATGCCAGTAAGGTTATGGGGAGGGAGGGGGGAGCAGAGAATAAACAGCTAATTTAAAGAAGTATCCCAACACAGGTGCCATTCCTATTCCTGTCAGTAGATTTCCATAGCAGCCTTTCTGCTGGAGAACCAAGTACCAGGAAGCAGCCTTCAAAAACTTCCCCTCCCTGCACAGCCTGACTCCAGCTCCCCCCATGTGATTTTTTCCTTTTTCCTGCACAGGGCAGTATTGTGCTCACCGAGAATACGTGTTCAAGTTTTTTAGCGTATTTCAGCATTCTCATCAGCAGAGATGCTCTTAATCACACTTGTTCTCTAATGCCGACAAAGAACTGCCCCACAAATTTACATAGTTTTACCCTTGCTAATATTATGGCCCATTGAACTGCCTTGTCCATGTAATGCTGCAAATTTTTAAGCGTTGCACAACAGTAATGACTGATGAAATTACTAATCAGCCTCAATAAATTATACTGTGACAAACAGCATTACTAACTGCACACTAATCCCTCTGTGTTGCCTTTACAAAATCTCATAAAGGCGCTCCCAATTGTTCTCCAATGCACCCCTAGGTGTACAGAAGTCACTTTGACATGATCTGTGGTGTGATCCAGAGCAGGGAGAGGCGGTTCACTGCTTGTTCTTTACTTAAAAGGAGTTAGAAACACACTTGAGTCTCTTGGGATGTGTAAAGTAGTGGTCACATGCCTGGCAGTGAGAGGCAGAAAAGTGCAGTAAGTGGTAGAAGCAATTTTTAAGCAGAAAATTATATAGCAGTCTCAATGGATTCCCTTTTCTATGCACCATAAAGGGGTGGTGGGTGGGAGCTGAGCAGAGCTGAGCTCACTGACAGAGAGAGAACAGAGAAGTATGAACATCTGACAAATTGAAGAGGTATTTATTACTTTAAAATCCTAAAAATGTCTTTTAGCCTCCACTTTTCAGCTATTCCAAAATATAAATTAGCTTGGATTTACATTGTTGATGAACCATAGAAAGTCTGATTATCCTAAGTAATTTAATTGTGTGGCTATAGATCTTGCCTCCCTGCACCACTCTGATGAAACACTGGTGATTAGAGGTTTGTAGGGGTTTTTTCAGCCCCCCACACCTCACGGGGGCTGCTTACCTCAGTCTGGAGACTCTCATTTCTCCACATTGGCTGCAGTCCTGCTCAGCATCCTAAATGACCTCCTGAAGATGCTTGCTTTTCACCATTGCCATAAAATCCTAATTTTTGCATCCAAATTGGACACCTCTGACCAGTGATGCATGCATCTCCTTAAGTGATCCCAAATCTGGAGCAGCTCCATAACTAGAAGAAATTTACTCACACCAGCTTGGGTGGCTGGCTATGATTTTTATGTTCCAGCAGAACATTCAGGGAATATTTTATGTCCCCATGAAATGCTCATGCTCCACACAGCTACTGATTTGCTGCTGGCCAGGACAGGAGCCCTCTCACAGCAAATCACCCTCCCCTCCTTGTCTGCACACTCAGCCGTGTGCTCAGCTTTGGGGTGATACCAGTAAAATACACCAGGTATTTCTAAGCCAGATGAAATTAGACTAAACTTAGATGTTATGACGCCTAGTGAATCTCAGTTTGGTGGGATGTGCAATTAAGAGTGCTACAGCCAAAGATTAATTACAAACTCGGTGTCAGCTGCACGGATGCCTCTAATGAACCTCACAGAAGTCCAGGAACTCTCACTGCCCTGTAGGCCCCTGTGCATCACCATGCTTTGCCTACAAAGACACATTTTAACTGAGGTCACCCTCAGCACAGCCACAGATCACTGAATATATATCAACTGATGTGTGTGTGTGTCTGTCTGTGCACACGTGAAAGGAAGCTCAAGCTTTTGGACAATTAGAGCCCAAAATGCTCTGACTGTAGTGTTTTCAGCCTCTCAGACCTCAAAGGCTCCTCTGCGTCCTCTGCAGACTCTGATGACTCTCCCAGGTACCTTTTAAATGGTACCAAAAATGGTTACCACTGATGTGCCTGCTCTGGGACCCCCCTCTCACTGGGACTTGACAATGAGGAAGGAGATATCTGCCTTGGGAGGCAACCCAAAGATGAGGTCAAGTGACAGAGATTGTCCCCAGACTTTACACTAAGTTTAGACCAAAGACAGATGGGGACAGGGTCTCACTTTGCTTGCTAGGCTTGTGGTTAAAGGTTTCCCAGGAGGATGGACACATGGGTGTGCCAAGCTGCGCCCTAACCACAAGGCTGCACAGCACTTGGGGCAGGGGACAAGGTTTGCTGGGGTGTAGAGAGTGACTCCAGAGGGACAGGTGGCCCAAAGGAGCAGGCATGACCTCCATGTGAGGTGAGGCAAGGCAGGTGGGAGCAGGGAGATGGAGTCTAATTGCTCTACTTATGGCACCACTAATCATTTAGGATTCATGCTGAGGAAGACACTTACCTGTCAGCACCTCTCTGTTTGCCATCTCTGTTGGAGGCTCTTCTGCCTCCTCTCCATTATATTTATACATGAAGAAGGTATGGCTAATATAACCTTCAGGGCGCTAAAACCAAGAATGCCCTGTTAAACACCGTATCAGTCCTTTTAAAACTGTTTCACAGAACCAGCTTTAGAAAAGATATTTTAGATATATATTTACAAGCTGAGGTTTTTTAAAGGTGTGAATTGTCCCACAGCTTTCCTGGAAGAACAAGACCAACATTACAATATTCCATGAAGATAAGTGACTTTGCTGGATTTACACGCTGGATTAGTGTTTTTATGGTTTCTACACATCTTTTATCTCCTGTGCAGAAGTGTGAGTCATGCTTTTTTATTGAAGGAGTGCATATTATTAAAGTGGTGTAGTTCTATACTAAAAACTCTTTCACAAGAGAGTAGAGCATGGGAATGTGTAAGAAGATTTTATCCAAGCAGTTTTTATTTCCTCTGCTGAATAGGCTGCATCATAGCCTCTAAGGATATGATCTGGAGGTCTAGACAATAACAGAGCTGTTTCTTTGTCCTTTGGTTCACCCTATTTTAACCAGACAGGAATTTTACTCACATCCAACTTTGTGGTCTCAGCATAGGAGCAGATCACTCCTGGCTCAGAGACATCACCTGAGTCATTAGCAGGACAAATTTGTCCCTCTGCTGATTTCAATGCAGTGACCCAGGGAAGGATATTCTGCAGGTTTTATGGTATATGAAGCAGTGCCAGCTTTGCAACCTGTTCCCTTTCTTGTCGTCTGCCACCACAGTGGCTGTAGCCAGGGCCACCCTTGATTTGTAGAATCATAGAATATCCTGAGTTGGAAGACACCCACAGGGATCGAGTCTAACTCCTGACCCTGCCCAGGTTAAACCAAGGAATCACACCATGTGCCTGAGAGCATTGTGCAAATGTTTCTTGAACTCTGGCAGGTTTGGTGTCACTTACCAGGAAACCTGATTGTCCACGTACTCATCGCAGCCCTGCAGATAAACAGCCTTTGCTGTGTACACTGCCAGGCAGCCAAGCCCGAGGTTTGGTTATCCTGCAAGCCACTGTGAGGGTCAGCTTGAATTTCACTTCAGCTGTGTCCCTGAACTGTGCAGGGCTTTTATTCAGGGGCATGGTAAAATACAGTCAGTCCATCTTGGGTTTCTTTCCCAGAAAACTGTAAGCACTGCAGAGCTGGGGGTTGGTGAGAGGTGCCAGGGAAAATCCCCTGGACTGAAGCAACACTCTGCTGATAGCAGTCAGACCCACAAAGGTCAGACTCTTCTGCCCCCATCTCCCACCCAGGTCATCCCAAGTGCCAGACTCTGGTCATGAAGGATTTAAAGTTTCCTTCTCAGCTTTGCTAATGTGCAGCTGTGCCCCACAGCTTCGGCCCAGGCAGGGCTGCAAGTATCAGTGCAAAGAGATAAACTGGCTTGCCAGACTCTCGGCACTGCAAGGCAGACAGGATGACTCCAGAGTATCCGACTGAAGGGTGAATGCTGCCCTGCAGCCATCAGATGTCTCTGATGAATGTGCTGCTGGGACTCTGCAGCTCACCCATCCGTGCTGCAAAACCACTGCATGCTCTGCACCAGCTGTATCCCCTCCCAAAAAGTAGCTGCTGGACACCACAGCCCGAAGCAGTTTCTGTTGATTGTTAAATACCTTTAAATGCAAGATAAAAGGTGACAGATCAGTGGGATGAAATTTGGGCTGGTGTTGCTCACAGGACCAAAGGATGGCAGAGCATTATGTCTGGAGCATCCACTCCTTTGCTGATAGCTTTTTACTGACTACAAGGGACATGTGAGAGGAGACAAGAAGTATTTGGGTCAAGGAGGACCTGGTCTGAGCAAAATTCCCCTGAGAGTTGGAAATCCAAACAGAAACAAAGTATCCCCTTCTCAGTTGACTGTGACACCAACTGACACTACCGACTCCAGGATTATTAGTCCTTATCCACATTAATACATAAGGCTCAGGACACAGGATTTCAGACCACCAAGTAGTAATATTCTATTGTCTGTAGTAATGTGATATTTGTTTGAGTATGAAAACCGGTCTTATAACATAAGGCCTTGTTGCCAAGATCATCTACTATGAATGAGGAAAATTGTGTAAATGAAACGGTAACCTTTTTGCTCTCACTGCTTTCTTTGCTAAAATAGATAAACAGTAGAATATTTCAGTCTCACAAACTTGTTTCTGAGCAAGGGAGTTAACTCACAATGCCAGAAACATAAGGCTGGACCCGACTCAGGGTTCAGGAGGTGAGAGGAGACACCATCTACAGCCACATATAGCTCTCAGCTGGACAAAGTGTCAAGGGATGTGCA
This sequence comes from Acanthiza pusilla, assembly GCA_036630365.1. Taxonomy (NCBI): domain Eukaryota; kingdom Metazoa; phylum Chordata; class Aves; order Passeriformes; family Acanthizidae; genus Acanthiza; species Acanthiza pusilla. The sequence goes on from JAXCHO010000164.1 coordinate 57,574,198, forward strand.
CGTGGTCTCAGGCACATGGTGAATTCTTGGGGTGGCCTTAGGCAGGGCAGGAGTTGACCTTGGTGATCCTTGTGAGTCCCTTCCAACTTAGGATATTTTATGACTCTATGATCCAAAAGTTGCGGATGTTGCAGTGACTGCTATTTCCCATTGATCCCAGGTGCAAGACCTCTGCCTGGACCTGAGCTTGGTTGCTTTCTCCAAATTTTATTTTTATCTTAAACCAGTTTTAACACGCATGAAGAGATTAACCAAAAACGTTTGCCCTCAGGCTTGCTCATCTTCCCTGAGAGTCTTCCATATTCCAACAATGTTCCCCAGGGGAGCTGAGGGAGCGTTTACATTTGTTTGGAAGAGAAACGGAGATTACAGATTTTTAAAGTAGTGTTTTCCCACCCTCACTCTAAGGGGAAACAAACACATGCACCAAACACACTGATGCTGGGATTTTCATTCCTCTGACTGCTCTACAACAGATGTGCTTATAATTAATGGACCTTGAAATGCCAAGACTGGTTTAATACTGTGCAATCCTGACAGTTGCTCAGCGGGAGACCTGCAGGTGTTCAAGGAGCTCTGACTTGGCTGCAGAAGAACTTTAAAGAAAAACCCTGCAAAAGTGAATTTGTACTCAGTCCAAAACACCCCTTAGGGCTGTTGAGGCTCAAGCAGGTAACAGGTACCTTATTCCTGTCATGAATACCATGCAAAAACTTGTGGGCTTTTGCACACTTTTGACAGCAGCTGCAGGTGAAGCTGGACAGAAGCTCCCTTCAGCTCCAACTCTCCACCTCAAGCTCAAACAGTCACAAATCCATGTGAACCCCTGGGATTTCATGCTGTGGAGAAGTCCCCCAGAGCCATGGATCAGCTCTGGAGAAGCTCAGGATGATCATCACTGGTGGCATAGCCACTCCACATGGGCAGTTATAAACTCCAGGAGAATTTTGGTTATGTTTTCTGTTCCTGGAACTGTCAGGTCTTAGATGAGGTTTAAAAAAAAACCAAAACCAAATGGAACTGACACTTTTTGTGTTGCTGCTCCTACTGAGTGAAGATATCCATTGTTATGGATGGTGCTGTCCAGAGATCACATGGGCAGGGGACCAACAGTTCATTCCTCTTGGTCTCAATACAAAGCCACGTGCCCAAATAAGCACTGGGAACCTAAGTACTCTATTGGGTTTGGATCTCAGCACTCAGAAGAGATCTGTCTTCTTTCACATCAATTTCCAGCTTTTTTTGATAGAGCAACAGCCAGGTTTATGCACTGCCCTGTACATGTCTCTCTCTAGGAAGCTCAGCTCTCATACCTCCAATATTTCATTAACATCATCCATCATTGAAAGTTTGGGGAAAAGGGAGAGATGTTTAATTTATATCCATTCTCTCATGCCATTTTAAAACTTAATTCTAGATTAAACCAGTCTGGGTAAAAAAAAAAAGAGAACTACCACCTCTGTAGGCCTCTTGTCTTATACACTCCCATTTCAGCTTCAATGGCCTTTCCATGTGACACACAGGCGGAACTCAGTTGCTTAAATGTGGTAACCCAGTGCCTTTGAGACACCTCTTGTGGCTCACCTGGCCCCCATCAGATCCCTTGTAGGCCCTTGTGACACAGCCCCAGGCCACGTGGGTCTCTTACAGCTCTTAGGCTCTCTCAAACAGCACTGGATTACTGTATTGGGAAAACCAAATCATGGACACAGTTTTCAGGGCTGCTCTGTCATCATTCAAGGGACAGCGAAGAGTGTTTGAGCATATCTGTTCCCAGGCAGTGCTAGCTGGATTTATTTTTTTAGATTTATGGTGCTTTGATCAAGCAGAAAAACACACTTTGGTGAGTAATGGCTTTTATCAATGGAAAATATTAAACATGCTTTTTGGCACTTAAAGGCCCTCTTGTACACCCCAAAGCTTATCTTTTTTTCCCAGTTATACCAATTATTCTAGCAGGAGATACTAGTAAAAACTTTGTTTTGCTTCTTGTGATGAGCTGAAATTGATACTTTGCACACATGAAGTGGCTCAGGAAGATGAGATAGAATTTAAACATTCTTTCTAAAACTTTCAGCTCTTACTTTGCAATAAAACATCTGACAGAGAAGCAGAAACTCATAAAGAATGTGAAATAAATAATTCTTGAGAATACACATTTCTTAAAATAATTTTAGTATTATGCAATGCTAATTCCAACCAAGCTGTGCTCTGGTTTGCTGACTGAGAATCTGGCAAAGCTGATTTATCCAACAAGCACATAAGCTTTCTAATTCTTTTTTCAGGCTAGCAGAATCAGGCTGTGGTTTCCTCCGGTGTATACTTTTGTTAAATATCAGAGGATTCCTTTTTTTCCCAGGATTGTTATTTTGGAGAAATTAACCCTTGTTTTTCTCAGTCTCCAATCCTCAGCACCCAATGCACAGTGGCTAGCTTTGCATTTGCCCAAATAAATCACGGCATCCTCCTTTGTTTTCTCTGTCCAGTTGTGACTGAACCTAGATTGTACATTTGAATGTAGATAATGACACGTCAGCTCCATCCGTTTGCATGTGTGTCTGTTTAGGGAAGTGAACATAACAGAAGTATGAGTACTTTGGAGTAAAAATATGTGGAACTTCGTGCAAGAGAAACTTGGCATATTTTCTTTCCTCAGCTGATCTTCTGCTAGCTTTTCTGAAGAACACTGTGGGCCAAGTCCCATTTTCTGGACAAAAGGGTAAGGAAAGAGTTCTATATATGCTGGCTGTGCAACATGAAATGATGTAAAATTTACATAGTCTTGAGTTTTGTTTGAAACTTAGCTCATTTTCCCTCAAGGATTTGCTCCAGTTCCCACCCTTTCTCAAACAAATACAGTTGGGCCAATCCACAGTGAACTTGGACAATTTATGGCTCTGCATCCGTTCTGTGCAGAACTCTCTGAGTTCAGATGGTTTTGACATGAAACCAGATGAAGAATTTGCTCCATCCCAAAACTAAGCATGCAATTCAGAGCAGGAACCCATGTGGATTGAAACTACAGCAAATGGTTTTGTAATCCCCTTCAAAGAGAAACAACCAAGCAGAGCAGCGGTTCTGTTAATGGTTCAAGGAAGCTCTGTTGATTAATGATCTCAAACTATTTGCAAACAAAAATAACTGGAAATCAGTTCAAAGGGATGTCACATTCCTGTCACTTAGTGAATTTTGACCAAAATATGAACACGTTGACAATTGCATAACTTGGATATGAATGTCTTTCACTGTATTTTGTATATTTCCATGCTGTCACAAACAGAAATTTTGCCACGTAGAGAAGTGTTACAGTGTCCTAATGAATTTTTCAGAACATAGCAGTGGCACTGGGGGAAGTTGTAGTACTTGAAAATACATAGGACTAGACTGGTAAGAGTACTTTTATCCATTTTTTTGCTTTTCCGTCCCTGAATTTACTTGGAAATTACCTTACCGCTTCTGGCATTAGGATTTTTAGATGTGGTTTGTGGAATAACCAATAAAGAAATGCAATTAACCAATTACAGCATTGAACACATGGCAAATCAAGTAAGAAACCTCAACCCCCATGATAATACTAAGAAGTAATACATGAGCAGTATGCTCACTTTTGGGAATCTTTAGTTCTGAAAGCAATAGGTCTAGAATTGGTCCATGATATTTGCATTTCTAGCCACTTTTCTTCTTTTTGGCTGAAAACTGATGTTTTTGAGCAGCCATGAAAGTTAAAGGATGGTTATCACTCTATGCCAAGGTGTAGCCTGGTCAGTTTTGTGGCTGATGGAAAATCTTTTAGCACTTTAGCGTTCAGATTCCTTCCTTGCTTTGTGCAATTCAAACTGGACCTTTGGAACAGGCAGGTTTAGGTGGAAACAGCAGAGAAGAAAATCAGACTGTAAACTGAAAAAATCACAGAGGGATTTTGGTAAGAGTAGAGAAGAGGGGAGAGAATGATTGTGGAGCAGTCTGAAATTAAATGGGCTTCAGTTCTTAAACAAGATCTGTGTTTCTTCTGGCTCCTTATCTCTTTGAGACAATATGTTCTCTAAACGCTTTTTTTTTTTTTTTTTTGTGTAATCTGTTGATCTTGGCAGAGAAATCTTGTCTTTAAGTAGTTTACATGAAAGCAGAGTTATTCATTATGGACAGCTCTTGATACCTCCTGTGAAGGTTTCATGAGCCATTATGGATTGTCACTAAGGAGGGAGCAGAACACCAAGAGCTTTCATGTGTTGGTGCTCAAGTTACAGACCACTGCCCTCAGAAGTAACCAGTAGAAGGGGAAAATCGTATTTTTTCTGCAGTCCTTTCCTTTCCTGAGCCATGCAGGAGCAGGGTGTTAACTGAGAGCCCAGCCTGTGCGTGGCTCTGGTTTGTTTGACAGCACTGACCAAAATTAGGTTTTTAAGGTTTAAGGAAATACCCAAACAAAACAAAACGACAGCAACACAAAGTACCTAACTAAGCAAAATGAGTCATAGCATAACAAAACAAAAAGCCTCTGCTATTTCATTTACTCCACAGTTTCTGTCTGCATGGTATTTTAATTGCTGAAACTTTAAAATGTACATATTTATGTACACATAGAGATCCAACTTTATGCTTCCTCAGCAATACAGCTCCAAATTCCCTGTGGTTTGATTTTGCTCTACTTAAAGCATGCATTTCTAGAATATTTTAAATTATTTGATCAGGATGAGATTAAGAAGTGTCTTGGTCACAGGCCATGGCTGCCTGTAAAGGCAATGGGTAGTGAAAGTTCAGTCCTCTTTAATTACACAGACATAAGCACGACAGGGTCTAGTGGTTGCAAGCTGAAGTCAGGAAAAAGCTGAATAGGAAATAAAATGTAAATTTATTATCCTGAGCATAATTAGATATTGGAACAGTTCCTGAGGATGGAGGTAACCTCTCTCTTCTCAAGACTGGATCTCTTTCTGCCAGAACTGTGCCCCAGCTCTCAGCTGCTGTCTCTAAGCAAGGAACCACAATATCTGAGCTGTTAGTGCTGCTTCTCTTCTGTTTAAATTTCAGTTTAATGTGCAAGCCCTCTGCATGAATATTACTACAAGATGAGGAAAAGCCAGAGGCAATATAAGGGAATCAAATTCTCACTTGGCTGCAAGTTTCTTCCTGGAGGGACTTGTTCAGGAGCAGCCACAGGGTACATGTGAGTGTACTGGTGGCAAGAGAGGGGAGTCCTGCTGCAAGAGAAAACACCAGCAGAAGGTGCAACTGTGTGAGATAACCTGCACTTCAGAAAGCACAGAAACTTCTGGAAACCTCTAAAGAGCACATGAGAAACAGCAAGAGCTCCTGCCTCTCATAGGGTATGAATCCAAAAGATGGGATCACTTCTCATAATGTGGCAATAATTTCATCATTTTTGTGGTTTATGAAGTCAGCAGGGCTCTGTGCGGGGTTTGACACCTCGTAATTCACGGATGCCTGTCGGGTGTGCATGTGCCTGTGCGCACGTGTCCCACGCCGGGTCTTTCTGAGCATTCTGTGGCTCTGTCTGGGTGGCAGCACGAGCTCAGCACTCCCGAGGGTGCCCTGGGGAGGTGGCTGTGCCATGGCCCTCAGGAATCACAGCTTGCTCAGCTGAGGAGGAAGGGCTGACCTGCAGCAGACCATGTTGGACACGCCAGCTCAGCGCTGGCTTTTTGTAAACTCGTGTATCTCAGCAGCATCCCCTGTCCCCTTCTCAGCTGAAGTTGCATTACACATATTAACACTCAGCTTAAAAACACTTTTAGTTATGTTGCTTGGGGTCCTGCCTTCTCTACAGCACCAGAGATGGTGAATCTGCAAAGCTTTGGGGGTGTGCTTGAGTGTACACTGAAGGGTGAAGTGTCCGCGTGAACTAAAATGGTGCCAGGAACTTCTAGAAATAAAAAATTGTTTCATTATGTTTCTTGTTCTAGAAATGAAAGGTAAAATGAGAGCCCAAACACTGAGCATGTTGAAAATTCAGGGCCAGATCCAGAGGCTTATTCACCACTCATCTTAGTGGCCAAAAGTTAATCTCATGCTTTTGTAGATCCTGGGATTGTTCCCATGATGTTTTGATTTGTGGGCATGAAATAGAGTAGACCAAGAGCTGCTCTAATATGCGAAAGGCCTTCAAAAGTTAGCAAAGCACCATGTTTTCTAAGACGGAAGGATACCCTTGCCTTGCCCTGTGGGATGGAAAAAGGCTCAGAGGCTCCTGAGCATTGACACTTCTTCAGGGCAACATGGATTCTCAGGAAACCTAGGACCACTATGAAAAACTGGGATAATATAAAGTTGCCCTCACTTACATTAGTATCAGGTTTTTCTTTGGGTCAGCATTCATTTTTTAATGCTTAATGACAGAAGAATCACCCTTTTTTTTTCTCCTCCTTTTATCCATTCAAGCTGGCCAACTTTCAGTAAAAGCTTGTTAACTCATTTTGATAAGGGGAATTCCCACACCCTTATCTCACAAACAGAATAGCAATTCTCATTGTAAAATTGCTGTGGGATCATATTCCTGACTGCTGGTTTTTAGCAGCTTTTGGAGTTGTCTGCGCAACGGAGACAAATAATTTTGTCACCAAGGGTTGTCACTGTATTTCTGAGAAGGGGGTACAGTTCTGTATTAAGATGGGAATAGGAACGTCAGAGCCAAACTAAATGTATCCTTCTCTGTCATTCTTATGAATGAATTACTAACTGATATAGTGAAGAATTTGTATTATCCATGCCTGAGGTTCATCAAGACCTGCAGGAAAAGGAAGCAAAGCTATAGACTGACTGGCTGGTGACATTTTATGAAGCAACTCGAAAGGAAAGGGCAGGTGTGTTTGGTGAGCTGTGTCCTTTGGGTGGTTTTTGGCTGACAGACTCAGGTAATGTTCAGTGTAAACCTTCATGAGCTGCATCTGTTTCACCAAAGAAACCAACAGCTTTCACTGGAAGCGACTACTGATACAGTCTAGGGGTTCAGTGGCATCACTAAATGCCACTTGAGCATGTTCTCCTTGCTGGGATGGATGAATTCATTTGATTAAATTCAAACCCACCTGAAAGCTTTGGGATGAGATGCTGGGGAGCATTTTACCATGAAGGGATTGAAAATACAGAGAGAAGGAAAAAATTTTAAAAGGGTTGGAAGATGGAGAAGAGAGCAAAATGAGCATAAAAGTAAATATTCCAGTCATACAATGCAGCATGTGTCAACGTGAGCATGAAACATACTACAACTTCCTTAGCTTTGGAGGAGTATTTTTATTCCTAATTCAAAAGAAAGTCTATCATTTAGCAAGGAGAAGATCATAGTCTACCATTTAGCAAGGAGAAGATCATACACACACTCTGCCAAGACAGAGAAAAAGCTTAAATTGGAGGAGGAAAGAAATTTGGTAAACTCCACCTACAAGAATGAAGTATAGATTAAAAACTCCTTGAGATTTGACCATTGCTGTATAGAAATGTGTATCTTAATGTCCTTAATTTTATACACACCCTGAGGGTCCCTACTTTAAGGCACAATGAGGGAAAAGGAACAAGTCTGAGCCACACCATCACATCCAGGCAGACATCCCTCGTTAGCAAGGCTGCAGGTGTACAGCAAGCAGTTTAATGTGATGTGTGAGTGTCCACACAGCTCAGGCCCATTTGTTTCTCATCACATCACAAGGCTGTGGAATAGTCCATGGATTGACAGGGATAAAAACATCCAAATCCACACTCACTAAGAGAGCAGCTAGAAGTCCAATGTTTCTGCAAAACGGGATGTTTGAAAGGGTGCCCAGATATTGCAAGACACAGACTTCTTTATTCCTTTGTTCTGAAAGTACTTCTCAGTGTTTGGGTTATTTGCCTTTTCCCCTTCAAGAGGTGCTTTGCTTTCTGCACATGCCTCATGTGGCACACAGGCTTCCATGGCTGATTCTGACGAAGCTGTTTGCCATTTGATCCAATTATTCCTCGTGACCATTTTCCATGGACTTCTCTGTTTTGAACAAAGACCATTTTTGGTCCCATGGATCAAAATCCCGGATTAGTAAAGCCTTTACAGACTCATCATCTGCACTGCTGCTGGTCCTGCCTGGTAGGGACAAAGTGACCCTCTGGCTGTCTCTGCTGTGCCTGGGAGATGAGAGCTGGGATGTGGTTGCCGTACTGGAGCATCCCAAGGGATGCAGCCCCTAATTCCTTGTTTCTTGCTCTTTCCTGCTGCTGTTAACTCGTTAGCTCGTTAGATTGACGCCGCTGGAAAATGCCCAGTAACAGGACAGTGGGTCACAGCCCTGGCACGTGGGCACAAGCTGTGAGTGGCAGAGACCAGCTGAGTCTGATAGAGCTCCACAGTGCCTGTGTTACTCTTTAAAACAGGATTTACTACTCCAAGTCCCACGGAATCTTTTGAAAATCCAGTGCAACCTGGGAGAAGTGAAGAAAAATTTAAAGTTTAGGAATCAGACCACTCCTCAAAAGAAAAAAAGAAGAAAAAAATGTCATCAATATGTAAGAGGAAATAAAGCTTTTTAACATTTAAATAAGATGGGGATGGTGGAAGTTCTTTGAAAATGCTCATCCTGTGAATAGAACATTTTGCTTGATTTCAGTTTCTTAGAAAAATAAAATATTTGTGTTTGATATAGTTTGTCTTCTTTTTCTCCACTATTATCCTCTCTTTTTCCTTTTCTCAGAGAAAGAAAAAGGACAGCTACACACAGGTATAAAAGAAAAAAATAAAATTTGTATTTTCTTTGCAAGAAAGGAAGAAAAAAGGAGAAAAAAATTAAGAAAGGAAAATGAAAGTCAACATTTAAATTTGAGAACACTACAGAGTTAAGCCTTGGCTTTCACATTATTTTCAGTCTTTTTATCCAAGAAATAGAAAAAAAGAAGATACGTTTCCCATGAAAAATTCTATCACAATTGTGAAGCTATTTTTCATCGAAAGCAGACATTGCTAATGACAAATGTTCCAGCAAGTTCTGCAAAAAAGCATTCTGTAGCTGGCTTACACTTACAGCACAAAGCTTATCTCCGTTTCAGATCACATACAGATTGTCATCAGCCCAAAAATCGGGTTTTGCCCACAAAAAGTTATTTCTCAATCCATGGGAAGAACGAGGATGTTTGCAGAAAGCAGCTGGCTGTGGATAGCTCTGTTCCTGCTCAGCTTCACCAAACGATCATTTCTGAAAAACTCACCTGCTCCATATTGAGGCTGAATCTGACAATTCTGGGCACTCAGGACCTGCTGTTCCTCCTGTCCTTTGGGAGAATAAAACTGTAATAGCAAACAGGGTGATGAACTCGTCTTCAAATCATCTCTAGATAAAGTCAAACACAAACACCCTTGCTTCCTATCACTTGGAGAATAAGGCATGGTAAATGCTGTATACTCATCCAGAATTTCATTTAGACATGTCTTTGGGTCCCTGTGAATTGCTTTCAAAAGGCAGATCACAGAATCACTGAATCATAGAATGGTTTGGGTTGGAAGGGAACTTAAAGATCATCTGGTTCCAGCCCCTGCCATGGGCAGGGACACCTTCCACTATCCCAGGTTGCTCCAAGCCCCATCCCGCCTGGCCTTGGACACTTCCAGGGATGGGGCATCCACAGCTTCTCTGGGCAAGCTGTGCCACTGGCTCACTACCCTCACAATAAAGAACTTTTTACTAACATCTAATTGAAATCTCTCCTCTTTTAGTTTAAAACCTTTCCTCCTTATCCTATCATTATCTGCCCTGGTTAAAAGTCTCACAGAGAAATACTCTTCTTTGAAGGTCTGCTAGAACTTAAGAGAAGATGATTAGCTTCTGCTCTGGAGAGTTTTAAATCATAACAGCCTCTGAGAGTTTCAGGCATAAGAATAAACCATGGTCTTACCTGCAATGAGCCCTGAACTTCCCTGCCTCATCTTCCCCATTCACATCACAGTCACCACGTGAAAAGTCAAATTGAAAAATCTTTCTGCTTTGCCTTAAGCAAGTTTAACACCTTGTCTTTTGTCTTTACCTGTTTTAATGACCACAGAGAACAGTATTATTTTGTCATCTGGAGAACTGGCAACCGAATGATTGTGTATAAGAAGTTGGTTGGTTACACGATGATCTTTTCATTAATGTAATCTTGTCACAGATTATCTGTTCTCACAGGGAATTAATCCTGAAATTTATCCTTCTTTGAAGAAGCTAGCCATTAGCAATCATTGCCAAATTGACTCAAAGTTACTTTTAACTGCATCTACATTCTCACTCATTGTTTTTAGCTCTCCTTAAAGCAGCAGAGTGCTAAGAGCATGTAGGCAACACAAATGGGTATGGGTGTAGTGGTTTTTCAAAAAAGAAGCAGACTTTTGCAGGAGTCCCCAATTCCCCTGCAATGGGGATTCATGAGCTTCTCTCTCTGTAACCCAAGGCCACCAGCACCCAGCCAGCCCTGGGTGTCAGAACCCACCACACTCTGCTCCAAGGCCACCAGCCTCCCTCTGCCTCTGCAGAGTCCTCTGAGACACAGATTTTTCATACCCTCAGCACGATTCCTCCCGAGGGCCGGCACGGGACGGCTCAGCCCTCTGACAGCCTGTCCCCCAGCACGTTCCAGACAGGCTGCAGCTGGGTCTGCACAGAGCCAGCCTGGGTGGGAGGCCACCACCAGCCCCGGGGATCCTGCTTTGGGGAGCAGGGACCTCTGCTTCCACCCTCCTCTTTGTTTATCAATTCCTGGCTAATGAGCCCTTCTCCTCACAAAAGAGAGTTATCCAGAGTGATAGTAAAGATGAGAGCTGCAGTAAACCAGGGAGAGAGCAGTGGGGAAATGTTTGAACTTGGGGTCTTCATCCCGGCTAAGTGGAGAGGAGAGTGTTGTTGCAGTGAGAGGACTATTAAAAATACAAAGTACAGACTCTCTGGGGCCTCAGATGTTGTTTTACCCCATGAAACATGATTTCTTATTTTTAAATAGCTGTCATGCTTGTTAGTTTAATTTATCCCTTCTCAGCTGCAAACTACAACATTTTATGAGCCTGACTGAGGGCATTCTCACACAGGCTCTGTGGCTTTGTGCACAGCCCTGCCAGAGTAAGGCTGGGCTAAGCCAGGGCCGTATTTTGTGCTTGGTTATACCTCTGCAGCCCTGCTCACACCAGCTCAGAGCCCAGTGCAAAGCCCATGAGGTTACTCAGCTCTTTAAAAAGGGTTTTAGAGAGGAAACACCTTGAAACCAGCCTGTGGTGTAGGTTCCCTTGTGGTATCATAGGCTGGAGGAGGGTGATGCTACTGGGGTTGTTTTTTTTTCTGATTTTGCCCAGTGGTTTTGTTTTCTGTTAGATTTTTGGAGTGGTCAAATAATCAGGTCTGCTTTAAAAAGTGCCTGCAAAGCCTGTGCTGTTAGAGGGTTAAAGCCAGGGAAACACTATGGGCTTGTGTCAGGAACAGAGTGCAGACAATGTTCTTGCTTGGTCTCAGCTGGTCTGGGCACACACCTGGGCAGTGCTATGTCTGTTTTAAAAACAGCAGAGCCAGTTCTTAACAGGCTTATTGCTAATGCAGAGACACAAAACCTGGGAGCAGAGCCAGCTGATCTTGAAAGCTCTTCAAGTGGGTGTACCTTGTCTTCTCTGCATGAACTGAGCTGCTTGGATTCACTCTAATGGATCCAGACTCTCAGTTTTGAGGTGTGTATATATATATTATTTTCTACTCAGTTCTTCACAAGTGTCCCAAGTATTTCATCCTGAGGAGGACTGTGGCTGAATGTCTGAATCTAAACTTGAACTTTGAGTTTTCCAATTCCCAGCTCCTTGCCTGGATCTTTCCTTCTTGCCCCATTCTTGCAGTCTGTCTTCAGAGGGAGCCAACACAACTGACAGCAGTTCCGCTGCTGAACTCCCTTTCCAGCTGGCAGATGGGAGCGATGGATGGGCAGGAGTGCTCAATGCCTTGAACTTCTCCTGTGCAAAATATGGGCCAGGTTTGCAAATGCGCCAAATCTGACCTGATTTGGTGCACAATGTTGGGCAGATAAAAGCTTTTTTCCAAGGAAGACTGATAGCCTGAGCTGGAGGAGTGGTACTGTATGCGACTGAGTCTAATTAGAAGGGCAAATGACATAAGAAGTTCCTCCCTGAGCTCTGTCTGCTTAAGGCCCATACATCTGACCTTAGCTTTTCATCAGCTGCAAATCCATTTAACAAATCTAAACCCACTTTCCAGGGGGGAGCGTAGGATTAGACACAGAGGAGCCAGAATTGTTGGCTGTGATCAATAATCTGATTGTCGGTTCCTAGGTTTTTGCAAAACATACATTGCGTTATGTGAAGCAAAACCAGAAGCAGATCTTTTTGTAATACATGGGAGGGCTTTATAGGGTGCCTTTATTCAGGCAGACACAGGCAGGAGGTATCTGGAAATCTGGAAGACATGAGAATGAAACGATGACTGATAGAGAAAGAGAGACCACAGAAGACATCTGTAAGCCTGACCACATGAGAGACACAGAGGCAACTTCAAAACCGCTGGTACAGCCACTCTAGGACAGCTTCATTGAAGCAACATGCTATAGAAATATCACTCAGAGCTTTGTATTGATACAGGATGATGACTGCAGGATGGGGAAAACGGCCCATCTGGACTGAATGAAGTGATAAACACTGAGCGGCTTTATTTGCTTCTGGCACTGCCAAGGCTCCAGAGCCAACTGTCTGGCTTTCCATTGTTTTGATTCAATTTGACTTTGATCAAATCCCTCTTGCTGTCACACCTCTAGGAAACACACAGAGGGTACAGGAAAAGGTATGAATTCAACAGCTCTTGGATTTTGAGTGTTTACTAATGCAAAGGTGAAAAGCCCTGAAAATGTGCAGGCTGTTCAAATGCAGTTTGAATGTTATGATAACTTGGCATCATTCAGTGGAGTGGAGATATTCCCCTCCAACTGGCAATAAGGTGTTTTAATGCAGCTCTTTGGAACTGAAAAAAAAGATTAACAACTGCAATATAATTGGCTCTAGGAGAAAAAAACCAACCAAAAACAAACGACAAAAAGCTAAAGCTTGGAGCATCCCCAAATTATTTTGATCTTCATCTAAACCTCATAAGATTGATGAGGTTGTTTACCTTGCCAGGTGAACGACTCAAAGACTCTCTGAGGAAGGAAAAAAACAGCACTCTCTCTCTGGCTCACATCAGTTCCCAAGAGGTCAGTGGGAAGAGTGGGAAGTGAAAGTGTTTGTTAAGTATCAGTTCTCCCTGCAATGCTATTAATTCACTCATCAGCAAGAAATAGCTGGAGTGATTGGCTTCAGATGAATTTTTCTTGTCCCCAAGAAACAGGAGAGCAACACCAAAGACTGCTGCACACCAGTGATTTGTTCAGCTGAGGCTGGGACATTACCTACAGGAAAGGGACGTCCCTGGCAAACCCACCACCTCTGGATGAAGGACGGGGCTGTGAACGTGAAGGATTTCACAACAACTGGTACATTCCCCAAAATTTCAAATAATGCCTCACTCAAAGCCAGTGAAAAGCAGCACAAAATCGTGCATTGATCTTCACAGGCGTTAGGTGAAATCCCCACACAAGGTGGGGGCAGCGGTGGGAGAGAGTGTTGGTGACATATTGCCCCATTTCAGCAGCAGTGAGGGCCAGCCAGGACGTCTCCTCCCGCCCCACAGACTCTGCCGTGGGTCCCACGGCCCCGCATCGTCTCGGTGGAGCACTAAGTGGCCGTGATAGCCTTTCTGTAACATCTGCTCAGCAGCCCGTCAGCATCACCCCGTTACTAAGAGGGTCTGTCCTGTAATTAAGGGATGGTTGCACGGGGCATGCAGCCCGTCAGAGGTTTTCCTAAACAGCCTGTCTCGCAGAAGAAGGCTACATAATGAACGAGTGTCAGCAGGTCATGAGTTAGAAACAGATTTTGTCTCGCTGGGAAAAGTTATGTTTACCCATCATTCATTAGGTGTCCCGGATGGATGCCGCCGGGCAGAGGATGAGGAGGGAGATCACCACAGCACTACCCCGAGTGACCCTAAAAGAGCTGAAATATTAGCAAATGGTTATTGCTCCCCCCCCCACCCCCACTTTGTAGCACATCTGACTGGGTGTGTTCCAGTGAAAAATGCCATACTCTCCCTCATAAAATTGGTAAAGATTTTTCCTGTGACTTTAACTTAGGCTTGCTGCAGATAGTAGTTTCAAGATGGTCAATGAGATAACCCCAGCTGAGCAGTGTCTAATGACCTTCCCAGCATGGTCAGCTGGGATATAAAACACACCCCATCCATGAAGAAAATTTTTCATTTGCTTTCCAGCTCAACATTGGGGTTCCCTGTGGTTTTAAAATGCTTTCACCTACTCACTTATATGGACATTTTTCAGCCCAGAGCAAACCACAAAATTAAAAGGAGAAACCCCTCCAGAGCAATTAGAGCATGGTTTGAGAACCATGGTGTTCATTTGCTGTGTGTTACAGGGGAGACAGTGCAAACAAAACTTCCACAATATATGATTTGTAAAAAAAAAATCCAATGCATTTGAATTTTTACAGAATTTAAGCACATATTTTATTAATCTGCAGAACATTACAGGGTTTTGTTCAGAAAAAAATGTGACAATTGGAGATCATTTGACAGCAACCCACTGTGTATGGTGCTGAGGTAGGAGGTGGCAGCAATCAGGGGACATGTAGGCCAACACAGGAGTCAGACAGCCACTTCTGGAGGAGCTGTCTTTTCTTCCCCTCACATTTGGTGATCCTAAATAAGACCAGACACCTTCTGTAAATCTGTTCATGCCTGTGGGTTTTGGGAGGCTCCCCATGGTCTCCTGGCAATCCCCTGCTCACAGTACATCTGCCGGAGCAGTTTGCCTTGGGGGGTACAGGACCTTCAGTGCTCCCTCCCTCCATAACCATTCTCTGAGTCGGAGTCTGGGAAATGGCCAGCCTTAAGGGGAACATTTTCCCCTTTGTTTTTTAGGAGAAACTTAATAAAAAGTGAGGAAGGCAAATCACAGAATCACGGAATTGACTAGGTTGGAAAAGACCTTTGAGTCTAACCTATGACCTCCCAGCACACTGTCAACTGGACCATGCCAGTAAGTGCCACATCCAGTCTCTTCTGAAACTCCTCCAGAGATGGTGACTCCACCACCTCCCTGGGGAGCCTGTTCCAGTGCCCAATCTCACTGTGAACGACTTTTTCCCAATGTCCAGCCTAAACCTTCACTGACATAATTTAGGATTGTATCTTCTTGTGCTGTCACTGGCAGCCTGAGAAGGATAAGCCAAGGGCTTTGGGAAACTGCATGGCTTTAGTTTCTTTGGAGAAAGAATTCAAATGGACTTTACTGTGACTTTGGCACTGCCATGGGCCCAGTCCTCTCCCCAGCGTTCCTCCTCACCCTCTCTCCCGTGCCTCCTTCACCTCCAGCAGGCAGTGGGACCCCCAGGGCCATGGCCCAACACCCTCCCAGCCCTTCACTGCTCTCTCTCTGGCACTGCCTGCCGGGCTCCCCCCACTCACGAGCCCACCTCTGCATCGCCCCATTGCCCCTGCCCCGAGCAGGGCTTCACCCTCTCGTCCCTGCACCCCTCCCGCCCCGGGCAGAGCCTTTCTCCTTTGCTCCACTCAACACACACTGCCCCAGCATCTGAAATGCGCTGGTCCTCAGGATTTTTGCCCCCAAATCAATGACTACAGTGCAATGAAAAGAACAAACACTTCTGATTGATGTCTTCAATTGTTTTATTTCAACAAAAGCATGTAGCTTCCTGGTTCTATTTTAGAAAGACACAACTTGGCTGCCTAAGGAACATATCCCATCCCAAGTGCTGAATAATATAATTTCCGAGAAACAAAAAGAGTTTCCTGACACTTTTCTTTACAAACTAATCTCTAGTTTAAACCTTCAAAACTCTTTACCTTAAACACTGGGCGTTCTTATGTCCCCACCCATGCTCATCCCCACTTATTTTAAATTAGATTTATATTTTATAGTAAAAATCTAAGCTTTTGTTAAGTATTTTATAAATGAATTTATTTATTATCTTAAAATGTTTAATTAATTATTTTACTAATTGTTTCATTAATTATTTTACTAATCCTGTTCTTAATTCTAATTTTATTAATTATTTTATTCCTCCTGTTTTATAAATCAAGCAGGAACAAAAAGCTTGAGATAACCTTTATCTTATAATCTTAAATTCAAACAGGGAGGACTACTAACATCTACTCCTAGTATTAACAACAGGATTTACCTACAGAACTCCTACACTAATTATTCCATTTTAAATCCTCAAATTCTTGAGGCAGCAGCTAAAATAATAGCTCAGTAAGGAGTCCTCCAGCCCTCCAGCAGATCGACACTTCCATCTGACTGGGTGTCGTCTGCAAAATGTCTGAGGGTGCCCTCGATCACCTCGTCCCGCTCATTGATGAAGTTATCCGTGCCATACTCAGGGTTTTGGTGACTCAGGCTGTGGCACCTGCTTTGCCAAGCCTGATTCACTGATCCATGAGATCAGAGTCCACGTGATAAAGATGGCAAACAGGATCTTTGGCTGGGGACTTGCCTGACTGCTGAAAGGGGCTTTAAACTACATTTGCTGGGGACATCCTATCCATCCCAAGGCTGACAGTGGGAGGCCAACGACTGTCATGGATGCCTGGAAGAGCGCAAAGGCATTCCAGGTACTCCAGCCAAGGCATCTGCTTTCTCCTGCCTGCCGCGGGTGACTGTACACAAGCCCACGAGGCATGGGGAGCAAAGAGGAGGAAGCAGAAGCACGCACGTGCCTCCACTGACATCATGGAGACACGGTGGGAAGGCTCCTATGACTGGAACTTGGGAATGAGGGGTTTTAGTCTCCCAAATCCTCTGCGCAGAGCCTTGAGTGCTCTCCTGAAGGGGGAAGGTCGCTGCGTGGGGACAGCTGTAGCTGAGCACTTGGCTTGCATCTGCTCAAAAGACCACCTGTCCCACTCCAGCAAGTCTTCTTCACACCAAATGGCCCACGACTTGCATGAGCAGGACGCTGAGGCACTCTGTTCCTCCATATTCCCACTGCAGTCTGTGCTCTCTGACCACAGTTCACCTGGGATTGGAGTGACACTTGTGAGTGACACTGAGGCACTCTGTTCCTCCATATTCCCACTACAGTCTGTGCTCTCTGACCACAGTTCACTTGGGATTGGAGTGACGCTCGTGAGTGACACTGAGTCACTCTCTTCCTCAGCAGTCCAGCTTAGGTGTGAGCCTTCTGAGCCTAAGGAGAGGGCCACTGAGGCACTGTCTTCCTCCGTGCTGCCGCTTAGGTGCTCAATTTCTGCCCCCTCTGTGGAAAGCCCTGGCAAACTGCACAATGATCTGAGTTCCTGGGAGCAGGAGCCCTCCTCGCTTGGTGGGGAGCACCAATCAGGAGCAGGATCCCCTCTACCTTCTGCTTCTGTCCCTGCCCACTGCCCACTGCGAGCTTCCAGGTGGCTGGGCAAGGGGTAAGGGGGGCAGCAGGGGCTGTGCGGGGCAGCTGCCCTGCTCTCTGCCCCTGCTGCTGCCGCCTGCTCACCAAAGGCAGCAGAAGCTGTGGTGTCTGCCTCCTCTTGTGCCTTGGCAGTCAGAGGTACATGGTGTTTCTCCTTCTTCTTCTCCTCCTCCTCCTCAGGAGGTGTGGCCAGGGCAGCAGCTGCTGGCTGGGTGCCCATGGCATCCACCAAGGCAGGACATGCACTGGGCAGGTCAGCAGCATCTGCCCCTTTGGCCAGCAGCCAGATGGGCTCCAGCACGACTGAGCGGTAGGAGGGTTCACCCCAGAGAGTGTCGATACTGATGTCCTCCTGGGCCGACTCTGTGTCCTTGCTGTCTTCTCCACAGGGCAGTGATTGCTCTGTGTGTTCTTCTTCTTGGGGAGAAAGCACTGGGAGTTGTGCTGTGCCAATGGAGGACTGCAGTGGGTTCAGGTCATAAGAAGAGGACGCTGAGATGGTCTCTTCCCCGCTGCTTGTGCTCTGGAGATTCTTGGACCAGGGTCCCTCCTCGACCTGTGGTGGTGTCATGGTTGTGCCGAAGCTGGAGCTGTCCCATGGACTGTTGGATCTACTCTTCTCTTCGCTCCACAGCTCTGCCAGGACTGCTCCTGCTGCTGCCCCTGCCCCCTGCCCACTCAGAGCTTCCAGCATCCTTGGAGAGGGGCTGGGGGAGTGGCTGGGGCTGTGCAGGGAAGCTGCCTGGCTCTCTGGCTCTGCTGCAGGAGCTGCTGCTGCCGTCACAGTGTCCTCGCCTTGAGCCGGGTGCCGCTGTGTCCGCGGGCGCTGGCCGCGTGGCCGGATCACAGCTGCGATCCTGCTCAGGGCAGCACGTGCCCTGCGCTGCAGGGAGCGCAGCAGGGCCTGGCCGCAGCCCCTGGGGCTGTGCGGGGCCTCTGCCCTGCTCTCTGCCCCTGCTGCGGCCGCCTGCTCGCCAAAGGCAGCAGGAGAGTCACGGTGCTCATCTTGCTCTGGGGCCCGTGACTCCCTGACACACGGCTGCACACAGGAGGAGAAGGATGAGGAGGCGGCGGCCGTGTGGGATGGAAATGGCTGCCATGGTAAGGCAACGCCATCCCTGACGGCAAACCCAACCCCAGCCCCAGCCCCAAGACGCCTCTGTGCCACCCCATCCTGTACCTTCTGCCTCTTGTGCCATCTCAGCAGACTCTGCTTGGGCTGGCCGTTGGTGACCTTCTGGTTCGTAGCCATCTCAGCCATCCCGCGACACAAACAGATTTCCTCAAAAGCTGAGGAGCTCCTGGGAGATGCTGCCTCCTGAGAGTGCTGCTCTCCTGGGAGAGGGCACCCCAGGGCTCTGCGCTCTTTTATGCCCTCCTGCTCTGGGTGCGGCCCCACCGTGTCACAATGGCCCCTGCCCACAGTGAGGCCCCACATCACAAAGGACCCTGGAATGCGCTGCTGTCACAATGGGCCATTTGCAGCACCCCTAGGACAGCAGGGTGGGGACATGGAACCAGCTGGGAAGCGGCTGGAACCTGTTGGAACCAGCTGTGCCCAGCACAGGGCAGCCTCTGCTTTCCCATCCCGGAGGCTCCAGCCGGCCGAGCCATCAGCTCCCGCACAGCCCCAGGGCCGCGGCCCCGCAGAGCTCAGCCCTGTCTGCATCAGCAGCTTGGGCTGCCCCCGCCCAGGGCAGCCAGCGATGTCCAGGGATGTGCAGGGGCAAGGAAAATAAACTCCTTGTTGGTAGAACTGCCTCGCTAAGCTTTGGGGCTTGCTGCCCAGCACACCTTTCTGTGCAGAACTGTAAATAAATCAAATCCCTGGACCCTGTGTGGGGATAGGCCTCTTGCACAGTGCGGGAAAGAATCAGCTTTGGGACAGCAGGGGCTCTTGGTGACAGTGCTGGGGCCCTGCAGCAGGGAACTCCTCCTTCCCACATGAGTCCTCAGAAGGCCTCTCTTCAAGGGGAACCCAAGTGACCAAAAGAGACCAAAAGCTGCAGCTACTCCCTCCCTAGTGCTGCTCCTCATACAGCTTCCCCTCTTGATCCAACTTGCCATCCCCCAGGACCCCAAGGCCCCTTTCTGTGGGGCTGCTCTCCAGCCTCTTGACCCTGACCTTAGGTCAGTGGTGAGAGAGTGGTGCTCAGAACACCAAGCTTGTGCCTTCAATCCCTATATGGGCCATTTACTTAAGGGTTGGACTTGTGGATGCCTTCCGGCTGAGATTATTCTCTCAACTCAACTCTCATTTCCCAGTCTGTACACACATCCAAGTCTTCCCCTTCACCGGTGCAGAATGTATGCTTTGTCTTCGTTCAATGTCACACCATTGGAGGCTGCCCAGCCCTCACAGCAGTCCCAGGAGTAGAAAGGGGAGGAGATGTCAAGAGGGGCAAAGCCCATTCCAGGGTTCCCCTAGAGCGCCTGTGTGCACTGCGATCAGCCAAGGGCATCGCTGTCCCTCTCTCTTTCTCCCTGGTGACCAAAGTCCTCTGTTGCTTGTGGTTCCTTCTTCCCTGGTTTGTCCTGGTCTGTAGGCCAGAGCCTGTGGAGCATTGTCTGCAGCACAGCTGAGCTTGGTGAGCTCCTCACTCTGCATCTCGGGATTCTGTGCGCTCAACAGTGGATATCAGACCTGACTGACTTTGCTTTGCGGCCTTATTTATTCACCTAGCCCTGAAATCTGTTTGAAAGATTTCCCAAATGATTTTTAGGGGCGTGGGGGGCTTTTTTGTTGCTTCTGCTTGGGTTCCTTGGAGAGGAACACTGCTGGGGGCGAACATTCTGCCCAGATGTGCAGTGAGGTTGTGTGGCTCTTCCCCCTCTGAGGCAGGTGAAGCCTGTCTGTCACCAGCAGAGCCGTGTAAGGCCCCAAACACCTCGCTCGCTGACACACTTGAAAGAGCTTTCAGGTTTTCATTTACTCTGAGTTACGCGTACAGGAAAAATACTGACAAGGTATTCTCAAGAGGTGAAAACAGCAATGAGAACTTTACTGACAACTTTAGAAAATCAAGGTAACTGCAGCAAAATGTTTGGTGCAACATTCAATCAACATAAAACACTTCTCAAAATATTAACTTGGCCCAGTCAACTTTGGAAACTCAGACAGTTCAATTTTAAATGACTCAAAAATTACAAGAGGGAATTAGAGGAAGAAGAAAGAAAGACAGGAAAGATAAAGAACACAAATAGGTACCAGCTCCTGGGCTCCAGTGGTATTCAGCTAACAGAGATTTCAGGAGGAGGTAGGGTCAAGACGTCTGAGTGCCTCATGGTCAGCTTTAAATACCGCTTGGCCTTCCTGGGCCCTTTCCCCCGGTGGGACTTGCAGTCATTTGGCCACTCAGGAGCTGGGCTAAGGGCTTCAAAGGCAGGTGTGGAGCATGGCCTCCTCTGTGCCAGGGATTGGCAGCCTCTGCTGGGCTGGGACACAGGTTCTAGGGCACTGAGGGTGTACCACCTCCTCAGTCTGTGGCTCCGTCCGTCCTCAGGCTGGAGATGTCCCAGATGTCCTTGGATCAGGGCCCCTCCTCAGTCCCTGGAGCTTGCAGGATTCTTCCTGCTGCTGGCCCTGTTCCCTGCCCACGCAGAGCTCCCAGCTGCCTTGGAGAGGGGCTGGGGGAGCAGCTGGGGCTGTGTGGGGCAGCTGCCCAGCTCTGCACTGCTGTCACCTGCTCACCAAAGGCAGCAGAAGCTGCTGTAGTTGATGCCTCTTGTTCCTCATCAGGGGCCAGCACGCGGTGCTCCTGTTCCTCAGCAGCTCCAGCCGGGGCAGAGGCTGCTGGATGGGTGTCCGTGGGAGCCGCTGGGGCAGGAGATGGGCTGGGCAGGTCCCTGGCTGCCTCTCCTGCCACCTCTCTGTGCAGGCTGCTGGGACAGCTGGGCCTTTCTTGGGAAACCTTTGCCAGGTTTTGGGAAGCTCCCCATGGTCTCCTGGCAATCCCCTGCTCACAGTACATCTGCCGGAGCAGTTTGCCTTGGGGGGTACAGGACCTTCAGTGCTCCCTCCCTCCATAACCATTCTCTGAGTCGGAGTCTGGGAAATGGCCAGCCTTAAGGGGAACATTTTCCCCTTTGTTTTTTAGGAGAAACTTAATAAAGAGTGAGGAAAGCAAATCACAGAATCACGGAATTGACTAGGTTGGAAAAGACCTTTGAGATCATTGAGTCTAACCTATGACCTATCACCACATTGTCAACTGGACCATGCCAGTAAGTGCCACATCCAGTCTCTTCTGAAACTCCTCCAGGGGTGGTGACTCCACCACCTCCCTGGGGAGCCTGTTCCAGTGCCCAATCTCACTGTGAACTACTTTTTCCCAATGTGCAGCCTAAACCTCCACCGGCATAGCTTAGGATTTTATCTTCTTGTGCTGTCACTGGCAGCCTGGGAGGGATAAGCCAAGGGCTTTGGAAAACTGCATGGCTTTAGTTTCTTTGGAGAAAGAATTCAAACTTTACTGTGACTTGCCCATCACACTTGGAGAGGTTGGGCCAACACATGGGCAGAGCTCAGAGATGAGGCAGTGATCACAGTGGGAAGCAGGGCAGGTTTGCTCTGCTGGCTTGCAGGGGAGGATGCCAGGCTGGTGAGATGCCAGGTCTCCAACACCCTCATAAGTGCAGGATGGGCTCTGCAAGGAGCTCTGGTGCCTTCCCCAGGGTCCTCATCCCAACAGCCATGGCAGGAGTAATTTGGTCAGGGTGTAACTCCAAGATCACCTGCAGTTCCCTTCACACCCAAAGCAGAAGAAAACCTCTTATGGTAAGGTGAAGTGGACATCTGAAATAGGCATAAATGCCCATTTCTCTTCATCAAGTACAAAGGCATCCTAAAGTTGTTACATCATGCATATACCTTTATATTCTCCGTGGCTAAAGTTAGGTGTATTTTGTTGCTGTATTCTCCATTTTACAGATGATATTTGGAGATTTATGACAACTGAGCATGCCATTGATTTTTGCCCAAGTGGCATGCACTGTGGCACAGGGAAAACCTGTGCTGGAATACAGCTCTGATTGCAGGGGTTTAATACTCATGCCAGTGCCCACCGGCCTGCCAGGCTGTCAGAAAATCCTCAAGGAGTAGCAAATTCCATCTACATGCCACCATAAAACACATTGGACCCAGATGAGTGGAGCTTTGCTAAGCCAGCCATGTGTTTGGCTCTTCGTCCTCATCCCTCCCCACTGTGAGAGCAAGTGGAGGGCAGGGAAGGGAGTGGGGAGTCAGCACTGAGGTGGGAGGGGGAAAAGGACGTTCTGCAGGTTATTACTGTTTTAGTAATTAGAGCTATAGGAATGCCCATTATTGCTAGGATGCTTACACAGAAGCTGTTTGTACTCCACAAACTCCCTAGGTACTCAGGGTGGATTTACCTAGTGCAAGGTAATTTGTAACCCTGTTGTCTGTGTATTTACTTTGGGCCATGCACACTGTAAATGGGAGTGAAAAATCTCAGGGATGGGGGGAGATGAAGGAGGAGGGATTCTTTGCCCTGATGAATTGAAGTGTTGTTTGAAAGAGGCAGACAGGATTCCCGATATTGCTTCGAGTTTGGAGGCTGGGAGGGGGGGAAGGGGAAAGGACAAGTCCTTTAATGAGAAAGGGTTGAGGTTTTTTTTCCTTTTTTTTTTTTTTTTCTTCCCTAGCAATTTTAATTATCACTAAAACCTCCAGCCCATTCAGGCTCTTGAGAATACAGTTGGGCTCTCAGCTGAGGTCTGCATTTATTAAAGTCCCCCCGTTAGGCTGGGAATGCGGGCCGGTTTCTGTGGCGGTGTCACCGCCGGTGTTACGGGTCTCCTGGTTCTCACATTACGCACCATGGACTCCACCACTCCGCATTAGCGAGGCCCAATTAAACCAAGCAGTTGATTAAACAAGCCAATCAGGGTAATTAGTTTAATCAGATTCCCTTGGTAGCCAGCACTGAACTGCTTGTAAAAGGCAGTTAAAGAATGAAGTGCACCTACTTAAGCTCCTATTTTATTTTATTTTTTTTATGTCTGAGGTAATTAGAATTACCCATGGCGAGCCGAAAATCCAAAGGCCCAAATGGGGAGCAGGGAGGACGATTAATGAAGGCGATGATGTGTGAAGCAAACAGAAAAGAAGACAGGATGTGTGGTAAACAAATGGAGAGGAGGCAGCCCTCTGGGAAGGGGCACAATGCGCAGCCTCTCCGCCCGCTCAATGGCTCTGTCTGAAGTGGCCGGAGACGCCAGCGCTTTTCGGCACGTCCATCCTCTCCCCCGGTGCCACCTCTGCCACCAAGCCTTGCACGGGGGAGGCTGGGAGAGATGGGAGGATTTTTGCAGCTGGGTGCTGTCCGGGCTGCCCCGCCGTTGCTTCTTCTGCCTCTTTTTTGGTGCAGAATCCGACCGCTGCTCTGAGACAGGTCACAGCCCACAGGTCATGTCCCCAGACCCTCTCCCCCTCCCAGCAAGGCAGGGCAGAGGGATGGGACACCAGCCACTTGGCACTATGGGTCAGCATTTCCCAGGCTGCCTTTCTGCTTTGACAAGTGCTACACCTCTCATTTTGGCTGGCTAATTTTATGTGCCTGCCAGATGTTGCAGTCGTGCAGGAAAAGCTGAAGCTGAACGTTTTCCAGTGAGTTTTGTCTCACTAAACAAAGCCCAGATTTTTGACTTTGTGCTCCTGCTTTGGATAAAGCTAGATTTGGTGGGCTCAGTTTGTCAGCTACCCAGAGTCATCAAGGAAAGGACTCAAGAGATGGGGTTTTAGTTCTGCTACTGCCACAGACCCACTGTTTTCCCACAGCTGAAGACGGTGTACAGAGAGGAGCAAAGCTTTAGCGTAACATGCAGTGATGCTACTCCAGAGCATCCTCCTCCCACTCCAGCAGTGTGGGACATGGGACTTTGGGAGCTTTTTATTTAATGGTGGTATGTTCTTTATTAATAGTGCCCAGTGATTTTTCTTTTCATCATATCTAAATGCTTTTTAAACTCACTTCCTGCACCCACCACTTCTGCAGAAAAGGGTTCCTCAACTGAACCACACGTGGGGCAAGGAGCTTTCTGCTTTAGCTTATTCTAATCTGAGCAATTCTTCACTTCTGTCCTTCTTTGTCCATGCTTCTGCTATATCTTTTCTGAGGGGGAGAGACACAAAATGCTTCCAGTATTCAAGATGTAGGTGCTGTATAGACTTGTACAAATGAATGTCAAATTCAGAAAAATCAGTGGGAACATAACAGAAAGCATCATTAGTCATAATGATGCTTCCTGATATGTTCCCACTGACTTTTCTGAACCGGATTATACTCTTGACCTCAGAAATCTACTACAGGAATAAGTTACACAAGTGAGTTCAGCAGTGTGAAAATGCTGATCCTCTCACAAACTCAGAGGTAGAACAAGGAGGACTCATACTGTCATTCAAGACCATGGATTATAAACTGTATGTCACCATAATGCATCCAAACCTGTCCTTTTCATCTGTTTAAACTCAGGTCATTGTGTTGTACTGTGCTAAATTAGCCCAAGCTGACCCAAATGAAAAATAAAAGAAAAAATATGACAGTAAACCCAGAGCCTTGCTCCTTCCCTTGGTCTGCAGAAATGCCAGGGATCATCAATGTTGCATTGCTAACACTCTTCTAAATGGATACTTTTATCAAAGCCCCATCCAATCTAATCTCAGTCTTATTGCAGCACTACATATTTATAAAGCTTTCCCATTATATTTAATGAGTGGCCAGAGCCTATTACCCCTGAAAGGTAATAGGCAAAGTTCTCTGAAATAGCACTTTCTAGTCTCCTAGCTCATTATTTTCTCACAAAATAATTTTCAGAACTATATGAAATACATTACCCAAAGATACTCTTGCAAAGCACTTACAGTAATTACTTTTACTCAGAAGAGATAATTTCCCCAGAAGCTCTTACCTATCAGGAGAGGAAAACAGCCAGGTATCACCAGGCTGACTTTTTGAGCCTGAGAAAATGTAATAGTTAAATGTTCTAGTATTTTTCTACCAAGTAAATATTTTGAGTTTGTGCACTCTTTTTAAAAACCTCTGTCTCTTTTTGCCATAGTGGTTATTGACAGGGGAGAAGTGCTTGTAAAGACTTCATCTAAGGCTTCCAGGAAGAAAACTTGACCCAGATTTGGCAAATAACCTTAACCAAATCTATCTCTCACCTTCTGCCTGTTTCTCTCAGGGAGATAAACGGTGTCCATGCATCTCACAAAGGACAGCAGTCAGTCCTCGTCCCTGAGACCACACGATCTGGGCAGTCCTCCCGTGTGGGTTTATGGCATGGGACATAAATGGGATCAGTGGTGAGTACAGAGCAGAGCATCAGAGAACATTTAAAGATGCAAAACCTGCTGAGGTAGGTTTGAGGTAGGTTTGTAGGACTGTGAATCACAAAGGGATCCAAATCTGAGACATCAGATCGGTTCCTGGAGAAAGCCATTCCCAGCACCAAGCCTTGGTTTGATTTCAGAGAGCAGGAGCAGTCCAAACCAGCCAGGGAACAAGCTGACAGCAAGGCAAGGCCTCACAGGCATCTGTTTATCAGCATAGATACGCTGAGACAAAATGTTCAAAGCATGGGATAAAATGTAGTTAATGTAGGAAGATATAAAAAGGGGTCATAAGGGAAAGACAAATTATTTTTTCCACTGAAATTGATTTACTCTGACCAAGTAGATCTCATCTCTGGATCTCTGGATGTATCTAAAGGTTGTTAATTTTTTTAATGAGCTGGGAAAGTAGAGGGCACCAGTAACACCATGAAAACAGATGACTTCATTAAGAGTTGGCTGAGTCAATGTTTTTTTTTCCCCCAGGAGGCCAATAGATTTCATTAGGAAGCAGGAAATGGCTCAGAGAGCAGCTACGAGCTTTTCATTCCGGGTGGAGATGGAAAGGACCAAGAATGAGTGGTGGAGTCAGGGACACACCATGAAGACCAGAAGACATGGCTGGGAGGGAGGATCGCAGGCTGTCATTGCTGACTGAGCTCAGGCAAAGAAAAAGTGCCCACAGCCTCGGGCTCACCATTTAATTGTGGAAGTGTGCAGCTCTGACAGGAGGAATGTCCTGGTAAAGCAGGGCCACAAGCAGGATCTGCTGTAGAGGTCTTGCAGACTCCCCTTTTTCTAGACAGTTTAAGGCATTTTGCATGTATCTTTCAACAAGTAGGTGGTATTTGAGTGAAATTTTTTGGATTGACCTTTGAAACTCCTCAGTACTTGCATGTGTTTGGTGCTAGGGTTTTCTCTCAGGTGGTTATAGAAACAGTACTCAGAAAAGCCCTGAAATTCGAATCCAAGTCCTAATTCCTTAAACTGTCTCAGTGTAGGTTTTGGATCTGTGTTTGAAATAAATTTTAGGTCACCCAGGTCTCTCTTTGAAAACACATGCAAAATCCTCTGTCCCTGGAACAATGACAAGGGATGGGGAACATCTGCACTGGAATGGCCGTGGCAGGCACGCTGTACAGTGCTGTGTGTCAGCCTGACAAATTCCCATTAATCCCAGCTCCGCGCTGGGTTTTACCCACACAGAGACAACCCGCCTGTGCGACACTGCCAGCACGGCATTCCTGACCTCGTCCTTGTAGCCCACAATGTAGACGAGATATCTGTGATGCTGAGAGAATGAAATGCTTCAGTTTTACATGAAAAAAGGGTATTCAGGCTCCTAGGCCCAGGAGTACAAATTATTAATCACTCCTCACAAGGAATCCGCAGATGGATGTTTAGCACTATTCACCACGACATAACTGCAAATCAATTAGTTCATTTTGTCCTACCCTGAGGCTGTCTGGCAGACAATAGCAATGTCTTGTGCAAACGTTTTTATAAAGAAGACACAGGGGGAAGGAACCACAAAGGCCATTGGTTCTAACGAGCAATTAGGAAAGTGTGCAAGGCTCGCTTTCTTTTTTTTCCTTCTTCCCCCTTTCTTTCTTCAATTCATTCCGAGGCTCTAATTCTGAAAATGATGCTTTTCTTCCCCACTTCCTGTTTGTCAAATGAAGTGCTAATCAGCGGCTTACAGCTCTCTAGCCAGCAAGGGGAGGATGAGGTAAGAAGGAGTTGGGAAAAGTGGAGAGCCAGGGAACAATGTGGGGGAAACAATGCTCACTTATGCTCTTCTGGGCAATCAGGAGTGCATGCAACTCCCAGGAAAAATAACCTGCCCTAAAACACTTGGTCGTGATGCTCAGCGGAAGGAAGCATCTTGCTCCAGGGAAGGTGGTGAGTGCTACCCAAGTGTGTCTGGTCCCCCACCAAATATGCCTGAAATGCCTCCCCTTGCTCCCAGCACGGAAAGGGAGAAACTCAAGTCCCAACTGGGGTGATCCCACATCCCCTCTGGAAGGGTTGGAGACCCTTCCAGCACTGACAGCAAGGCCAGGGCTAGGACTTCTAACACAGACACCTTGCTGCATGCCTAAAATTAGGAGCAGTGAAGCTGGGCTTGGCCAAGCTACCTCTGCCTGCAGCTTTATTCGGGAAGAGTTCAGTGAGAAGGGCCCCAGGGAGTCTCCACTGAGGACAGGTCTTGCTCAAGTACTGCAAGCAACCCCTGCCTCTTTGATAAAGGCAAATGCAGAGCAAATAGAATACAAATCCACAGATTTGCTTTTAAGCTTTGAGAAATTTGGACCCACCTCAGAATTAAAGGTAGAATTCCTTCAGGAGAGATGACCCACCTGAAGTACTAGCCTTTCCTAAGAGACCAGACTTTAGATTTCCTTTCCTTTTGCTTTTAAGGTCCCTCTCTGTCATGGTGCTTGCAAAGTGCTCCCAACAGCAGAGAGCAATCTTTGCCTCTGGGGGCGAACCTCCCCAACTGCCTGTGCCCTTGTTTCTCTGCTCTCCTACATGTCATCTGCCTGTGCCCTGAATTTCAGGAACTGTGGGGGTCTGTGGCAGCTTACAGCACCTAAACAAGTGGGGTGAACCTTGAATGGGACATGATTGCAATATAAATCTCTGGAATAGTGTCTGGGCATTAGTGATAGACCCTGGTGCCCAGGGCTGGCTGTGAAGGGGATGCAATCAGATTTTCACAAGCACTGCATCATATAAAACCTGCATATTTACTTTTGTGCCGCCAATCATATTTTTCCTCTTGCTTTCCATTGCTTTCCATTCATTTGGGGGATGAGTGGGATTTTCTGTACACAGCCAGTTAAGCCCATGCAAATAGTATTTGCATGAAGTTTGAGCAATATATGCAGCCATCTGGAAAGTCTGTTTGAGTCCAATCCCCACTGGCATCACCTTGCTCCGAAGGTGTACGTGCTCCTCATGTGGCTGTCTAGTTACTAGGTCTGGTTATTTGAGTTGTGCTTTCTGGACGGGCTTCTTAGTACTACCTCTGCTTTTTCTCCTTCTTTTTTTGCTTGCTGCTGCTTGAACTTTGCTGCTTGTCAAGTGGCTGCCTGGTGGCTTGTAGCAATTTTGAAGGAAACCTCAATGTCACTCCTCTTGCAGAAATGCCTCCTCTGCAAAATCTGCTCCCACTCATCAGTGAAAAGGCAGGTACCAAACTGTGCATCCGTGAGTCCAGGGCTCAGATGGCTGAAACAGATGAACTAGGTGGAATTTGCTCTTTTCATGTGAGACCCTGTCAGTCTGTAAGGCTGTTTATTATTATTATTTCCTTGGGGGACACAATTTACAGCACCTGTCTTTTTGGCTCCTACTGTGTGAGTCACATTTCTTGAAGCATTTATTCTTGTAATCTCTGTGTCGGATAAGGACGTTCTATTTTGCTATTTTACTAGAAAAAGAACTGTGAGAAAAGGTTTCAATAGCTGTTATGAGTGCATCTGGGCAAAATTTTCTCTGCAAATATTTTGTTTGCCAAAAATGCATTTCTGATCACAGATGCTGTCTGTGCTCTTAAGTCTCTTGGAGTAGAGGTGAATAATGTTTTGAGCCAAAAAGAAAAAAACCCAAAATTAAAAAAAGGAACATTTCTGAGAAGAGTTTGACCTTCATTAAAGTTGTAGATAATTTTGAAAGAGTCAGCTAACCTTATTTTTTTTAAAAAGGGGAAAGAAAAGAGTGTTAGGAGTTTTGCCACCTTGAGCTAAGTTAATAGGAGTACCTGGTGCCAGAAGGAATGGTTGTGTTCACCTGTACTTGCTAAATCTTGTTGCTTCCCTTGCCTGATGGCAGTGCTCCTTTGACCCCACTGTACACCCTAACCCTCAAAAATACTGAAACTGCCAAAGCTGCACCACCAGTAGATGGTTTGGGGTAGGTGGGAACAAACAGTGAGGGTTAGACTGGAACAGAGCTAACCCTCTTGGTGGCATCTTGTAGCTGAACATACCTTTGCCACCTCTGATAAAATTTTTCTTTCCCATTTTTACATATGACTGTAAAAGACTGTAAAAATCTGTATGAAAAAAAATCTCACCTATTATCACTTTCAAAATGCTTCATTAGTGAACCTGTAGGCCTGTAGAATGTCAAGTTCTCTGTCCCCTGACTCATGAGTACTCTGAGATGTTTCAGCATTTTGTTCAAAGCAGCTAGATGACCTATGGCACAGCGAGGTCTTAAACAATGAAGTTCTGTATCTTGGATTGGCCCCCAGACCACTGATCATGGCTAGTTTGGCAGAGTGCTGGGCACTCTGGGCCTCACAGGTCTGGGAATTACAGAAGAACAGTGTTCCTGAGCATCCCAGAGAGCCAGCCTGACAGGGTGTGAGGCAGAGGGGGTCTCTGGTCCCAGCTAGACTTGCTCAGGTTTTCCGCAAACTGACAATTGTTGCAGGGTTGAGCAGAGAAAAGTAATTTCATCATGTGGGGAATCCCAGATGTCTTGATTTTCACCCCACATCTGAATTAAAAGAAGACTTAGGAATAAAAGTTGAAGGAATCCAACTTCCAGCTCCACTCAAATGAACAAATTACACCCAAAGAAGGAAGGAAAACACAAGAAAAGGAAAAGACATAAAAAAAGAATGGGGAAGAAAAATAAACGAGACTTTCTCTGATCTCCAGTAACCATAATCCAGGTCCATCCAGGAGTCCTTCTCCATCCAATGATCCTTCTCGGAGAATTGCTCCAGAGACCACATCTATTTGGCAGGACCAGAACTGGATGTCCCTGGGGGAGCGTGCACGGTATCTGCTTTCCTTTGGAAGGAATCCATGGCATCCTTACATCCTTGAGGTTCCACATCTCAGTGGACGTCTACGAGACTTCCTGTCCTCCTGGATGTGGCCAAAGCCCAGGGCTTGTTCTCTCCTCGGTGGGAGAAGGAGGCAGGGAGGTGTGGAGGAGCTCTGCCAGCATCAGGGGGAATGGCCATCACCCCTTTTAGCACCTCTGACACCCCTGCACCTCCCGCTTGCCTCCAGCAGCCTCTCCCTCTCTGGCCAGGCTTGTCCCTCCAGGAGTCTCCTGGATGGCACAGGCTGGCATTCAGGCACACTCAGTATTAGTTAACCAGCACGTCTCATACATTAGCATGCACATATTTATTTGCATCCACTGAGCTTTGTAAGTTGCGACTCTTGTAGCCTGGGCTGGAAAATTAGTTTCCCAGCTGCGGAGGGTCGCTGTTCATTTATTTACAGTCCTTGGAGACCTCGCTGAATGCAATGGCACAAAACAAAATGAGGCCTCTAATCCAAAAGCCAGGAAGCTTAAGCACCTGTAGAAACAGTTTTGCATTCCAAGGGGCAAATTATCTCTAATCTTGTTAAATGACTGCACTGCGAAACAGTCGCAAAATGCTTTTCTTCGATGGCCCACAACCAAACACGAGGGGTCCATTACTGCTCCGTGTGAGGGAGAGTTTGTAATCCTGCAGGAGGACACAGCTGATCGCTAAACAAGGGCTGCACTCAAAAGTAAAGAAGAAACGAAATAAAGCTAGAACTGTTTGAGAACGGATGCTTCCAATTTTCTAAATTACAATAGCAACTTGTTGCCAAGCAATTACAGTGTTTCATCTGTTTTTTCCTGCTTTGCCCCCCACCTCATTTGTTTTTCTTCAGCAGATGCTGTTTCTGAACTTTGTCATTCGTGTCCCTTTCCCCACCCCCTGCAATTTACAATTGATAATGAGCCACCATCCAGACAGTGCTACCAAAAAAAAAAAAAAGAAAAGAAAAGAAAAAAAAAAAAGAAAAAAAGAAAAAAAGTGAAATTACTCTGTGCCTGTTCTCACTGACCCTGCAGAAGCACCTTTGCACCTTTGGCGATCATTTTAAATTGCTGCTTTTTTAAGCAAGCTGCTTGATTTTCTTTTTTCCTCACTACCCAGGACAGATGCTGCATGTGACTGACAAACTACCAATAAGTATTTGTTGTACCAATAATAAAGAGAATGAGAAAATAGTAATTATGCTCTATGAAACTCCAGTGGTAATTGAAGCCTGCAAATCTACAAATTAAAATAAGTGTTTAATTCAAGCAGGACTTGCTGGAGTGCTGGAGCCAGGCTCTCTGCAGGCATGCTGCTCTCTGTGAGGATGGATGTGTTTTTTGTGAGGGGGCAGGCAGCATGGACAGCTCATTACTGCTGGAGCAAATTCAGACCTGGGTAGAGTGCCCTGGCATGTCCCCAGGCCTGGATGGGGGAATGGCACTAGGAATGCCCTGCCAGGCTACACCCAAGCCCAGCATTCTGCCAGCAGGGGCCCAGGGTCACACAAGCTCAGCTATGGCTTAGCGCTCGAGTCAGAAAATCTGATTTGCAGAAACCAGTTTTCCCTCAATGAAACAGACCCATTGACCACCTGGTGTGGTAAGGACAGGGGACAGGGACCAATGGCATTGGCAGCGGGAAAGTCATGGGCTGCAGGTCTCCCTCTGGACTTTCACACCTGAATGGGCACATGGCAAGCTGTGGGGATGGCACCATCTTCCGCTTTTCTGTACTCATCAGCATCCTTTTAGGGGCGTGTCCACAACTTGAAAACATGTAGGAGCTCATTCCATGACTCACAACTTCCCTGGAGAAAAGGTACCCCAGTTCGGCAGTGCCTCATTCCTGGAGAGGGTCATACTGCCTGGAAGAATAAAACAGTGATCATCACTCCCCACTAAAATGACATTGGAGAGTTATTCCTTTTCTGAACAATCCATCCTCTTTCTCCCCTGTCCCCACACTGAGCACCATCTCAGAACTCACATTAGTGGTACAAATGTCCCCTTGGGCAGAGTGCACAGGGAGTTCTGCAAGCGTGGGTGGACATGACTTCTACAGCTCTTCAGCTCCACCTGCACATGCAGACTGAAGATCTGCTCTTTTTTCCATCTGCTAAAATATCTAAACTCGAGGACAGGTTTCTCTTGCTTTTGAGTCGTTGGTTTTCCAATGCTCCCGCAGTGCTGGAGCACTGGCAGTAATTTCTGAGGAGAAATGAGGAGAGAAATGGGGCTAATGGTGTTCGTGTCCCGTGGATCTGGCTTGCCTAAGATGGTGGAAATTAAACCAATGAAGCTTCATGGGTCTACATCAACTGGGGTTTGACTCCAAGAGCAACCAGACTTTACACACTCTAAGTATTAACCTCCAAATTAACGCTGAGTGGGTTACATGGAGGCATCTGGCCTTTGTGGCCAGTGGTGAATGTCAGAGGCCCCGGTGAGGTGTGGGCACGAGCCAGGGGAGCTGGGCAGAGGGGGGCACAAGGAAAGGAAGAGAGAACCTCCAGCACATCTGTTATACACATCTTTGTCTCACTTTTGTTTTTCAAACAGGCTGAACTTGCACACCCCCACCCCACACAGATTACAGTGTTTTAAACTCATCCTTTCTTTAAATGGAGTAATGAGGTAGGTTTTAAGGCTATGCAACCCCAGAGCCTCCAGTTAGCTCTTGGATACCTCATCTTCAACTCCGGGACTCTGCTTTTATGCAAAACTGAGGTTATTATGCAAAATTCAAGAATGGATTAAATAATTTTTACAGGCATATCTGTGGTAGGCATCAGTTTGCTATATCCATACTTCTGCCCCTCCACAGCCTCCTAGAGCCTTCAGACTGGCCCTATGGCTACTTCTGCTTTTTCCTCCCCTTTTCTGTCTCTTTTCATGTTATTCTCCGTTTTCTTAAAGGACCTGAGAGCTAATAGATCACTTCAACATGAATGCAATTGCTTCCCAGCAGTGAGATTCTGTGTTTCCTCCACACCGAATCTATGCACTGTTCCACTAGATAAACAGCACCAAATGTCATTTGAGAATCACATCCTGCTTTCATTCTCTCCCCTCCTCGCATTCGAGGCTCTAGCTTTGTGTGAGAGTGATTCACTTTCCCACTGAATGCAGAGTGAAAGCCCATTTTCAGCACTCTCCCAACACCCATGCACAACCAGCTATTCATTTCCAATGATCATTTGTATTTCTTTTGGAAGACCTTAAACACCACAGGGAATAAAAGGAAAACCATTCAAGTGAAAATAAGATCGGCAAAGACAATACATTGCCCTGCTGTCAGTGCTTAGCTAAAGATGAATACATATTAGCACCTTTTTTGCCTGGTTTTGTAACGTAGCTGGGATTTATATGTACTGCGTGTGTATTTGCTGCTTTTCCTAAATAACTGTTCAGCCACATAGTCACTTTCAGCTAAGTTTTCAAGGCTCTCAGGGATATTAAGCGCCCACAAGTTTTTGACAAACAGATGCTTGAGGAGGAGAAAGAGACAGCAGTGACAGAAGATGCAGCGTGAGTAGAGCCCTTAGTAAACGCTGCAGGAACTCTGCACACTAACTCAGCCTGCAGATACCAAATCCAGGTTAGGCTACCTAGACCTCTGCTGTTCAGAGTAAACTTTTCTCATAACACTATGGCTGTGGCTCCAACCCAGGCCCTGAGGTATGTGCAGCATGTTACTTTGCTGCTCAAGAGACATGGATGAAACCAGAATTTAATTCCAAAAGCCACAGTGTGATCCCTGGTTCCCTCAATGACCAGAAGGAGGAAATTACTTTGGCCAGTTAACTCCTATATTGCCAGATATATTCACAGAGTGGGAACTACAGTGTGGGTTTAGAAGCTAAAGCAAGTCCCCAAAGGATGTGAGGGGGAATCAAGGATAATTATGCCCACCTAGGAGAGACATAGAAAACAAGTCTTGGATGAGTCTTTCAGCCTTTGGAAAGGGTGGGTAAAGTCATTATGTGGTCAGCAAGTGAGTCAAATATTCATCAAGAATGATGATTTTGAGCCAGTTGGTTATGGGGCATTACTAAGGGAAAGGATATTCAGTGGACTACTCTCACCTCAGTGGAGGGAATGGTATTGTAGGATTAAAATTAGCAGGTATGAAGTTCTCATGAGAAATGAGGGAGGATATCTATGAAATTCTTACACCTGGGTTCAGCATAGAGGAAGAGGAGATTCAGTGCATAATGGAAAAATGGTGTGTACTGGGATGTGGGACAGTAAAATCGATTTTGTGGAAATGAGAAATTATTGCTGCAAGCAATAATCAAATGGATACTTTGATAATACGATTTTCTGTGATGCAGGTGGAAAAATTATATTGGCCAGTAAAAGCATTGAAATATTTTTCTATTGATTAAAGAGGCATTAGCAATAAAATGGAGGGATTTAACTACTAAAACAAATGTAACACTGGCTATTATAAGGATAATAGAAGTATCTTGGAATGACACTGGTTTTGGATTCAGGTAATGAGGGAAAGGTTTTGGTGAGGAGAGGCAGACACAAAGAATAGAGAGAGAAGTAGTGATGTGCTGTGTTGGTAGGAGAGGGCACAAGGACTGCATGGACAGAGCAAAATGTGTTTGGGTCCAGCTGATATAGGGTAAGGGAGCTAAAGACATCGAGACTGAGTCATACCAGGAATTTCCTAAAGGTTCCCAGGCTGGACTGTAAGCTAAAGATTACTTTCTTATGGAGAGAGAGCGAGACAGAGCAATATGTGTACAAGTGAGAATTGTATCTTTATGGGAAGCTTTAACTCTCCACATATGCTCTGGAAAATAAATGCTATCAAGAAAGGCTCGTACAGCCCTGAGCGTGGGCTGACTCATTCATTCAATCAGTTATGCAACAAATACAAGATTATGAGATTTTAGGTTTGATTTTGTAGACAGTGGGATCTCTTCGGTGCATGATGACTTTGGATCTGTGGTCATGAGGTGAATCTATGTAAATATAATGAAAGTATTAAAAGAGGGATCTACAACTTAGGTCCAAAGGGGCAAATTTGTTGAAGAGATCTAGGACTGTTGTGTGCAGAATACTTTTCAGGCAAGGGTAAAAAAACCCTTTGCTCTTGTATCTAGCTTGGGAGCAGGACCAATATTGCAAAGGAAGGCTTCAGACTGAAACAAGTGCAAGATCCACTTCAAACAGGACATTTGGAGTGGGCAGAACATGAAGTTACAAGGGCTGAAAACCATATCTGACCAGCAAAAAAAAGAGGCCAGAAAACATAGAGAGCTTGTGAGAATTGCCAACTGTCAAGCTGAGCTGAACTTTGCAAAGGAAATTAAAATCAGAACCAGAAGGGTTTTCAGCTGGAGGAGGAATAGGAGAGAAAGAACACAGAGATCAAAAATATGGCACCAAAACTGGATAAATGCTTTGCCTCGGGATGCAGCTCTGTGAGATAGGGTGAGATGGCTTAAGAGATTTCTTGTCTCTGCCAGCAAGCAGAGGCTCTGCTGTGCTTTCCTATCTCCCCACCGCAGTGACGAAGCCTCACCCCATGTCTTGCACCAGCTCCTTAACCCTTTATTGAACCACCCCAGAAAAACATGTGGATAAAGCTTTTCTGCTCTTTTAGCAAGTTAAATCAGCTCAGGAAGCTGATCCACAAGTACCCAAGTCGGTGCCAGAGGTGAGTGAGGCCATGGGGAGGTGAAAGAGCAGAGGAAGGTCCTTCCCCTTGCAGCCTGTGCATGTTGGATTGGCTCAGCTGCCTCTGACAGCACCGTTTTCCTTTTGATTAAGGATGTGGGTGAATTTGCAAGTGAAAGGAAATGAGGATGAGGCTATAAGAATGGGAATGACCCCATAGGAGGAGGAATAGAGTCTTGGGGACAGATAGACTCTGTCCCCAAATTCTGGAAGGAGAAGGGTGTGAATTGGCTTGCCCAGTAGCGATGATGCATTCATTCAGTCATGGGTAGTTCATGTAACTGGCAAATAGGATCTGGGCCCCATGGCTAAATAAGAAAAGCAGGAAGAGAATGAGATGTTTTGGGCAGCTACAGAGCCATTAATTTGACCTCAATGTTTTACAGGTCTTTATAATAATTTTTTGAAGGAAAAAAACCTGACAACATGGAAATTAATAGAAAATGGGATAAAAGGCAACCAGTTTATCACAAGTATATTGTATCCTTTTCACCTACTGTGTGAGCTGATCCTCTTTATTCAGTCCTAACACAGAAGCCAGGAATTGGCTCGTTTTCTTCCGTCAGGATTGTTTTATTCATTGGCCATTCACCAAAAATAAAAAAAAAAATCCTATTTCAATAGCCTTGGGAAATGGATGTTCAGCAACATTCACTGTAGCTCGCTGGGTTTCTAAGGGCCTTACAAGCAGTGGGTAGAACAAAGTGATATATCTTGGTGGTACGGTGGTGCTCATGGGTGCTGTCAGCACACCCCACTCTTGCAGAGCAAAAATCCCATCCCATCACTGCTGTAGCTTTCAAAACATCCTTCAAAACACAGCAGAGCCCTCCAAACAAAGTCTATAATTACGTGTTCTTCCCCGGGCTCCCCTCGGTTCTTTATTACTATTTTTGAAGGATTTTGCTCAGAACGGTCTTTATACTCTGCAGGCACTGCTGAATTGGAATGGGAAGCAGGGTTTCTTCTCATTGTAAGGTGGACAGGGCTGCCTTCCAGTTTCCCAGCTGCAGAGATTTATAGCTACTACCAGATTCACTAGGTGGCCAAGGTTTTATAACCCAATTGAACAGAATAAAACCATTTAGACTGAAGGCAATTTGATGCAGGACTCAATGACTTTCAGGAACTTGATGTATTACTGTGATCATGCAAGATACAAATTATATATATATGTACATATTTGACAAATCGTTTTCAAAAACAATTTAATTATTTGGAATGATTTAATCAGGGTTGACAGGCCTGCAAAGCATCTCTGGGAATGAAGCAGAAACCTTGAAGTGTATGGAAGATTTTCAGTATGTGTTAAATCCTGTTCCAAACAGAGGGGCTTGGTATCCTTCCCAAGGATTCAAACTCCCCTGAATACAAATTCCCTTTGAACATCTCCTGGGTTAGGCTCACCCAGTCCATTTCTGGCTGCCTGAGGCTCTATGCAGTACAATGAAAGTGGCATAGCAGAAAGACTTCTACTTTCAACACCCTTGGCCAAAAGTCAGGGAGAAAATGTCTTCAGGACTGCTGGCTGTCCCAACAGCACTCACAAGACTTGAATTTCCAGGGATATTCCAGATTTTTTTGTTGCTTCTTCTCTATCTGCCTGCCTTGTTTGACAGATTTTTTGGAAATAATGGACTTCAGGCTCTGATCCCCTTGTATTTCAGAAACGCAGGTGTCTGGTTGTTTTAAATATTTCAGGTTGCAATTCTCCTGTGAATCAGACTCCAAGGAAGGCTTGCAGAGTGCTCTCAGTGCAATCAAAGGTGCATTTGTGAACTAAAAATGAACTAAAGAAACTGAGTTAGGTTTAAAGTGCTTAAGGAATCTGGGCTTAAGCATATTTCCAGGGTCTGCTTTCCAGGCAGTTTTACCATGGGAATGTGTACCAGTCCTGCTGCCCTCACAGGATGGACATTTCCAGGATGTGTTATGAGTCTCTGTCCTGCCAAACTGTTCTGAGCACTGGCTCTGCATCGGCAGGAGGAAAATACGTGTCCTTTTGCTGCAGGAATGGAGATACTTGGAGTGGCTGTGAATGTTCGTTATAGTGGTATCAACTCTGAGTCCCCAACAAGTTTGCTACTGCAATTTGGTAAGTAGGGGAAGAGATGAGTCTGGTATCTGAAGCAACCGAATAGGAATGAAAATTAGGGATTAAAAGCTATGAATGACAAGGAAATATCTCAACAGGAACCTTATCTCCAAGACTGGGATGTCTTTAAATATAAAAATGGCTGCTAATGAATTCTCTCCATATAACCACACTCCTTGGCTGCTCCCACCCAGGCTCCTGCAGCTCACGCTTCCCCGCAGTTTTCCTTTGCTTTATTGCTTTCAGATGCTGCTCGGTGTGAGCTCCTGTGGTAGCTGTGTCACTGCCACCAGCACGGGGGAATGTGGCTCTGTCTGCGTGGGCTGCGAGGCGTCAGCGCAGCCTCTCCAGGGGCCGTCTGACACCGCGGCAGAGCTGCCTGGCTGCAGCCACATAATCAAACCCATCGCTGCCGCTCGGCAGGAACAATCCCTGACAGCTCTGCCTGAATTCTCATGGACCAGGACCCACTCAGGCATCAGGAGGGGAGGGTGCTAAAGAAGGAACTGGTGGGAAGGACTGTTGTCCACTCTGCTCCTGGTGGGCCTTTTAGATCTGTCCCTTTGGTTTAGTGGTGCGAGCGAGCTAAAACTGTGTGTATCTGTTCCTTCTGGCTTGAAACACTCCTCCACATTCATTCTGCTCTTACCCACGATCCTCAGATATCTTTCCAGGGAAAACAATCCTGGATTTATTTACAGCACATGGTTATTTATTTTAGCAACCCTTTTGGGGAGAAGGCAAAGGGAGATCTGAGCTCTCCAATGAGGACCTCAGAATGTGCTCTGTGCTTTCAAGGTAGGGGCATTTTACTTGAAGGGTTTAAAAGGGAAGAAGAATGTGAACCCAGGTCGGGAGCCTGTTTTCCTTGATGCTTTCCATGTGATGTGTTTTTATAGTGCAAAATCCAGGAACACCCCACAAGGAAGAACAAACTCCGTAATAGTGTTCCTTCTTTGAAAGCAAAACTGGGTAAATAGTTATTTATTTGTTTGTTTGTTTTGTTCTGCAGAGTTGCCTTAGGTTGCTTATTTTGTTTTCAAATCCCCCTACACATGCACGTGTACTCCAGCATTTTTTCTACCTTAGCTGAAAAATGTGAATGAATTAAAATGAGACATTTTGATGCCCCAGGATATCCCTTGGGAAGACTTTTGTACTGAGCAACTTAAGGCTTATGTAGAGTGAAATAAGAAGGGAGAGAGGAAACAGTTGTTACCTGTTTCTGTTTCTTCCTCCCACCTCTTTTCACTTGCAGTTATCGGTAGACAAAATTCAGTGAATGACTGTCCCTGTCCCCAAATGGCTTTTAACGTGGCAGGATGCTGAAAACATGGAGTTAAATGCAGGCACTGGTGAAAACTAATACTTGAAAGTTCAACAGAACCCACGCCACTTGGTTATCAATATTTCTTCTCCTTTCCCCCAGAAATTATTTATCCGTTCTTCATCACAGCAGTGTTTAGAAGCCTCAGCTGTGCTACAGGCTGATGATTTCAGCCAAGGGTTTTGAAATTGCAGGTCAATGCAACCCTCTGGACATGTGAGCTGCTCTAAAAGGACCTGTGAAAATGTAAGTCTATGGTCAGGGGTCACAAGCCTTCGATATTGGGGTCTGCCCCTCAGTAAGAAAATGCCTGACTACTTCATTGGCTCTGTAGCAAGGTGTGACTTCACAAGGTCATCTGCACTGAAACTAGGGAGAGACCCTGGCATTGACATCCCTTGCTATACTGCATTTCTGATATTTGCAATTTCTGACCTTCTCTAAGAGGCCATTCCTTTCTGAGGAATTTTGCCTCATCAACCCAAGAGCATCAAACACAAAGCGGTTTCTGGATGCACCCTCTCAATTTCCACTGCAATAAATTTATTGCTTATGACAGGAGGGTTAAGGCTAAACAAGCAGCCTGATTGATTTCTGCCCAAGAGAAGGCTGAGTTTCAAGAATGCTGTTTACACAAGGGCTGATTCTGATCTACCATCAGGTTAATTTTCATTTATACCAATATGAGACAGATCCAAACGAAGCCTTTGGCTCGCAAAGTATTTTAATGCTCTTTGGGGAGAGGCAGCTTTGTAAAAACACAGATTACAAAGAGGACTTTCACAGTTCTTGATGCAAAAGGAAAGCATGGGAAGATGCACCTTTGATGCTGATCCTCTGAAGTGTCTAACACTGCCAGTAAGGTACAGACTGGACCTTCCCTGCCAACATTTAAGTATGCCCTGACTAGACCTGAGCTACTGACAGTCGTGTGGCTCCTTCTGGGCTGGTGGAACTGCCCAAAATTTGGATCAGCAGGTGCTGGTTCAGTCTTGGTTTTGCTGGTATAAGCTCAGTCCTTACCTCCCAGTTTAGTTTTGTCTGTGAATGACTCAAGCTGTAGTTTAGAGTAAGTGTTGTTTTTAGCCTCTTAGCTGAGCCATGGTGAGTGAGCTTCCTAGCATACAAAAACTTCATAAAGAAGGTGAATGGAAGAGCAGGAGTGGGGAAAAAAAAAATTAACTCTTTCTCCAAATCCACTGCCCACTGGACTTCATACACATGCTGGTAGTCACTGTAGCCTCTGCAGTCATTCCGGACTGAGTTTTCCTGCACTTGTTTTGTTTTGTTTTGTTTTTAACTCATTGCTAAAAAGATCTTAGTCCCTGTCCTGCCTGCTCACCAACTCTCTCAAAGGTAAAAGGGAGCTTTGAATTTGCCTGTGGTTTTGTGGGAGAAAAGCTCTACGACAGCAATAGCAAAGTTTTCAAGATAATGAATATGAGTTGAGGATGAATGATACTTTTGGAGAAGCCAGATTGAAACCCAGAAATCAATGAGAACTTTGAACAGTGAACAATACCACAGGGAGATTCATGACTATTAAAGGCATAATCCCACATCACTCCACTCCCACGAGGTAATTAGACTTATTAATACTTGTCTCAGAATTGTTGTGGAATATGCAGCAACAGAGGTCTTTAAAAACTGATTTGGTAAAAAAATATTAGACCTATTTTACATAGGATTGATCCTTTCCTGGCAATGGTCGATATGAGCTCATGGATTCCTGTACAAACACAATTGCAGCAATCCTTTAATATCCAAATTCTACCTAAAATATGTATTTTAAAAAGTAAAAAGACAGAATCCAGAAACTGCTGAAGTTAATAGACAGATAGTTCATAGTTCATAGTAATGAACATAGGAAATGACTCCAAGACAATTGCAATCACAGGGCCAGAACTACAGTGAACAAAAATTGATATATCTCCCTCAACTTCACTTCAGTGAAGAGCATTTATATCAGAATCTGATTTATTTTCTGTTTCTAGCCTGACTGAAGAGCCTGTTCATCAGCATCTCTGTCATGCAAAATCCATTTATTTAACACGGTTCCCTTGGAATGAGAATGGAGACCAGAAGACTCTAAAATTAAAGAGAAAAGCTTAGCTCCATATTTAATAAAGGTCCCAATCTGGCATAGCATATTCTTGATTTTAATAACAAATCTAACAACCACAGACCAAACCTAAATTACTAGGTTCTGATACTTTCATTAAAGAGACATTACTCCTCAGACTCCCACTGGAACCTGTGGGGGCGCCTGGAGAAATGCAAGGCATGACCCAGTGGAAGTGCAGCATCAAGATCTTGTCTCTCTAAAAATGTCTTTAGAATCACTTTTCGAATGCATTTCTTTAGAAATTGGCTATATTCTTCCCAGAAACATAGTACTCTCTTCCCATGGAAACTGCAGTAACTAGTAATGTTGATTTTTCATTCTTCTCTCTATTCCAGCATATTAGGAAGCACTTAAAAGATTTCTGAATGCCTCAGAATTAAATTACAGATAAGAGAAACTAAGTCACAGAACTGAGCAATCCAACATTTAATGCAGTTTCTATATGGAGTCATAGGAGGCTGCGGACAGAAGGAAAAGAGCAAGGAGGATTTGCATCTCTTCATGGGTGCAAACCAGGACCACCACAGGGCTCTGAAGAAGTTTCGCTCGAAAACCTGGAAACACAAGCAGGACCCTCATTTTCAAATCCTAATCCAAAGGTAGCTGAAAATTTGTGAGAGCATCATCCTTTATCCCCCCTGGGCTAACAGATCAGTCGTAGCTTTAGGTTGCACGTTCTTTCTGTGTAAATTCTCTGTAATTTTACACCACTGTTTTCAGTCCATCATGGTCAATGGTCCTTCTGATTGCTCTCTGTCAGCAATACTTCAGTTGTCACCGGGGCCTGATGCCATCAGGACAGCCTGCTGTACCGAGAGATCTTCAAGTGAAAATAAAACTGTCAGGCTCATCTGGTCTTCTCTAATGGATATAAATGAATCCAGCAATGCTTGCCAAGCTTTTCATGAGCTGTATGGTGTTACAAAAAACATGCTGCCGATGAGGTTAGAAACCCCATCCTTTCTGCCTTGTGGTTTAGGATATATGTGCTGTACTGGAATGCTGGAAAGAGCAAGATGTGTTAGTTTAGGCACTTTAATAAGAATGTCTATGTTTATGAATTGGCTTAATTTGATTTCTTTACGAGCAATGTCAGTTCTCCCTCTCCCGAATTGTCCTTCTTTTGGTGGTTAGACACCACTACTATTACTGGCTCCTGGCTGACTGCATACTTGACAATGTTTGTCATGAGGTCACGATTTTCTGGCATCGTGGAAGAGGTGGCTATGGAGTGACTGCACAGAGACCTTGCTGCCATCTCAGAACATGTATTCCTGCTCTCCTGTGCTTCTTCCAAATAAACACAATGTGAAACTACCTGATAAAGGCACCTAAGAAAGTGGAACAATGAAGAACCTGAAATGCAGAATCATCCTACCCCGAAAATGGTTCTTTGTCTGGATTTCACCTTCAGCCTGTCTTTGCTTTGGTTCCCATCTGTATAATTTAAGTTTGTAGTCATGTTGTCCAGCAATAGGTTTCTTTTCCTGGGCTAGGTGAAGCTGAGGTCCTGCTGCTCTGAAGAAGTAGCAGGTGGACTGAGAGATCGAAAGGCCAGCAAAGCTGCTCAGACTTGTGATGTTTCAAAGAGCTCCTAGGTGCAGAGGGGAGGAAGCTCTTGTTTGCCCAGACAGAGATTCTCCACCACAGACCTGCCACTCAGGTTATATTCACACCTGGACATTGGTGTGCTGTGCATTTCCTTGTATCCATCTCCCAGGCTTTTGGCAGTGCTGCTTGTCTTGGCTTTTAGGACTGGGACAGTGTTTTCATATTGGTTTGTGAAATGCTAAGAGCTCTGAATCAGGTTGGATCTCTGGAATTCTCCAAACTTATCACGACAAATCAGGTCTTAGGTAACATCATTGTTGCCTGACATTAAAACCAAGCAACCAACCAAAAACAAACCAAGCCCCAAGTTGACCCTATGCTCTCTCCTGCATAGATACAAATAATCAGATGTGAAACTTCCATATTTGAGATGTTTATGTTTGATCTTCAAATTTCAAAGCAGGTTCATTCTTGCCAGAACCTCGGGTCTTTACAATAAGTCAGTTACAGACCTAGATCTTATTCTTTGCTTCACGGCTGTGCTGAATGGTGTGGAATTACATATTTTCTACTGGCTTAGTTCAGGAGGCTCGGGGGAGCTGGAAATGAGTAGTGCCAAATCACTTGAATTTGCTAATACCTTTCAACCCTGTTAGAGCTTGTTTCTACTCCTGCATGTGTTTAAGCTGTGCTGATGACATATATGTATATCTTTACATCCTGAACCACCTGCTTGTGCAATGAAAGAGGTGAGCACAGTGACAAAGCCTTGTTCTGCCTTTACAAGGGTGTGGGGTTTGGCTTCCGCAAGTCCTTCCTCTGTGGTGGAGGGATTACAAATCCAGAGGCTGGAAAGAGCTTTTGTAAAGGAGAAAAACATACAGATGGATGTTGTAGCTGTGATGGTCTCAGTATACAAGAAAACCATGGTTTATGGAAAGAGATAATATTTTTATTAATCCAAATGATTAAGAAGCTTGGAAAAGAGCTGGCAAACTTTCAAGCCTGTGAGACCTGAAAAAAAACGCTGAGACATAGCCTGTGAGTCAATTTAAAGATTGAAGGCATTTATCTTTTATTTGGACTGCTTCACGATTTCTTAGTATTAGCAACTCTGACACTAATTGGAGTATATAAATGAGGTGAAAGTTCTTTTTTTTACTGTCCTCCCCTGAATGGAGGGCATTTGTCTGTAAGGGGAGGTTATTAATTTCTCCAGTTTGTCCCTACTAAGTGTCCAGTTGTCTCCACTGAAACATTTTTGCATAGGCTGCTGTCTGTAACACACTGACACCATGGAGAGGGTCAAGGCTGCCATGGAAGGCAGCCACAATCTGCTTTGTGACGTGCTCCAGGTTACCTGCTCTGGGGAATGGTCATGGTACCTGCTCTCCTCTAAATTTGGGTGGCCAAGTGAACAGGCTGAGCTCCTTAGACTCCATCTAGAGCCACTGGAGGGGGAAGAGTCCTCCAGAGAGTGTTTCAGAGCATCTGGTTTAGGCTACACCCCTGAAGGAAGCTCTGC
This sequence comes from Acanthiza pusilla, assembly GCA_036630365.1. Lineage (NCBI taxonomy): Eukaryota > Metazoa > Chordata > Aves > Passeriformes > Acanthizidae > Acanthiza > Acanthiza pusilla. The sequence continues at coordinate 57,619,165 of JAXCHO010000164.1, forward strand.
AGGACCAAATGTCTCTGCACCTCTTCTGGAGAGCTTCAGGAAAACCAGCCCAGCTGCACCCCGCCAACCTTTAGTCTCCTACATGAGGAACCTATGTCCCCCTTTCCTCTAAACACTGACCCTTCCATGTGTCTATAGAGGAGATGACTGTGCTGTCACCATGTGCACCTTGGCTCACAGGTCTGAACTGAGGAGGGTCAAGTTTAAAGTTTGATCACTGAAGCAGGTAAGCTGAATCCTTCCCTCTCTGTGTTTAAGATGCTACAGGGACAGTCACAGTGTGTATCACACTCCTGAGGGGACAGGAAGAGGCTGTGGGTGCAAATTACTGTGCAGGGTGGACATCTGCTCTGGGTGTCCCAGATAACACAGTACCTCCCTCAGCTCAGCTTCAGCTGATTTCAAAGCTATGACTGCTCAGCAAGTCACTATATTTTCTGGCTGCCTGTCATCTGATGCTGGAAAATGCTAGTCAGTCCTTTCAGCAAGTCCAATGAATGTTGTACTTAGTGAAAATTTTAGTTTCCAGCTTCCACGGGCTGGAATGGTGAAATGTTGCCATAAAATACAGGTTTTAGATAACTTGCTGAGAGTTTCAAATGCCGCTGTTGTGCTAAAGTGAGTAGATTTTAACTTTGCCCATCAAATGAATTGTCTGCAGGTTGCCAAGGACACCCAAGTCTTATTTTTCTGCAACCAAAGAGATAATAATCACCACCATGGCAGCTCCTGTAAGACAAAACCAACAAAAAGTGACGATCTGTATGAATAACATACTTCTTCATACATCAGCAGCTGGAGATAAACAGCCATGCCCATCCTCCATTCATGTTGGAGGTGCACCTCCCATTAAGTTTGACTTCTGTGCAGAAACACGTTCATGTGCCCTGTTAAACCATAAATATCTAAATTGTCAAATGCTGGTCTGGTTGCTCCTGCTAGAGCATCAAATGGATTAAAAGCATTGCCTGTTTTGATGATGCTGTTATAGCTCCTGTAACGTATGATGAATCACTACTAATAGTGCTATTTATATATATTTAGATTATATATGTAGCATATAACAAGATATTTATATGCCTCATCTATTTCAGAATAAGCCTTGTAATGAAGGACATGCTTCCATTTCTAGAAAGTATCTCTCACATCTTGAGCATAGCTGCAATTTAAATAATTAACAAGACTATTAGTAAGTAGTAGCGTACAACTAAATGCATCTCAAAAGACGTGGAGCTGATTTAATGAGGCAACAAAATAGAAATAATTTTTTAAATTTAAATATAACTAATTTAATCCTCATTATAAATTTATTCAGCTAAAATCTCTTCTCTCCAAAACTCAGACATCTGATTTAAATTACCAGGAAGGTAATTTAAAGGAAGGTCTGAGGAAGGTCTGTGGCAGTTTTTGGCTTTGCCATCATTCAGTTTGGAGAGTGAAGGGGCAAGCCATGGGCACCACTGTAACCCCCCCCCATCAAAACTCATAAGAAATGTGTCCCTGAAGGGTCCCATCTGAGTCACCATGTCCCCCTTTTTGCCACTGCAGGTGACCTTGCAATACGCAGTATGTCCATCAGGTCTATACTAATATATCCCAAAAAATACCAGAGCTTCAGCACTGAGTTTCCTCAGGTCTCTGGAGCAATGACATGCCACAGAGAGATGTGTTGATCTCTGCCAATGTCAGGGAATTCCCTCAATAAAAACCCACAGATGAGGCTGGGAAGGGGATGCTCCTCCACTCTGCAAAGGAAGGGACACAATTCCTCCCAGACCCTGGCAGTGAGTTTAACCAGGTGTGCACAATCCTCAGGCTTGTCTTGCTATGGCCTGACACTTTCAGGCAGTCGATGTGTCCCATCTCCAGCTGCAATCGAGCTTTTAATCTTCAGAGAAGGTGAAAGAAAGACAAAAAGGGCAGCCTGAGAGCCAAGTAAGGTCTCAACGGGGGAACATTGACGTTCTTCTTATTAAATGATTGCACAGCTTTAATACATGGATTTTGTTTGTAATATTTTGCTTCATTTCCTGAGGAAATGAGTATTATGCAGCTGTGCTCTGGTTGTTTGTCTGTCAGGTTTACCCCCATTTAATAATTATTGAGACTGTTGGCTGGTTCCAGTACAGTTTGAAGGAAGGGAAAAGTCATCACAGTAATTATGTTATAAAATATTTAGGAAAATTAACAGTGGGGTAGAGGACAGTGACTAAGCCTAGAGGAAAAGGTCACAATATGAGTTCAGTGAAGTTATTCAACATGAGAGATTCCACGTGGAAGGGAGCCACAGGAAGCCCAAGAAATATTCCCTAAGTCCCAATGCTTAAAGAACAACATGTTAATACATTTTTTATAACCCCACTAGAATTCTAATTAAACTGGCCCCTTCCCCAGGATTCTTTTTAACTCCCTATTTTATATTCCAGCAACTCCACTTCTAGCTAGTGCATCCCCTGCCCAGTCCCATGACCTCTCCATCTACCTGCTACCCCAAAACAAACCCTACTTTTGACCCTACAGGTCACCTGAAAGGATAGCCCTGGATGTAACAACACATTTGCCTCTATCCTGGTGTTCAGAGAGCAAGAAGAAAAAGAAAGAAAAATCCTTTATTGTATATTTTTGGGGGAAAAAGGTTTTTTTTTTTTTTTGGTGGGTTTTTTTTTTTTTTTTTTTTTTTTTTTTCAGATTGTTGACACTGACATTTTTTTTCCTTTCGGAAAAATTGATTTTAGATGGTAAAGAAAAACATGACCAAAATTTCCTATCTCAATCTGGGTAAAACAAGGCATTTGAGTCAATGTAGTCAATCCAGAGTCTCCTGGCACTCCTTTTGAGCTGTCCAGATTGTCCTGCTTGGCTCATGGACCGAGATGGTGATTCCCTGCTGTGAAATAGCTGCAATGTCTTAATAAGGGCACCAAGGCACCAAGAACATGAGTTTCTCCTATGGACAACTTTTAATAGACTTCAAAAACAGGAAGAGAAGGTCTAACTGGGCAGATATTCCTGAGCTCAGCACAGGATGGAGAAATGAAGGTCTCTACAGCTTTCTGTAGAGTTTTCACAGTGTATGTGCACAAACACATGTTCCCACACATCCACTCACCTTGACAAAAGGTTTCAGGGAAGCACCTGAAGGAAGAAGAGCTGTTTCAAACAACATTGGCACAAGAATAAAAGAGTAGGAAATGGTTATAAATAAGCTCGCACCTGGAAATTGGAAGAAGACTTCTAGCCATCAGAACACTGAAGTTTCTCAAGAGCATCTCCATGGAAAGAACAGATGAAAACAACTTGTTGCACTGTGAGTAGGAGCTGTGTGCATTCAGCACAGCTGAATGAAGAAGCTGTAATGATGAGAAAAAACAATATATTTGCCACTTGATGTAGAAAGTGTTAAGCCATAGTTATCCTCTTGACTACTGAGCTTATATTTAATGTAACTATATGGTTAATCCTTATGTGGTTAATCTTTAATATGCTGACTTAATTTCTTGTGGAGCTGAGCACACTCTGAAAGGCATGGCAGATGTGGTTGCACTGTTTGGAATCTTTCTGTTCTTTCTCACGGAGAACATGGATGGGTTGCATTCTTTCACTTTTCTGGTCTCTGTGTTTGACACCGGGTGTGACCAGTCGCCCTGGGAGGTGGACTCTTCACTGACCAGTGGTGGTTGGAGTGTGTAGGAGTATAAGGGGCTTTTGCTGTGGGTAAAGTGCCCTTCTTCTCTCTCACACCTTGGTCTGCTTGGTGTCTCTCAGCCAGCCTCTGCGTGAAAAGGCCTCGGCCGCTGCTATAGGCAGAGGTGGCTCTGGGCTTTTCTGCTAGAGTGAGGGACACAGCCACCGCTCCTAAGATCTGCTCCCTGATACATTGTGCTGACATTTTTGCAGGAGGCAGAATGCCTTCCACACCAGGACATAAAGCACTGCAGTGCACTTCCCTTCTTCTCCCACCTTGTTCACTTCATTGCAAACAAAGTACAACAGCAACAAAAAAGGTTCATCTTATCTCCCTGGTGGAGCAGAAGAACAGAAGATCCATATAATTGACTGGGCTGGGTGAATATCAAAACCCTGCCATAATGCACAGCGTGCCTCTGGCAGGCATCTCTTCCTCTCTCTCTGCCAACAGCAGGACCTAGATCAACTCCACAGTAGCGTTATCCTACATTGGGCTGCCTTGTGTCACCCATACCTGCTGGCTGCCCCATGGAGAACATCTGCTTTTTATGGTATTGCACCAGGAAAAGGGAGAAGGGGCAGGGGAAGAGCCCAAACTACAGCAAAAACTTACAATTAAAAGCGCTCTCATCCTCTCTCAGCCAGGCAAGTGGGGCAGTGAGCAGGACAGCTGTCTTTCAGTGCTCTCAAGATTCATTTCAAGCTGTGCACAGCTGGAGCTATTCAGTAGCACACGAAGGAACTCTGTACCCTTGCCAAGGCTCCGCAGCTGCCAAATCTGCCTTTATTAGCAGCAGCATTTCTCCTTCTCCATAGCGGAGTACAGAACAAGTCTGACATTATTTTTCATTCAACCTTCCCAAGCATGCTAAGGACATCACAATAATCACTGAGTGTGTGTGTGCATGTTTTATAAGTGTTTTCTTCTGCCTGTATACATGCAAACACCCCCCCACACGCAAACACACACGTACAACGGGCTGGATGCTAAAGCCTTGAGCATCTCTTTCCTATTCCGGTCAGTTATACATCTCAGCTGCATTTAAACCTCTTGTTGCTCATTATCTGTGAGCTCTCCCATGAACAGGTCTTTGTCTGGGCCATGCTGCTCTTTGTAGGTGGCATTCTCATCCACACAGATGGCTGGAACAGCCCTTAAGTCCCACTTAAGTCCTATTTTAAGGATCTAAGTGGTTCTCAAGTGCTCTCCATGCCTCTTCTGGAGTGAGGTGAACTTCAGCCTGTGCAAATACCTGCTCTGCAGAAGTGAGACAGGGTAGCTGTGTCTAACTCAGTCTTTCTTCACTCTCCTCTGCTGCCCATTTGGGATTCATTGCTGGTCACCTACCAATCATCAGATTTTAAAGTATCTCTTCAGTCAAGGATCAGAAATAAAATGAGCCTACTTAGAAGCCAGTCATGTACTCCAAATAATGGGGGTTCCTTTATTTGTCTAAGGACGTGTTTTGGCTTCATTTGCACCTGAAAGCTTTCAGACCAGGTTTCAGGCAGGCTTGATGCAATGGGGCATGTGAAGGCATGAAAATCACCTCTTCTGGAGAGCACAAACTTCACAGAGGAGTCACAGGCAACCCGGAGCTTGTCCCAGCTCTCCAGGCAATTCTTAAAAGGACATCGTCAGGAATTATAACTCAGTTGCCAATGGACATGTATAATTTCTAGAAACAAGTTCAAGTGTTGCTCTTACCATTTAATGGCTATTCATAGTGTGTTTAAATGTGTGTATGAAATCAATCCTCTAAGTACTTGAAGCACTTGGCAGACAATGATGGTCTATGCTACACAAATGCCACTGTGATTAGACAAATACTTTAGTTTCCATTTTTCAGGTAGGAAAACTAAAACTGAGAATTTCTCTGGCTTTCCTGTCTCTGTCAGAGAAGTCTGTGTAAGAAATGGGAATACAGCAAGGCTATTTTACTCCTGTGAGCTAAGTAAATCATCACAGAGTCATGGAAGCAGAACAATATATGTTGGTAGAGACTTTTGAAAATCCCACAGTCTGACCACTTGCTCAAAAAAGAGCTAGCTTAGATCAGGTTACTCAGGACTTATTCCAGCTGAGTTTTGAATATCCTCAGGGACAGGCATTGCACAACCTCACTGAGCAAATTGCTCAAATATCTGACTACCCTCACTGGGAGATTTTTTCCTAATACCTACCTGGAAGTTCTGCTCTTGTGAGTTGTTTCCATGGCCTCTTGCCCACTGTGCACCTCTAGGATGAGTCTGGCTCAGTCTTCACTATATTGTCTTCTCATAAAAATGAATTATGACCACTTATGTCACCACCTCGTAAGATTTTTTGCTTTATTGCTACATTTTTAATAGCTATGGTAAAGTCTTCATTTTGTTAAAAATTACTTCTGATGACACAGCTAAGTATGTTCCAGATACTGTAGAAGAAATTGAATTTAGTGTAGTCACTCCCTTCTCTCAGTGAAGCGGAAAATCGATGCAATATGTGCATCTTGTTAGGGCCTACACTTGCTTGTGAAGGTTTTCCTGATAAACTCTGGCCACGCTAACACTTTTCTCCAAAGGAAGTTTCTGTTTCTCCTGGGATTCATCCTCTGCAGATGCAAATTGTCATCACCCCATTAAGTCAACAGGACCATGACGGCTGCACTTGCCAAGCTGAGTTGAATAAAACCTCACCAAAAAATAGGCATGAAGCCGTATGGAAAGGATGTTATAAACACCATGGAACCTGCACAATGTCTATCACTTTCTTTTGGTGCAATAAACTTACTCCTGCTGTCTGTGGTGAGGTGTAATACAATATTAAACTTGTATAGCTGTCAAGTAAGATACTAGGGCTGGCATTAAAATCTACTGATTTTCTGTTTCCTGTGCTAATTCAATACTAATTGGCAATTATGTACATTTAGGCGTATGCTTGCTGTAAGCATGTAGATAGGTGTCTGTTATATAGAAGATATCATGTGTGTCTGAATGTTTAATTCACCTTTTGGGGGGTATGAAAATACCTTTTTGGATGAAAGGATGAATAGAAAATTACAAAGGGTTTTTCATTAGGTCATAATCTTGTTTAAAAAAGGCAAAGCCTGATATACATGCTACCATCACATAAAACTGTAGCGACACCCCAGATCTGGAGGGAGTCTAAAGGAATTCACATCTTTCCTACTTTATGCAACAAACTCAAAGGGGAAAAGGAAGGCAGGGAGTGGCAAATTTGCAGTGTCGTTTCTGCAAACAGCAATTCTTTTGGGTTTGCTGGTACTCGGGGCACCAGAGGACCACAGGAAGGACCACATTCAAACATTATTGGTATTTCTCTATAAGTCATATGCTAACAGGGGCATTAATGCAAGCCAGGTTTGGCCCTGTGGCTTTTTCGCTCACCCTCCTAATGCAGAGAATTATTCTGACAAGCATTTCTGTGCCTGCTGTGGTGGTGTCCTCCGGCTGCCTTTATTCTGCTGTTCAAAATTAGTGACACAGAGAGAAAGAATAACTGCAACAAGCTGAACACCTTATAGGACAAGTTCCTCTGCACAAATGCTCTGGAGCTGCTCTTAATGGCAGTTTCATTGCATCCATAAAAAGCTGAGCAAGCTGGACCCCTCTCAGATGCTTGCAGCATAGTTGCCCTTTGCTATTAATTTTTTGAATAGCTTTTCTTTGGTCCAAGAAACTAATTTATTGCAACAGACGTCGCTCAGAATAGGAATGAAATTCCATCAGACTTCAAACGAGCTCTAATTACACTGCGAATAGGTGGCAGGAGTGTTCCCAAGTTTAGCACTACAGCTCTGCAGCCAGCCAGAGAGTGATGTGGATTTAATTTTAGTTCGTGTATGAATTGTTTGGAGCGCTTTTATTATTTTATTTTACAGCTATTTCTAAAAACATTAAAAAAAAAAAAAAAAAGGAAAAATTCATAACAGCAAACACATCTGTGCTACATATTTTCCCTGTGTGGCACTGCAACAGCTTTAGTCTACAAAAATTAATGGACTGTAACAATATGGTTGGAATTTAAATGCAGAATTGGCGCCAGAATCAGGAAACAGACAACATTCCCTGATTGTAGAAATGTGCAGATCACCTTTTCTCACTTATGCAGCTTTAAAAGGAAGGATATCCCTATGGGTGTCCAATTTATATTGTCAGCATTCAATCCATCCATAGAGTGTGTTGTGCTGTCCTGCTGCCTCTGCTAGAGATGCACCAAACTGATTCCCTCCAATGATGACATAATTTTTCCTCAATTACTAAACATAAAAATTTGTCCAAGAGTGTAGCTTTCATGGAAGAGAGTTTGGCATAGAGAGAATTTCAACAGATTTTTCTAATCGAAGTCATGTATTTTGAGTAACATTCCCAGCAGCCTCATGCCTGAGGTGTTGATCTCCCAACCTGTGACCACAGGTTCAGCTCCCACACAGGTAACACTCTTTTCTCCCAATTAAAAAAAAAAATGCAAGAAAAAGGATTGCTTAGTGTACAAAGAAGCACAAAGGTATACATTAAACAAGCGCTGTGTAGAGACATTTGAGACATTTGCACATTTGTTGAGAACTTCAGTGGTGACTAGGACAAGCTATTGATTTAAATGAGGTCAATAAAGACTCACCCACACATCTTTTCAGATTAAAATAGTCTTTCTTAGGAAAAGGACAAGGATGCACATAACTTGGTTGTTTGAGCAGGCTGCATATAATCTGTCACCAAAGGGCTTTAAGGATGGGACAGTCAAACCTGTAAGGAATTATGTGCTTTAACAGATACTGGACAACCAGGCAGGAACTAACTGGCTTCTGGAAGCCCTTCCCCACCCTGTGGTTCAACAATCAAGGACCCTCTAACTACTTTATTTTGAGAATTGTATACAGACATTAAAGGATTAGTTTTTGATTACTGCACAAGCTTGGCAGTAAGTCAGAGACAGAATCTCCAACACCTAGAGAGAGAGTATTGCTTGTTACAGGTGCACATTTTTTCCTCATACAACAGCTCTCTCAGTGTGACTATCCATAGGACAGCAGGGTGAGATTGGCAGAATGAGGTGTTCATTTCTGTTAGATCCTGTGGTACAGCTGGAAAAATTGAGCAGGTGTTTGTATCCCCCACGTCTGAAATAGAAGCAGCAGTTCAAAGCTAAACAAAAATGGGCGACACTTGCTTTACTGTATATCGTAGGCCATTTCTGAAAGAAAAGGAATCAGGCACTTGCAGAGACAAGAAGTATAGGAGAGGAGCTAGAGGGACAGAAATGATAAGGTGGGTAACTCCTGGGAGCCAGGTGGAGAACCCTTGGTGATTGGAGCTGTGAGTTTTAGCTGCCAGGTCTATCTTTGTCAGATATTTCTGTAATTTCCCTTTGCAGCTTGTGGAAAGTTTGAATGAGCTGGAAGTTCCCCAAACTGGGCTCATAGAGGGCTGGAAACAGTTTCTCGTCTCTGTCCCTCAAGTCAGGATCCAGTGGATCTTGACTAAGATACTGATGAAATCAAGTGCTCGTGTCCAGCAGTAAGGATCAGTGGAGCAGCTGCATGTCCCAAAATGACAGCAAATCATCTGAGGCACAGAGCACAGCCCTGACCACCCTGTTAACCTGCAGTGAAGGGGAAGTAAAACACATCAGTTTAAGCCTCAGCAGGGGCCCTAAAGCACTGCATTTAAGCTGTCATCTGCAGCACCCTTGGAAAGCACTCATGACACATTACCAAGGCTCAGTTGGTACGCAGGGAGAAAATTTTGTATCTGAACCTTAAAAAGCATTTTAAATCCATCATTTGCAGAAGATATTAATCTTTGAGATCTTCAGCACCTCCTTTCCTCTGGGAAGGAGTGAGTGGAAGGCACAGGTCGCATCCCATAGGAAGGACTGGGCATGAATTTGCAGGCTTGCCTGTGTTAATTAAACTTCTCTTCTTCTATCTCAGAAAAAGATCCTTGATAGTGCCAAACTCTCACATCCAAAGGACCAAGCAAGGCTCTGCCTGTGGAGACCATGAAGTAGGAGAAGCCAGAGATGTGAAGTGAGAGAAGTGAAGACTAAGGGCTCACAAGTAATTGTCTTTTGGGACATGTGGCTCTTTGTCTAGGACAGTTTTCATTATTTTTCCAAACTGAATTGCCACAGATATTGGGAAGGACAATTTAATTCCTATCCATGTCAATAATCAATAGAAGTGGTCCAGATTTGAGATCATTGTTCATTCTGCATGTTTTGCCAATTTCTTGTCTTTTCTCCATATTGCCGACTTGCTAACCTCAGACACCTATAGTGTCCTAATTTGGAGGTTCCAGGGACAGGCACCCAAGAAGAGAGATTTGACATTTCTCCCATATGGTTTTCATTCAGTGTATTTGATAAAAATAAGTGCTTCCTGTCTGCAGAACAGGAGTCCTGTGGGCCATCATCTTCCATTAATAAGTTGGCTTCAGCTTTCGAAAAAGTCTTCATAAGGTTTGTGGGTGGACAAGAATCATATTTTTTCAAAATATTGCTAAAGGCTACAAGATGTTGATTATTTTTGTTATTTTTTCCAATTTAAATTAATTGGTAACCTTCGCACATGCCCTTTCACAGCTTCAGCTTACACTCAGGCCTCTGGGATCCCTTGGCTGCTTGTTTCATTCATTTGTGAGAATAACTGATGTCAATTTGTTGTTTCAATGGGCAGGGCAGCCTGCCAGCTCCTTCTGTGACAAACTGATTTTAACACTGTAAGATTCTCATTTCTGCTGCAGTGCATTAAGTACTTTATTGCTGAAATATGTGCAATGACACTAATGATGGACTTACTGTTCCTCTGAGGTGTGTAGGTGTGGAAAAATAACCAGGCCTTGCTTGACTGGAAAACCTCAGCTTCTCTCTTATAGCTGGGTTCATGAACATTTTGACCAGGAATGGTCCATTTCAGATTTGCACCTCTGAGTGCAAGAATGGCCCAAAATACTAATTTGAGGTACTACAGGTACAACAATGAAGAAGGGCAGGTAGCTCTGTAAATGAAGGTGTAAGAGAGCAAAGCCTGTCAGCTCAGGATAACATGTATTTTGAATCATTTATCTTCTCCTGGCCTTAAACACTTTTAGCTCCTCAGCCAACTGAGGATGCACAGCAGCAGATGATCTGCACAATTCCTCAGTTCCTGTACAATTGGAACAGGGCAAGAATTTGTCTCATTACAATGATAGAACAGAGAGCTATGGCTGTGACAAACCCTAAGTGTGTTTATTTTCCAGAGCACTCCACATTTACGAACATCAAAGATGACAAATAAGAAGAACATCAGTTTTCCTGTCCCCTACTGCCTCCTTGATATTTACAGAATCACGGAATTTTTGGGGTTGGAAGGGACCTATTCAATTTCTACCTGGCTGAATGATGAAGACACCAATCATCTGCAAGCAGGTGGTGGACCAAAGGGAAGAAATTTAACATGTTCTTAATTCCCAGTGAAGTGGAGCTAAGCACATTCTTTAAGGACTTCTGAGTAAGGACAGATATATGACCATTCTTGAGATATTTCCTGAATCCTTCCATAAGATGATTTTTCACTGGGTTCAATAAGACTGGACCGGAAACCAGAAACCCTTATCCTAAGTTTTGGTGGGCTGTATATTTGTTCAAACTTTGCCAGTGTAGGGGGGGTAGAACAGCATTTAAACATTGAGAAAATGAATGAAACAAGATACCGATTGAAAACAGAGACTCTGCTATGGAGAAAATGGTCATTTAATTTTTCCTCCATATATTTTTGAATTCAAGAAAGCAATAAAGCAATAAAACCACCCAATTTCATTAGGTGGTTGAAATAAGTGTGTATCATCAGTGGAGATATTAGGTTGCACGAGTGTCATCACCAGGCTCTTTTAAAGGCCTTCCACTGCTGAAAGGCTGAGCGTTTTATTCTGGGTGCATAGCCCCTGCTCCGTTTAATTTCAGTGGACACATGCTCTCCATCTGTGTGTCTGGGACACTTCCTACTGATGGCTTCGAAAAGGAACATTTCCCACATGCGTTCCTCTGAGCTGTCAGAAACAGCCCTGTAATTTATTGGGCTGACCCGATCGAGTTAAATGGGTTCAGCTCCAGCCAAAGAAGGTTCAATAAAAACCAGGTACAGTGCAAAAGGAAATGTGTGCAGAAGGCTCCCGAAATAAGGTGCAGAAGCAAAATGCTTCTGGCAATGTGTTCACACAGTTGCAAGCTAAAATGACAGCGCAGCTCAATGAACTGCTGCAGTTAAGTGATCAAATGGGCACCTTTAGCCCTCTCCAGCTAACAGAGCCTTTGCAAAGACATAAATGTTTTTGGGTGTTGAGATTTGGCTGGATGCAGGGCAACAGTGCTTTATGTGCATATTTGTACCATTTAGAAGGGAAATTACTTACTGCTTTCTGCAGTAAAAGCACACATGGCAACAGATTCACCCCAATAAGAAAGTTTACAGCACTCTGCAGGGCTGTCCCTTGTACAAGAAACTTTAACTTGTTTCCTAGAGCATCTCTGGGGGACAAGGTAGTGCTGTGACAGATGACTGAAAACAGGATTTTCTAAAACAGTAAGGATTTATTTTCAAATTGACATGTAGGTGTACATTATATATTTTGTTGATATATTTTCTATTGTACAGCTTTGCAACACAATATCTCTGTGAGCATTCCATAGCAAAATCCATGTCTAATTATTTAATATTTTTTTTGGATTCATTATACACAAAACTTCCTTTCTGCCAGGTATGGAGCCTTAGGCATCAGTCTGTGGCATCTGTATATTCATTTCTAAGTGTAGTTTTGGGAGTGGTGCTTTCCTGTCTTTGAAATTCAGTTCAGGGTCAACTTGACACAATCTTTATATTGGTTTGGTTAAAAAAGGAAAAAAAGGAAAATTGGGGAAAAGAAGGGGGGAAAAGGGAAAATTATATTAAATGTTTGTGAAAATAATTTTTGCTTCTGTATTTTAAAGAGTCTGCAGAACTGAATTATACTTAATATCTTCTCTCACTTGAGTTTGGTGAAGTTACTCTGGGATGACATAGGAGCCCTGGAGCCTCATCTAGGAAATTGATATTTTATGCACTCTGTTAGTAGAAAAAGGAAAAAAAAAAAAAAAAAAGAAAAGGAAAAAAACCAAACCTCAGTCCTAGGAAAGTGATAAAGGAGATACAACAATCTAGTAAACACAGGCAGACAACTGAGCATTATGAGAGTGAGTGGTCTTAAGTTTTATAGGATGTATTTGGAAGCCTTTCTTGACAATGATCATTCTCAGGAGCCAGAAGTTGACTGGCAGCAACCACACCCCCAAGAAAATGTCACTGTTAAAGTGTTATTTTCCCATCCTTGGATATGAGGGATGGGTCAGGAGACTGTTTCCAGAAAAGTATTCAAAAATCCTGTTGGATGCAGGGTGAAGGCCCCATGCCTGGATGACAGAGAGATTTCGAGGATGGCAGCATCGTGTGCCTTTGGATGGAGGGGATTGTCAGAATTGTCCATTGAGGTCTATCAAGAGCTGCTCTCAGGAGGTCATGTGTAGCACGAAATGATGAGGTGGTTGAATTGAATAATTTACTGGCAGACATTCTTCTGTTCTAAGGGTTAGGTTTATTTTTGTTATTTCGTTCTCTCTGCAGGCCCACAAGGAGAAGTTTCGCTCTTTTATGGCAACACCAGTAAAATGTTCTGCACATAAATGGTCAACATGACCAGTGTTAGCATGCAAGGGTTGGGAGGTGCAGTGCTGTAATTATATTAGAGATGATCTGTGCCTAGATTATTCTTATTTTTTGCTGTATGAATAGTCCATGAATATGATACTTATATTTACTTGGTGATCTCATGAAAGAATTATTGTTCCTTCATTCTGGCAGCACTGGCAGTATACTCAGTCCTGCTCATAGATGAAGCAACATGCAGTTCTGATTGGTGAAAGTAACCTGAATTTTAAACACAGCCCACATTTTAAACTTCCAAGTTTGCTTTCACAAAATAGCTGGATATTTGCTGTCGACAAACTTCCATGCTCACATAGTTCGGCTGCGGAATATTCACAGAAAGCGACTGTGGTCGAGTCCAAATTAATTCTTTAACCTAAATGAATGTAAAAGACTGATTTTCCACCCTCCCCTGCCCTGCATATTCATGTGCTGTGCTTCAAGCAAAGCACTTCCTCATCCACCTAATTTCCACTGAGTTTCAGGTATGTGCTCATGTTGAACAACTACTTACATATGTTTTTCTTGAACAAGGGAGCAGCTCCTTGGCCCCAGAGCCAAGGAGGGTGCAGTCTGGGAGGAATTCCCAAAGTTTTGCTGTCTTCAAACTCAGTTCAAAGCCAGGGCTGAGCTGCCTGCATTGCCAATGGAAAGAGACGAGCTCCCCAAAGACCTCGGAGGGCAGAGCACTTTCCTCATCTTGCTGTGCCTACAAAGGGAGCTGAAGGAGCCAGCTGGGAGTTGATAACTGATTTTAAAGGAAACCTGGGTTAGGGGGAGGAACCCTAAAATATGCTTGCTTAGCACTCAGAGCAGAATAGACTGTAAACATTATTTCAATTCCAGCCTAGTTTGTGTTGCAACTATATTTTTTCTCTAGTTAGTGAATAAATAGGAAAGCTGTAATGGTTATATCTAATACTGTCATTCCTGGAAGAGAATGCTGTATGGTGCAGCTTCCAGAAAGGGTTTACTTTAAAAATCTTTGCTTATTCATGAATCTTTTCATAGAAATGTACTATTTTATTTACCTGAGTTAAGTTCTGGATTCTGCCCAGGTTTTTCTCTTCGACTTCACTAACAGTGGGTTTCTGTCTGGCCCTACAATCCGTCTGTGTTCTGCTCAGAGAAATACCTTCCCAGAGCAAGCCTGTGTTTGTGGAAGATCTTGCCTCTGGAATAGGGGTCCACGATTTCTCACAGCCAGTGATTAAGATGGCATCTACTTCAAATCCACCTGTGGAAACAAACACCGCTGCAGCTGTGGCTTTGCCATTGAAATGGAACACCACGCTCTCCAGATACAGGAGGGGAGACTGGATATTTGTGATAACACTTGGGGAAGGTCATTTCTTCTGCACGGGCACTTCAAAATGCTTTCCAAGTACTCCTTTACGGAACAAACCCACACGACACACAAAGGGAGAAATATCCTGACCCTCCTGTCACAGAGGTGAGGTGTAGGAAAATCGGAGGTTTCATTTAGATGCTTAAGCTAAGATCCCTGTCATATAGGCATAGATGTCTAAAGTTAGATAACTGATTTTGGTTAAATCTGCCATATTTTACATCCCATCTTTAGGATTAAATTAATTACCACCTGAAGCTACCCACGTGTCCCCAATTAAGTATCTTTTGCTCGGGCCTAGACCTTTATTTTTCTCGCGTCCTTAATATTTTCTGATGGGAGATGCAGTCTTTTTTAATGCCTACTACTTGTTACAGTCTGGGAGCACTAGGTCAATGTCACACCACGTCCCAGGAATTGAGAGTCATGGCTGGCTTATTTATTTCTGCACTGGTGTCTCCCTGGTTTTGTCTTTATACACGATTTCACCATGACCACAGTGCTCACTGCAATGGTGTTTGTGGCCTCAGTAGCCCTCAACCCTTGAGAGACCATAGGCTCTCAGGAATTCTAAGGTAACTTTTTCTCTTTGTCCATAAAACCTGGAGAGAGATGGGCAAGAACAATTTGTGGGATTGCAACATGGATTGTTGTTGGAGTCCTTGTTTTCTGGTATTCCCCCGTCTGCTTTGGTCCTGTGATTTTCAGTCTCTTGTGTGACACAGCACAGTAGTAAAGTCCACATAATGATCTTTGTTATGAGAATCAATTTTATATTTTTGTATTTTTGCATTCATCTAACGTGTGGTATTTAAAAGGGTAGGTACACTACATGGAAAAGAGCTTCTGCTATCCAGTTGGGCTTACTGAAGATTTTAATAATGTGTTTTGCTTTTTCCTCACTGGACACCATTAGCACATTCAAATTACAAATAAAAGTCAAATTCTTCCTCTGATGAAATACTTAATCTGAGAAAAAGATTCTGCTTGGTGACAGCCAACTCTGGGCTAGCACACACCCATTTCACCTTCCAATTTTACATCAGGTATATCATGGTCTGAATTGGATGATGCACGATGAAATTAGTGGATGCATGCATTTTGATTCAGATTAGCAGGAAAAGTCCAAGACTTAATGGGAACCACAGCAAAAACCCAGAACTGCCTTTTATTAACTATTGATAATAAAAGTGGCTTCACTATCCTGGTGTGATAGCAAGGGAAGATCAGTCTAACCTGGGAATGCTCTTCCCATGTGGCAAACTTGAGTCAAGGAGCTAGAGGATGCCCTTTTTGACAGAGATTGATTTTATTTTCTTTGGCTGGCAAATACAAAAATACAAACCCTGCACTCCTTGGAGGAAGGGCAGAATGCAGGGCTGAAAGCAAGCGCTGGGAACAGCCCTGTTCAAACTCAGGGCCTTATGTGCAAACTGGTGGAAAGTAAATAAGTCTCCAGTTCATGTGTCTGAGGAAAAATGATACAGGGACAGAATTAATTAGTAGCAGGTAGTGGCTGTGGAAAATGGCTAAGTGTCAAACTGAAGGCCTGAGTGTGAATATTTGATTAGTTTCTCTGAGGTGTCCTGCACTTCGGGGTTGAGTCGAAACACACGGAGGCCAAAAGATGTCCACAATGTTGGAACAGCTGCATCTTAACTCTTATTCTTAGGTTTACTTGAATAAATATCACCAGGGCCAAGACCTATCATAAAAGGCTTTAGAAAGCTGACAAAGTAACAAAGACGCCTCACAAAATAGGTCTCAGGCTGAAAGCCGGGCTAATATTCTCTAATCCCAAAGGACTTTTCAAACAAACATATCCCCACAGAGGTCTATTTACTCAACAACTGGCATTTAAAATAGGTATATGACCAAGATCCTGCATTCTGTGCCTTTGTTTATATTCTGAAAATCAATATCACAAGACGAGGAAAGGGTCTTTGGCTCTTATTATCTTCGTGGGTTTACAATTCCTTCTTTCCCCGTTCCCTTCTGCGATGTCTGTGAATAACTAGGAACGAATAATGTCTTAATTGCCTACGAAAAGTACACTTAAGTGCTAATATAAATATATACTCTGAACAAAAACTTCAGGCTACAGAATGACTTATTATTTAGGAACTGTAATTATTAACTAAGTGGGTAAATGAAGTTAAGATTTTCTTGGTTTCTCAAATTTAAGGTTGTATCAGGTTATTGATAGGACTAAAACACATTTTACGTTGGTTTTAGTTTAATTCTGTTTATCTCTTCCCCCTGATTCTATATATGCTTGTTAAAGGGAAAAGAAAGATGATGAAAGAAAAACAAATATATACTCTCTTTCATTATATCATCCATGTACTGCATCTCCCAGAGTAAGTCTATAGATGAATATAAGAGAGAAATAACTAAGCCATCAGGGTTTTCCAGCCATTGCTCAGGGGTTCGTTTCACAAAGTTTTAGACATTTGAAACTTTGGGTTTGAGTCTGTGCCTGTCTCTGTCTTTCAGCATGTGTCCTGGCAGGACACAATGTCTCAGTGAGCCTGAGGGGTCTACAAGCCAAGGAGGTGTCCTGGAGATATGTCCCAGGAGATGCTCCAGAGGACTTTGGCTCCTGCTCATTCCTAATATCCACCATGCTTAACTTCATGAAGCATCCTGTGGTCATGGGGAGCTGGAGACAAATTTGGGTTTACTCTTTTTGTGTCTGACACTGAGCATGAACAAGGCATCTCCAGGCACCTTCAGACCTTCTTCACACAGTCCTGTGGATATGAGCATTACCCTGTCCATGAGGCAGCCCCACTGATGTTGGTGCCCCACCAGCCCAGGGGCTAGCAACCACTTCTGCACTTCTTCACAGCTGCCTCTCCCTCGGAGAGGGTGCAGATTCCAGCTGCTTGGCAATCAGGTGGTCTGCTTGGGGGTGCCAGAACATGGCTTTTCTCCAATGTAAGAAGTGTATTTATAGGGGATTTATCTGGTTTTATTTGTCTTACCCCAGGGATATGTTCGAGCAACAAAGCTCATCGTAACCGTGCTACCCACATTATCAGCTCCTCTTGGCAGGAGAGTTCAAAGGCGTTCTCAGAGCTGGAAAGCATCACTAGCCTTGGATTTGGGCGTATGGAAACTGAAGCATGGAGATAACAGCATTCAGCTCAACAAACACCATCCCCAGTGCTACACTGGTTATCTTGTGTAATCCTGCAGAAACCAGCAGCAGTGCAGAAGTAAAACTCTCATGAAAGGCTGCTGGAAAGTCCCGACTCAAATGATAGGAGTGTATAATGCACAAAGCATGAACACCTCACGGTAGTCCTGTTCCAGTTGATAACCCCACAGAGGAGCAGCACTCTTTTATGCCAGAGGAAAACCTGGTGTTTGCACATGTTCAGTCTTACCTGGGTTAGGGGCTGAATGAAGCAGAGAGAACATTACCAGTGTGTTGTGTGATGCCAAAGTCACTCCAGCAGCTCACATGGCCAAGCCCCTGTACCTGTGACCTGAGTGCAGGGGGAGAGGAGCATGCCAGAGATAACTAACTGAGATAATTCAGGGATGTTCTGATGCATGAGCTGAAGCGACAGAC
This sequence comes from Acanthiza pusilla, assembly GCA_036630365.1. Taxonomy (NCBI): domain Eukaryota; kingdom Metazoa; phylum Chordata; class Aves; order Passeriformes; family Acanthizidae; genus Acanthiza; species Acanthiza pusilla. The sequence goes on from JAXCHO010000164.1 coordinate 57,637,502, forward strand.
TGCCTAATTGTTGAATCCAGAGCCAAAAGGCAGCTTGGTGTTGAATGGCTGCAACTACTGAGCCCTAGAAATCGTAGAATCATTAAGGTTAAGACCCTTAAGACCACAGAGTTCAACCATAAACATAACACTGCCAGTCCATCACTTCAAGACTGAACTCGAGCACAAGGTTTTGGAGGCAGCAGACACATGGTGAAGACCTGCAGACCAAGACAGCAGCATCTTTCCACTTATTGACACCATTCTCCATGGGTTATGATCGCTCACAAGGCCACGCTGATCCAGCTGTGCACATACTGACAGCTTCATTGCATGCAAAACTGTTGTTCTGAGCTTTCCCTTCCACATGTGGAAGCACTGTGTGTGCAGGAGCAGTGGGAAGTTGACACCAAGGGCACCTAATGTGGGGAACTAACAACCATATGAGTCATCTCTGCCTTCTCCAGGGGGATTCATGATTCCATGTAACTCCAGACGATGTACACATCTTCATATCTCCCCTTATAGTACTGAGGACTGTGCCTTCAAGTGTCATGGGGGATGAAAAAATTGCAAAAATATTGCCCCTTCATGTTATTCCAAATGATGTTCCAAGGATGGTGCTCCAGAATCAAAGGTGAGGGTAAGTTCTGTTGTGACTTGTGGTTTTGAAGATTCTGCAGGGAGGTTTTGATCTCCACTACATGGATTAGAAAAGTTACCTGTAAATAAATAGTTCTTTGAAGACAGCACCCTTTCAATTCAATTTATACAGCCAATGTATACTGAGGGTGGGCCTGACTTCTCCTCTGGCTGGACTAGGCTTCCTCTCAAAATTAAACATTGATAGGATTGTTTCTCACAGATACAGATGGTCCAGTGCAAGCATTTAGCAAATGAAATAATGTGAAGGACCTGTGAGAAGTGCAGAAGAGAGAAGCCCCTGAGTCAGATCACCTGCCATCACCTCCACCCATCATATCTACAGCAGTGGACACATTAATGCTCAGAGCTTTTCTTAAAATTTCCTTTGCATTGGCAAAGGTTACGAAAAGGCAAAATAGCAAGTGAACATGTCAATGCTTAAAGCTTCCTTGATATTACAGAATTTGCAGAGCTGAAGTCCCACACAGTTTTGTCTATAGCTTTGCAACATAAAGATCATTTCAAAAATCACAGACTAAAAGAAGAAATATTTGGGAAGGAAAAGTCACCAAGTTTTAGTATTTTCTTTAGTGGCAATGAAAGGGAGAGGAATAGAACATCAATAAAAATTAATTCTTTAATTTAAAATAGTAATGTTCCCCAGAATGATACACACACACACAAAAAAAGTTTAATTGAAAAGACATTACTTTTATTGTTTTAATTTCAGATTGAAACTTTGTGTTACAAGTGTTGTTGTTAAAATAAATATTCATTTTTTAGTAAGAGATATTTTCCAAGGAAAATATATCTACAACATACTTCATGCAAGTAAAGAACACAAGTGTGTTATCATTTTCTTTGAAGCATCCCGTCACTAGTTGTAGTTATCTGTAATGTTTGCTTGCAGCCATGGAAACGACACATGTTTCCTCTTTTGGCACTGTAATGACTTTATCAAGACTCTAAAACTAGGGAACTTCAATGTTTAAAAAACACAAAAAGGAATTCAACTGCTCTTGTGAGCCTTTTGTGTTATCTCTGTAACAGGTCTAGCGCTCTTCTGCTTCAGAGAGGTGAAAGCATTGACATCTTTCCAATAATCCCTGAAATGCAGTGAGTTCACACAGGAGTGGAGACGCTGGTATCTCCCATGTTGCAGGAGAGGCGATGGAGATGGAGATGGATGGCAACGAGGGCAGGGGAGTAGTGAGAGGTCACATATTTTCTTAGACTTGCTTGTACAGGTGGAAAGACACAGAAAATTCCCCATCTAAGTTTTGAAGTGCTCAGAACCAAAAAGAAGAAAATACCAGTGCTGACAAGCCTCATCTCACAGGTGGATCCTGCCTTGGTAAGCGTGGGAAATACCTGAGCATTTGGAAAGTGATTGGAAGGCTGAGCTGGCCAAAGCCTGTAAAAGTGGTAGAGAAGTTTGTAATAGGAGAGGGACGACTGGGAGAAAACTTCTCATCTTTTGCTAAAGGAAAGGAAAGGGAAGTTTTTGTGTTTTCCTTCTGGGTTGTACCCCAAAGGAACATTCCACATTTTGGATGTAAATCCAGACTTGCAGGATTTAAATTGGTAATTGTTAATCTACCTGTGATTCAACTCATTGGGTGACTGTATTTTGAAATTCCTGAAAGGGAAGTTGATTTGGGTGACACTGACGGAGGGGCAGGACAACTTTTCCTTGCAGGGTTGACAGAAAATGTCAGTGTTACAGTTAGGATCCAGATTCCTTAACTGAGGCTCCCAATTGCCATTTTTGTGATGCCAGCTTCCATCCAGCAGCTATTACCAAGATCAGTTTTCCCTGGGCTTTCACTGCAGTCAGATCCCCAGTAATTTTGTCAGTGTGAGCAATCCAGATAATACAGCACGCGATTTGTCGCAGCAGGTACTGGAAAACTCAGATGTGGAACCAGAAATCCTCAGTCTTTGTGCCACTGTGCCACACCAAGCTCCTGCCTTTGGTGCACACAGCTGCTCCTGAGGGAATACCCTGCCTGTGTGGCAGCTTCCCAGCTGCACTCCGGCAGGTTATTCCATCCTCTCAGGACCTCCATCCGAGGGCAGTGCAAAGACACCGGTGCTGGGGCAGCGGCAGGCAGCTGAGGCACAGTGACAAAAGCCATTTCATCCATCAGGGGCTGTGCCAGCAGCTCCTGGTGTGCAGCACTGCTGCCATCCCTGCGAGCAGGCAGCGATACCCCCCTGCCGCGCTTCATCCTGCTTTTTCAGGCACAGCTGAACAGGCAGCAATGTGACATGTCCAAGGCCACCCAGAATGAGTGCAGAGTTTGGAATAGGATCCATGTCTCCTCACTCCCAAGCTCAAGGGGGGCGGTTTTGGCTTTTTTTTTTTTTTATTTTTAAGAACAAGACCTTCCTTCCTGTAGGCTGCCGAGCTCCCTGGCACCGGCCATTGCAAACAGCCCCGGCTTCGGCTCTATACAAGAATGGACTGGGCACAATTTCCAAGCGATCCAAAGGCTGTCTGCTGGGACACAGGGAGAGAGGCTTCCAATCCAAACAATGCGGGGAGAGCGTTATGCAAAATCGCTTCTCCATCCCCTTCCTTCCCACTCGTTCTCTTTGCATCGTGTTGACAGAGGATGTTTCTCCTGGCTGTGGCCTGGCTTCTGCTGCCCCCTCCGTGTGGGATTCTGTGGTCCCCCAGGGGAGAAGTGCTGTTTCATAGAGGGGTTCAGCATTTCATAAATTGGCTTAATTTCCCATGGGTGTGAAACCCAGCCTTCTCTTAAATGTTACGTGAAGGAAGCTTGCACAGCCCATTAAAATAGATAGCTAGAGAAACAGAGAATTAATTAAATACTTTTTTTTTTTCTTGGTCTGTTCCAAGTGGTTTGTTTCAAGGAAATGGCTCTTGTTTTGCTTTTAGATATTGAGTGCTCCTAGAGGGTCTGGCTGTGAGTGATGGAATTGGAGGGCACCACCCACCTGCCCCAGCGCTTCTCCTCCAGCCATGTGGTGGGGATGCCACAGTCAGCTTGACAATAGTGTGTGGCACAGGGAGAGAAAATTTAAATCCAAACTTACATCCAAAAGAAAAGCCAAAGAAAAATTTCAACATGTCAAAACAGCATATTTTGACACTGTCAGAACTTTTCTTTGCCTTTTCGTACGATTGTGGAAAAGTTTTCAGTTGAGGTGACATTCTAATTTCTGAGAAGAAAGGCTTCCCTCAAAGCTTTGTCAAATAGTCCCAGAGGACACGATTCATTCCCTAATGAAATCCATTTTCTAATGGATTAAATACTATTCTCTTGGTTTTTAAACCACAGGAGGAGAACCAGGGAAAAGGAACAACTCCAGGTGCGCACAGGCCTGAATCCACAGCTTTGCCACTTGGTCTGTTGTATTTAAAAATGTCCCTGGGCACAGTCAATTTTTCCTGTTAAAAACAACAGAAACACCTTTTGCAAGAAGCTGTTTATGGTGCTGGCAGGAGGCACCAGGTTAACCAAAAATACACGTGTGCTATATGGGAGCAGTGCACCTCAACCCTTTGTTGTGTCTGCAGCTGTGCTTGGCAGAGCATGGTCAAGGGTTTTGCTCTGTTTTTCCACGACATTTATTTTTTTTCTAAATCAGAGAGCATGAATGACTAGGAATACCGGGGTCTTGAGATGCACAAAAGATATTTGACTTTTTGCAAGAGCTGTGCACCCAATCTCAAAAATCAGGCCCTCCTCCACAGTTTGAAATTTGGTGTTGAAAGAGCAGAGCACCGTAAATCATTAGTCACTTCTGGAAATCACAGCCAATTCTGCACAAAATGAGAAAACCTTCCGCTGAAAGTTAAAAGAACAATCCCTAAGTGGTTTTAGCAGTTACTGTGCATCCCTGCTGTACTAAGTTATTTAACCTGAGACTAAGTTTCTTCCCAGGCTCCTAACCCAACATGGCATGTTTTCTCTGCTGGAGATTCAGTTCTTGTACATCATGTAGTAAATATAAAAAAGGAGGTTTACAGCCCAGTGAATAGAGAAATCTCTTTCCAGGTCAATGCAAGAAATTATAGAGCATTGGAAAGCCCTAGTTTTATCTCCTGCCAAAGGAGGGATTAAGCTACAATGATTCCCAGGCCCAGGGTCTTTTTTTTTCCTTTGCCTCTGCCTTCTTTGAGTGCAAATTGACAGAGACGAGTTTTCACTCCAAACAGCTGTCTGTTATTTGAATGGAGTCAGTTCCTAATCCCACACATGACTGCCATCAGAGGCTGCTGTAGTGGAAATGTTTCTAGTATCAAAACAAAGCCTCTGGCACAATGATCTGTTTGAGAGGGCTCTGTGCGTAACCTCTGCTTTCAAATACTATCTTTTCTCTGAAGGCACTTCTCTGCTGGCTACCACACCAGTCATTACCCATTTAATGGTAGAGTGTGGGGCAGTTCATGCAGAAGGGCGTGCGGGAAAGGCACTGGAGCCCTGCCAGCTCCACAGGGAGCATGGAACCCACCCGGCAGCAGGCACGGCACCCACCAGCACGGCTGAGGCCACTGCCCAGGCACAGCTCTGCTAGGGACACGCTGTCCCCAGGGACATGGACTGCGGGGACAGCCAGCACTGCCAGGAGCAATGAGCACACCTGGGGGAGGAACTCCTCCACTCAGTGAGAGAGCAAGAAAGAAAGACTGTTCATGCTGTTTAGGTAGGTTTTAGTAAAGCCTTTGTTTCCCATGTCATTCTCCCACAGACAACTCACGGCTTGGGCAGGTGCACTGTTCATTGGGCAAAAATCTGTCTGGAGAGAGTGGTGAGCTGAGCCCAGAGAGAGGTGGGGAATGGAGTTACATCGAGCTGGGGCCACCACCAGTGCTGTCCCCAGGGCTCAGTGCTGGGGCCAGTCCTGTTTAATACCTTTATCAATGATCTGGACAAGGGGGTTGAGTACATGGTTTGCAGACGACACCAGGGGATCTGGACAGGCTGGATCAGTGTGCCCAGGGGTGTGAGGTTCAACAAGTGGCTGGAAAGGGCCCATCAGAAAAGGACCTGGGGGTGCTGATTGACAGTGACTGAACACGAGCCAGGTGTGCCCAGGTGACCAAGAAGGCCAATGGCACCTGGCCTGGATCAGCAGCAGTGTGTCCAGCAGGACCAGGGCAGTGACTGTCACCCTGCCCTCAGCACTGGTGAGGTGAGGAGGCCTCACCTTGGATTCTGTGTCCAGTTCTGAGCCCCTAGAGACAAGGAGGACATTGCGGGGCTGGAGTGTGTCCAGAGAAGAACAACAGAGCTGGAGAAGGGTCTGGAACACAAGAGTGATGAGGAGCAGCTGAGGGAGCTGGGGGGGCTCAGCCTGGAGAAAAGGAGGCTCAGGGGGGACCTTCCTTCTCTCTACAACTCCCTGAGAGGAGGGTGCAGCCAGGTGGGGGTCAGCCTCTTCTCGCAACAAGTGACAGAACAAGAGGAAATGGCCTCAAGTTGTGCCAGGGGAGATTTAGTTTGTATTTTGGGAAAAATTTCGTCATGGAATGGGTTGTCAAACATTGGGACAGGCTTCCCAGGGCAGAGGTGGAGTCACCAAACCTGGAGGTATTTAAAAGATATGTAGGTGTTGGATTTGGGGACATGGTCTAGTAGTGAATTTGGCAGTGCTGGGGCAACATTTGGAGTCAATGATCATAAAGGCCTTTTCCAACTGCAATGATTCTATGACTCTGAATTAAGAAAAGATGCACTCTATTTTATATAATTATAAAGGAGAAAAATCAATATAAGATACTCAAATGAAAATCAGTTGTTGGAATCCTTCTATTTATTTTTTCTTTTAATGTGTGTTTTCCCTCCTTCAATTTTCATTTGGAAATTGGAGCTTCAAGTGAAGTGGGCTGAAATAATGAATGGGATTGTTCTGAGAATTGTAATTCCCAAAGATCAGTTGCTGGAAATGCTCATACCAACCATTAATACTAAAATGTCTAGGAGTTTAGGTAAAATAAACACTCTTGGTATTTCTCTAGTTACTTGCCAATCCATACTTGTTTTTCAAAAATTCAAAAGATTGAATTGAAAGTGCTGATCTACACAGCATCCAGTTCCAAAATATTGTCGCCTTTGCTTTCCTCAAGTTAGGGAGGAATATCCCAGATGATGCCACTCAGTTTGAGATGAGAACTGAGTTCTCTTTACTGCTCGTGATTACAATTTCCTTCCTGAATTTTGGCAAAGGACTTCCTGTTTGCCTCATGCCCTATTTGTTAGATCATGACAGCAACATTTCTGTTGTTAAAAATTCTGTCCACTGATTCCATCAGGACCTGCTTTGACCTGCTTCTCACACAGCAGTGCGGACACTGCACCTTGTCTGGGTCACACTGATAAAAAGAAGGCCTGTCATTGAGTTAAAAAGACACAGAAGGAGACTGACCTTGCATTGGTGCTGCAGAAGACCAGCATGCCAAGTTTCTGAATAGATGCTGAAAGCATGACTGAACTAGTCAAATTTAAATATTCAAAACTGTACGTTTTCAGTCAGGAGAGAGAATGAAAATTGCATCTCAACATCACAGGGCAGGGTTCAGGGAACTCAAGTGACTTTCTAAGAGCTGCACAGAGACTTCAGATCAGGAGTAGAGACATGCCTGGCCTCCAAATATGAGGCTGCCATTTCTGATAGAAAGCACAAAAGGAGGAGATGTATCCCCCAAAGCCAGAACAGCTCTGCTGGGCTGCGGTGCCTTCGCCTTCCTCAGAACATCCTTCACAATAAAGTACAGCAGCATGACTCCCACCTCTCCCACAGTCAGATTTGCTTTGGTTCAGAGTGGGTCAGGAAAATATTCTCTGCAGCCTCAGCCATGCTCTTTGAAAGACAGAGATCTTTCCCTGCCAGGGGTGTTGGAATTAAATGATCTTCAAGGTCCTTCCAACCCAAACCATTTTAGGACTCTGTGCAAGCAATCACGCTGAAGATAGGCGCTGCAAGGGAAAAGAGGTCAGTGAGGGGGAAATGGTACATGAGTTGGCGAAAAACACACAGTGGGAAGGGCTGGAGCTTGATGGGCCTTGACAGGGCTAGCACAGCCCCTGCAAAGGCATGTGGAGCGCTTTAGATAATGAAAAGCTCGGTGCTGAAGCATGTCTCTCTAATTAATTACTGCATTTGGCAGAGTAATCCCTCTCAAATTGACTTAATGCTCAGTTCAAGAAGCTTTGGGAACTCTGGCAGGGTCGGCTCACCCTGGCTGCTATTGGGACCCTCCAAGGTGCCTGGCTGGCTGTCCCTGCCTGCTGGGGCACACAGCGGCTGGGGCCACTTGTGGTTCCGTGGTGGAAGGGAGGATCTGTTGGAGCAAAAAGCATGAAGAGACAGCTCAGAGAGGTTGGTAAGTAGACACTGGCCTGTTGCTGTAGAGCACCCTTGGTTTAGCAGGGATATTCCCTCCCCTCCTTCACCCACAGCTCTCGAACACACCGAACTCCTATTTGTAATAAAACATCCCTCGTGGGGAAACACCAACCAGAAACAGTTTTCAATCCAAGCTGAAAAGCTGCTGCCAGGAGCCCTGCAAGAGCTAATGAGGAGCAATTTGGATGAGCCCCTTGGGAGGCTCCTGCAGGAGGTCCCAGCTGGATCAGAACCAGACGTGTCCTGGGAGCTGCTGTGGAGAGGGAAGGGCAGCAGGGTGAGGACAGATGGAGATGATGGGCTCCAATCTGTCCTTGGGCCAAGCCATCAGTTGCACCAACCCCATGATCTGTGGTGCAAATCCAAGGGGAAATGCATCTCGGGGCAGTGGGACACAAAGGTGCAGGAGGAGGAATGGGGAGGGATGTCTTCTGCACAGTCAGCACAGCTTTTTCTGTGGCTTTGTGCAAAGGCAGAGAGGGGACAAAGCTAGAAATGTATGTCTTCATGCTTGTTCTCATAAGTGAACAGAAATTTCCCTTTTCCCTGCTGAAATAACCAACCATCTTGGAGACATGATCCATCCTGCTTTCAAAACCAGCAAGGTGACTTCAGCCTGAAAATAGCTAAGTCCTTTGCCTGGGAGTGAGGGGGCTTTACTCAGATCTATGTCCTGCATGACCTGTCCTGACACACCAGCAGCAATGCCTAATGGTAGCACGAAGGCAAGAGCAATTGGGATTTCTGGAAAACAGGGACAGCTCAGGCCAACCTCTCCACCAGACCCAGGATTTTTAAAACTGTCCTTTAGCTGTTCTTTAGCTTAGGGGATTCTCCATCTTCCTGTGTAAAGTGCAAATAAAACCCTTCTGCATTTGACATATTCTGTCTGAAGGCAGGTATTGATGTCTATTGAGCAATTCAATTGCCTCAGCAGGTCACACCATCTGGAAAACATTATTTACATCTTTATTTTCTCACAGTTTGGGACAAAGCGATAGTAATGGGAGAGCATCCTTAGAAGTCAATGGAAACTTCAGACTTTACTCGATATCACAGCTGTAGAAGTGGGATATTGCCTCTAAAAAAAGCTTTTTTAACTGACAGGAAGTTTTTCTTTCCAAACAAGCAGCAATGTTCACTATGATGGCTTATTTGGGAGGTAAGTTTGGACAGTTTTAATTTTTAACATTTTCAGAATTTTATAGAGATATTTTATTTAACATGACAAAAAAGTTTGAAGAAAGAATTTAAATGAAAAAACATTTTTGGACCATTCTCCAGCTCCTCTCCCAGAGAATACCTACCTTAATCCACTGTGTTTCCAGGTCAGAAACTGGATTGGCCTTTTGTATCACTTGAAAGAAGAGAAAATAGTAAAAACCTCTTTGCAGAGTGGGCAGGAAGAGCAAAACTGATCTATCATGTTTGAAATCTAAATTTCACTGTTGTAAGACAGGGAAGAAGCCCGCACTATTCATCCTAGTGGTAGACTCAGAGATTGGCTTATATTTTTATTTCCTTCCCAATCAGCTTTGCTGTTCTGTAAACCTTTACAGATCATGTTCAAAATTGCTGTAACTGATACCCAGTTTGTGAGGCATCCCACAGGCTGAATCTGCACTGCCATTATTTTGGGGTATTTGCCTTTCCTGGGCCTTGCCAGGAACAGCTAAGTGGAGATGGAGGGGACAGCATGAAATGCTTTAGACAAATGCTTGCGTTAATGCACACCCCACAAGCCACGAATGCTCCAGGGGACCTTTGCCAAGGGTTGTTTAAAACTTTTTTTTCTGAGAAACAACTCCTTTTCACCATCATCCTGGTCCCTCACAGCCCAACAGAGGGTTTAGGGTGACCTGGAAGGCACCGTGCTCTTGGAGGGCGTTGGACAAGAGGAGAATTAGGACTGGAGATTGCTGACTGGGTCCTTGGGTGGTCGTGCATGACCATGGAGGGGTAGGAGGACCCCTGTCCTCTCTGGGTGTGTTGCGTGTGAGGCTTCCAGGAGGGACGTGCAGGAAAACAGGTCCTGTGAGTAGGAACCTTCAGATAAGGATGACCCAGCTCTGTTTTCCTCCATTGCCATCAATCCACTTCTCATCTGTGAGCCTCTCCCTCGCTTTCCCTGCTTCCAAACAAAAGGTCCGTTCAGGGAATGCCAAAATGCAACTGGATAAAGCTGAAAAAAAGCCATCGTCTTTCCCTCTGCTCCTCTTAGGGTGTCTGAAAGGGCATGCTCAGCATGCAAAAAAAACCTGCTGACTTCACACTCTGCTGGAGAAGGCGATTTGAAACCAACAAAAATAATTGTCACTGTGTTTAGCCAGAGTCAATAAAAGCACTAAGGGCTTGGCAGTGTCAAACCTAGGAGAAAATAAATTGCCAGTTCATGAGCACTCCCTACAATGTATCCTGAAAAGAAGTTTTCTTTTCTTTCTCCTCAGAGAAAAAAAAAAAAAAAAAAGAGGGAGAGGGAAAGGGAGAGAAGTGAGATGGGGGAGGGCCTGGCAACATATATTTCATGTCTAATGATATTGTTTTAGCGGTGAGCAATAAAATGTGGGGTCTTGAATGATGGCATAGGAAAGGATAAATAAAAGCCCCGCTCTCAGTGATTGCCCGTTGGATCACATAGTAAATCTGAGGTAAAGTGTATTATTCCTAGGGACAGGCAAAAATTTGCAAAAGCAATGGAGTGACACAATCTATTTTTTCCAAAATGCCTATGGTTTTGGAAGCCCAGCCTGAGACACAGTCAGGTCTGACTTCAGAATGGGAAGAACTCAGCAAAGTCTCCAAATTGCTAACATGGTTTAGCGCTGAAAAATGAAGGTTCCTAGTGCTACACCTGGAGGGGATCAGAGCTGGGGGGATCACAGTCTCCATAATCATGTCTGGTTTTATTCCCTAGCTCCACCAATCTCCCTAATAACATTGCTCCCCACCTTTAGGAATCTTGCCTCACCTAAAGCCACCAGCCACTTCAGAAAACCAAAGCCAAAACCAGAGTTCTAATAGTTTCCAGACATCCTGAAAGCATGAGGAAAAGCCATGTTCAAGTGATTTTTTATTGAATGTTTTAATAAAATTAAACACAGTATGGTAGAATGTAGAGATTGCAAATTCAGGCAGAAAATACAGTGCTATTCGTGTTTCCTTTTTTGTGTTTATCCTTACACTGGTAACCCCCTGATTTAGCCCTGTTTGTCTTAGCATTGTTAGGTGCACAAAATTATTTTCAACTAATTTTCAACTCAAAGTTATGCCCTGGATGTTGCTAGACATCGATGCAGACCTTAAACATCTGTGGTATTTATGGGCCCACAACTGCCCAGTGTATGAAATCATCTTCTCCATGAAGAAAGACACTCTGCCCCAATGATATTTACCTGTGTCATCTTTTAATAGTTTTAAGCAAAAAAAGTTCATTCAGTGCGTTCAGAGTGATCTGATGAGCACAAAGGCAGCAGTCAGCCCAGAGAGATGAGGAGGAAAACAGGCAGCACACAGAGGTGGGGATGGGGTAGAAAGGAAGTGATCAGCCAGTGATCTCTTTTTCTCTGGAAACATCCAAATGGATGGAAAGAGCTGGCTAGCAAGCATGGAGGGTAGTTGGGTTTATGTGTCTCTGTGGCCCATCTACCACAGAGACCTTGGTACCCCCAAGAATGTCCCCACCAAACAAACAGAACTAGAAATGCCAGCTTTTCTCTCCCAGGGTAAGAGGCGTGTTTTGCTTGAACAAGTTGACCACCATTTTCACCCTTGATGTGTCCTGAAGATTGAACCAAAAAGCAGGTTGTTCTTCTGCTGTTCACATCTGCCATCCCTTAGCTACAAACCCAGCTGGATTTCACAATGGCAAAATGAGTTTTCGTAGAGAAAGGCAGAGTGCTGAACACAGCTGCCTGTCACTGGAAAATACTCGCTGCTGCATGCAAAACCTCGTATCACATTTTTAATTAGATGTGACAGCTCGTGGTTCAAGCATGTGAGGAATTCCAGGCTGGATGAAAAGGGACCGGGCAGAGATCAATAGGGATAAAGAGCCAGCGATAAGGAGAAGGACCTGCTTAATCTTGTTTTTATCTCTGTTTATTTATCCTCTGTCAGTGGTGCTCTCCTGATCAAACACACAGGCATGTAGAACCCAGTGCACTTACTCCTCACGACATGACAATGACAACAGAGCTGGCGCTCACATCGCTGTCCGCTCCACGCCTTGGCAAACGCTCTGCTGGCTGACACGGAGCCCTGCTCGCTGCCCGTGTTTGCTCCCCGCCACTTATCGGCTCTCCACGGCACTCAGCTCCAGCCTGGCTCCCTTCCCTGCCCTCCAGTGACAGCAAGTGTCACTCCTCTCCCACACCTTCCCGCTTGACAGCTTGTGTAGTGCCTGGGCTGGAGATCAGCGAGGCTGATCCAGGAAGAGTCAGAGAACAGAGGTGCCTGGGCCCCGTCTCCTGTTTTTACTCTGCGATTCATTTAATAATTTTAAGGTGTAGAAATCACCGTTTTTGTTGCCGATCAAAAAAATCTGCAGTTGAGAGGCCAAGAATCTGCGGGTCCTGGTGGAGATCAACAGGGGAGCACTGCATGAAAGTCAAAATTTTAGGGCTGGGCGCTTATTCATTAGACCTCGTTGTCAGGATTAAATGGGGATTTCATCTCTGATTTACACCCCTTCTGATGGCTCTGCTCTATTTCAATTCCAAATTTGGACCCAAAATGTATTTCCCTGCTCTTGGGGTTTCACCAGCCTGTTTATAAAAGCAGGGTTGCTGGGCAGCCTCTTCAGCAGACAGACATGCAGGAAAACATGGCTGGGATTTTCATGAGAAGTGGGGCCCAATATTGTCACTGTACCAGTGCCCTTTTCACTGTCTGAGTGCATAAGCAAACCAAGCCCCTGGCTAATTGCTTGATTTAGAGCAGCTGAGGGCAGAGCTGGATTTTTGGAGAGCACACATGCTGTGAGTTCAGAGTCTCCAATGTACAGAATATATGGCAGCCCAGACTTAGCCATATATTCTCTGAGCTATCCCCAACCCTCCAGCTTGTTGAATAAACCTAATTCAACCAAGCCTATTTTAAATATCATTGTATCTATTTCCAGGATGATTTGTCTGCCAGAAGTGTAACAGGCCTTGCCTTCCATTCAAGGGTTTTCCCACTCCAAGATTGCACTAGGTAAAATATTTCCAGCATTATCCTAATTCCCATCAATCCCTACCTGCAAATTAGCCATTCTTGGTAAGGCACTAGGAAACATTAATCATCCTAAACACTGTCACATCATAAGTTTAGCTTCCAGTCTGGGTGAACGCAGAGTGAAGATTTTGATGTCATATTTAAGCACTTGCATTGGGCAGTGACATTACCAAAAAGTAAATACAGCACTTTCATAAATCCAGATTAATTTCTTTCTAAACTTAGATATTTCTTTGAAATACCCAAGCTAAACTTACTCAATTTAGGCTGCTTCTGTAGTGTGCAGATGTTGCCCAGATTGAGTTGGTCTGCCTTGCATCTTTTGGTGGTGCCTTATTCTTTCTGCTATCTAAGGAGAAGACCTTGAGTAATTGTGTCCCTTGCTTAAATAACAGCATTGCAACAGATTAATCAGGCCAAGGCATTTTTACAAATTACTTTTAAATTCCTTGGCACCTTTGAGATAAGCAAAGGCTTCACAGGTGTTTTGTAGCAAGAGAGAAATGCATTTTTCTTTACAGTTTCCCAGTGCTCTGGGGACAGAGCGTCTTTGAGATGGGACAGGCAGAATGCTGTTCATCTGTCCAACATGGTTTAGAAAAACCTCCTGACAGGATCACTAGCCAACAAACAGCAGCAGGTTTAAAATATGTAGAACTCCTAAGGTTGCTTTCATAAATGAGGCTTGCAGCTGATGATGAACTTCCTGGGATCTGGATATACTGGGAAGGAGCTGGGGGATTTTGGCTTGGACTGTTCCTTGCCAACCCTCCTTTCCTATCCCTCCAAAACTTCAAATTAAGTAATTTCTAGTTTTGTTTAGCCCTGGTCAGAAGAGAAATACAAGAATCAGATCTGACATTTAACTGCAGCACACAGGTTGAAATCTGGCCTGTGCTCTCCCACAGTCTGAGCACATTGTCATTCAGAGTCCCCTGCTAGAAAAACAGAAGCGAGCTGTGAAATATGGATCTGAGTTCAGGTTCAGATCCAGAGCTCTTGGTGTATTTAAATCCAAGAGATGCAGAAAATAGTGGAAGAAAGAAAAAGAGAGAGAGAAGGAAAATGAGGGAAAGTGAAGAAGAAAAAAAAAAAGGGAAAAAGTCTTTACTACATTCTGAAGAAGGCAAGGCAAAGCGATTAATTAAATGTTAATGATACATTCGTTTTTGGTTGAATGTTTCTTTTGGCTTTATCTTCTAACACCTTTGCCCATTTTATTCCCTTGTTCAATCTAGAAATCTCTCAGTCTGCTAAAGAAATACAGCATCCCCCTGGTTTTTGAGTATGAGGTGCAGCAAGAAATGGCTGCCAACTGTTTTTGCTCTCCCCAAGAGCTGCAGTCTGGGTTCCTGTTGGCACTTTTTCCTCTCGGGTCTTCATCCATGGCTGATATCTCTGAATGTGCCAAGTGAGAGAAAAGTGTATTTTTCCTTGCCCTCATACAGTGGCACTTCTTGTCCCAGACGGTCTGTGGCCATTTCTATTTTCTGATCTGGCATCTTTTCTCATCCTTTGGCCGGTTTGGAGCAGGCAGCAGCTTTTCATTACCAGCGAGTGGTGGTACAACGTGTTCAGCACAGAGCAGAGCTGTGCTGACAGAACAGGCAAGGGTGTGCACGATCATCTCTCCTGTGGAACTGGAGCCAGGCAGGGACTAAGAAGGTCTTTTAAGAAGTATGTTTGTGTTACTGATGACCTTTTAGAAGAAATGCCTCTCCTGTCCCATTTCTTCAACCAAATTTGGCTTGCCTTGGTGAGTGTGCAGCTGGGGGGATTGCTTTGCATCCAGTGGCAAGAGAAGCCTGACACTCCACAGCTGAATATGGTATTTGGAGAACTAATTTCCTTCTTTTCCTGAGAGGTCATGTTCTTTCCAATGCTTGCCTGTGCAAATGGAAGAAAGGATTTTTTTTTAAAACTTTTTTTTTTTTTTTTAAAGACTGCTCCACTCATCTAATGCCCTCAATGAAGTTTTATCAGCTGATTTCTGAAAATCAGACATACTGATTTCCCAACAAGACTGAATTCACCTGCAGCAATCAAAATGCCTCTAGGCACAATTTCCATACTAGACTGGGACTGTCCATGTTCACACTTGTATGGATGATCCACAGGCAGTCCCAGATGGGAAAGGTGAGGAGCTTGCATGTAAACCTGATGTTTTCACGTTGACACCCACCAGAAGAAGTATCCTAAAACAAGTTTGTTTATAATAATACGTTGAAGTTTCTCCTTGATAAAGCACAGGGGAAAGGAAGAACTTTCATCTCTAGTCTTATGGGTGCTGTGAATATTGACCCAGATGCAAAGCACCTTAAATTAAACTGGTGTGGGGTTTAGGAAACCTGATTCTTCACTTGTCACTGCCTTTCCACTAGGTACATCTAGGGCTGTTCCCCCAAGACAGGTCCCCCCAAGTCCAGCTCCTAGACCTGCCAGTGGTGCTTCTTGGACAGAGAGAGTGACCCTATGGCAGAAATCTTTCATGAGGAGGAAAAATAATACCTCAAAGAGTATGGTTCACCTGCTGTCCTGTGGGCATTTTAAAAAAATGCTCCAGAGGCATTCAAGAGCCATATATCAAACCAAAGATGGGTAAGTGCTAATTTGGTATAGGTATTTCTAAGGCAGATATCCAAGGGAAAGTGAGATTATTCCTTCCTCCTGAGCCCATCATTGCTGCTTTTATTAACTACCTGATAATAATTACCTGATTGTAGTTCTGATTAACTACCTGATAATATCCAGATTAAAAATTTCGAAGGTAGGGGTGTCAGATGTGTTTTGTATCTATTTAACATCAGCTCCTGACGGGGGTCAAATGTCTGTGGGAGGATGCTAGAAACAGATTACACAGTATAAAGACTAAATAAAAGTATTGTTCAGGCTGGTAACATTACCTTTTTTAAAGAATTCCTTTCTTTATTTTGAGGTAATTCTAAAATTGGCAAAGTACCTTTGCCTTCTCTTGTTCTGTCTCTGAAACTGAAGGAAGAATTTGAAAATGTTGAAATTGAGGGGCCAGGCTACCCCAACATGTAAACTGGGCAGTGACACCCTGGTGAACAGACTGATCCTGAGAAAGTGAACTGATAAAGAATGAGCTTTACAGAACTTTATAGTAGAGTTAAGGAGGGATCTTCACATTATTCAATAAATCTCAAACTCCTGGAAATCCAGATGGTCCCTTTGCTGTTTTACTGATGTGTGACCATTACCAGAGATGTGTAGCCCATCAGTAAATCAACCTAAATACTTTGTTATAATAGTCCTCATTACAGAACATTGATAGATTAACTGTGCTCCATTTCAGTTTATGAGCAAAGCTCTTTGCTCTCCCTGGCAGTGTGATTTATGTGAGGTTCACATACTTAACATTAGAGACCAGTATTTATGGCCTTAAAAACATCAAGAAAAAAGCAAAATGTTTGCTGTGACAGCATATATAGTACAAGTGTCAAATCTTATCAAGGATACTCTCATCCATTATAGCTTCAAGAGGTGCTATCATTTACCAAGCTGACCCTGCAGACCTCGGAGCCTCATTGTAACATTCTCTGTATGGTAATCCAGTTAAGAGCAGAATGCAGCCTAAGTGAGACATAGCTTAACACTTTCATATGCTCAATAAAAACATTACTGGGAAAGAAATCATCAGCAAGCCAGACAAAGTCATCCTTCTCAAGGGGGAAGGATGGAGTAAAACTTAGCCAAGTAAAGTGATTTTCTACCTCCCTTGCTGTAGCAACAAATTGCAAGCAGTGGTGCTGCTACTGATATGGGGGTGGTGAAAACTTGAGGGTGAGGTTGAGGCATGGTCCAGGCCAAGCCACCACAGCAATCTTTGCAATGATTAGACATGTTTTCAGTGATGCTATTCCTTAACCCAAGAGGCTGAAACTTAGGAGGGGCTTGCAAAACAGTTATAATGTGTTTGCAATGCAGCTTGAAAGCTTCAGGGAGCACAGTCCCCATTTATGCTGCACTGATGTCTCTAATAGGCCTCAGAATACAAAATCTTGAGCGGGGGAAACAGATTAATCTCGGGCTCCTATGTTCTGTTTCACAGTCAAACTTCTCAGAAAGCCCTGGAATGCTCTCCACCACCCACACATCAGGGATGTGCCTGTAATAGTCAGGATCTGCTTGAGGAGCTGCACTCAGTGGTTGCCATCACAACATGCTTCAGAGATGAGCTCAGAGACAGCTAGACCAGGCTGAGTTATTATTTGTCCTGTGGCAGGACAGGTGTTGCTGAATGACTAATGCTGGCCCTATTCAAGGCATCAGTTAAGCACTCAAAGGCACTTAAACACGCACATAATCACAGATATGCCTCAGTATCACCGACTGCAAGGAGACACCAGCATGCGGTCAGAGTCAAGCACATGCTTGAGTACCTTCATGAATCAGGGCCATTATTTGACCAAACTGCTTGTGGTATTTGCTGAAATACTGACAGATTGCAAAAGTTTCATTGACATAAGGCTGAGTGATTGTCCAGAAATGTAAAGGACTGTCACCCAGCTTTCTTGCTTTGTCTGAACTGGTTCAAGAGACACGTCTCTCGTGCTGAAGGTGAGGAACTGTGAAGTGCCCCTTGGTTTCAGTGTACATTTCAGTGGGTTTAAGGCATGCAGTGACCGAGAGGTTCAGGAATTGTCAGTTCTGGACATGTTCTACCATGTCTAAACCCAAAGAAACCGTGTGCAGGATCAGGTTGTGAACCCATAAAGTGCAAGCAGCAGATAGGACTAAGTCTGGAAGGAAACCAAAATGCCTTTGAAAATTTAACCAGCTTTATCCACAGGCCTGTACATCAAATGAACAGTCTGTTTCTCAAAGGGGAGACTTCAGCTGGCATCATCCTACACTACCCAACTTGCATCCAACAGCAGATCCCACGCCAGAGCCTGCAGGCAGTGCTGTTTCACATCAGCCCCATAATTTGAGGGTTAAAGTGCTATCTACCACTAGCTGGGAAAAGAGTTTGGATGCTTTCTGGTTTGGAAAAGTTTCTTTTTGATGATAAAGAGCTCTCAAATTCAGCTGTGAGTTGTACTTAAATCACTGCCTCTAAGTGCCTGGAGTCAGTGGCAGCTTTCCTGAGCTGTGTGGAGATGGGAGCTTACAAAATGTCTCCATTTGATGTAAGGAGGAGGGCTGGCTGAGGAGTACACATTTACCCAGAGATTTATTGGGGGAGAGGGCAGGCTTGTGCCAGACTTGAAAGAGAACATGCTTCTGTGAGATAAATTCATTTTCATGTTTATTTATCTAGAGTAGAAAAACGGTCCTGCCTAGTAGAGCATATGCTGGGCGTAATGAAAGACAAACGTCAGCTTTTGAAGGAAAACACCCATTCATCAAAGGACACGGAAGAACAAACAACTTGCTCATTAAAACACAATTGAAAGGTGGCTTCTCCACTCCACCTGCTTTCCCAAGTTGGGGGCTGCATGGGAAACTGCTGTTCTCATCACTTTCTGCTTACTCTCTGTCTTGGAGCAGATGAAAGGATTTTCCCATCTCAGAGATGGGAAAAAAACCCCAAAACTTAGGCCCACAGTACTTCACCAGGTTTTTCTTCACGGTTTTGAAGAAGGCCACATCTGCATTCAGCTCAAGTCTGTTGTGACTGATCCTGGCTGAAGGACTGGCTCCGTACCTGGGCCAAATTCTGGGCAGCACTCTGCTCTCTGTGAGTCCTCGTGGTGGGTGCTGGAGCTGGTAATGTGATATATCCCAAGGATCCCTAGAATAGGAGGAAGCAATCAAAACCCTCTACATTTTCCCAGGGTGGGAAAGCAATTTCCTCCTCCAGCTGTAAGACTGGGGCAGATTGAAAGGTCTCAGGGAAAGTAATTATGTCCTTTGATGAGTCTATCAGGAAGCTGAGACTGGCTCATTGGTGTGAATAAACATTTTTGTCTTTGACCTAAGTTTCTCTATAAAACAACAAAAAGAAATCATCTTAGTGTGTCTAGTGCCTATACCCCTGCATATAATGTTGATTTCTTTTATGAACCATCATACATGTATATGGACATAAATAAGTAATAAGAATAAAGACAATGGCCAACCCACGTGGTAGGTATCCCAGAAAAATCCACCAATTTTTGAGCTCTGGTTGGTTTAAATTGTTTGCCACTGCTCTGTTCATTTTCTGTGATTTTTTTTTTTTTTTGGCCAGTCCTCAGTGAGGCTTTTGATTGTGTCTGTCATAATATCATTCATCTGCATCTCTGGAAGCCATAACTAATTAATGAATTAATTTCTGTAAAACCATGATAGAGAAACACAAGCTGTCCCTCCAGACTGACTTTTATTATTGCACATGAAAGCTCAAGAACAGAAAATTACTGAATCACTGGTTGATTTTTGCACACTTTTAATGTGAAGTCACAGTTCAGCTGAGTCTTTTTAAAAACAAGTCAGTTGAGCCCAAAAGATCCTGTTTGCAGTTCCCACTTGTCAGCAATGACTTGCTGCTTAAAAAAAAACCAGGAGACTTTGAGGCTCCTCTTTAAGTGTAGATTAGATATAAAAAGAAGTGAGTGGAAGAAAGAAATTCTGTTTTGCACTTGGAATCCACAAACTGGACCTGAGAAGAAAGAATACAGCTCCAATCTGGGAACACCTTGTAAAACCAAAGTCTAGAAAAATGTGCATAGGTAAAATTACTCACCATCCCGATCGCAAAACATCAGTGTTGACATTTCTTTGGATGTAACTGGAAACTTAACAACGATGATCCACTTTAGCTGGGGATTTTCTTAACCTATAAAGTTCAAGTAGCTGTTTCTTCTCCCCAGACCACTGATCTGGCTTTGCCGACTCTGAGACTAAATAGACGCCTTGTGCGAGTGACCTTATTGACGACGCCTGGCACAGAAGCTTTATTTTCAAAAAGTGAGCAAGCAGACACCAGGGTTTAACTTGTGACCTATTAATATATCTAGATGGGACACAGCAGGGCCACAGGCATCTCAAATGGTGCATTGGTTTGTTTGAACAGCACACTGCTCTGCACCCATGCACAGGCCAAGCCTGAGACTTGTGGGCCACAGGGAGCAGCAGCGTGAGCTGAACCGGCTGGGGGAGAGCTGGGGCATGAAGAGGCAGACTCCTCTTTCTTTTTCTATTTTTTTTTTAATTTAATTTTATTTTAGTTCCGTTCTTTTTTCTGGTTCTCAGTCTGGCGAAGAATAATGTGAGTGAGCTCCCCAGCTGTGCTGGTCATTGTGTGTATGGGAACACGAGCTCATCCCACTACACCTGTACGGAAAGGAGCAGCGGCACCTTCCATACCGCTCCTTCCACTTCAGCTCATCTACCAATCACCCAGGATGCTGTTAAGGAGAGGGGAGAAATAGCAACTCTTAAAATTGATAGGGAGTGTATTTATGCAAGAAAAAGCAGCTCCCCTCACCTATTTCTTCCATGTCCCATAGCAGTTACAGAGAATCCCTGCTGGAGGGTATTCCAGTCTGCTTTCGTGCAGCTCACAAGTGTGAGCCTTACATATCTGAGGTCTCACAATGCCAATTCATATAGTGACAGAGTGAGTGGGAGATATCTTGCCTGGCTCCAACCATGAAAAAAGGCTTGATCTTTGGTCTAACAAAGTCCCTATAATCAAGAGAAGGGAAGACATTTTCCAATATACAGTCATTCCCATCTATCTCAGCAGGGGATGATGGTACTCATTCCCCTTTACTGAATAGAAAATATCAGAAAACAATAATCTTCAAAGAGCAGAGGTTGTTTCGTTTTGCTTATTATTGGCAAGCACACCAGACTGAGCTATGCTGGTAGATAATGTCCTCTGTCACGGCGGCTGCCAGGGGTAACCCCCAGCCCCATCTGCAGAACAGTTCACATGAATGACCTGTTGACAACCTCTAGGAAAATCAGCTGAGGTAACTGATCCAACCTTTTCAAATATTGGGCGCAACTAGCAAATCTGAGCTTGTTGAAGTGCCATAGACCAGAATTGCATGCTCCAAGTTGCTAGAAGACACTAGGGCATGGCAAAAGTGAGAAGAATGATAATCTGGGGACTGGAACCTCTTCCAGGGGTATAGCTGGGGCCAGAAAGGTGTGTACTCAGTAACAAAACAGGCTAAAAGATTTCCAGCTTTTTCTCCAGTTGGTCAGAAACCAAAAGCCATTGCAAGATTCTAGAGCTAAAGCTTGTCTGCCTTAGTAACTCTGCTCTGTTTTTCTTGTGCCAAGCAAAATGAAAATGGCAATCCTAGAGATAACCAAGCAGTCAAATTATTGTGGCTTAGGGATTTATGCATATAGACACATATCTAATTTTTGAAGAAAGCCAGGAAGTTCCACTCCTTGGAAAAAAGATTAGGCCTATGTCAGGCAGAGCAGATAGAGTGCTGGAAACTGCCACTAAAAGGCAAATAAATGAATGAGAAAGGTCCCAGGTAGAAGATAACACACTAAAAAAAATCATTTAATTGCAAAGGAAGGGATATCAGAGGTCACTGTGTTTCTGCTAGTTGTCAGGGATCCTGCCCATGGAGCAAAGCCCACGGTGCTGACATAGCTGAAGGGTTCTGGCACTGCAGTGGGGCTGGATCCAGCCCCAGCACGAACCCAGACCTCTGCTTAATTCCAGGGGTGAAGTTGCACATGCTGAGCAGCAGGACCAGCACCAGAAGCACCTTTCCACCCCCATCCACAGCCACCCTGCTGCTCTCTCTCCTCTTACCCCAAGTTGCCATCCCCTCTCTCATGACTGTTCCATTGCTATCCCAGATCTAGTCTAGGTCAGTAAAAGTGCAAGGGAATGAGGAATGGATCTCTTACCACAAACACATGATTTTTGGAGGAAAAATTCTGGTTCATGTTTTCCTCTCCAACCATCCCTGTTCTCTTTCTCCCTGCATGCCAACAGGAGATGGAATATTGTGGTACATCTCTCAAGCCACATGGAGCAGAGACAAAAGACAAGAAAGCTCACAAAAAGTTTTGAATCAGGTTCTACCACTCAGCTGCTGAGATCTGGCCATTACAGATGAAGAAGCAAATCTCCAAGGATAATTTTTTTGTGATTTGGCAAGGTAAGATACCCTTGTCATAAGAGGAGTGCTGAATGAGAGTGTTTAGGTCACTTGGCAATACATGGCATGTCCCCTGCTGCTTCTGCTCCACAGAAGAGATGGCAGGCTCCTGTTGAACCTGATGCCCTCAGAGCATGGCTTTGATGCTCTGATTCAGAGCTGTTAGCTCCCAAGGCAGTGATTGCCTCACTGGACAAGGATAAGCTCATCACATTGTGGGCATGAGGCTGACTTGAACCAGGCTTGTTCCTATGGGATGCAGATGCTCCTCCACTGGATAACTCACAGGACTCAAATTCCTCCCCTATCTTCTGTGTAACGCTTTGGGGTTTCACAAACCCAAAGATCTGTTTCTATTTTGAGGTAAAACTGGGTTTTCACACTGGAGATTCTTCCTCCAGACGGAAAAAGTAGTGCCACAATCAGAACAAAAATACAGCATGAGGGCAATGAGGGTGGCATTTTTTAACTATTTCATGTGCGGGTACCTGAAGCTACTTCACAGGTCTCCAGAACAGCTGTCCTTGTGCATCACTAAGAGCACAGCAGTAATGAGATGTGAGCATTAATCCTGCAGGAAATGGATGATGAATCAAGGGTAGAGAGAGACAAGGTCATTGCAAAGCCCATTCTACTCCTTAGCCTTTGGTTCACCTCCTTATTTTGTATCACAGCATGCACAAATATAGAGAGAAAGACATGCTCTCTACAAAAACCCTTTGGCCACTGATAAGCAATTTTCTCTGTGTTTCCCATCATGGCAACCTAGAGCCAACCTCCCTGGAGCAGTAAATAAACCTGTTTCCTCCCAACTCACAATGCTGGGGTTTGCTTTGGGAGCCCAAAGAAAGGTTCAATTTGGTATTTTATATAAACTTTAATATACACAACTGGCCCGAGTTCATAGCATAAAAAATGTATGGAATGAAACTAGAACCATTTCAAAACCATGAAAAATATACATTCAATTAGAGGTGGATCAAGATGATTTATTTGTGCAGCAGTGTTGGGAGTATGTGTTGGAGAATATTGCAGTACAGTTCGTTACTGCTAGAGGTGAATCTGAGTCACTGTGCCTGGAACCCAGAGTGAACTTTCCCAGAATTTAGGAGGAAGCCTTTAGATCTCACCAGGGAGCTTTAACTTCAGTTTGTAAAGCTGCTTTTGTTGGTGGTGTGGCTTTTAAAAAAAATAAGTCCACTACCTGGAAACACCATAGGCTTGTCCATGCCATCTCCTACAGCAATATCCAGCTGAGGAATGCTTCTCCTTGCTCTTTGTCCTGTTGTACCAGAGAGGGGTGGGAGAAGATGAAAATGGTTGTTCATCCAAAGTAAAGAAGGCTCAAGGCTCAAGTCTCTGTCACCTCTCTCCCTGCACGGTCACCTGTCACCTGCCACTAGCACAGAGGAGCTGTAAGGTCTGCTCACCATCCTGGTCTTTGCTGGTGGCAGCGATACTCCAAGATGTGGAGCAAGGGGGAATTTATCTCTTCTGCAGTGGCAGCCCAGGTATGAGTGAAGCCATTTCACCATCTCTCATTTCTCCAGGTTGAATTGTGCAACCCATTAATTTCAAAGCTGCCTTCAAATGGTGTAAAGCAAGTTTCTCTTCTCGTTCCCAGCTTCCAGACATTTCACCCATCAGATAGTTACCATGAGAAATTAGACAACAGCTAATGTTCGTTTTGGCTTAACATGTACTTTTTCAAATGTTAAAATCTCAGCCTGTACTTTATTTTAACTTGTTCTGTCATTCGTCCATAACTCCCTCTGCCATGTTTTACAGCAGGCATTTTAACACTCTAGGAAAAAAAAAAATTGATGCTGTTCAGGTTGTGTCCTTTAGCAAGATGGCAGTGTGAGCATGAGGGCCTGGACCAAGTTTCTGAAGTTAGGTTCCTGTTCTGTGTGTACTGATCCAGTAGAGAATATGTGAAATCACATGGGAACACACCATTCACAGTTCCTTCTCAGACCCTGCCAATGTGGTGCCAAAATCAAACTGGCATTTGGAGGCAATCTTGTATGTTGAGCCAGGGAGTTGGACTCAGTGATCTTTGGGACCTTCCAGCTCAAGATATTCTGATTCTTTTGTTCTATGCCTTAGAGAGGTTCATTGACCAAGGCACATTTCTATATCCCAGCAAGATTTTGGTGTTTAATAGAAGATGCTCCGCATCAGGATGAACAAGAGATCGTTCAGAGCAGCTACAAGCAGCACTTTATCTGCAGAATGAGCCTTAGAGTGGCATAGGAGCACTGTCTGCAGGATCCCAGCAGAAAAAACTGTCACTCCCCCAACGTACCAAATAAAATAATAAACTAATACTAATACTACTTAATAAACTAATAATAAACTAATCCCAGGTTTCTTGTCATCTCCACCTAAATGCTTTATTTCTGGTAGCCTACAGCGGAGAACCTATTCTGCTTGTCACATTGGTGACCCAATATTCACTGGGCAAGAGCAAAACTGCTTCCTGCACCCGGAAAGAGAGCAGTCAGCATGGGATGGGAGGTCAGGATCAAAGCCCTGCTCTGAATTTGGCAAAGCAGACTTGAATGCAGGTTGCCACATCTCACAGGGATGCTTAACTGCCAGGCTGCTGTGTGAGGGGTAAGTCTGTGTCTCATGATGTTCCAGGATGGGTAAGTCTCACCATTTCCTCTCTGACACAAAATTCCATCTTTGTAGATGCTTTTTCTTTCCCAGGAAAAGCTTCAACAATCTGATACCTTCAAACAGAAAGAGATTTGAAACTGCCCAGTAAGCAATGCTAAAAACATCTAAACACAAGTTAGTGCTTATTATCAGTGATCACACTTTTACTATTTAATTTTTTGGCCTGAAGATATTTTTATTTAAACCGTACTTTTACAAGTGTGGACTATTGTTGCTGGATCACAGTTTGTTACATTTTCTTCCTCTTTTAAATGTAGAGTGGTGTTTCAAAGAAAGCACCTTTCTATCTTCTAAGCATGGGGAGTAACAAAAATCTTAAAAGTAGGAAATTAAAATAAGACAAAGTCTTTTCAATTTCCTAGTCATGTTGGCATAATAATCATTATATCAAATTGATGGCATTGCTGTAATAATTGCTACTATTATTAGAAAATCCTGAGCTATTTTAAAGACTGTTAGCATCATTGCCCATGTTTATAAGGCAGAGAAGCTGAGGCAGAGAATGAAAATATGACATGTCCCAGGCTGTCACACAGTGACATTCCTGGCCCACAAATTGCCAGGCCATGCCCAGCATTTAGGTGGAGAGCAGCTCATGGCCAGGACTATGTCAGGGGTGCTATGATATAAAGGCTGAGGCAGCATTTGGCACTGTCTCCAGTGCAGTAGCTCCTGTTTAGCTTTTGTTACATTTCTGTTCCAATTTTCTTCCTGTGTTCCTTGAAATCCCTGCTGATGGACTGTGGCAACCGCAACAGTAATTTGTAATTTGGAGGCAGAGGGAGGGAGCTCCTGGGGAACTGGGATTTGTGTCCTGGATGTTGGACAATGTCCTTCAGGTGACCAGGCTCAGCAGTACTCCTGTGTTGTGGCAGAGGAAGGCTGGGAATTTTCCTCACAAAACCCAAAGGAGGCTGATCCAGCTGTGAAAAACAGCTGTTTCTGTCGGATGCTGGTAAACATTGTATAGAAAAGGACTGCTGAATGCAGTCTGAGCATTTTTCACTGCTTTTTCAATAACTGCAGTACGTGGAGTTGCAATCTCAGCTACCTAAACATAGATGAAAAATGCCTACCCTGTAAATAATCGATTTAACTAAACCCAACCATGATATACACAGCAAAGGCCAGTCCTTGGAGGTTTCTACATAACTTCAGGCTAAACAAGTCTGAACCAAGAAGTGTTTTGTCCCAAGACTGTATATTTTATGGGAAGTCGATGCTTATTTTCCATGGGAAGTGAATTTTTCCAAAGGACAGTTTCAGCCTGGCAGCTCAGCTCAGTGCTGCTGTGACAAGCTGCACTTTTAGCAGCGCTGACAGATTTTTTTGGGAAATATTTATTTTTTCAGCTAAGTCATGAGGCCGGTGACAGGTACATCATGGAATGAAACAGAATGCATGGAAGCACACAAGAAAACATGGAAGTTGGAGCACAGCCATTTTCACCAACACAGGACACATGTTGAAGCCACATTTTGCAGCTCAGTAGAAAGACATTAATTATGGTGTAGTCCAAGCTGGCTGACCAAAATAAAGATCCTGAATGGAAAAATTTTTGTCAGGTAGACTCAGAGGTTATTTTTTAGGGAGATTTTTTGCCAATATGTAAGATGTAAATGATTTTGTTTGATTCAGACCTGCATTTCTTAGGCTAAAAATATATATACCAAGGAAAAAATACCTTCTACCTCCAATCCTGACCTTTGGGAGAGAGAAAAGTATGATGCCAGTGAAAAAAAGCTTCTGTTCAGCTGTTAACCAGGCTGACACTTCTGAAGTCTAAATGCATCTCAAAATAAATAATTCAGTTGAAAACGATTCAAAAGGCTGAAAGGCACAGTCACACAAATTAAATATCTTCTGGAACTAGTGTCTTTCAAAGTGTCTTATTCTAGCAAGTATGAAATGTGACATCTGAACTGGAACAGCTACTCAAAACAGTGTGTAATAAAATAGATTTCTCAGGTGAATCAGGCCACAAAAATCTCACAATGCATTGTGTGACATTTTGGTTTCTTCTCCCTCAGTTTCCCCATGTATCATGAGGCCTCAGCCTGTGCCAGCTGCAGTGATTCTCTCTGGAAAACAATGTTGAGAAATAACCTTGTGATTGCCCATCCCAGAGGACTTTTTTGAAGATACTTTCCAAGTAAATGTATATCAGTCACTGAGAAATGCCCAGAACCAACAGATAAAGGGCACAAAGTGTACCCAGTCACAAAGATCAGCTTCAGAATACCAACTCATCCCAAATCCCTTCCCATAACCTGCCAGTGACCCGAATCATTAGTCCCACACAAAATTCCTTTTCATGGATGGAAACTGGGATATGCTTTCTATTTCTTTTTTGTTGCTGGATATGGCAAATTCATCCACAAAATTTTCTGTGGGCATAAAAGACTAATTGCTTCCAATGATATACTTTCATCATGCACCGCAGATTATTTCAACACTGATAAAAGTTTAGGCATAACCACAAATCCTCAGAGAATAAAAATTCAAGACATCACGAATCTCATGAATGATCACAAATCTCTAGAAACTGATCTGGATTTTGAGTCACTGGTTTGTAAGAAGACCACCTATTTAATGACAAAAAGGAAAGTTTTAAAAACTTAATGTGAATGAATAGTTGTAAAAACTTCCCTCTAGTCCTCTAATCATAAATTTCTGTTAATTTATAGCAGCATTGCAAAAACAGTTACACACCAAAATAGGCCACCAGCTGAATTTAGGACTCTATAATCTGTGAGGGCTGAAAATTGTAACACATAAATGTTGTTTATAGCTGCTGCATTGGTTCATACCCCACTGTACCGACTTCACACGGCTGTAGCTCGGAAAATCCTTCAGGCACATTGGAAAAGCAATGAAGTCACTGGTTAAACACGATGTGGGTTTTACAGGATGCAATCGATGAGGCAATTCCGTGGGTTGCTCTGTCAGTGAGGTACCCAAAAGTAACTGAGTTCATGTTCAGGTGAATCCATTCCTCACCACTCAGGAAGCCTGACACGCTCGGCATGCCCAAATGTTTGTGTCTGTTGGTACAGGTGTAGAAGTGGTGGCAAGCAGGCTCCTGTACCTTTCCATTCGTGCCATCCTGCAGAGAAGGCCCTTCCCTCTGACCCGTGGCTATGCCCACACTGGTGGTTTAAACAAAACATAATCATTCACCCCATAAAGTCATCAAAATGGTCCTTTGTGAAGTGTCACCCTGAAGGTACAGCTTTCCCAGGTGATGCCCCAGCACGACTGGGGAGGCAGAGCACTCGAGGAGCTATTCCCAGCAGAAAGCTGCTCCTGGGGACAGGGACATTCCCAGGGTCATCTCCTTTACTGGTACGGGCACAGCTTCAGCATACAGATTTCCAAATGGTGTAGAAATGTCATGCTGGGGCCTGCAGGATCCTGGAGCTGTAAAATGATATTACTGCAGAATAATTTCCACTCATTCTCCAGGCTCATCAGATTGTACCAGGAACACGGCAGGTTGTCGCAACAGAACATAATATTAATGTTGCAGTGACCCCCTGAAAGCCCTGAAGTGCAAAACACTTTGCAAACATATTACTAAAAGAATGTTCCCACCTCTAAAAAATGTATGATATAAGCAGGACAAGAACCAACATGGATATAGATGGACAGGAAGCAATGAGATTATCTTGGAAGGCACCGCAGGAAAGGCACTGCTCAGCTGTAAGCACTGCCACATTTTTTGTGGCATGACATGTTTTTTCCCAAAATATGGAGAGACATTTTCCCATCTAAGCGAGGGTATCATGATGCTTGTAGATTAATCTTCACCCACTTTCTCAAATAAAGCAAAGCATGCTGAGATTCTCTCCCTGAGCAGCAAATGTCAGGATACATATCCTGGGGCTCCATGTTCTTGGTCTCTCCCTACAGTTTCTAGCAAATGCTTTACATTTACACATTTTTTCCTTCTCCTGGCAGCCCTGCCAACTCCCTGCTGTGCTCTTTTCCTCTTTTGCCACATTACCACCAGTGGTGGAGGCCAAACTCTCTTCATTATGTGCAACCTCATGATGTCCACATTTAGTCCTTGCTGATATTTTTGCAGCGCCATTACCTCAGATGGGCTCAGACAAGTCCAACAAGACATAACTGCCTCTGAGGATGCAATCATGACTCAGTGTTTGAAAGGACAGCAGAACTCAGAGCCTCAGCTCTTGGAAAGATGGAATGAGATCACTTTTTTTTTAAATATAACTCTAACTCTCACTTTTGCAGAATAAGGCAAACCCTTCCATTTCAATTGTTCTTTAATTCTTCCAAGACAACTTTATAATTGTTGATGCCCAGCTCGGAGGTTTTCATAGTTTAATACAAATTTATGATCCTTTAAAGTCATAAATTATATGGGTATATCAGTCCCAGGAATCATTTCAAAAATCCCAATTGAACAAATCCTTCTGACTTAATTCCAGTATAGCTAGTCACCCTCAGCTTGTTTTATGCTCCATGGAGAAAAATAGGAGCTTCAACAGCTCGGGTCATTAAATTCATCTGGTGCTTTCTAGCAAAATGAATCTTGTCCTAGAAAAGTCGTTTTCTTTCCATGAGGGAAGCCAAGGGGAACTCACCATGTAGTCTACACCTAAAGTTAGGTGAAATTCAGTTTATTCAAAAAGTAGCGTGACTGACGTTGGCCATTAAATTTCATGTTTATTCCTTTAAAGAGCATGCCACTTCTGCTGACTAGAGATGTGGCTATCCTGGTCACACTTGTGAGCACAGATGAGTATTGATACCTTGTGTACCCTCTCCCTTTCTGCAGTTGTGCTGTTCACCCCAAAGTATTCCTTCCTTTTTCCCATTCCCTTCTCCTTTTCCTGCTAAAATACAAGAGTTTGTGATATTGTTTATCCTGGTTAAGGCAGGAATAACCTCATACACAGCTTTCTAAAAGATTTGTATTGTTTTTCTCCAATTCTCTTTTGAATCCTCAGTGAATTCAGCAATTCAGGAGCTAAGAGAGTGAGAGAGCTCGAGGCAAGCAGGAGCTGTGAAGGCAGGTAAAACATCCCAAAACCCCATGGTTAATACCCTTTATAGAAGGGGTTAGCTCTTCCTACATGCACAGAGTTTCCCTCTCCTTTAGGGTACAACGTGGATCAGACACTATAGTTAAATCTGTTATGGAACCATGAGGGAAAAGAGAAGCAATGAAAGTCATTGCAGTGAGCAATGACACAGTGGAAGGGCTGAAAATCTGCCTTTGGGATATCTCTTGAAACCTTCTTGTACTCTTCCTAAACAGCCATCAATGAGTTCATTGATGGCACCTGAGGAAAATCAAAGAAAATCAGATGAGCCACAACAAAGCATGGCCATCAATGCATGAGCCGAGTAAGAGGGACCTGATCTCCCTCCAAGAATGGTGGATTTCTGAATTCTGTAGTGTCTGACCCCACACTGGACACTTGCACAGTGGTGCACTGTCATGGTATTTACAGTCCCTTGCTTCAGCCATGGATAGGCAGTGCTGTGCTGACCCAAATCACTGGGAAACACAATTTTTTTTCATTGAAATGTAATATAAGAACACAATCATGTCCTGGTGAAATACTCCTTGATTTAATGATCACTTCTTCTTTATTTGAGATTGTATATAAAGATGGCCTGAACATTTTGATAAATAACTTCAAATCGTGATTGCTGTTTCATAATAAAGGTGCATGTGGTCAGGAGGTGAAAAAAGAACTGGAAGCTTTTCACCCTTAGATATGCTTTATGCTGAATTGTATACATAAAAGTGCATTTTGTTTTTAACTTTTTTCTAAGTATCCATCCTACTTTTATACCCAAATAATTTTTCTAAGTGACATATTTAATGTGCAATAATACATATTGACTTTCTTATGAATCTAAGCCAGGATGCAGAATGCCTTCATCTGGTTTCCTCCCCAAGCTGCCTTAAAGCCCAATAAATCTGTGACTATTTCCTGTCTGAAGCCTCAGAGGATATAGAATTACTTCACAATTTCTCAAGCCCAGAGCCTTCAACGTGGCTGATGGAGAGCCAAGATCAGAATGGAATTGCTGTAATTGGAAAACAAAACAAAAATAGTCCCTGGGAAAGGAGGAAAGCACAATGACAAAAGCAAGTCCCATTTGGAACTGCAGCATGATGGCTATCAGACATCATGGTGAAGTGTGTGTTTGCCTCAACAAACTGTTCGAACAGTAGCGACTGTCATATGGCTCCCGTCATAACCCATCGTTCACAAAATCTCTGTCACAGCACTTGGTGTAGTCACGGCCCAATGCAGTTCAGTTTTCTCGTTGCACAGTCACAGCATTTTGTTACTTTTCCTGAAAAGGGATAAATTATGTTTCAGCTTTAATTTTCTGTAGTCACTTCCCCTGCCCACATTGCTGTTTCACTGTGTGATCTGTGTCATACTAAGCTCCCTCCCAGACATAGCTTTTATTGAGCATTATGTTGCTGCTGGCTTTGAAGGACAATTCCCTATGCACTTACAGGTTCATTTTAAGGGAAGCAGGGAACTGCTCTGGGCACTGCCCACCTTTGCAAAAATCCTTGACTGCAATACACAGTGCAGTGTGCGTAGTTTGAGTTCCCAACACTGAAAGAACAGGTTTTTGTTGTATTCCCCTTTCTAACCATGGAGAAATAAAAGCAGTGTGTTTGGCCACTCTTTCGTTTGTGTTCACATGAGGATCAAAGTGCATTTGCATAAATCCAATGTCTGTGCAAAACCACCTGCTCCTGCTCTCCCATGAAGGGAATTTCCAAGGGCAGAGGATGTTTTAGGTTGTTCTGTGCAAAGCAGCAGAGGTGGAGCTCAGGCAAAGTGTTTAGCAGAAGTCTCCATATATAAGTCCCCATATATGTGCCTTAATGATCCAGGTTTTTTACAGCTTATTGCCCTGTATCTATTTGCTGACAGACTTAGTAAAATTTCGAGGAAAGAATGTTTTTGTTATATGTTGACATATAATACATACAATATTTTGTTATATTTTTGTGATATGTTAAGTGGGTTGATGTCAGAAAGAAATTATCTTTCTTCATTGAGATCGTAACATGGGACAGAGGTGCTCAGGGAGATCTTTAGTGTTGCAGAAATGAAGGTAGCGAATCCATCACCATCAGAATCTACCCCAGGATTCCACCATCCCTGAATACCCTGATCTGCTACCCAGCTCCATGGCTAGGTCTGCAGCTATGTCACATTAGGGTCTTTTCAGGCATTTCAAGGCCTCACTGCACACCCAGATGATGCTGCACAAATATCCTGCATCCCACTGTCCTGCTCACTGCCTCTGCAGCTCTTCCTCTGAATAGAAGGAAGGAAAATTACTCAGTTTGAGAGTGCCCTTATCAAATTGACTTTGCTTAAAATCTGTATAGATTCAAAGCAAGATCTGTAGGCATATCACTGTGGTTTAACAATCCCTCTCCTTTCTGCTGTATGCTCCAAGCTTTACAGAGGCTAAACCATTAAAATATGTGTTTCTCTCACAGCATGGACACTTGGCTCTGAGCATTACTTAAAGGACATGGGTAAACACAGGAAAAGATGTCCCAGCAGGAGGGAAGTGATTATGGGGACAGTATGTTCTGACAGCAATTCAGGTTACAGAGGAGGTAGTGGCAGATAATGAGTTGTTTTATTTAAATAGTCAGCAGGTTTCAGCCCAGAGAACAATGGAGTCTGCTCCCACAGCGTTGCTGTACACATGCAGGGAACTTCATTTGGTCAAGCCAACAGAGACTAGAAAAAGGCAGATAACATCTCTGAGAGAGGCACTGAGCTGAGAGATTGGCCCTGGTTCTCCTTTTGCCCACATCACAGAAAGTCACTTGAGGTGAGTGGCAATACTCCACGGCAAAGCTGAAAAGCAGCGAGGCAAGTTTGGGCTTTTCCAGCCTCAGGGTACTTCTTATTTTTCATTCAAACACCTGTGAAGTTCTCAGGCCAAGATCCATAGCCACGCTGGGTTGGGAGGGAGACACAGCCCAGGAACTCGAAAGGGCAGTGAAGCACCCAAACCTTAATGGGGATCCAGCCCTTGGCTGTGCAGGGGTGTGAAAAAGGGCCCAGCAGCAGATGGACAAGAAGCAGCATTTCTAGGGAACGATGGGACTGCTCTCTTTTAAATAGACTTTTTTCTTGCTGCCTTCTTATTTCTCTGTCGATCCCACCTTTCCTTTCTTGCCATATCCATCTCTATCTCCAGCCTCACATCTCCCTGCATGCCCTCTGGGCAGTGCACAGTCTCTGCCCACTCTTTTCTCTGCCTTCTTGAAGCAGCTCCCATCATCAATGGCTCTGCCCAAGCCATAGGCAGGTGTGCCCTGCAGCATCCCTGAGCTTGGACTTTGATTCCTGGCACACCTTTGGCATCAGCACATCCCACCAGACGTGTGTTCCATGGACTTTAGGCCTCCTCTGTGAGGAATGAGGATTTGGAAGAGGATCAGTTTATCCATTGACTACTCTTTTAGGAAAAGCAGCCACACTGGTGGACGCTGAGGTACTTTTTCAGGCCTTCAGGAAATTGAGCAGCACACCCCAAAACTAAGCAGGGGCTGGGAGCAGTTTCTGCCTTCTTCCATCCAGTTTAGCTTAATAATAGGAAAGGATTTGAGAGAAAAAGGTGGTTAGTAACTGTGGTCTTTAGCCAGTGAGGCAAAAGGTTCATAAAACCTTGTGTGATAGAAAAGATCACCTGTGAAACCAAGAGAATAATCTCGAGAAGGATTGTGAGGGAAAATGAGGAATATGAAAGAGCCTCCACCTGCATGAAATCTGTGATTTTCAGTATCCAGTGGAGTAGTTTATGTAAGTGAATTCCCATATTGATGATATTTGCTCTTAGGAGCATCCCAACCTTACTTGTTGCCTAGGAAGGTGTTTTACATACAGGGAGGGTGTAGCAAGTCATTTCTCATCACTTGGTTGACCTCTGGCTGAGAGAGCACTCCTTGAGAAAAGCAATAAACCATTCTCCATGTCTCCCTGGGGACAAGAGGAGGGCTGACCTGGCAAGGAGAAAGATTCCAGCCAGGTATTAGGAGAAAGGCCTGTGGCTGAGTTTGGGCATGTCATGCAGTGCCTATCACAGGAGATTTTTAAAAAGAGATTAGGGAAATCTCTGTAAGAAGTTGGCCAGGTCTAACTGATCTTGCCTTGAGGCAGGGAAAGATGAAATGCCTGCTGAATCTCTCTTCCAGCCTTGTTTTCCCTTTTTCCACCTACAAAATACTTTCAAGCAACTGTGATGTCTTTCTTTCCTGTTTTCCCTCAAGAAGCAGTTGGGAAGCTGTCTGTCCACTCAGCGGAAAATTGCCATTTGAACCCTTGAACACAAGAGCTGGCTGCCATCCATTTTGACTAAGGCTCTCAAAGAGGAGATGGGTAACTCGCAGTCTGATGAGATTACAGCCAGCAGTGGTGTTCTTGGATGTGGGGAGTGTGCTCCTCTTCTTGGGGAGTGAGAAACATTTGTGTATTTCACAGATACCACCAAAAAACCACCCGGGGGGAACAGTTATGATGCCTGTGACAGGGTGATGTTTATGATCAACAGTGATTGGGGTAATTCTCGGAGAAGAAAATCTGAGATGAAAGATTTCATATCATATTTACCAACCACCCAACCCAAGTGTGCCAACACTGACAGACACCCTATGGAAACACATAGAATTCAATTATTTTGGCTAAATTACCACATCCATGGCAAATTACAGGCTGTCTATTGGAAAATATCTCCTCTCAATCCTACCATTTTTTGTTCTTTAGTTGTGTTTATGTTCCCAGCATTTTTCCCTCCTGGAAAAGGCCCAGTGTTTTTTGGGAAGGACTAAAGATAGGCTTTCGCTCCACAGAACGTTATTTAGTGGTTGGACAAGGTTGCAATTAGACATTGTGGTCTTTGATTCCACTGCAGACCTGTGATATCAAGCTTTCAGTATGACCTACAATATTGGATCCAGATCTGAGCCTTGCCAGACCAAAGCAGTGCAGAAAATCTGACTGCTGTTGGAGGCAAGCGATAAGAGCTGTGTGGTTGCAGGCTATCAAAGGCTGCTTCTCATCTGGGGTGTCTTCAAGGGACTTGGAGAGGGATGGAGGAATTCACAGAGTTTAAACTCTAATGGACAGGAGAATCCATTTCTGCCCGTAAATGCACATGAAGACAAGGGAGAGAAGTCTGGAAGTGAAGTGAGTGAAGTGAGTGAAGTGAAGTGAAGTGAAGTGAAGTGAAGTGAAGTGAAGTGAAGTGAAGTGAAGTGAAGTGAAGTGAAGTGAAGTGAAGTGAAATGAAGTGAAGTGAGTGAAGTGAAGTGAAGTGAAGTGAAGTGAAGTGAAGTGAAGTGAAGTGAAGTGAAGTGAAGTGAAGTGAAGTGAAGTGAAGTGAAGTGAAGTGAAGTGAAGTGAAGTGAAGACCATACTTCGCTGAAAGCAGGGAGGCTCTGCCCAGGGGCACCAGCTTGGCCATCAAAAGCTGTGCATGTGTGTTAGCCCAGCACCCAGCAGCCCTCCTCAGGCAAAAATCAGGGGTGCTCAAAACTCTCCAAACTTTCCAAACAGCGTAGAGAGTCTAGAGATGCAGCCAAAAATTTTAAGCAGAGATTTAAGCACTGCTCCTTTTCATGTTACTCTTGTGCATTTCAGACTTGGTTTTTGTGTTTAATTCTTCAATGTATTCATTCTCAATGAGTGGAGGTCACCTCAAACCTGTGCTCACCATGACACACATCCCACAGCAAATATTTCACAGCCTGGGGAGGTGAGCTGGGAGCTCATAGTCCCATTTAGAAATCACTGACCTTCTTGGGCAGAACAGGAACATCTCAGGTGCTGTCCCACTGACTCGTGGCTCTAGTGTCCGTGCTGGGACCTATTTTGTCCCTTGTGGGGAAGGGCAAACACACCTCTCCCAGTACTGTCCAATAATTTCCCAGATTTTCATGTGTTTATCATCACATCAGCTCTCTGATATGGAATTAGAGGTGAGAAATTGAAGCACGAAGTCTCAGGTCAGGTTTTGAAAAGATTATGAGTGCATAGACACCTTGTCTCCATTTAAAAAATCCTGTCCAGAGAAATTACCCAAGAAGGTCATGAAAGAACAGGGGGTTTTGCTCCCAAAGCTCTCTCCAAAGGCACAGCACTACTCCCGACTTTTAAAGGCTTTTTCATCATTTTAATTTAGGGGAATTACAGTCCTAGACTTAGAAACATCTACAAAATCATATAAATATTTCTGAACCCAATGACACCCACAATCAAATTAAATGGAGCTTTCTAATATTATAGCTAAAGTTTCCTTTGCACACATGTCACTATGATATGTGTCTCTCACTGCATATGGAAAGGTCTGGAGAGGGGAAAAAAGAGTATAGTGAAAACCAGATAAATTAAACAAGAGCCACAGAATTATTTTTGTAGTATTTAAACTATTTAACTCAATTACATTGCATAATGAGAGACTGCTCCATTTATTTCTTTTTTTCCCACAAATATCCAGGTTTTCTAAAATCCTAGCTTGGATTCCCTATACAATAACCATAGCTGTCTTTAACAATACTGTCCCATGTAAAACAAGTAAGAAAAAAAAAAAGAGGCTTGAACAAAGTTATTAAGAAAGGTAAACTTTTTAATCCATAATCTGTGCAGGCTGTATTATTTCTTGATGGCCACAGGCTTGTCTGAAAGCATACAGAAGGGATGAATGAACCCCATAGAAAAGTTTCAGTTCAATCAGTTCAGCTTTCAAAGCCAGATGAAACCTGAAAAAGTTTCATTTACTTCAGGGAATTTGTGAAGAGAGAGATTCTCACCAGAGACAGCGATTTTACATTAACCTTTAGGTCAGACCAATGTTGCATTATTAGCATTATTTAATTAACAAAATTCATGCTTTGAAACTTTAAATATTTGCAAATTCATCCCCCATAATGACTTTCATTCATTATTATTTATCTAGGGCTGGAGTCAGCCTGTAGCAGCTCTTATTTCCCGCCGCGGGAACAGCTGGGGGAGACAACCCAGTCACTTTCTTTAGGTGTTTAAATGGGAGCAGAGCTCCTCCAGAAATCTGGCTCCAATTATGAGCACTACGTGCTTTGAAAACCTGACCCTCGCCTTCAGTGTCGGCGAGACGTTTCACAAACAAGGCTGATGATAATGCAGAGTCACACAGGCACAGCTCTGCTGGTGCACACACAGTCAGCCCTGGGGCTGTGCCAGGGGATCCTGGGCTGGGATCACACCTCGCCATGCCACCAGCCAGAGGGTGTTAGCACAGCCCCAGGTGACCAACAGATCTACACCAGTTTGCCCCCAAAAATGCTTTGTCATGGAAAAGTCAGGGTTGTGTTGGGACAAAGCGGGCGTCCACATTTGCTGTTAATTTTTTTTAAAAGATTTTGCTTAACTTTTAAAGGAAATGCTGATTTTTTTCAGATTCCTCTGCCATCTTTTGGGGTTTTTTTGTTTTGTATTATATTTTATAATTTTTTATTTGTTTTATATTATAATTTTGAAAAGAACACACTCAAACAGTGTCACTTAAATTAAAGGATTTTTGTTTTGCATTTGCCAGTGACTGCTTCACCTTTGTCCTCATTCCTTTGGATGGCCTGAAGGAAAACACTCCACCTCTTTCCAGCTCAGTTCTGTTGGTGGTTAAAAGGGAAAATGATGCTGATGTGCCTTGCAAGCGCTTGGAGATCAAAATGCTCACCCTCCTGACAGATGGAGAGAGTCCATGGGTTTGTACACAGGACCTAATAAAGCTTTCAGTACCACACCCTGCCACCCTGTACCTGCAGCACTTGGGAAAATATCCACTGATGTGTTTTTGAAGCAGTGTTTCTCATACCAATCCATCTACCTGACAAGCCTTCATGACCATGGGGAAATGATAAAAACGTGCGAGACTGGTTCCTGTGAGTACAGCAGCAGCAGGAAATTAATCTGGGTAATGACATCTCATAAACACTGTTCTAAGCTCAAAAATCACCATTTTGCTGTCCCTTCCCTCTGTCTCTCCCTCCTATACCAGGGCCCCATCGCAAATCTGGAGATGAGTTTCATCCTCCTCCCTGGTGTGAGTGTGAGCAGGTTTTAGGGAGAGCCAGAGAAGGGCAGCAGAAGGCTTTGCTCATCACTGTGCCACAGCACGGGGGCAAAAGCAAAGCCGGGGGGGGAGAGGTGAGTTTTGCATAGACTCAGTGTGAGAAATGGCCATTAAATGAGGTGGCAAATGGAGCTGAAAGATGGGTACATGCACTTTCTCTGGAAAAGCCACACTTCTCCTGAGGGTTTTAATAAAGGACTTCTAGTGTCGGCACCCCAGAGATGAGGCTACACTTTCTCCTGCCAGCGCCAGAGCTCAGAGAAGCCTGTGTGGATGTGCACCTACACACACCAGTCCTACCTCAGGGTGCCAGTGTGGGCTTTGGTGTACCTTAGCTGTCCCTGCATCCGTCCTTGCCATCCTTCCTCTGGAATCCCCCAAAATGCTTCCAAGAGCTGGCAGTGCTGGCGTTTCGGTGGAAAGTACAAGAAACCCTCTAGTGGACGCTTAGAGGGAGCAGGTTTGGGCTCTGAAGTGTGAATTCTTTTATTGCTTTTTGGATTTTATGCCAATTTGCTCTTGCAATGACTGTTCTTCTCTAGAGAGACACCTAAGTCCTTATCATGTGGGTTTTTTCTTGCTTTCGGCCCCAACTCAAAACCATGCCCTGAGCTGGGCATAGATACTTGTCTCGCCAGCATTGGAGGTTGTGCCACAAGTAGTGAAGGCCAAGAATCATAGAAATGTAGAATCATTAAGGTTGGAAAAGAGCTCTTCCATCATCGGGCCAAACATGAACTGAGCACTGCTGTGTTCACCTCTAAATCGTGTCCCCCAAGTGCCCCATCCACACACACTTTTTGAACACTTCCACAGATGGCAATTCCACCACTTCCCTGGGGAGCCTGTTCCATCCTTTCTGTGAAGAAACTTTTCCTAATATCCCATTTAAACCTCTCCTGGTGCAATTTGAGGCCATTTCCTCTTTTCTTATTGCTTGTCACTTGGGGGAGGAGGCCAACCCTCACCTCACTAGAACCTTCTGTCAGGGAGCTGTAGAGAGCCACAAGGTCCCCCCTGAGCCTCCTTTTCTCCAGGCTGAGCACCCCCAGCTCCCTCAGCCATTCCTCATAAAACTTGTGCTCCAGACCCTTCCCCAGCTCCACTCCCTTCTCTGTACATGCTCCAGGACCTCCATGTCCTTCTTGTCGTGCAGGGCCCCAAACTGGACACAGAATTTGAGGAGTGGCCAGGGGCCAATATCCAGGTGGCAATGTGCAGACCTGGGCTGCTCTCTGCTAACTGCAGACTAAATGGTGGATTTTCAGAGGTACTCAGGCATGTAACTACATAAGTGCCTGAGATTTCCCCTCTGCATCCCTTCAAATCCAAATACCTTGGAGGCTTTCCTGAAAATCTTTTAGTAGTTTTAGAGCCTTTATAGTTCGTTCAGCATTAGGTAAGAGCCTTGCCAGGGTTCTAGGGTGGAGCATTATCTCTCAGACCAGTGGTAAGAGCTGGATAGAATAGGGATTTCATCACATGAAGTTTCTAGGGTTGCAAAGTCCAGCTTTTTCTGGTCCTTTGAATTCCTGCAGATTTTATTTTTGGCTGAGCAGGATATGCTTTACTGTGAGATACATTTTTCTGAGCTGCTGCTTCCTCAGCCTAAAGCCCTCCTAGAAAAGCCATGACTTTCAGGATGCCTTCACACTGAGAGCAGACGCAGAGCCTGATAGTTCTGTGACTCTCCCTTCTCCAAGAGGGAGCTGATAATGAGCAATATCATAGCTCAGCCCTCTTATCGTGCAGAGGGGATGCTGCAAAGGGCCACTGCTTTGGGCTCCAGAGGGGCTGAGACCTGAACAAAGATGCTCAGGTCAGTTTTAGCTTGGTCTCTCACAGAGGTCCACACCATTCTCATGGTGGGTACCCTATTCCAGCAGCAAAGAAAGAGCTGAAAGTTTGTTTGGTTCTACTTGCCCGTGAGATGTAGTACAACAGTCTTTGAGGCAAAAAAACAACTGGAGGTATCCAGAGAGGAGTGACACTGGTAGAGCCTTGGCAGGGTCCAGAGGTGCATTAAAGGAGTGCTAAGGGTGCTGCTGGAGGAAGATGCAGTTGAGGCAGAAGATAATATATGTTCTGAGTGCAGCTTTAAGATTTGCCACTTTTTGGTAACCTCAATACCCTTCTCTGTTCTGTACCCACTCCAGAGCTGGCCCTGGGTGCCAGACTAGCTCAGCAAAGGGCTCTTGGCTTGACGCTCCCCAGAGAGACAGAGCAGGGCCTCCTGGTGTGCAGAACCTCATCTGAAGTGGGTCCGCCCCTAACTGCAGAGCATGTGCTGGCTCCTCGGAGGGAGGAGCCTTGCCGTGGGAGGTCCCTGGGGCTTGAGCTTCCGGGTAAGGCGTGCCCAGGGCTCAGGATCCACCCACCTTTCCTGAACCTTCTTTCCCGTTAGTCACATCATTGGTGTATTTGAATTATACCCCTCCCTCCTTTGTAACTATTGGTTCTTGTCCCCTTACCCCGCCCCTCGGCTCTTCCCTGATTGGTTAACCCTTTCCCCTTAAGTGTCAACACGGAGACATTTTCCCTGAGATTCTCCTCCTCTCTCCATCCTGAGCAGCTCTACCCTTACTCTAAATAAAGGAGAGCTTGGGGGAGACTCCCTCCCGCACACCGTTTGTCTCGTCACGCCTCCTTTTCCATCGGCACCTGCAGCGGCCTGGGTGAGGGCTGCCAGGAAGGCCAGGCGGCTTCTTATATTATCAACTACAACACTCATCCTTCTCGTGCCCCTTAAAACCAAACTCCCAAAGCACAGCTGTTAGTGCTTCCTTTGGATGGGCACCCTTCTTCCTTGCTGCCCATCCTTTGTCCATCACCTGACCTCTTTCTCAGGAGTTGAGACACCCATGTTCCTTTGACTTCATGCAAACATTCCTTTTTCCATCTGTGGCAGCAGTGCCTGCCTCCCCGAGGCCGTGGGGAGGGACAAGGGCTTATTTCAACTCTTTTGAATACAACTGCTCCAGTGTGGGCAAAATATTTAAACTGCACTGCAGTAGTGAGTCAGACACAGTGCGGCACCACACCTCTGTGCTCTATGGCTGGGGCTCCTCTAGAGGAAGCACAAGGTGTTTTTTCCTCTTTGAGTTTGTTCCTGAATTTTATCCTATTCCTATTTTAAGCAAATACAGACGCTAGTCCAAGTAGGTACAGCAGTCTGCTGCACCAGAGCAGACTTAACAGGGGTCTCTCAGTTTTGCAAAGCATTAAGGTGGTGAGTGAGCTGCCATGGCTCAGTGAGAGCCTTAGAAAGGATACTTGTCAAGTGTAAAATAATGTTAACAAATTAAAGCAATTAAATTTAGGATGTGGTATGTCAGAAACCAATGAAAAATGCAGCTGCTGGCATCACATTGGGGTGCATTTGTCACATAATGTCAAGGGGAATCCCTATAGATAGAGGGATCTTTCACTGTGCACAGAAAATGAAACTTTCATGGTTGTCACAGGTCATAAATGGGACTGTTGTTGACTTTCTTCATGCGAAGGTTGTCTGCTCCCCAACAAAATCTCAACAGTCACAGAAAAAATTCATTCAAGTAGATTTTTTCCCCATTGAGACCCACTTTTCAGGCACAGCCATATTCGCTCCCAGCTCATGCTGCAGTCAAAGTGCCTTTTGTACGTCCCTCCAAAATAGTTTATTCTTCTCCAGCAAACAACATCATTTAGCACTAGCTGGAGGAGCTGAGCAGTCTCAAGTTAGGAAAACCAGATGTATTTGAATCATCTGTCAAAATCAGAGGCCAACACTTGATCTATGGCAAGGTAATGAAAAGAGTCACTCATTCATTAATAGTGTGGAGCCGTAGGAGCACTGCAAATCACGGAGCGGGATATTGTATGAATGTGTCAATGTTACTGATATCCAGGGGCCCATTACTGAAACATGCACTGATGAAAGGCTTCATGTGTGCACCCAGAAACAAGCCAATAAAGTCCTGCTCCTTGCAGGAAAACAAAAACAAGATCTGAAAAGGCAGTGCAGAGTTAGAACAACAGTCTCCTGTTACTCTCTTTGCTATCACTGGAGCAAGACACTGGACTTGAGAGACCTTTTTTTATTATTTTTCTAAACATTTTTTACAGACTTAACAGCCTACCTCCAAGGTCATGCCATCAAGAGGCCGAAGTGATGACTCAGATGCCATCAGTGAGTTTAACACCCTGTCCTGTGCTGTTATTTATAGCTGGTTTTATAGCTGTGTTTTTGAGGCCCCAGCTGAGGCAGAACCTCGGTGCATGAAGTCTTGTACAAACACACAGGGAGGACAGCACTGGCCAAGGGCTCACAGTCTGTAAAAAGAGGGCTGCAAAGTGCCCCTGGGGCATGGCCAGTGGCATACAGAACATCCCCAGGAGACCCACAAAATCATCCCTGCAGCCTGGAGGAGACACTTCCTTGTGCAGCCAAGAAATCGCCACCTCAATGCCAATTGGGGTGCCAGTGAGAGGGAATGTGCAGGAGAAACATTGGAGGCATTGGCCAGAAGTGTGCGCTCAGAGGCAGATCGGACACAGTGCTGAGTTTGTGCCATGGCTTGTCTTGATTGAGGGCATTTTCTGCTCCATTTGGTGAGCTGAAGTTTGATTTCTCTGGTCTGAGCGCCGTGACCAACGGTGACAAAGGTGATGAAGGGTCACATGCTCAGGGTCACAC
Source organism: Acanthiza pusilla (assembly GCA_036630365.1). Taxonomy (NCBI): domain Eukaryota; kingdom Metazoa; phylum Chordata; class Aves; order Passeriformes; family Acanthizidae; genus Acanthiza; species Acanthiza pusilla. Next base: position 57,680,312 of record JAXCHO010000164.1, read on the forward strand.
TGAGTCAGAGGTTCAGAGAGGAATGAAACCTCCTCAGTCCTATCTAGATGCCAAGGCAAATAGCACTGGAGGATGCAGACGGCCACTAATAAAAAGCACCCTCATTATATTCTCACAGGATTTGAATGGTCCCCTGATCAAAAGACCAGAAAATGCACAGAATCAGATCTGCAGCTAGCACCCAACAGAAAAGCCAGCTTCTCTGGATTTAGCTGTCAAAATTTGACACCAACGTACACCAAGTGAGGGTTTGGCCCTCTATTCTTGGGAAGCTATTTACAGTGGAAGAATGTGCACACGCTTAGGCAGCTTGCTCTTTTTTTCATTTTAAGATCAAGATTCGTTCCAGATTGGTAATTAAGTTTAGCTCTTTTGGTGACAGGAACTGCTCTGGCAGCTGCAAATCATAATAATATGCATTTGTGTACATTTGTGCCTACATGCTTGTGCATTTTTGCTGTTGTAGCTAAGAGTACAGTCAGTGACTTATGTACATTTCTCTGTGTCTTTGAAATTGTTTTTGCAAACAGACAGTGCTTGCATAGTGATGAGAGCTGTGCTGTGCTAAAGACATCTTCAATTTCCTCACAGAAAACACTGTCTCCAAATAGGAGCATCTCCTCCTAAGATGTTGGTCAGATCAGACCTCAGGTTAGCCCAGGGCTACGAGTCCAAAATTAAGTGATTGTTTCTTCTGATGTGCTGCCTTTATGCTGCAGTGCTTGCCCCACACAGTCCTGAGGGAGCTAGTTCCAGCACACTGGGGCTGTTCTCCTGGGTGTAGGAATGGAGGCTGGGGAAGCCATGAACAGGTTATTAAGAGCCAAGAAATGCAGTCCAAATCTTCCCCAGAGTGGTGGCAGATTGCTAAGTGAAAGCAAAAGAAATGCTCTAGGTGATGCATCCTGCTGGGGCAGCTTGTCCCAGTGGGGACAAGGAAAAGGTTGGGAGCAGCTCCTGAGCTGGGGCTGTGCTCACCCCGATGTGAGGACACTCCTGAAAGAGCCCACCCGCCTTCTCAAACGTGTGCTGCAAGGCTTGCACTTGTGTTTGCATGGTGATCACAAGTAGAAATGCCATCAAAACGTTGCTTTAGTTCTGGAAATTCAGCATAATTCAAAGATGGTTTCATGATGCTGCCAGCCCCAGTTCCATTGATGGAAATCAAAGCTTCCCAAAAACCGAACAGACGAGTGACAGCATGCCAGGTTTAGTCCTCCTAGGTGGTGGCACTGCTTGCTGAGCCTAATATGTGAGCGTGCAGCAGAGATCCTCCACAGCTTCCCTCTTGGCTTGAGGGACTGATGGCCACATCCTTGAACCCCACACAACCCAGTCTGCTCTTCCCCAATAGATCCACATGATAAAATCCAGCTTTGGTGGGATTTATGTTCATCCCTCTAATGAAAGTGTTTTGCCTCAGTTTGCAGCATGGTTTAGAGAGCAGGAAATTTAAAACCAGCTCGATATGCTGTCAGCTTGAACGCAGAGATTCGCTGTCAGCCCACCCAACTGGGGGGCAGGCTGGCGAGCGATGGAAAAGACAATTTGGGGCTTCAGAAACATTTTCCTCACTGTAGGGGTGATTCCTTCTCCAAGAGCAGACTGTCATCTACAGTACCTCTGCCAAGCTGTGGCTGAAAGCCTGTCAAGAAATTCAGTATTCCCAAAAACCTGACTGAGATAGGCCTGCAGGCTCAAAAAGTGCAAGTAAAATGCAGCATAATTGCTTGAATAGGAAAACTGCAGCATTTACAATATATATCAGGTAGACTGGTATTTTTTAAAAACTTTTGTCATCTAATATGTTGATCAGGCCACTTTATTCAGGTTTTACATGTTGCTATTAAAGGGTTGGCTGCAAGAAGTCATAGAGTTGGGGGCATGGAATCAAGTCCCAGAGCTGAGTTGTGGTAGATGGAGGACGTGTAGGAGCTGAGTCTCCAAAAACACTTCTAGCCTGCGTTAGACATGAACAGGGTTCTGGTGCTGGTGCTGGTGCTGGTTAGAGAGCTAAGCCCAGACTGCTTGAGGAACAAGGGCTTCTAACCTAGAAATTATTTTCTCAATGTGTCCTGCTAGACCTGGTAGAGCACAGCTAGAGAAGAAAGACAAGAATGCCCCAAACTCGCTAGGTCACAGACAAGTGTGAGAGCACAGCACAAATCCTGTCCTGCATCTGCCAGAAGGATTTGAACCTGAATCCAAAACCGTGGGAAGCACCAGGCTGTTACACGTAAAGTGCGAGTGAGGTCACCTGGTGGGGAACACATCCTCCTGTTTCTTCTGGGGTGTAAAAAGATATATTCAGGGTCCCCCTCAAAAGCATCTGCTGTGGATTTCAGCCCTTACCAGGTATCCCCTCCAGCCCAGAACGAAACACTTTGTCTCCCTGAATGCTACAGAGGTGGTATCACACCAGGACCACCAGCACATCTTTTGCTTCCCCAAGCAGCTCCTGCCCAGCAGAATTGCACCATGGCCCTTTTTCAAGGTTCCTGTGGCTCCCAGGGCTTTATGACTTTTCCTGGGTCAAACACACCGCCTGGTTCATCATGGGCAGGGGGAAAGGTGGTATGAATGTACCTTACCCTCCTATGCCTTCACCCACATCTCCCAGCCAGTCATTACCATTGTTAAACACGAAATAGCTTTTGAAATCCTGTTTTTTCCTTGTCACAGCATCAGCTAAATTTGGATGGCATTTAGGAAGCTAACAGGAGCGCTGGTTTTAATTTTAGGGGAGAAAAAACAACCCTCCTAAGCTTGAATTTGTTTTCCAACTTCCAAGACAGCAACCACATCCTCCCTGTTTTACTGCTTCTCCTTATCTGACAGACAGGGTCATGCCGCAGGGATAAAACAATATATATTCAATGCAGAGGCCTCACATATTTATGGGGAACAGCTCCATCCCTGGCCTAGTCAATGTGATTTTGAAAACAACTTTTTATTTTAGCATTTCTTTGATGGCTGGTATTGGGGTTGGGTCCCTCACTTCTTCAGAGAAAAGTGACCTTTAAGTCTCCAGTTTTGAAAGCTGTTCCAAACCATGGAGCCTCGAGTGCCAAAACCTTTTCACATTCAAATCTCTTTCAAGCAGAACAGGGAGAGGAAGACCAGAGTTAGTGCACTCAAATGACCTCATTTGCCACATCAGAGCACAAAGCATTTATTCTATAAAGAGCATCAGTATGTGTGCAGTATCCAGGATGTCTTGTTAGCCAGTTTTTTTGATATTTCTAGTAATAAGCCAGCTTTTATATGGTATGGTTTGGCTGGGAACAAATGTATAAATTCTGCAAAACGCAAAATTTCGAGGTTCTGATCAGCAAAGCCACATTAGCACATATGTAAGTTTAAAGACACAAATATGGAGAGCGTCAAAACTTTCCACAAAAGATGTTTTCCAGTGAAAAACTAGCTGTCAGGAATTTTGGGGTGAGAGGTCATTTTTTTTCTTTTTCAGAATTAATTTATTTGTGAAAGTTCTGCTTTTTGAGGAAAATGCCAAGTATTCCTTCGCAACTCAAATACTTACTTTGAAAATAAAATGCTTAGATTCAGTTCGCTTTCCACAGCAAATGGTGGAAGTTTCAGATGCCTTTATATTCCCGTTTTCTTTTATGGGCTTGGCCAAGTATTATCTCCCAGAACACAACTGGTTTTTCACATCATGAGAGAAGGCTGTGGTGTATCATAGGAAAGAGGATCTGAACGAGTGTGGTCAATTGAGGCAAATGTAAGTATAAGGCACTTAAATGACAATTCCTGCAGGGCAGCACATTAGCATTTCTAACTTAAAAAGAAAAGAAAAAAAAAGAGAAAAAAACTCCCAGCTTTCAGCAGCAGAAAATTTTGCCCTTTATTGAGAAAAGCTTAAACTTTTCTGTGGAAAATACTAATGAAAACAGCACTGCTTTCATTTTTGTTAAAACACCCAAGGGAAAAAAGAAAATGCTTCTGAAAAATTTCTGAAGAAACTTTCTGAAGAAAGTCAAATTGGGTCAAAGAAAAGGGGTTCTTTCTGGGTAAGTCAAAATAATAAATTTTCAAATTATGTGTCCGGCAGTGGCTTTGTCTCACAAAGTCCTGCTAGCAGAAGCACCTCATGAGAAATAGACACTTTTCTAATCTTTGAACTGTCCAAGTTCATTGCAGAGAGCATCAGTCTAATGGAGAAAGGTTTGACTGTATGGAAGAGCAGCAATTCCTCATAAAATTGTGCATCGTGTGCTTTGGGACAATCAGTGTTCATGGCTCTGAGACTTCAGAAGCAGAAATGGATGGAGATGCTTTTCCTGGAGAGATGTATTTATGGATCAGTGCTGGACCGAGCACTGGCAGCAGCCCACATTGCCCTGTTGTCTCTGAGGAAGGGACAGTGCAGATGTCTAATATTTCCCTCCAGGAACAGATGAAAGCCTGGTCACCCCTCATTCTTAATGCAGGGTTTCCTCTGCATTTGGGAGTTTATGACGGTTTGTCCCTGTTCCAACCAACTCTGTGACTCAGGACATAGCAAATGGGTACAACAGGAAATTATGGCACCAAGGTTTGGGCTTGTACAGCCAGCAGGTTGGGTGCAGATTGTCCTAGGGGAAGAAAGTACTGCTGGAAAAAAATGTGCTTTAGTGTAGGCCATTCTTCAAGGTGCTCAACATCGCCCAAGTTGCCTGGGCCGGTGGGCAGCCAGTGTATCTGATATGAAGTCAAAAGGACATGATTCAGCACTGCCCAAGTGGATAATGCATAGTTTTGCTTCTTTGTTTTTCATGTTTCAGGTTGGGGGGAAAAAACCCTTTTCCAGTAGCTATCAAAAGCTGGAGCCTGCAGCCCTGTGATGAGATGCACTGTGCAGCTTCCAGCCCTTCTGCAGGGAGACTGAATTTTCCGGAATAGCTGTTTATCCCAAGCAATGCTCTACTCTCTAAAAGGCTAGGACACTTTTCTCAGCCCAAACTCCATTCCGTGGGGGCACAGGAGACAAAGCCACCCTTTATTGGTTGCATCTTACTTTGCTGTAAGCTCTCTCTGAGGTCGTGGTGTGTTAATCTCTGCTCCTCTTTCTGCTGCAGCTATTGTGCTGGCACAAAACTCTAGATTTAATCACGCGGTGAAACACAGATGTGCGTAACACGGGTGTGATGGGAACAGCAGACATAACCCTTCAGACTGCCTCATTCCCCCCTTGGAGATATGTGAAAAAAACAAAAAAAAAAACCAAAACCAGAGTGCCAGGGCCAAAACTACCCCACACCTCATTCCCATGGTGTACAATGTACCTAACAACCAAACCTTTCAGAGCACAACCATTAAAATAAAAAACCCTCATCAGCTTTGCTGGCACAGAACACTGAGTTTTCCAGGTATTGCTGATAGCTGGCTGACATTCTAGCTCTCTGTGCTTCTGAGGGAGGAAACACTGGACTCTTTTTTCTTTTAATTGGAACTGCTGAAAGTTTATTTTGTTGTTGTTATCACTTTCTGCTAGGCGGTGAGGAAAAGGACACAGAGCCAAGCAGAGGGGCTCCTGGAGAGAAGTGAGGATGCCAAATACCTTCCCCCTCTTCTGCTTTGGTCCAAACTGAGCTGGTGGGGGTAGAAGCTGGGGAGATCACTAAACTCACAGAGAGCAGGCAGCTCCCAGGGTCATTGCTCTCCATGTCCCCCTCTGCATCCATTTCACAGGAACTGCAGGGCTCATGGACCATGTTCCTGTCCTCCCCTTTACAAATGATGGATGGGAGAGACACCAGCATTTGGGATGGACCTCTCTTCCTCCCTGTTACCCTCTGCCATAGGTTCCTTGCTGGAGGAGTGGCACATTCCAGAGGAGCCATGGGAAGCACAGGGGGAGAGGGAATGCTGGGGGGAAAGGTGATCAGCCTCTTGCAGGCTGACACCATCCCGGCCTTCTGTAGCAGGACAGTCTCCCACACACCTCTGCTGCATGCTAAAGTACTTGGAGGTAAGTATTTTTAGGTGCATATTTTCAGCACTGTTCGACTGCCAGCATCTGCAAAACAGAAGCAAGTGTAAAAATGAGTTCCTCTGCAATCTGTCTAATCCAGGTGACAGACTGCATTATCCCTTAATGCTTTTGGAGAAGCACTTTCTTTCCTTTGACTATATAGGGAGACCTATGTAGGGGACAGCCACAAACCTGAGACGCTCTCAGGGAAAAAGCTTCCTCTCTCACTTTCTCTCAGGGAATGCACTTCAGAAGAAAAAGTGGTATTTTACTCAATTCCTTTATCAATCTTCTGTCTCAGCCTTATCTGGGACCATCCTCAGGGGTCTGTGACTGTCAGTGAGAGGCACAGGGACATCACGACTGATAAGGAAACCTGACATGGGTGAGGGGCAGGAGGGAAATAAAAGCAGAGAAAAAATTAGTAGCATTTGGGCACGTAAAATATGCAAGAAAAATAGTTTCTTTCCATGGAGATAAGATTCACTTTTGCTTCTGAAATTTGTTTTAATGTAACATGTGTTTGCTTCTTTATTTAGCAGTAACAACAGTTAGCAGTCTGGGGATAAAGTTCTCCAGTGTTATCCAGGGTTTTGATTTGCACAAATTTCTTTATCGATATTTTTTTCAGAATAGGCATGATATAGTAAACAGTACTGAATGCAATATTTTTTTTCTTTTTTTAAATTTATAAAGGAGGCATCTCTTAGGACAAAATTATGTACAGAGCAAGGAGATAAAAGGGACCTTTAGGGATTGCTTTTTTCTATCGAGGACAAAACAAGGAGTGTGAATAGGATTGAAACAAACAATTAAGACTGAAAAGAAATCCTTCATCTCTGTACTCTGGAAGGTCCAAATTCAGCAAAGTACTGCAGTATGTGCCGGATTTTTAGGAACAATTTCAGTGTTTCAAGTCTGGCATAAACCTCAGTGTCCTGACGAATGGATTTTCCATGGAGGTTGAATGGTCTTTTGCAAAGATCCTTTCGTTCAGATTTTCATAGTGTTCGTTTCTGTGGTCCAAAGGAGTAGCACACAAACATGCACACACAAAAACACAAGGAGTCACCAGGTTAAATTCTCAGACCTGTTTTAAATGGGAGATCAGCTCACCACCTTCTGGAGATGCCTTCCTCTCTCCATCCGCTCCGAGGGGAGCTCAGGTTGGGTTTCTTTCTCTTTTTCAAGCAGCAAACAATGAAAACAAAAAAGACCACCATGACCTGCTGGAAATCTTGCAATATCTCCTGTTCCCCCAGCTCCTAGGTGGGAGTTCCCATTAGGGCTGGATTAAGCTAAATCAGATTATGCACCACAGACAATGGTGTCTGCAAGCTACGGACAAAAGGTGTCAGGGCAAATCTCTCCTCAAACCCACTAATATTGTCCTGCAACAGGACTGTGAAACGAGCCCCCTAGATCAATGCTCCTTTTGTGGGCAGGCTGTGGTGTAACAGATCAGATGCAGGCTGATGGAGGGAGTGTTTTGTGTTAATTGAAATAACATTTGCCAATACACCTACATCTGTCCCGGGGGAAAATGAAGGGCAAGTGCCAGCTCTACCAACCAGCATCTTTGCCTGGATTCTTTTCCTTTACTCCTTTATTTCATTTATTCTACCTTCTGTTGGCAGCCACAGAGGAAAGCTGCCGTGCAAACGCACATTTTTTGTGAAAGTACTAAATTTGGCCAACCCTCAACAAGACTGATCCCAGCCTTTCAAGTCTCATCAGACTGGCACTGCTAGTGCCCAGTTTAGATTGGATATTAGGAAAAAATTCTTCACTGAAAGAGTGGTCAGGCATCGGAGCAGGCTGCCCAGGGAAATGGTGGAAAAACCATTCCTGGAAGCATTCAAAAAATGCAGCACTGGGGACATGATTTAGGGGTCGATTTGACAGTGCTGGGTTAATGGTTGGACTCAATGATCTTGAAAGTCTTTTCCAGCCTCGGCAATTCCATGAATTTATGATTATAATGCCTAGATGGGCAGTTGCAAACCAGCAGGAGCAATGCAGGTGAAACATTTCAATTCCCCTTCTATGAAGGGCTCTGTGGGGTTTGATGATATGGTAGCAGTTTGGAACACCCATAACTGGAGATATATTCCATCTGCTTGTGTCTAAGAGCATGTGTGTGTATCCTGCACGCATGAAATCTTCTTTCTGAAGCTCCTCAGATAATTGCAGGAAATATGAAGCTTTGCAGGCTTTGATGAATAAAAGCTTCTAATTTTTTCCCCCTCTAAAAGCACGGGTTTTGGTTTCCTAATTTATAGTTTCACATTAAGATAGCCATGAACTATTCGGGCTGTTTTTTCTGACTGAAGCCATTTATATACAGTTGTCCACTTTATACCTTCCTCCACTAACAAATGATGCTCCTGAGCAGGCATGGGCTACCAGATCAGGCAGTTGAAAACTGTGGACTTTAGCAGTGCCTTGGATAGAAAATCCCACTTGATTTAAGCACTTACACTTGCCTAGTCATAACTGTTAGCATAAAAGAAGTTACTTCAGACTAACCCTCTCTTTAAAAGAAGATGCCCTTATTAAGGCATTTGGAAGCCAGCACAGTCTTTTCTGTCCTCTCTGAGATCTTACACAGCTGAATCCTGACCTGTATTACATCACCTAACCTTGAATTTGATGCAGAGCAGGGTGAAAGCTGGCTTATCGCCTGTCGTATAAACAAGGAAGGCCTGAGAGCATTTTCCCCCTCAAACCTGGGCTGATGTCACTGTATTGTGTGCATATTACTCATGTCAGAGACTTCTGCGAAGAAACTCGATGCCCAAGAAGGCTGCAAGGCAAAATACACCAGCCACTGGACCTGTCCTTTCGCTGGAGAGCCCTAAAAAATGGAGAGACCATTATCACTATCACTACCACAATGAAATCAATACTCAGTGGAGAATTTTTTCTCCCTCTTGGATTTCTGTATCATTTAAAAAAAAAAAAAAAAAAAGAAAAGAAAGAAACAATAGAAACAATCAACATGATCTTTAGCAGTAGAGCAACTTTATACATGCCAGACCAAATGGGGTTCACGTACAATATACTTCAATTAACAGATGCCAGAATTTAGTTGTCTCTGTATTAACGATGAAGACAACTAGAGACACAACTGGCAAGACAACTGAGAACAAAAATTCTGAAGTACCTTTGTGACGTTTTCTTCCCTCTCTCTGAGATGGGAGGAGGTAAATACACTACAGAGCAGGCAAGGACATGGTCCTTCAAAGTCCCCATTTTCCTGCAGATGCCCACGCTCAAAAGGCCACGGGGTGACATGTCACCAGAAGTGGCTGAGAAAGCATTTTTCACAGTCACTGCTCACAAGTTTGGCAAGAAATTCATGGCAAATGCTTTAGGCATCACCGAGAGGACAGTGGCAATGTCCATGCTGAGGAATTATCTGACCCATTGATTTCTTCCTCTGGAAGCAGCTGGAGGTTTGCAGGAACGGCATGGAAAACTCAATGTGGAGAATCTTCTGGTCTCTCTCAGGCAGTCAGAACAACACTACTGAAGAATTAGATGAATATTAGATGTTAGGAAGAAATTCTTTATTCAGAAGTGGTGAAGCACCAGAATAAATTGCCCAGAGAAGCTGGGGCTGCCCCATCCCTGGAAGTGTTCAAGGCCAGGTTGGAAGGGGCCCTGAGAATCCTGCTCTGGAGAAAGATGTCCCTGCCCACAGCAGGGGGACTTGAATGAGGTGATCTTTAAGGTCCCTTCCAACCCAAACCATTCTGTGATTCTAAGATTCCAAGAAGGATATGGACTAAAACTGAAATACAACAAAACAAAAACATTTATGTCCCAATCCAGCAAAGTTACATTTCTAATCACATTTCGGAGGGAGGCTTTCCCAGCAATCACAGCTGTCCACATCACCTCTATCCTTGCAGCCTGTGACAGTAGGGGCTGTGCCCTACCACCAGAGCAGTGTGGGGCAGCAGCAAAAGTTCTCATCTGAAGAGGAAAATGGGGGCTGCTGCCAGCCCAGTGCCTCCTCTTTCCAGGCAGTGCTGAACTTTTTGAGTTCCTCTAAGCAGCCTCATCACTTACTGTCCCTGACCCAGGAGATCCTCCCAGTTCGGACATTCCCACCACAGGAATCCTCAGTGCATTAGTGCAAAATATGCTGCACTTTGGCAAACAGAACACCACATCTTTTTCATCATTATTAACTCTGAAAAATGTGCTTTGGCAAAGGCGTCCCCTTTATTTCTGTGAAACCCAACTGAAGAAACAGAAGATAAATGAGTATGTCTAATACTGCAGCACAGTTTAGAAATAAGGTCCAGTCTACCCTCTGATGCAAGAGTGCACCATTTTTAAACCTTGGCTAGAGATGCTATATTGTCAAATACACACACACTGAGGTCAGTAGAGTTCAGTCTGATTTTTTTTTCTCCTCTCTAGCCACTATTTAGATTGCTGCTCAAAAAATTTACTGCTTTATGCTCAAATTATATTTACATTTGAGCATAGAATTTCAGCATGGGCAGGGAAGGAGAGCGTATTTTCTTCATTGCCAGCTGTCGATGGTTTTTCAAAATGCTTATTTCTCAGAAAATTTCCACAAACTTTCCATTGTGATCAAGGGACACTTATCTCAAACCACTTAGAAATTGACAGGACTGCACAGTAGGTCACTCTGACCACATAGGAATATTTAGCCAGGAAGAATGAGGGGGAGGATTATGACTGTGTCTTTGGTACTCCTGACATGCCAGCCCCTGTACAGTCTGTCCTTCAGAGTATTTACATTCCTGAATATAAAGGCAGTTTAAGATGTGTTTTAAGCCATTTGTTGGAATCTAGTAAAAGGAAAATCATTTAACAGATCTGCTGCAGTAATTCCTATTTATTTTATCTTCCATTTTATTATTTTGAAGAATTGTGAATGTTGACATTGAGATAGAAACAGGACTTTATTGGGACTGCCAGTGGTTCAAAGATGAAAAGGCCTTGAGAGGCTTTTTGTTATCAAATTCCACTTACCCTCCCTGTTGTAACTTTCATCACAGCTGAAGGGATGTGCCAAAATCTGACTTCACTTCAGAAAGTGCCAGGAGACACCACTGGCATTGCAACAGAAGAAAGAGAGGGGGAAGGAGACAAACTTCAATACTGACTGTGGCCTGGGAGAAGGGGGAATAGCTGAGGGAGAAAAGAAATGGCTTAGAGTTGCTTCCCAAATCTTCCCCGAAGCTGCTAAGCAGGTGGGGGAGGTGAGGCCAGCCTCACGCTTTCCAAGAAGCATTTTTCAGAGTTTTCCTGCCAAACGGGGAAAAAAAGAAGAGTTCCCACCAAATTACTGCAGTCTGCCCTCGTTTGTCCACCAGCTCCTTCCTCTTGTCTAAAGCAGAGAAATCCAGCCCAGCAGCTGAGCAGGTAGCACTCTGCTGCTTCCCTGAGCATCTCAGAGATGCACAAATCTGATTTTCCTTTGCCTCAGTTTCTGCTCAGTGTCTCTCCCCTGATTATGTGTTGCTGTCTGAAGAGCAAGCGTTTGAGGTCAGGCATCACTCTGCCATATGACTGAAAAGTTTGTAAAGCAGTGAGAGCCCCAAAATCCATATTTGCATGTATCAATAATGATGTTAATAATAATATCTGCATGACCAGAGCCAACATCTTCAGGACTGACCAGAAAGATTTGTTGCCTCCAGTCTTGGGTACAAACAGGACACCTTTCAGAGGCTCTGGTTTTCCAAGTTTAGATGCTCACCATTATCTTGAATTAGTCTCTTGCTCTTTACTTAGGTTTTGACCAAGATGGAACATCTCAGATTACTGATCATTTTAGAATATCATGCATTATTGTGTTTGTTCCTCAGTTTTTCATGATTGTGCAATGGAAGTAAGACTGCTTACTCCACTGTGATTTCTCAAAGTACTTCTGGTGACTCCAGCAAAGGCCATTTGTGTGCTAAAACATTATTAATATTGTGAAAGGATGAATAATCAACATGTGCCAGCTGTTACCACATAAACTTGTGTCCTTGGGCCCCTTTTTACTTGACAGGTCTGCTATGTTAAAGGTGAGGTGAATTCGAGAGAGCAATTGTTTTTGAATAACCCATAGATGAAGACACTTATTTGGTAAAAAGAAAGACATTTTGGACTAATCTACCTGCAGAAGATCGTGGGAATTTTATTCCCCCTGGCAACTGGGAATAAAAATGTCCCCACATGGGATAGTCAGGGTAGTTATTTCAGAAATAACTACTGCTTCAGGGTTACTCTGGAGCAGCTTCTTGTCTACAGCAGGGGGAGGCCCCCGAGTAATGTAAGACACCACAGCACAGAGCATCCAGAAAACAGCTCTTTCAGGCACCCAGCCAGAAGTGAACATTGTGCTCAATTTCATTAAAAATAAAGATAGTCTTCTTTTCTACTGAAAAATTGGGGGCAATTTTGCAAGAGACTTTCTGCTTCTGTTTTGGTTCTGTAAGAATGGAGGTGGAAGAAGTGGGCAGCTCACCTGCTGTCTTTCAAAGGTCCTCAGGAACAAACACTGGGAGACAGGGCCTCAGGCAGATGAGCATCACATTCCTGTGGCACTTGCCTGAATCTCAGGGTTCTCCTGCTCTCCTGAAGACAACTTTTTTGCAACTTTATGATTACTAGCTCTTGAAGGATTTATCTATTGGAGCTCTGTCTAAACACTTTTGAATAAGTTAATACTTTTAGCATAACACCTAGTGGTGGTGAGAACCACTTTTGTGTCATCACTTCAGGTGATGTCCACTGCTTCGTAGGTGGTGGAGACTGGGCCAAAATGGCCAATTCTCCCCTCAAACCACTCAGGTAGACAAAATCTTTCTCATTACATTCACTGGGAATTGGGTCATGCTCTGAAGCTGATCACAGATTCCTTCAGGCCCTACAGGAAAACCTCCACCTTGCATCCTGAAGTCTTCAAGCTTCAGACTCAGCTGGAAATGGAATCAGTTCTCCTCTGGCCCAGACTTACCTGTAATCACTGGGAATTTTTACTGCACTTTGAAGTGAGCTCTTACCTGCTAACAGCACTTTCCCCACTGTGTGCAGGGAATTAGCCATAAAATTTGCCAGGGAACATAAATAACAGTAAGACATATTCGGTGTCTAAAATGAGTTTATATTCCATGTTCTGCTCCTGCTCCCTGCTGCAAAATTTTCGTGCTACTTTGTGTTTCAGTACCTGACAGACTGGGCTGGTTTCAGGCAGCACCCAGAGAGAGAGAGACAAACATCTTTTGTTTGGTGCTTATCTGCTTCGCTCCTGCCCTCTCTCCACCCCTCTCTCTTGCTTGAGATAAGTTCACAGCTAATCATGAGAGATGTCAGATAAACTTACTGTGAATTGAAATCCTGCGAGGCTGAAAGGAGCACTGTTGTTCCTTTCTCAAGCAGGTATTGTATTTATACAGTCAAGCGAACAGGAGATGCAAAAAAGATAATTCCCTCAAAACTTGGCTGGTAAACTCTCCAGAGAAAGATAAATTATATTTAATTTTTTTTTTCTCTTGATGTAGAGCCAGCAACATGCCATTGGTGCAAAGCAGTTATTATAATCTTCTTCCCTGCCCTTGCAAATGCTTTGGGGTTTTTTCTGAAACATCCAGGCATCCCCAGCTGGGTACCACAGAACCTCTGAGAGTGGCCTGTGGGATGAGGATGGCCATCCTGGCAGGCCAGCTGCTCACAGAGGACTTATCTTAAATAAATGGGAGCCCAACTTTAACCACGATGTAGTAACCCACTTCACCACTCTGGGAATGAAACCTATCCCAGTCTCTTCTATAACTTATGCCAGGGGCACAGAACAGTTAAAGGCATGTTGCTAATGTTTCACTCATGGATGCCTCTGTAAACAATCAAAATGGTTGACTTTAGATATTATTGTTTGGTGTACAACAATGATCTCTAGTTAATTAGTAATACATGTGTTTTTCCCCTCCTGTTTGTTCAGTCTGCCTGAAGAGTGAAGAATTCTTTAAAGCAGAGACTGCAAGATGAAGGACGGCCTTGCTCTCGTGGGAACCCATGGGCATTGCAGCTGTGATTTTGTGTTTGTAATGAATAGTGACAGAGTGTTATTACACCTAAGTCCTCCCTGAACCAGCCAGTGCACACAGGAACACAGACAAGGGCTGTGACTCAGACCCACAGGGTCAATGAGCAGAGCTGCGTGGGAAAAGCACAAAAGGTAAAACTCAGCTCAGATTTTCTGGCATTTGCTCCAGCTTTGCTGCACTGTGTTGTACCAGGGCAGTTCCCAGCTCCATGGCTTTGCCTGGCCATTTCTCCATGGCCCTGTTTGCCTTCCAGCAGCCACTTTACAATGCCAAATTGCTGCAAGCCTTACTGAAGTCAAAGCAGGTTCTTCCAACCATAAAATGATGCCAAGTCTCTACTCAGTTAGACAAGGATCCAGACCCTTACAGATTTTTAACTGTCCTTATCTCAGTCCTTCTCCAAGTGCTGGAAAAAGCTGCAGGCTGTTCTTCTCTAGGGGTAGATGGAGATACTGCCCAGCCAAACACCGTCCACAGCCTGCATTACAAGGCTTCCCTGAGATCAAAGCAAACAGCAGGACTGAAAATGTAAATATGGTCATATTAAGCAATGTGAGGAAAGACTGCTGAGATCAAATCTAGTCTTGCAGTGAGCACGAAGCCCATCCTGTTCAGGGGCTGTGGGATTTCACACAGGTGCTCCCCTCACTGCTGGCTGCTGCTCTGTGTCTCCAGCACGGATGGAGCTGAAGCCACTCTGTGAGCAGAGGCTGCGTGGGCAGAGCACAGAGCCTTCTTTTGGAGCCACTCCCTGATGCTCTGGAAGCAGCACTTTCAGCTTGGACCAGCCCTCTGTAATAATCACCACACAGGTGCCTGCTGGAGTCACCCTGCTACGTCACTTTATTTAGGATGCTGTCCCACAGCCAAGGGAGAGAGGAGGGTGGAAAAGTGTTGTCTAATTTTTATCCTGCTGGAAAGTGCCCTCTCAGTGCACAGACTTACTGTTCCCAGCTGACATGGGGTGATGGGGTGAGGATCTTGGGATAAAATATTCGGATTGAGTTGGAATATGGCCAGTTAGGAATTACTTGAAAATTATCTTAAGCAGCCAGTTCCTGATAGGTGTTCTGCATGGAGTCTCTCAGCACCCTGAAGGGAGCATATCCCCCTCCTGTCCCTGGGTGTATCCCCCCAACTGATGTTAGCCTAAATGTGCCCCTAGATTTCAATGTCAATATGTTTCCCGTCAAGCATTGCTCATTAAAAGCTCATTCCTTCTCTTTTTGACCACACTCGAGACACAGAGCTAACAGACAGAGAAGAATCCTATTTATAACACATCGTGTCATATGGTTAATTTAAAAATGGCATTTGTCAGCGAAAGCAGTAATTTTTTCAAGATGCTCACAGAGGGCTCATGAACAAATAACCCCCAAAATTACAGGCCTATAAACCTCACTTTGACTCAAGTAACTCGACAATGTTAGCTGCAGAACTATTTGGGGATGGCTATTTAAACACACTGAGCAGTTCATTATCATTTGTGTTTTCCTGCTAAGCTTTCACTCTTTTGTTAAACCCACTTCAGCCCCCGAGATTGAGACATTCACAAACCTGCCAGGTCACTCCTGCTTATCTTTCCCATGACACCCCTGTCTCCCAACGAGCCCAGGGCCATGTCAGTGCATTTCCACATAAAGCAATTCTTCTGGCTGAGCGGAGGCATTTCCCCCGCGCCTCCTTTCAGGGATGGCCGGCGCGGTTTCGGCGCAGACACTATGACAGATGCAGGGTGCGTTTCCCAAGCAGAAAAGAGGTGGAGGCTGCGGGATGAATGTTAAATGTACCATACGCCCAACATAAAAACAGACCAAACATGCTTACGAGATTTATACCAACGCTTTACTTTCTCCCCTGGTCAAAGGTTCAGGCGCTTATAATAGTTTCCCAAGGCACGTTGACTGTGACAGATTTTAAAGAAGAGACTCCTGAAGGAGTTCAAGGCATAAATTGAATTACAGTATGCTTGGCCTGCGGTTGCTAGGGAGATCCCAGATCCGAGGAGAAAGTTCCTGGTGATTTTTCACTGTTGTTTGAAGGCTGTGAAATTAAGGCTTTGTGCGGCGCTCACCGAGACAAGGCTGTGGTTGGCGTTCACCATTGACATCAAGCTGGATTGGCCCGGAGGGGGCAAATTTTTATGAAACAGATATGACAAAGCAGCATTTTGATCAAGTCATCGCTCTCTTTTAAAAGGGCCACTCTCACTTTTATTCACACTGAGTGATGGACGTTCCTATTTAAACACTTTCAGCTGCAGAGGCCTGAAGCTCAGAGCAGGAGCCCAGGCTGCCCTGAGCTCTGGGAAGGTTAGGGAGTGGGATCAGGGCTTCACAGCTAATCCCTTTACCTCTGGCATGGGTGGAAGCAAATTCCCAGCATTGAATACACCAAACTTTGAGAGAATTCATGTCTGGGGCTGTGTTTTGCAGCCAGAGTCTGATTTCAGCTCATTGCATGGGCTTGGGCTTTTGCAGGATTCAGTGGGAATGAATTTTGACTCTTTGGGGTTATGCAGGCAGAGCGGAGCCCTCAGAGAAGACAAGGATTTTTTTTTCAAGGGAGCTGGTGGCCAAGCAGCCCATGCAAAGCCACCTGCAACCCCATGAACACTCCTTTCTGTCTGCACGAGCCACATGTGACCATCACCTGCACTTAGACAAGTTTTCCATGGGCTGTGCTGCCAACAGCATTATCAAAGGCCAGCTTTAGTAGGAGACAACCTTGACAGTGGCTAAACATGGCCCATGGCAGCCTGATCTCCACTTTCCTCCTCCCAGGAATACACTGCTGACACGGTCACAAATTGTTAGGAGGTATTGGGTCACATTTACATTTTCAGTTCCTCCTCCTAACAGTGGGACAATTACTATATCCATCCCAGGACTACAGGAATGTATCTCCATGTTACAGAAAAGCCAGGGATTGAACAAATAGAACTAGATGAAGGGAATGGCGTACTCTTTTCAGGCTCCAGGGAGCTGGGCTTCTGTCCTTGGGTTTTCCACATGAACTCAGATTGATCGAGGGATATTTGCGCAGTGCTACATAACACAGCATTGTGGGGCAGACCCAGAGCCTGAACCCTGGACTGGAGCAGTCCATGGCTTCACAGTGAGCAGTGTCCCCAGCGCAGTGTGGCCCAAGCCCAACTCTTGCCTCCCCAGACCATGCTGGGAAGACAGCACTGTAATGTGTGTGCAGCAGCCCCAGGTTTGGACTCCACATCCTGGCACAGCCCTCAAGAACACTTTGTGCTCTCAGATACATCCTCATCTCGCACTCCAGGGCTTGGACCTCTCTGTCTCAGTCTATCTCACTCCTGCGGCCTCAGCTCAGCCCTCACACATGTTTGGACACCATGAGCTGGAAACACAAAGGAGCCGCATGGTATGGGACCATTGGAGTTTAGAGAACAGAGGAGAGATAAGGCAAAGAGCTATAAAATATGGGCAGAGTCAAGCAGTAGAGATGGAAACCTGCCTTGGCTTCAGGAACAGGGACTGTTATCCACTCCCTCCCTCCCTCCCTCCCTCCCTCCCTCCCTCCCTCCCTCCCTCCCTCCGTCCCTCCCTCCCTCCCTCCCTTCTTTCTTTCTTTCTTTCTTTCTTTCTTTCTTTCTTTCTTTCTTTCTTTCTTTCTTTCTTTCTTTCTTTCTTTCTTTCTTTCTTTCTTTCTTTCTTTCTTTCTTTCTTTCTTTCTCTTTCTTTCTTTCTTTCTTTCTTTCTTTCTTTCTTTCTTTCTTTCTTTTCTATTTTCCTTTTTTTTTCTTTTCTTTTCAGAAATTTTTTGGGGTCAATATAAGCATATCCTTGCTCTGAACACATGATGTCTAAAGCAGCTGTGAACATGGTGCCTTCTGTTTGATGTCTGGCCATAGGAGCATTTCAAATAAACCTGGGTTGGGTATGTTTGGCACATATGTTCTCTGGAGGATGTCCTAGATATGTTCTGTGACACCCTTAGACAGTAGGAGTGGATTCTCCTTCTACCATCATCCTGGTGGTAAGATGAATTTTCAGGAGATGAATGGTTTCTAAATATTTTGTGAGAGGAAATTTTATTTGGGTTTAAGTCCTCTTGGCACATTCATCCAAATCACAAGACATTGAATTTTTTTAAAATGAGCGCTTTCTGCTTTTTTTCCATATTTGTGTAGGAGTTACTCAGGGCAGCTTTGAGGGAGCAATGGATGGTTGTGCTAGCAGAGCAGCTGCTGAAGGCAAGTCAAGGCTAAATGTGTGAGAGGCTGAAATCCCAGGGCCACTCCCAACAAGCCCAAATATCCTGGGTTCAGCAGGACCTCCTGAAGATTTCTCAGCTCCATACGCAAAGCTGAATATTGTCAAATCATGGATGCCAAGACCCTTTCTTGTGACCCTCTCATTAGAAAGTGAGAAAGAGAAAAGGGTAGAAGTGGAATAGGAAACTTGCAGAGCTGAGCCTGCTGCTCTCACTCCCATGGGAGGGATGCTCTTTGGGAGAAGGAGTGACTGTCCCACAGACGTCAGTGTGCCCTCTCCCTTCTCTTCCAGCCAGATTTGTGTCTTCTCACAGCCCTGCACTGCCCCAGGTGCCAAGAGGCCCTTTCCCAGCTGTGGAGCATCAGGAGCCTTTTCCTTGGAGCGGAGTCCCTTTGGCTGGGAAAGAGTGCCTCCTTAGGGTAAGGTGATGCCACCCTGAGCCACACCTGGCAGCTCCCAGCGCCATGAGCCCATCAGACCAGTTTTAATGCCAGATGATTTTGTCCAAGGAGCACCATTCAGATTAGTAGGTAGCAGCTACAATACTGGGAAGAGAGCTAGGATGAAAATTAAACACCAGGATTAAAGTAAAGGAGGAATAATTTTATTAATTCCTAGCTGGGAACTTGATTTGCTCCATTTTCCCCTAAATCACTTTGCCTCTGTCCTCTGACCCCATCCCAGAGGGACTGATGCTGCCCCTTAGATAACAACCATTTGGCACCTTGCTTGGTATTTGAAGCCCGGCTGGACTTGTCTTCATTTTATAAAATAGTAGGGGAACTTTACAAACACAAACACCCTCTCAGAATGAGCCCCTCTACTTCCTGTGTTTGCGTGTTGTGCACAGAAATGTCATCTCTGTTTGCTGAGAGGAGCTAAGGAAGTTCAGTATGGATGGGGAGCACTTACTTTCACTCCAGCACTGTTTGCTCCAAAACATTATGCAATGCAGATTAATGTCTTAGCACAAGAGAGTTCAGATGAGATCCTGTGATTATACCTTCTAAAAAAACTTAAAAAAAAAAAGCCCCAAAAAACCCCAAAAACCCCACCCAAAAACATTTAAAAAAACCCCAAAAACAAAAAAAAAACCCCAAAAATAATAATTAAAACAAAAAAAAGTAATAAACAAACAAAAAACCCACCAAAAAATAAAAAAAAAAACCCCACACAAAACCCCCCAACCCACTGAGCAAAAAAACCAAAGAAGGAATCTTGTATGAGAGGGAGAACCCCCTTCCCAAAAAAAAAGAATCCACATTTTGAGAAGCTGAAGCCGAGGCAAGAGGAAGGAGGCTTAGTGGAAGTGAAGGCAGCAGACAGAGATCTTTCTCAGGTTAAATCACAGGTGTCACAGGGAAGCTGCTTCGTGTACACACTCAGGGAAGGCAGAGTTTGGGTTTCACTGAGGTCCTGCTTTGCCAGCACCCAGAGCCCTGCCGTGTTCCTTGCTGCAATCATTAGTAACGCCAACAGGATTTGATGGGCAGGATAAAGCAGGCATTGTTCTTGACCAAAAGTCCAGACTCTCCTGCAGAGCTCAGCCCTTGGAGCCTGCTGAGGCAAAAGCAGGTGAGCCTCTTCAAACGCTGCTTTGGAAAAAAAACTTCAGCAGGTCTATCAGAGAACTTCCCATTTCTGCCTTTCAAGACCTGTTCGTATGCAGAGATTTCTTACCAGGGTAGATTGATGTTGGTAATGTGAATTTCACCAGCAAATCCATAATCACCATTTGATTTTTCCATCTTTCCGTGGCAGTATACCTGAAATGTCTCTGTCAGCACCAGCCATGTCAAGCTGTCTTACACTGCCTCTGACTTTGCTCCTGAGCCAAACTCTCTCAGTGTTGGTTGCAAGTTATCTGCTGCAGATCTCAAAAGTAAGGGTACCTTAACACCTGTGAGCGGTTAAAACTTTTCTGTGGAAGCATACATAAAAATGATGTTTTTGTAGGCAAATATATCTACATATATATTTATGTCTTTCTGTGTGTATGTTCAAAGTTTTCAATAATTGGTAATGTTTTGTTTCTTTTTGTTTCTAATCAATACCCCAGAATGAATGCAGTGAACCTTTCTGGGGAAAGTCCTTCCCCAGTCTAATATCTCTGCTGATGATCAGTTCCCAGCCACAGCAGATTTCTCACCTCCCAGGGGAAAAAGCCAGCAAAGGCAGAGGACAAAGGCAGGAGCTGCAGAGTGTGACAAACAGCCCCCCTGGCACTCAGTCCCCAGGCCATGCTCACTGTCAGGGTCACCTTTCCCATGAGTGTCACACACTGGTCCAGACACGGTGACCTCCACTGGGTGCTGCTCCTGCACATCAACCCCTTGGAAGTGAAATGCTGCCCATGCTGCTGCTACAAACCTCCAGCAAATCTCTGCTTTTTGCCTCCCTTTACACAGGTGGAGAGGGATCCCATCACCTGCCTCTGGGAATGGCTTGTGGCTGAGTTTCTCAGTGGTGCAACACTTTTATCTCTCTTCCATTAATTTCTAATCTATCTCTTTCCACCCTCAGCTCCCCTGTATAACTCTGGGTAGAGAAACAGCAGCAAATATAGAAGAGAATTGCTCCTGTCTCTTAAAAGACAACTCATTCATTTCACTTTTCATTGTTAGTGCAGTCAGCAAATGAGACAGATGCCACCTATTTATGTTTTCTGATTCAAAGCATGCTGGGGAAAATGGAATCATTTCCATTTATTCCTGCACACACTGGACAAGTGGCAATACCTACAACTTCATCTCCTCACACCCTCCTTAATTCACATCATTTCTTTTTCGAAATCACTGAGCTAGTTCATGCAAAAAAAAAAAAAAGTGAACAATATACAATGAACCAGGGTTTCTATATTTTCCCTTTGGGCATCTTTATCTAGAATTTAAAAGCCATTATTAAGTAATGCTTTCATTTTATTTTATGTTTTAAAATAATGAAGTCTAATAAAATTTATTTCCAAAGCCATTCCATTTTCAACATAATAAATCAAGGTGTAGAGATACTATGTGTGCATGTCTGCGTATGCCAAATGCAACTCAAATTAATACACTGATGTTTTACACTATTATAAAATGTGGGTTTATTTATTTTTTTTAAATGCCAGCTTGATTAATTGGTCCCCTAACTGAACATTCAGGCTGCTACTGTGATGAAATGTTTTGTGGGTTGACTGGGCGATAGATTATTATAAAGAGCAGAGTAATTAACTCTATTGGGAGCCTTATATCAGGTATTGGGGCTCAAACCAAGCCATGATGACTTGCTGTTAGAAATGAACCAAATGCCAGGGGGTAAATTCATACCTGGTGTAATCCACCACACAGCCCACTGGAGTTATTGCAGGAAGGGCTTTTTCTTGTGCCTTATGTTTTCACTTGCACGGTGCAAAGGTTAAGGCTGTCAGGCCTGGCTGTTTGAAAGCTTAACGAGTAAGTATTATCACTGTTTGCAGAGTCATTCTTCAAATGTTTTCAACGTAAAACAGTTTATTAAATATCTGGCAGACTTTCACTGAGAAATGCCAAGATGTGAATTCTCCCCTTCCTCACTGTTATTTTAATACTTAGCACCTCGGCAAGCAAGGGGAGAGAAAGAGAAGAAAATCCCCAAAATAAATAATTCCTGATACCCAAAACGCAGCTACTCAGAACTCCAGGAGGGATCCAGGCCCCATCCCAGGTTTGCACTGGGAAGGGCTGTGTGGACCAGGAGTCAGTCAGTGCCAGCTGACGAAAGAGTCACACAGGTCCCATGCAGGGCATCCTCCCTCTGGCCTCTTTCGGGTAACAAAAGTGAGCTTTCTGGTGGGTCATTCTCCTCCCCATTACATTTCTTGGCATTTCCCTGACCTGTTTCAAACTTAAGGACAGCTCTGGCCTGTGTGATGCATTGCTTGGCCCAGCACCTTGAGCTGAGGGCACCAGTGAAACCAGCCTTGTCCCCTCCATGCGGTGGGGATGCTGCACTCTGTACCTGGCATTGCCAAAAAGGCATTCACAATGATTTCTAATATTCTGAGATGCCAGCAACCTGAGCACGAGTTGATTCTGGCCCTTCATTGGATAAAGAAAACTATTTTTGTTTCTCAGCAACAAATGATGCTTTAAACTTTTAAGAGCTTGTGGAAGAGAAAGGTGATGCCTCTGTATCTCTAAATAATTCCCAGGAGCAGGGGAGTCCAAAAGGAAGAACACCATAATGGAGAAAAATGCAAAGAAATGAAAGAGACCCTGGAGAAGACTGGAATCTGTTTCACAGATGTTGTTTTATTGTGTTGGAGAAGTGTTTCTCCTAAAAACAAAGGACAGAATAGCACGGAGAGATTAAAAGTTAATGACTGCAATGGTGTAAAGAACCTGGGCCAGAAATTATGCCTAATTTATGGAATTGCTCCATATCGTGTTGGGAGCAAGAAGGGGAGGAAAAGGAAGTGGGATACTTTGGATACCTTCTGCATGCATGGGGCAGAGATTGGCTCTCTGTGTCTGCAGCCCCACCGTGGTGTCCATGTCCTTCCCTTGGTGGCTCTCAGGATGAAAATCTTGATGTGGAGATGCAAATAGCTCTTCCCTTCAAGGAGAAAAGGCTCCTCCCTAGATGAGGGGTGCAGAATGGCCTCAGGTTTTGCCTGTTTACAGGGTTTTTTTCATTTGTAATGTCTTTGATTCATGAGAACATAATATCCCAGGCTGAAGCTCAGCTCACCAAAGCGCAGCTGACATCTGACATGCTGCAAACTGCCGCCAAATCTTTATCGAAGGCTGGCATTCTACAAAGCTTCAAGAATTTGGTCAGAGCTTTAGCATTCAGGCAACATGCTACCAAGCATCCTTCCCTTTAAAATGAGGAATATGAGATAAAAGGGTTTTTCCATATGTTGGTCCTCCAATGACTTTGTCAGGACCATTCAGCAAGCAGGGCTAAGTGAGAGCCCCAGGGATTCAAAGATTTGTTTCTTCTTCTTCTTCTTAATAAAGAAAAAAAAAAAAAGCCCCCTTTCAAAGTTAGGTAAAAGACTTCCAGACACGGGAAAGAAGCAATAATGAACAATATACATTTCCATATCTCTGAGATAGCTTCCACTTCTGTGTGCAGTAGTGTGTGGAAGCTAGAGCCATGCTCTGGAGTGGGTTCTCTGTAAAGGCAGCTGACTCTGTAGATTAAGACGCAAAGCACAAAACTTTACACAACAGCTTGCTGCAGGAGATAAATAAAAAAGGACAAGTGAAACAAGGGATGCTACAAAAAGAAGAGGTCATTGCTGTGCTCATTGAGAACACAGAGAGCTGGAGCCTTTATAGTAACTTTGTTGGATCCATCTGAGACAGATAAAAGAAAGCAATGATTTCTCATCCAAAAGAGATGAGAAGGGGAAAAGATGTTAAGGGAGAGATGCTTCATTTTTTCTCTGAAACATGCATCATTAGGGAAATATCTTCTTCCTCTGTTAGAATAAATTATTGTACAGCAAACATATGTTACTTCTTGTTGTACTGGGAAAATAGCAAGCTTTTCATGGTTATCAAGTTAAAATGGACAAGGAAAATGAATCAGCTTCATAGCCACTCTTCCAGTTATGTCCTGAAAGCACAGATATCCATATTATGTTCGCAAAATGAAAGAGAAATTTAATTTAGAGGGATTATTTAATAATTCTGCAATGCCCAAGCAGGAAGAAAGAATGAAGAAGGTAGGATATTTGATTACTTGTCTAGCCTGCACCATGCCAGCAAGAATATTTTTCCCACGTCCAGTCCCTGGGGTCAGAATTTATTGACTTACATTGATGTAAGTACAGAGTAAGTCTGAGAGGTACATGGATTTTCTCCCAGTTTGTGGATGTCCCATTCCTGCAAGTGTTGAAGTGGATGGGGCTCTGAGCAGCCTAATCTAGGGGTGGTGTCCCTGCCCAGGGCAGGGGGACTGGAACTAGATGGTCTTTAAGGTCCCTCCCAATCCAAACCATTCCATGGTTGTAAGGCATCCACAGGGATGCTAGAGATCACAGAGCACTCTGAATCACCATCAGGAATGCTGGGAGACAAGAAGAATCTGGGGTTTTGCTACTTAGGGAGAGCACATGGCAAGCTCTTTTCCTTTCAGGAAAAGCTCTTTCCTATTCAAGGTAAGGTACATCCATTCCCATGGGTGTACCTTACCTTGAATAGTTAGATTTTTCATTAAAATTTTCCTCAAATTGCAGAAAGTACTACAATAAATGTCTCTCCCTTCACTTCCTTTCTCTACAGGTTAAAACTTTGAGAGAAAGAAGATATCTAGGAAGATTTATTTCAAAGATTAGGGCAGGATGTTCTCTTCAACTGAAAGACCCAAAATCCAAAACAAAAATAGTTTTCTTTATCTAATGAGGGGCCAGAATCAACTCATGCTCAGGTTGCTGGCATTTCAGAGTATTAGAAATCATTGTGAAGGCCTTTTTGGCAATGTCAGGTACAGAATGCAGCATCCAAAGTATTTAAAATATTGCCTTTTGGAAGAGCACCTAAATCTTGAGGAGCTATGCACAGACTGCTTGGGAAAACATGGATTTGCTTGGCTATCAGACTTGTTATCTAAGCAGCATCCAGACATCATTTAGTAAGAACTCTGAGAGACCAAGGCACATGAAAGCTTCTTAGTGTACCTCACATTTTGCCTCCAAATATGCAAATATCAAATAAGCATTCATATGTATACATACAAATTATTGTAAGTAACAAGCACAGATGTTTGACTTACAGATTCACAGGCTGATATGATTATCCCATGTAAATGAACCTAATTCAGAGTCTATTCCCCAACCCAGATATGAGGGTTTACATTTGGAGTCATTCTTGTGAAACCGAGGGCTTCTCTCTTATTTGCACCCCTTGTAGTCATGATCAGAATCTGCCCCACCCATGGCACGGAGGAGTGAAAAATGAGATGCAAATCTCAGCTCATTTCGCTGCGGCGTGGATGCAAATGCCACATGCTCTGTTCTGTGCAGTAAAAGTGCTCAGACACCATCCTGCCTTATCAGAGCTCCCTACAAACCCTGGATTTATGAGCTGCACATTAAGGCCCGTGATTTATGATGCTTTCTCTGCTCAGGTTTGCTGCTTTCCCCCAGGGACCGTATCTGTGTCCGTAGGCACTTTCTAAGATTTCTATGCACTACCTAAACAAAATGCCCTTTCATGAGGCCAAATGCACCACATCAGGAAAGCAACTGTATTTCTTTCATAACAGTTTGAGCTCCATCAGCTCTCTGAGGCTCAGTAGCAGCTTCTGGAAAATACTTAGCCCTGTGTATACCAGAGTGATAAATTAATACAGAAATGGTCTTTTAATTTAGAACTGCCCGTGTTTCTGTCACTGGCCATAGGGCACCCTGACAGGAGCACAAGGCCCCTCTGTTTGTGTCACCATCCTTAATGCAAAGTAGGTAAGCTCTGACGCAGGCTCTTTTCCAGCAATGGAGGAACTTTTTCCTTTTATTCACTCCTGAAGTGGCATTTTGATGCACTCAATATGTGTTCAGTGCAGGTCCAGGAGAAAAAAAAAATTAAGGAAATACCAACTCCCACAGGTTCTTCTGTTTTCATGCAATAGCACGCTCTAAATGGATCTAGGAATTAATCAGCTTCTGTAGGAGAACTGCACCTCACTTGAGTTTCCTTGGACAGAAATTATATAGCTGGCAGAGAAAGGAACCTCTATTATATTTTCACCTACCACTCTATGTAAAGTGGGATTTTATTGGCATGTGTGCTGCAGCTTGGGCTTTGTTTCAACAAGGCATCTGGGAAATCAGTATTTTAACGTTAATAGCCATTACCACTGCTTTGAAATTGTATCTGTGTTATGTGGGATGTGCATGCCATACCCAAAGATGGAAGAAACTCAGAAAAAAAATGTTAAGTGCAGCAAAAAAAAAGATAAGGGTAAAGATTTTTTTTTTTCTGTCTCTAAGTACTGACACACCTTTTTGGTTGAAAGGGAGAAATATAAATAAATTTCTTCTAAAAAGTAATCATCTATCTGGGCATTAGCCCAGTTTTCCAGTCCCTCATGTTTATAGCCTGACTTACAAGCTATTTGCGTCTTTTTTCATTACAAATGCCCCAGCTTCTGGGGGCCAAAACCTTGACTAATAAAAATAACAATGATGATAAAAAGTTAATGATGTGCTCATTTTATTTGTAGATTGCATCCCTATTCCCCACCACTTGTTCCTTTTGGGCAGCATCCAGAATTGTGCTCAGGGACCTAAAATGAAGCTAAAGAAGAGTTTAGGCTCCTGAGAAGAACAATCCAAAATCAATTCTCTGAAAGGCTTTAGATACTTTAAAGGCCTTTATTTTCTAATGAAAATATTCTTAAACTGTTTATTTAAGGGAAAGATCATGTTCTTTTGTCTTCACTGCCTGAGTGCTGTAACTAACATTCATTACGAAAAGGTGAGCAGAGGAGAAAGGATCAGACATCTTTCCACAGAAAATAGGGACCCTACCACCTGCACTGCAATATTTGATTTTGGTTCCTGCCTAACGAACAATTTCACACTCTGAACCCTCATTTCGTGGAGGGACAGAATGGTAGTCTTCAATTATGAGCTACTTCTGGATGTAAAAACATACTTTTTCCCTTTGCATTGGCTCAGATATTCCCCTACCCACTCCCAGTAAACTTCTAGGCAGTAAAAATTCAGGGCTCACTCAGTATCTCATGTTTTATCATTTTCAGGTGTTACAGCTCTAAATATCCCAAATGCCTACATTTCCTCTTTAGAAATGTCTGCAGTAGCAGAGACCTATGAAGGTGAGATCCAACTCTGCTGCAGAAATCCCAGCCAGGTACAAGCCAGCCTGCACTGGGCTGAGCTGTAATAAATAAATAAGCTTTTCCTTCTCTGACAGACAGAAAGCTTTTGTTCTAGTCCAGCAAGGACAAGGAATTCCCACCATTGTTTCATGGTTCCCCCTTCTTTCTTCTTTCTTCTTTTTAAGTCCATTTTTCAAAAAGTAATTTTGAAATGTTCTGGGAAACGCAGAGGGTAGTGGTGCTAATCTATCATCCTCTTCTGATAACATTTAATTAAAAGCCACAGCTATTAGTCATCTGCTACCACACCACCAGGGCTGACCTGACAATATCTTAACACACTGGTGAAAGAAAAATTGAGAAGATTCTTTTTCATTTTATTTTATTGTACCAGCAGGGGAGCACAACATATAATTTAAGGGAGGACAAAGGCAGCTTCTTCTGCCAGTTTCTCAGGAGGTTAATCCAGGGGTTTTCTAACATGAGGGATTTTTTCTGCTGTTGTAGCCAATATCATTGGTTAAAAAAAAAAAATCCAAACCAGTAACAGCTGCCATGGAAGAAAGCTCTTGCATGACCAAGGCTATCATTCTCCCAACAGAACCTTTATAGCCAACCTTTTCAGTCTCTGCAAGGGTTAGACTTTTCCCTCAAGGAGATTGTCTAGAGATTTGATTGTTATAGAAAATATTTCTGAGACCAAATTGTTGAGTTGGCCATGGACTGATGACATTTGGGCTCAGCTTGGCCCATCTGCTCTTAAACCTTTCTCTCCATACACTTGAAGGTGCCTTCATTAAACCAGACTGAAATGGCCAACGATGGAAACAGCTGAATCCTTGAAGACAGACCCACTGGTCCCCTCCCCTCTCGGCAGAATCTGACAGTGCTGGGACTCGCTGCTCCTGTCACCTGTCCTGGTATGTGGCTCTAGTTTGAGACAGCTATACAAAGAACTTCCAGTTTTACTTTACTCCCACAATTGCCAAATCAGCTCAGCACTCAGCTTTCAAGAAGAAGCAAAACCAGTCAGCAAAGTGTGGCCACAACCACACATCCCCTGGAAGATTATCCCTGCAATCGCTGGAATGACAACGATAGCTACCTACTATTATTTTTGTTATGAGTCAAGCTTGGGTTCAGGCTGCTCAGAGCCATTATGTACTAACTTGTAACCTATCATTAGGAGCAGATTTCACAGCCTGCACAATGCACAGCATTCAGTCCTCACAGAGACACGATGGAAGATTCCGACAGTGGCAAAGCCTCTTGTTCGCAATACACTGCATGAAGGTACTGGGCTGAAATGTGAGGCTTAGCTGTATTTCCCAAATTGCCAGAGGGGTTTCATGAGCAGTGGAACATGGTTTCCTGAGTCTAGCCATTTTATGACCAATACAATTGAGAAAATGTGAGCTCTGAGCGATTCCAGCCTTTCCTTCTCTCTCAGGTGAGGATTCCCTGGTGTGCCATAGGATTGTGTTCCTGGTACCTTCTCCTCTGATGACAAGGTGGTGAGGTTCCTCTCCCACATTCTTCTCTACAGAAACACAATTTTTAAGACCTTGGTATTTTCAGGACCTTGGTATCTTCAAGATCTTTACAAACCTGTCAAGCATTGGCTGAAATAGGCAAGAGGATTCAAAAGTTATTATTGATGAAAAGGGATTTTAAAAGGGGCAGTAAAAACAGACAAGCTAAATATTAAGAAAAAAAAATCAGAGTAGGGGATGGTGATGACACTGCAAGGTTTCCCAGGGAGTCAGGAATGGTCATCTTTGTTTTGAATCCCTATTTTTACAAAGTATGAAATCACAGCAATGGACAGCTCAAATTGTGTGAGAGTCACTAACCCACAAACCAAAAAATGCCCTGCTTCCCTCCGCTGATGCTGCTGGGAAAGTCAAGATTATAGCAAGAGCACATCATGAAAAGCTACTTCAGGGATGTGTCTCTGAGCTGGTGGCACACCTTTGGCTCCAGAGCAGACACACCTGGAAAGGCTTTTGGAGTCTGAGGCTCTGCGGGCAGTTGCTGGCCCAGCCCATGGCGTGAGGAGTGCAGGGCAGCAATGGAAGGCAATCCCTGCACCTCAAGCACATCACAGTGGGGGCCTTGACTTGGCTTTGTACCCTTTGGGACTCCAAGCTCCTGTGAAGGCATTCCACCTGTGGCCCAAAGATGTTGTTTAAATGCAAAATACTAAGATTTGAATGTGCTAATTGTCAAAATACTAAGATTTGTATGTGCAAATTATTTTCCCATGTGGAAAAAGACATAATTACACATCCAACATTTGCAATTTGCAGTCTTCAGTTGCAAGTGTGTCGAACCTTTATGGACATGAAGTGAAGGCTTAAAGATCACAGATCTCATATTATGGACACAATTCTGCCAACATGTTGGTTTTCAGAGATACTTCATTATTATTTAACCAATTCCAAGTCTTAAATGGGAAAAAGGTGAAGGGATGTTCTGCATTTATTTCTCTTCTTCGTTTGTTAGAGTGTGTGGTTTGGTTTGGTTAAGAAAGTAGCTATAATGAGATGAGACCACAGACCACTGGTTAAAAAGCTAAGAATAATCATGCTAATGTTTTATTCATGTGGGAATGTTAATTCAGATGCAGCTGTAATTACAGTACCATCATCATCTAGTGGCCTGGAAGCGCAAATGTTCTTCCTGACATGTGGAATAATGGAAACCAGCTCGGTACAAATGCTGCTAACCAATCCCGGAACAAACACTGCTCCCCTCATCCCGTGGCCCCTGGGGTGCTCTTCCAAAACCCATCAGTCACTGCCACTCACACAAAGCTGCATTTTTTTCCATCTCCAGGTTCAAAACACATCACACAGCATCCCAGGATGGAAAACAAATAAACACGCAGCTAACCTCAAAGTCCTCGCTGACACCATGACAAATGTTGGGAGCAAAAGTTGGATGTTGGGGAGGTTTCTTTGTGCCCACCTTTGCTCGGGGAGTGCGTGGTGCTGACGAGGATGCTGGGCAGCAGGAGCTGTGCTTTCAGGGCTGTGCAGAGGACCCTGTGGCCAGCCCCGGCACATGGAATTCATTCTGCTGAATGGCAGAGCTGATATTTGGCTGCACATGGTGTAACCTCTCCTCCCTCAAGAACAGCTCTGGGCAGCACAACAGGCAGGAGTTGCTTGGCATCGTTCTTCTCCGCAGCTGCTTTTTCATAAATAGCAAGAAAACAAGGAGCAGACACTCTTCTATTGCTTGCCCCTCTCTTGGCGTTAAACTGAGAAATTAAATTTTACATTAGCCTACAGTGTTTCTGAGGATGCACTTCTTTCCTGAAGACCTGGCTTAAACAGTGGCTGAAATCAAGAAGGTTCTGTGTAATGAAAAATGCACAAAGCTCCAAAATCTCTGTAAAACTTTCTATTGTCACTGGTGCTCCAAACCCCCTGGCAAGACTCAGCTTTCTGAAGGTTTATTTTGTTATAAACCATTTTGAACTAAAACCTTTTCATCTCTATGCATCTACTATCTGTGTCTTAAAAATGCATGCAGATCATAAAATTTCTTGTAGTCATTGTTGGTTTGCTCCATGATTCAGTACAAAATTATTCCATTCTTCAACAGAACATACTCACAGTGTTTCAGGGGAGGAAGATCCAAGTTCTAAACACTGTACATCACAAAAGCTGGGAGCCAGGCAGAGAGTTCAGGTTTACCCTGGAACAGCTTTCAAGATCACATCTCAGGAGCTGGTTGAGGTCTGTCTGTAATAAAAGCACTCTTAGCTGTTTGGGGAAATATATTTTCATTCTGCTAGAGATGTCAACATATCTAAATTACCTGCTGTATGGAATGGAAATAATAATCAAAATACTAAAATAATAATAATAATAATCCCAAATCAGAATGTCTTCTCAGGAGCATAAAAACACACAAACACAAAAATTAAAAGTCGTAAATACAACAAAAATTGTTTTCAAATTCCTGAAAGTAAAAACAGCATTTTGTGGCAATGGTAAGACCAAAACAAATTTTTGTTTAAAATGCCACAATCCATAAAACCTGAACATGTTGTTTGAAACAGAGTTCCCTGAAGAAAAACGTGTATGCTCACAACACTCTCTAGTGTTTCCTCCACAACATACCAGCCTGGCACTGCCGTGTGCTGCAGCAGGAACATTTTGATGAGGGGTGTTTCAGCCAGTTTGATGGGGTGTGCAGGGGAAGGACTCCTCTGTGTATTGGCTGCTTCATTAGTGTTTGCTGCTCACCTGCTGTGCCTGGAGACTTTGTTCTCTGGGTGGACAGGAAAGCCGCGGTCATTCGGTTGTCACTGCAGATTTCTTGCCTAACAGTTGCAGTGTTTAATTGTCTTAATTTCTCAGGAGTAGAGGGCCAATGCTTAATACAACCAGTTAAAGGAAATAATTAGTATAGCACTTGTCAGTCACAGGGTGTGTCAAATATGAGCTGTGGCTCTCATCACTCTCCTAAAACCAGAGATGCTGAGAGGAAGGCAGCAGCTCGGGTCTTTACTGCAAAAGAAATAACCACAAAAGAGGGCCCCTGAAACAGGTGAGGAAAAATTATATAACAGGATGATGATTTGCAGGGACATTCTGTGCAAAACAAACATTTTGACTGGTTTCTTTTACGTGTGTATGCAATAACTTATAATCAGTGGGTAACATTTTTTTGGTACAACAGGGAAATTTTAATTGTGCTTTAGGCTATTTGTTTATGTGGAGAATGTAGTCTTTCGTTACAGATTTCCAGGACACACTGAGATGTTCAATTCTCCTTTCCTTTAGCGCTGCTGCCCTCATGTCTGTGCTGAAGGGGGTGCACCTCCTTCCCACAGTTGCTTCGATTGACACATTGACTCTCTTCTGAAACAGCCTTCTGTACCTTGAGGAAATTCTGATTTCTATTAGAAAATAGCATAGTTTTCAGGAGAGGCATTCCCTTGGTTATTTCACAGAACCACAGCACAGTCTGAGTTGGAAGAGACCCAGAAGGTTCATCAATGCCATCCCAAGGGTGTAAAGAGATTGAGAAAATGAGGGATGGTTTGGAGTAGCTGCTCCTGAAGGTAAATCAGCAGAAGGCCCAAGCAAGGCAAAAGCAGCTCTGCTTGGGCAGACAAACTCTCATCCATAGCCTGAATATTACCCAGATTTAATATTTCCTGATTCTTTTGGCAGCTGGGATGACTGTTCTCATATTTTGAAGATATGTATATGACATCTTGGACCTGATGGTGAATGCTACAGTGTGATCACACTGTGCTAAAAACTCATAAAAAGGCTCATCTCACCTGTCCTCACAGAGAATTAACACTGTCAGGGCAGCTTGAGGGCCAAGAACAGCCCACAAAAGGCCCCTGAATGTGAAGTATATCTAGTTCTGAGGAAAAGCAGTAGCTTCTATTAGCCAGATGTTGGGGAGAGCACATCTGGCATGCAGCATGGCTGGCCAGGGGAGAGGAAAGTGATCAGGGCACAGCCTCACTTGATAAAGAGCTTGATTCTTTAATAAATGCTGATTTTTTCTTTTCCATTTACCCTGTGGGCTTGCAGACCCTAAAATCCTCTTGGTTGTGTTGGAGCTTTTCTCAACAGCCTTGGCTGAAGCAGCCAGCATGGACCTTTCTCCCTCCAGAGGTGTGTGGGACACCCACGCTCAGGCACAATTAGCTGCTGGGTTTCCAGCAAGGCATTCGGACTGGGAAGATTCAGACAACTTCAGGCACAAACAGCTCCAGGAGCTCCATTTTTGCTCTCTGAATGTACAATGCACTCATGTTGACCTTGCTGATCTAGTTAGAAGTGAAGGGAAATCTTTATTACTGAGTTTTATGTATCGTCATGTTGAAAGGGAAAATTATAGCAGAAGAGAGTCCTGAGCAATATCCAGAGCTACAAAATTTTGCGATTTCAGCTGTTCCACTGCTGGAATTTACTTCCACACCTTACACACAAATAATATCAACCCCCTCACGCAATTCCCCCACCCCACATGGGAGCTCAGGTTCCAGATGTATTCAGCTTGGCACAGTTCAGCCCTCACCTTTCACTCCTTTCCTGCAGCTGGGAAGGCCTGAACCTGTCCTCGTCATGAGTCAGAGCTTTCACAGCATTTTCATGTCACATCAAATAACTCTGTAGTGACTCCAGTTGCTCTGAGTGACTTTTCAGACTGAAGAGGAGCCCACACCAACAGCTGTACCCTACATGTGTGTGCGTGTAAAATAGAACTGAATAGCTTCAGCTGGAAAGGACCTACAGCCACCATCTAGTCCCACTGACCAATTCAGGGCTGATCAAAAATTAAATAATTTTATTAAGGGCATTGTGCAAATGCCCTAAACACTGACAGGCCTGGGGCACTGACCACCTCTCTGGGAAGCCTGTTCCAGTGTTTGACCAGCATCCAGTAAAGAAATGCTTTCTTATGCGTAGTCTGAATCTTCTCTGGTGCAGCTTTGAACCATTTTCATGCATCCTGGATCCCAGGGAGAAGAGGTCAGCACCTTCCTCTCAGGAAGATTTAGAGAGCAAAATACCTACATAAATATATACATGAATATATACAACTATAATGACAACTACACAGACAAGTATTTTTTGCAGCATTAGGTGGATTTTTTTCCTAATAGAAACACTAGTGCTCCCCTGACCCAGTCCCTCCCTCAGCATCCCGTCATTCCAGCTCCCATGACAAATTTTGCTCCCATTTCTCTCTCACACCAACAGAGCCAGTGTCAAACTCCTCCTGGCTATTCCCAGGCTCCTTCCACAGAACAAATATATTAACAGAAGTATTTCTTGCTTCTTTCATTTTCCCACTTTCTCTCCTTTTTTAATCAAACACCCCTTGGTTGTGAAAGTGGGGCAAGGGAGGGTTTCTTTGCCTCTCTGCAAAAAAGCCCACCAAGAAAGTTTCCTTAATCTCT
Organism: Acanthiza pusilla; assembly: GCA_036630365.1. Lineage (NCBI taxonomy): Eukaryota > Metazoa > Chordata > Aves > Passeriformes > Acanthizidae > Acanthiza > Acanthiza pusilla. The sequence continues at coordinate 57,714,368 of JAXCHO010000164.1, forward strand.
CACCAGTGTAAAATAAGCTTTCATTATGCCAATGAGAAAGCTTCAAAGTTTTAATTAATTTCTCTGCTTACATAAGCATAACAATATTATTCATGTTGGCCTATAAATTGTAGCGACCAGCTTGGATTTTTAATTAAATTAATGCCATTACTTTCAGAGGGATGAAATATACTCCCCCACATGCGCTATCTACCCAGTACTTCTCCTCCCTGACTCCCCCTCAGTTCTTTGTGGCCTGTGTAGGTGGGTTCACAGGTGGGCACAGCAGAGGAGCTCACCAGCCAACCACTTATAAATTAATAGCCATGTTTGGAAAAGGAATTCTTTCAGAGAGGCAGGACCACTTCACATACCCTGCAAACCAAATGAAACAAGAAACCACAGGGATATGGGGGTAGTGGGGGAATGAATATGCCCACATATAAGAGATACTCCTTGCTGTCTGTGATTTGTGAAATATTGTACAAACACAACTTTAGTTTGCTATTGTAGCAATTTACTGGCGCTTAATAAAACATTCATTTGTGTGATGACGTCTATAACAATTCATAGGCTCATTTAATCATGGAAATGGAGGGCTCAGAGGAACCTTGGGAGATCAATTACATCCCCTGGTCCTCTCTTGAGCTATATAATAAATAATAGCAACAAGAGAAGCAAAACCAAAATGTGTAAATAGAGTGGGCATGGTTTAGAGTTTGGTCTCCTGCTGTGTTAGAGGTTATCACAGATAAATTGTCCTTGGAAAATAACTCCTCTTATTTGCAACATGCTTTAGCTCAGCTGTAACTCATACCAGATGAATTCAAGCTTGACTAATAATTCTAATGTTCTTCTTACTGCGGCTTTAAGAGAGTGTACTTAATGACTAAAATGTGTTTATTTAAAAATTACATAGCAGAGCCATGACAGCCTTTTGTAAACTCCAACACCCAGTCTGTTTTGCTGCCTGCAGTTCAAATAAAGAAATTGCCTTCCAAAGCAGACAATAACCCTTGGTGGTGTCTGCAGCACATCCCAGAGAACAAATGATTTTACACTACATACGCACAGCACCACCGCTCCATGGACTCATCTAAATCAACAGCCTCTGAGCTTGTTTTGGTCAGAGGTGCTATGGCTTAATGCAGCACTTCCAGTAAGTTCATGCAGGGAGCACGAATCCTGTGTGTGTCCCTCGGGCTTGAGGACACAGGTTTTTGTATTTGCTGAAGCTGGGGCACACCCCTGCCAGGGTGGAAGCAGAGCTCTGCAGGTGTGTGCCGCAGTCCCTCTGTGTCATCAGCCCTCCTGCTCCCTGCCCCACCTCTGAGGTGTGCAAAAGCTGCACTGGGCCCTGAACCTGAAGGAAAGTGCCAAAAGCCACACACACACAGTGACTGGGGAGGACACGAAGTGTGGATAGAGCCACTGAGGTCACCAGTGCTCGGGTGACATCGATCTGTGTCAGTGCAGACATAGAGGTGTAGTTGTAAATAGAGATGGATAAACATGTAGATACAAATACACGTACCCAGCTGTACTGTGGGGGTTTTGTTGTTATAATGTAATTATGAAGATCATTCCTAATTGCTCCTAATTGCATGACTCCCCTGTCAGTGGATGAGTCCAGCCTGCAGGACTGTCTGGAAGGAGCACTGGCTTGGACCACAAGGTGTTTCTCACTGGAGAAGAAAGAAGGGCACTTTCCATCCTACAACCAGCAGTGTGATGTGCCAGCAGCAGTTGTGCTTTCTGTCCAGGCAGAAACAACTCCCCCGAGCCTCCTCCATACCTTATTTCCTGAGATGGCATTCTCCCCAGCACCTGGAAGGGACTTACCTGCACAAGTCTGTCAGCAGGAAGCCCAGAAACATTTGCTGACCAAGCCAGCAAAGCAACTGCGCTCCAGCTCTTCCGGGAGCTAAGGACTCAGAGAGTCTTGGGGTAGAAACTCCCTTATGGATAGGTATAGGATTTAGAGAGGAGTTCAGCTTAGCCCCAGTTCACTGCACATTTCAGCATGATATGCGCTCTTCCCAACCCTCGAGCTCCTGGCTTTGGAGATCATTCACTGTGGTGAAACAAATCAATAAATATTCATTCATTCAGCAGGAGAAAGGCTGACAGCGCAGCAGTGACCTTCTCCACCTGAAAGTGCATGAGGAATCAGCTGGGGCTGCCTCCCTTTGCATATTCAGATGTTCAGAAATGGAGAAGTGGCTTCATCTAGAGAAACCAGGAACAACTTCCCAGAGGGATAACAGGAAACTGAGAACAACTTCTCAGTGACACAGCAGAGATTGGCTCATATCTCAGAGGGCAAGGCACAGCTCAGTGCCCAGGGATGAGGCAGGCTCGGAGCAGACCAGACCCTGTGTTAAACACACAAGAGAGGCTCTCAAATAGCTTGGGCATGATGTAGAAAGAGAGATGAAGACAGATATCTTTTTTTCTTGTGGTGAAGATTTTTCTTTACTTTATTTATCTGACTGAATGCAACATTTGGTTGTTTTGGTTTCTTTTTTTCAACCTTTCATCATCTTCCTCAAAACCAAAATGACCCACAAAAAGCTTTCAAACGTAAAAAAACATGGCCTCAGTGATGAGGCCACAGGCCTCCTAAGCAGAGGACAAGATGTCCTCTTTCTAGGATGCCATTTTCACTGGCTTTTGTCCTGAAATTACAATGTTATGATGGCAAAGTGTCTCTTCATGACAACACTAAGCCCTAAACTATCTGGCAAAGCTATGCACAAATCTGTGCAGAAGTTTACCGACAGGACCATGAGGGAAAGGCAGGTTTCCTGAAAAATCCCAGAACCAGCCTTGAGGCCAAACAAAATCAGGACAGAGCAAGACCTGGCCTGGAGTGTGGAGAAATAGCTGCTGATCCAGCCTGTGTCTCACATATCTATTGCCTATTACTGACACATTTGGAGTAATAAAGCACTGCAGAGGTGAAAAAATGTGCTTATCTGTGTGCAGTTCTGGGCTTCCTGGACCCTGCAGAGCAGCTCTGTAAAGAGGTGATGGATGCTCATCCTGCTAAAAGAGAGGTGGCCCCCATTAGCAGCTCAGGATTCCAGCTCCCTTGTGTCAAAAATGAGAAATCAGAGTGGGAAAAAAGGCACAGAGCTTAAACTGACAGATTTGTACACCATTTTTGAATGGTGATCTTTGAGGCTGTGAATCCTGACTTTGCTGTGGTGGAGAAGGATAAAATCCAGCGGCAGACATGGAAGGACTAGGACATAGTATCATAATTTTCCTTCTAAATAAGAGTACAGCTTAATTGTGCTTTTTTTGGGGGAAGCACACCCATTGGCATGGTAGAGGCAAACCATTAACTGTAGCAAAATAATGCAAAAAAACTACTCTAGTGTAACCCCACAGACAGCCCATCTCAAGGCACCTACAAACTACAACAAACAGCTAAAATCCCCCTACCAAGAGATATTTGCAGAGTTGAAGTCAAATTATAAACCTGTGACCTGGACTTTGACTGAAACTTCAGAGTTCAGGAGTTTTCATAACAAAGGTTTCACTTCATTTTGACATTGTATGTGAATTGTGAAGAAGGAGATATTCTTGAGAAAATGTTGGGCAAAATTAATATTTTGCAGACAGACATCAGCTTAAAAAAACAACAACCCCCCCAAAAAAACAAAAAAACAAAAAACAAACAAAAAACAAACAAAAAAAAGCCAAAAACTCCCCAAAAACTAAAAATACAAACCCACAAGTATTAATTTTTGGTATTATTTAGTATTATTTTTTATTTTAAAGTATTAAAATTAAATTATTAATTAGTATTTATTTTCAGAAAAACATAAAATATGGGCTAAATGTTTTCAAAATAAGTTTTAATATATACATTTTAGCAAAAGCAAGGGTTCTTGATAATAACATTAATTTAAGGGAAAGTTCAAGTTCCTAGTGGATAAAGAGGAATGTGAATTACTGAACTCAGTGGAGAAGCCTAGGTAGATCAGGAAGGATTTGCTGTGTGAAGGGATGTCTGCACTGCAGCACAGGAAGAAATCAGATGAGATTAAGGATAATTTATCTGCAAGGTCTAGGTTTGACGGAACAGCAATACATTTGTATCTAACAAGTAGACAGACAAAATGGGACCATAAATTAAGTCAGGTAACATATCTGAATAAAAAAAATCCTTGTGCTCTGTAACTATTTTCTGGCTGTGCAGATCAGGTAGTATTTCGTTTGGCTGAATCAAGAACTGAGATGACTACTGACATAGAGAATAAATAAATCAACAGGGGCCTGACACCGTTTTCAGCTTGACCAATTTAACTCAAGACCAGTTGTTCTGAAATTATTCAAGTTCTTTCAACACACAAATGGTAAATGAGATTAGACCTGGGGTGCTCAGCACCAGAGAGGAGCCTCTGTCTGCTAAATGTAATGATTTAATCCTTTATGTAACCAGGAGGTAAGGAGGACCCACAGCTTCATTATGTCCCTGGACAGAAAACAAGGCTCAAAAAAGCAGGTCTGGAACTCCTGGTATAAAATATTGGGCAATAATGAATAGCATCTTTCAGGTGTAGGCATTGGTAACAGCCAGTGGGTTTGAGGTCATTAAAGAAGGTTGTGGAAAAAAAGAGCAGATTTGCGTAGAAAGTTTGGTAACATGATCTCAGATCAGATTAGCTGCTGACACGGAAAATTATCTCCGTGAGCCGCTTTAGATAAGTGGTGAAGGAAATGAAAAAATTCGGAGAGTGGCTGCCAAAAGCCAAGGGTGATATGCCCCCATGCACTGGTGTAAGAGAGACCAGGAGAGAGAGAAAGGAACAGACTTTTCTGGGAGCTTCATTTCCAATGTGCTTCGTTTACACAGCTCTGATCACAGTCACAATCCCATGAAGGTCATGGGCTTATAGAAACTGGGGCAGTGCAGATAATACACAAAAAACACTCAGGAAAAGGCTTGTTCCCTCCTCCCAGGTGATATTTTGCTGCCTGATGGTATGAATTACATGTCCAGTCCTTGTCAGTGCCTTCTCACTGCCAGATGATAGGAAGCATCCACACTACAAATGGGAAACAGGCCCTAAATTCCAGAAAATAAAACTGTGGGGTTTTTTTCTGAATGCCACGGTAGTTGGTAATATGGAATTATGTAAATCCAGGCTAATTAGAAGGATATGCTGGCACATACATATTTTCTGAATTTAAGAAATAAAGCATTTGAGGAATCAGGAGGCTGACTTTCCTGAGAGAGCAGAGAAAGAGGCCTGGGGAATCCAGCACCACAGATATTTTACTGTGATGATATTTCACAGTCTTTCACATGTTCTCCATGTAAGGAACTTGGCCCTTTATATAAGAAATTGCTTCCATGATTTTCTTGGTTTTGCCTTGTGTCTTTTTTTACCAAAATTTATCATGCAGACAATACTAGTTTCTTCAAAATACTTAAGAGCAGCAGTGCATTCCCTACACTGCCTTCTTTGAAACAAGCTGGCACCATTTGCTTTGTGGCATAAAAGTCTGTCTAGGGTGAGCTCCTGTCACCTCTGGTCACCCTGCACTGCTGGCCAGGTCCTCAGCCCTGTGCATCGAAGCCACATTGAGGCAATTGAAACCACATCCCACCAGTTTAGATTAGCCATGATTAGAATAGTTCTGATCAGCTGTCTCCCCTGAGGTCTGTTTTAAAAGAAAAATGTGCCACCAGCACTCACAGATACAGAACTCATCATCACCGGGAGCCTTTGCCTGGAGAATTATTTGCTATGTGGGGAGGGGGTTTCCCCTTTAATTGTTTGCTATGTGGGGAGGGGGTTTCCCCATCCTGCAAGGTCTCCACCAGCCACAGAAAGAGGGTTATGGGGCAGACCAATATGTCAGTAAATCACAAATTTAGCTGTGGAGGCTCTGCCCTGCAGAAAGGGCTCCCCAACCTGCCCTCAAAAACGCTGCTATGAAGATCCTCATATCTGAGGATTTGAGCCAAGTATGATAAATACAGTAAGTTGGAGCTGTGGGGAGCCTTCAGGATTAACGTGAACAATTTCATTCCATTGAAAATACCCTTAATGACAGAGAAGCATTAGGCCATGCTGAGCTCAAGGAGAAGTGGCTTTGTGGGACAGGGCAATGACAGCAGGAGCTCAGCTCAGACTGCCTGGGAAAACTGCTCCAAGGGAAGAGCTTTTTTCTAGGATGGAGATTAGATTGCTGTCCTACCGCAGCCAGAGTGACAGAACAGCCACAAAATTTAAGTTTTTTCTTTAAACAGAGCTCCAGGGTTTATGGCTGCCTGATTCTGACTTAACAGTCTCTTTGACAGAAATTGCCTTTTTTTTTAACCTATCACTCAGTGTTTTGAACCCCTCCAAAACAAAGTACTGAACAGTTTTCAATCATAGTGTTAAAAAAAACTTTGAAGGGAACTTAATAATTTTACTGCTCCCTTGGTCACTGCAGTGCTTGCCCTGAATGCCCTTTACAGCCTGCTAGTGAACACAAAGGAAACTGCAGTTCAGTTGGGAAATGTCTTTTTTTTTTCTTTTTTTTTTTTTCCTTTTTTTAATAATTGCAAGAATATTTAATTTATTAGATAAAAAACTGGAACATTCAAAAAATCTAAGGAGTTTCTAGGCGCGTGATCATCATGAAGACACCTGTGCATTTAGTGGTCCAGGTGGAGCTGGAGTTGTAGTGACTGCATGGAGCAGCAAGGATAAGCAGAGAAAATCACTGAGCTCCACCCTAGGTGCAGAAAATATCCAAACTACTGAGATTTCTGCTGTTCTCCCATTCTAATTCTGACCAAAAGGTGAAATCTATTTGTTGATACTTTGCAGACTTATAAGAGATCTTTTCTCAGTCATTTTTGCCCATCTTTTAGCCTAGCCCAGAGACCTAGTAGGAAAATTGCCTTTACAACCACAAAAATAGAAGCTATCATGTTTCAGAAGAAAAGCTGGATACCAGCTGTGAATATGAATGTATTTTTCATTGAGCTTTTCTGCTTCAAAGTTGATCATTAAAGGTGGAATGATATTTTCTTTGGGACAGGTTTTGATAAAAATTAAAGGGATCACAAATGTATGTAGTTAACTGTCAAATACTCAACAATTCGACTTCCAGTCATGGATGCAAAGGCAAGTCTGCATCACAGATTGAACAGCGAATTGATCTTCACTTTCAACATACAATCTTTTAATCCAAGAATTTTGCAATGAGGTCTGCAGCACAGGAGGTCTCACTCTTATACAGAGAGAATTTAATCAGCTAGCTCTACACCAAGTTTTCACCATCCCAAGCTAAAAATGTGCCTTTCCAGTAAGCTGGATCCAGATAAGCTCTCCTTCCAATGTGTTTAAAAGACAACTGAATCAATATTTACAGAAAAAATGAGGTTTACATGCCAGTAAGTGTTGCAGGACATTAATTTAAAAAAAAAAGAGTTTCGATTCCCATAGCTGTAGGTTGTCTTGCCAAGCTTGTCCTTGACCTATATGATGAGCCCTCACACCCTAAAATCACTGTCCTGGACCTCTCAGCAATGCATGGATTGTCATTCCATGTTGCAGTGTCCTCTGGTGACCAGGTGTGAAATTAGGCAGCTGTGACAGGCTCAGCACCACCTCAGGATGGAGTTAGAGTGATCAAAGTTCCAGGGGCCTGAGGCACATTCCTGCCTGAAGCTTGCTTGGTCTGGACTTGAACCCCACAGTTCTATAACAAGATCAGGGTACTGCACTGCCTGTCATGATTTTCTTCACATTCCCCCAAAATTCAAATTTCTCTAGGCCTTTTCAGACATCTGATTTTGCTCTTGATGAGGTCTCTGGGCTACATCATGTGGTTACCAATGCCTCTGTTTTCTTCTAAAAGACCAGTAAAAACAAAACAAAACAAAACAAAGCAAAACAAAGCAAAACAAAACAATAAATATTGAGACAATGTGACCTGAGTGCTAAATTCCAGGATGTTTACTAATTATATTAGGATCTCTTGAGATACAGTCCACTGAGGAGAGGACAGCATCTGCTGCTGGCTTGGGTCAAGCTCTAGAAAACTTTTGAAAGTTGCCTGTTAATGATTCACTTCCTTCCATCAATCAAAAAGAGGAATTGTAATTGCAATTGTGCTATCAGTGACATGACTCTTAGGTCAAAAATTTAAAGAAGTTAAAACACCAGAGCTGCCAGACAAGAGCTCATCCAGACCACTAAAGGAAAATCAGACATTTCCGAGCTCATGGGGAAAACAATGAACCCAAGAGTATCCTGTTTTTACATGCATTTGATTAAGGAGATGCCCTTAGAGAGCTCACTGAGTTCTGTAAATCTTGGTAGGGCAGGAAAATCCTATAGAATGCCAAAGCCAGTGTCCATATTAAAAACAAGGATTCAGTAGGTCACAACCTACAATCAGTGAATACAGCTGGTGTTTCAAAAATGTTTTCAATACAAGAAGAAAAGCTCATACACTATCTATTATTCATAGATCTTAAACCTTTCCTGAATTTGCAGGCATGTCTCAGCTGTAACACAAAGCAGAAAGCATTGTGTTAGTAGAGGAAAAGCTGACACTTTAACTATTTAACAAAACATGGCAGCAAAGTGGGAAGAAAAGGATGCTTCATGCATGAACTAAGAGAAGCTACAAGTTAAAATACAGTCCCTAAATGGAGTTCCTACAAGGAGCAACCAGGAAAACACAAAAACAACGGAACATTTACAGGGATTTGATACATTTATGGCTAATGATATATAAGGCTGCTGTCTTTATCAACTGGAGCTGAACTCTGCTGGAGCACTTCCAGTCCTGTAAGCTGTGTTCCCATGGACCAAATTTACTGGAGGATGTATCCCACTTCTTCCCACTGATGGTACCCAAAGCCATGTGAACTCTAGGCTCCGATAAGTGTGCGTGACACAGTTTCTCTCTTCCTGCTGCACCATCTCTTTGAAATGTCCTTTGGCAGAGCACGTATCCTGCCACTGCCTCTGAAGGAAAACAAGGAAACCAGACTCGAAATCTATGCATGTCAGTTCGCAGTTTACCACTACATGCTGTGAAGGTTTTTCCCCATTCCCAACGTCAGACAGGGCTCAAGTTTCCCACTGTCATTGTGTTATCATAAATATTCAATGGAAAACAGGGAGAGCAAATATCCCTGGAAAAAGGAGCTCCTTGTTCTCTGGAATAAGGAGCTAAGGGCCTGTGTAAGGGAACCTCTACCCCTCAGAAACCTCTCCCCTATTTTCTCCTCTTACTTTCAGACAGATCCATTTCAACCACAGCTGCATATTGTGCCTGCCTTTGCTTGTTTCAGGGTGTCAGAAGCTAAAAAGCTTTGGTGCTTTGGCCTTACATTAAAGAGTGAAGTGACAGAGCACTGTGGTAGTGAGGAGAATTTCATCACAACCTTCCTTGTAAGGATGAGATTGAACACAAGGGGATAGTGCTAGTGTTGTAGTAATGGAATAGAATGGTCATAAAGTGTTTGAAAAGATAACTGGAAGCACAAATCAACAAGGTTATTTTTAATGAATAGTTGTATTGCCTATCAAATTGGGGTTGGATTATTACTCTGGTGTCATTGCCAGCGCAGTGCCCAGCAGCAGAATGCCCACAGTGGTTGGTGCAGTACAAACAAGGGGTGCAAAGACAGCCATCTCCCCAAATAGTCTAGAACTAACGTGGCAAACAGGCCCAGAAGAGGGTTATGCTGTAAAATTATGGAAATGAGTGGTAACATGACACAAATAATAATTCAGGGAAATTATCTTCGCTATTTTTTGAGGTTCTCCTGGATGAATATGTCAAGAAGAGGGTGTGTTTTGAATGTGTCACTATGGAAGAGTTTCTCAGGAAATATGACTAAAAAGTGACTAAAAAAAAACTAAAAGTCTCAAGCAGAGAGCCCAGGAGACCTCAGCACTGGTGGGACATGCTGAATGAGCCACTGAGGGGACTCTGGAAGGATCCTAGAGACATAATTCAAGAAACATCTTAAAAGATGTTTATCAATGGCATCAAGGAGGGTGATGTCCATCCACACACATGTTCATGAACCTATGTGAAGTCACTGTTGAATCCCATGGCAGCTGAGTTGTCATAGCTGGGACCTCTGTCCTCATGGCTAGAGAGACTGAGCATTCTAGGATGCTCATGGAGGATCTCCAGTGCCCTAAATGCCATTTGGGACACCATTCTGATCCTCTCTGTAGGGTTTTATCTTGGATCAGATGGCCTAAATCCAGAGCAAACCCAAGGAGCTAAGCTAATTTTCATTAATCAAAGCAGCATCTTGTCAAGTTCAGTTGCAGACATAAAAAGTTCAAATTTTAATTCCACAGAGAAGAGAACTAATATTTGTCTGGACAAAAATCTCTTTATGTGCTCCAGATCAGTAAGATTTGGAAGTGACACCACCACCACTTTCCAATCTCAGGCTTACAGCATAGCCCAGTGTCATGTCAGAGGAAACAAGAGCATGCTCAGAAAAAAACCCAAATCTATCGTGCAGAGGGAACTGCTGAAAATAAATGTTAAAACATCAGACACATCTGGACCAAATCCATAAGCAAACTTTCTCTTGAATTTGAACTTGGATTCAAAGAATAGAGGGTGGGGAGGGAAGCTATAAAACCTCCTGTGATGTGACAAGTGAGGGCTGTTTCATTAAGGTGATGCTATGCTTTTAATTAGATAGTAATTTCATTTGACTCTAAAGTGTCAAGTATAATTAGTACGACATTGATTACTCCATGGTAATCTTGGGAGTTGAATTTTTTTTTTTTTTTTTTGCATTGTTCAAAGACCACACACTGCTCTGATGGAAGTGGGATGATCCCTTTGCTACCAGTCTGGATAATCTCTAATTTCTGTGCTTGTGTCTCATCCTATTGTCTATCTTTTCTTCCTTTACTAAGGAAGTGATTTTCTTTCAAAGTTTTTTAAAACTTCTCTGCTGCAATATGTCTGATTACCACAGGAAAGCCAGGGATAGGCACAGGCAACCAAGTTCTGATTATCTGTCTATCTAGACATTTGATTGCAGGGGCTGAGGGGCATATTTTAACTTCTGCACACACATACACACAGAGTGGCACCAGAAAGTACAATATGGTCACCGTAGTGGATCACAGCTGTGCCCACCCCTGCATGTTTGTATTGTGGTTAAAAACAGTTCTCACCTATGTTTTTCTGTACTACACTTTTCTGAAACATGACTCTTTTTTCTCTTGTTCTTCACAGAGGAAGTCAAATATTGGGGTTTTTCCTCACTTTCTTGAAAAGACAGGCATGCATGAATTCATGCTTTACCCCTTCATCCTTATGTGTAGATGTCTCCAGATGTGTAACGAGAACTGACATTTTGGTTTTCATCCAATATAACATTCTTAACCGCTAAACTAGAACGTCATGACTGACCTGGAGACCTTAACTCCCAGGTTTTTCTGTGCGATTTCTCGTGCCATTGTCTTCCCATTGTTTAGCTAGGTGATGTGAGAAGATGTAGCCGAGTATGGAACTGTCAGCAGATTGTTCCCATAGAGGACTCATGGGTGCACTGAGCTGTGACTTTCATTGAGGTCCAAACCTCTCCAGAGAACCATGATTTGTGCTTTACACGTGCCTCATTTTCTTCCTGTGGCATTTTTTAATTCGGCTTCTTAGGGATATCACTGAATACAAGTGTCTCACTGTTCTTTCAGTGCTCCATAAGCATAATCCCATGTTCCATAACCTGGTGAGTCGCTGGGCTCACGAGATTACACAGCACAGAGTGAGGCAATCAGAGAAACACAGACCTTCCTAAATGGCTTATTAAGCACAAACCACTGTGCCTGGCAGGCAGACTCAACACAGTGAGCCAAGGTTTGCTCTCCTGCCCAAGTCCCAGCTTTGTCTTTGCTCTCCAGGGACCCCCAGGTCGGTGGCCCCTCTGCAGAGCCCGCAGGGACATCAAGTGACTGAGCCCCAGGCTGCTGGCGAGCGTGGGATTGCAGAGGCTGCTTGGGTAAGACAGGCATTTCCTATTTTCTGTAGAGATTGGCGAAATCTAAATATTTTTAAATAAATACAAGAACTGAAGCCTCTTCTCCTTGCAGCACAACAGGATGCTCTTCCACTGTTTATCTTGGTTGAGCACAGGAAGTTTTGTTGTAGGGAAGCGTTGGTGCAGATACAACTTGTTAGCGGATTGTATATTTGCCCAAAATGTCTGGAGAGGATTCAGGGTAATCTGCAGACGTTCAGCCAGATAGATGTGTTCCTCAGGGCTGGTGTGAGTCATGGAGCACTGACCTGCTGAGGAAGAAAAGAGATTAAATAATTTACAGTAAAAGCCATTCTGGTCTTTGTAGCTATGTGCACATGTGGACCTGCCTCATCTCAAAGTGCCAGAGAGGACTCATGGGCTCCTCAAAGATTATGAGAGCTCTGATTATGGCAGGCCCTGAAGAGATTGTGGCTCTCCTCAAGGTTCAGCAGGACTAAGTGTTTGCATTTGAAGCCCAAGATTAGGAGCAAAGGATGCTGCTGTTACTGCAAGCACAGGCACAGAAGCACGTTCCTCTGATTCAGCAGCAAATCGACTTAGCTATGGTAGCTGAGGCAGGCTATCCTCACCCAGAAAATGTGAATTATTGCCATCCAGCTTAACCCACAGTGGAAGGAGTTTAAGATAAATTGCATTCTTTCGCATTATCCATGGGCTGGGAGCACACACCCTGACAGTCACTAGATCTCAGCTGACGCTCAAGCCCAAACAGGATTTGAGTGGAATACAAGTTGTCTGTACATCTTCTAGCAAGCCAAAGGTGCCAAATACCAGCTGTTGGGAGAAATGGGTACTCTCCACATGCTTATCAGTCTATATACTGCCACACATGCCTGAGATCAACTCAAGCTTGTGAAGGAACACAGATCCATGGCACGCACGCAGCAGATCCAGCAGCTTGCATCAGACCTTCCCCTTCCTGATGCTGATGCATCAGGGCCTGAGTTAATGAATGTTGCTGCTATTCACTTGTTCATCATTTTTGCTTAGAAACAAGAGCCTACTGCGCCAGCATCCCTGCAGTTTAGTACTCTACCTCTGACTCAGCTCTGAGTGCTAGAAAGACCTAAAGTCGTGGTGAAGGCAGAAGGAAGAATAACCTACAGAGGTCTGATTTATAACATTTAGAAAGGGTACAGCAAGGTCTGAAGCTCTACGTTTAATAACCCTCATAAAACACTTTCTATCATTAATTATAACTGGATAGTCTGGATGTGAATATATATTTTAGTCCTGCCTAGTAACCAGAGGCAAGAGAAGATGAAAAATAAGGAGGGAGAAATGTTGAACAGATCTTTTTTTTAAAATCCCAGCATTTCTGACAGAAGCTTGAGGATGGTTTTCATTTCATCCCAATTAGCTCAGAATACCCTAGTTACAGAAAACTGCAAGCCAGCCAAATTTTCAACACATGAACAATTTGGATAACTTCAAGAAATATTTTTATTAATAGTTTTTGTGTCTGTGTGTGTGTAACATCTGGGCACATATAAGTGTTAACAATCATTAATGTTTGCTTCTCTGCTGAAATAACTGAAACTATCTCAATGGTGTCCAAGCAACCTGACCTCATTCTTCTATCCCCTCTCCATTTTTAATACAAACAAGGTCATTATCACTGCCAACAACTCAGAAAAACAAATCAAAATAAAAATGTAGGAAAATAGATTAAAAACCACCTCCCTTTCATAATTCAAGGCCACAAGATTCTAAAATAAGACCATAAATAAGTGTTTGAGGGACTGTTTTAATCTGTTCAAACAACACAATGGTTTTGCGGTGCTTTACAGCTCTCTCTTGGTATCTTGTTTACCAGGAGATGGCCCTTTTCCTACTCATCAGCAGGGCTAAGAAGGGAAAGGAAATAATCCATACAGAAAAATAAGAGTCCTTTCAACTGCCAGGCGCTATAAAGTCAAGTTCATCTGTGTCCACCACCTGAAGAGCTTGGCTGAAAGCTGTTGCCAAGGTCAGAGAACTGAAGGTGCCTGGCCAGAGGTGATACTTTAGAGAAGAAATTATGGTCCCTGTTGATGGCTGTCTCTGGTGCAAGTTGGAGAAGAACCCCCCAACCAATCCTGCAAATAAACATTATTTTTAAATTAACATTATCACTCCTTAAGAATCCATTAGAAATCTTTTCTTTTCAAGACTTAATGCAAGAGACAAGAGAAGAATTACTTGCATAATTGAATGTCCACTTTCAGATTCCAGTCCCATTTATATTTACGGGAAGCAGCGGGAAGATAATTCAAGGTAAAGCTTAGTTGAGGGCTCTGAATTCCCACTTGTAAAAGCATCCATTTTTCATCTGACTATGCCTTTTATGCCTTAAGGAGGTAGTCTGCATATCCCACAGGGGAACACTACTGAGGTCTCCATCATATATTTTCAAACTTCACAGAGACATGCTCTCTTTGGTGGCCTTGCCACAAAAGTGTTTTGACCTTATAAAAATTATCAGCATTAATTATATGACAATGTGTTTGTGCCTACCTCATTATTTTAACTTGCATTGGGACAGCAGGAGAAGGGATTTAATCACTGGGATTTAACAGCATATTAAATTAGTTTTCTAGAAGTCCTAGTAATATTTGAAGTCATAACAATTCCGGATGGTGTGGTGATGCAGCGTCACAAGAACAATAGTAATTCCCTGAGATACTGTGAGAAATGACCTTCATGTGGTGGCTCCTCACAACAGCATTGCTCAAGGGAATGCTGACTCTCTTGGGAGGACCATACACTCTGCACAAGGTTTATTTGGATCTTTATGTTAATGCAAATGCAGATTTGGCTGCACAGATGAGGCAAATGTTGGATTTCATTCATTTGTTCCAACTGGCAAGGGATTGAGCACATCACCCCAGGCTGCCCCACCTGCATTCAGGACACCAATCCATCAGTCTCTTGTATGTCCTCTCCCATATTTGTTAGATCCATGTTACTGTCTCCAATGGCAGTACTGGATAAACTGCCCCCTAAAATTGGCTGGATTAAATATGCCCCTTTCTCTTTTTTAGATTTTAAACAAACCTCTACTGGACACTCTGGGCTCCTGTGCTTAGCCAGATGAAAGTAGAAACCAAAGTTTCTGTTTAAAAGTAAAGCACCACAGATAACATAAATACTTTCAACAGATGGCTCAGTAGAAAAACTCTTTAGCCTTGCCACCTTGCACATGATACCCATCTCTGGTGGCTCAGCAGCGAAGTTCTCCTAAGCTCACCTGTGCAGTGATTTCTTCCCATCAGGATGTAGATAAGCCTCTTAATTTGGGATGTCCACGTTCAGCAGTACTTTCCAGTGGTAGGAAGACCCATGCAGAAGATGCTCAGCTTGCTGACACCTTTCAGACCACAGAGTGCCATCATACTTCTTCCCACCGAATATGAAGGATCTAAGGAGTCACTCAGATCTGGAACAGGGGCCCCAAACCCTTGCACTGCACCCCAGAGCAGGGGCAGAGCAGGCTCTGCTTCCTACCACTTATTTATGCAGAACAGACACATTGTGCCGAGCAGGAATGTTTGTGCAAATGGTCCATTTTGCACATAAACTTAGTTGTTGGGGGCTCTTTGCATGCATCCACAGCTCAATACGTGAACTATAGGTCTCTGAAGTTTACAGATTGTTTTGGGCTTCTTTAAGATGAAAAAAAGATATACACAGTAATTGGGACATGACAGTGACAGCACCATTCCAAAATAAACAGCTTAGAAAAGAGCCTGTAGTCAATCACTGTGCCATAAACCACAGCTAAACAAAAGGGGAAGACTAAACAGTGGAAGAGTTTTCTTTCAAATTCTCCTTGGTTTTCTAGCAGTTTCTTTTCCTGGTGATCAGCCAGCTGTGATTTTCTCTTCTACTCACAAGCCCCCAGAAGCACCTTTGAGGAATTCCTGCAGCAGAGCGATGGCGCAGGTTCAGTATGTGAGAACATTGTCCTCATCTCTGTCCTCAGCAGCTTTTCCACTTTCTTCTCTTTTAGCTGTGTTTCAAGCACAGAACTGATTCAGTGGAAATAAATAAATTATTATTATTATTATTGTTGCTATTATTATTATTATTAGTAGTAGTAGTATTACTGTTAATACTGCAACCACTACTACATTGGTGTCGGGTTTATTATTATTATTATTATTATTATTATTATTATTACTCTCTCTAAATCCTTGCACAGGGTCTTCCATTCCTCCTGGCAAGAGGGCTCTGAGCTTGCACACAACTGGGTGGTGACCTGTGGCTCCAAAGCCTCCTGACCACAATATATTGTGTTCATAAACAAAGTTCACCGGATGTTCAGCCTCCAGCTTGCAGGAAACTCTGCCAATTCTGTGAGCACTGAATGCTGAACTAATAGTGAACTTTCATAAAGCAGGTCATATAATAAACTTCCATGAATTACTGTTATAAGCTGCTATAAATTGCTCTGCAGCAGGTTCTGAGCATTGCTTTTGCTGTTGTTTTACTAAAACTGCAGTAAATCCTTAGAAAGAAGAACCAAAAAAACCCATGTAATCTACCTTCAAAATTTGCAGCCTTGTTGCACAGTTTCTAGCTCACCATCAGTCACACAATGCAAAACATGGAGCCACTGTTTGCAATATTGATCAAGGAAACTTTTGTTAATCCTGTACAAATATTGGAACAAAACTTTGTTTCAGAGTCTAGGTAATTCTCTGAAGAAAGTGGAAAAAATAGTCAGGGATTTTTTCAAAATACAAGGACCGTGGCTTTAGACAACAGTTGCTCACCTCCAGCAGGAGCCAAGAGTTCACACCTTCTCTGAAAAGTAAGTCCAAAAAAGCAACAGACTTGTGTAACACCCAGTTATTTTACAAATTCAGCCATGACATTCCTTGTCCTTTGGCTCTCCCACCCTATGATCAACCCCAAACTCAAAGGAAAGAGCAGCTTTAAAAATTAAATGAATACAGAATTAAGTTACTCTCTTCTCTTTTTTTTTTTCTCTTGCCTTTCCCTACTTTCCTGTCCTAACAACCTCTCTCTGCCTGTGACCTTCATGGGTGTTTGCATCAGGTGGTGTGACATCCTCTATCCTCCTCATTGGGATGTCTTCTCCTCCACAGCAGTTAGCCAGCAACGTTGGCTTCCAGTATATTCCAGCAATAAAATCAGCATTTTGTTACCATGTCTTTTACTGAGAAGCGGTTCTGTGCGCTGGAGTAGTGATGTAGCTTCTAATTATGATTCCCAAATTACTTCAGCCTTTTGTGCTGAACTATTCCATGTAAAATCTTCACAGACCAAAGCACAAAAGGGTTAAGTATCGTGATGTGTAACTTTGAGACACTGATGTCTTTTCCTGAGCCAGTCATTAAATGCACAGACCCTCAAGGTGCTGACTTCCCCTGGTTTTCACTAATATCAACAGAATTTGAAGGAATTTGATGCTTTCCTGCAACATGCGAGACCAGGGTCCAACATCTGGAATAGATGTCCCATCCCAACTACGTGTCATATCTACAGCTCCCGATACTAAAAATTTTCCTGGACGAAAAAAAAAAAAAAAAAGAGAGAGAGAGAAAATCTCAGCACAGCCAAAGGTCTGTTTATCATTTCCCTCTTGCAAATTGCAGCCATACTTTGATTGGGTCTACTGAAGCCTCCTACCTTTTTCTCCCCTTTGCCTGGTGATGTTCACTATCATCTGCTGTAGGGAGCATCATTCACTCTGTTTCTATTCATGGGATATCCTTCAGTCACAAGTAGGAGGCTAAGAAAGTTTGTAAAAGCACAATCACAATCTGTTGAGGAGGAAAGGAGCTATCTGGGAGCCAGCAAGGAGAGAGGAGAGAGTGTTTTCAGTCAGCAGGTCCCACAGGGGCTGAGAGTCCCTTTGAGGAACTCCCTCCTGCTTCGTATCTTTTCCAGGCAATTAATTTTTCACGAGTTGAATAGGTAAAAGGTAATGAAACAAAAAAATAAAAGTAAAAAATGTCATGAAAGGTGATGAAACACCAAAATCTTTTATTTATCCCCTGCAACAGGGCAAGATTTCCCTCCAACAATGAGTGCCTGGGCTCCAACCTTCTCCTACAGGAATCACCTCTACAGAAGAAGAGTTGTGTGACTCCCTGCCCTGTCAGCACTTCCCTCCGTGAAATGAAGAATTGAATTCACTGGTCCATGAGGCACCCAACAAACATTACCAAATTCTTTCCATGCTGACCCATCAACAGAAATCACTAGAACTAACTCTTCCTTTATCCTCATTACACACAGAACAACTGGCATTTTCCAGGGTGTCAGACAAATGTATTCTCAGAATGGGTTCCGTACCCAAAGCATTTAGGCAGTAGAATATGTATGGACATATAACTCTTTTCTTATTAATTTCTGGGATGTCAGGAAAACAGCAGTGCTCTTCAGCTGGTCTGGAGAAATATGAGAGTAGATCATGCAGTCATTACAGACTCGTGTGTAGGTGAGAGTGTTAAATTGCTAGGAAATAAATAAAAGAGTGTTAAATTGCTGGGGAAAATAATAGTAAGTTGTTAGGAAAGTGTGGAAGAGTACTTTGAAAGGGGTAATTTTCTCATTTCAACATGTCTACAGTAAAGGGATGGCCACAGGCAATGGGTGTGAATTTGATTTATCCCTGAGAAGAGCTGGATTCAGCACTTAGCTCAGGGTTTGGGGAGCAGCAAACACAAGGGTAGGAAGGTACAAGGACTGAACATCAGCCATGCCAGTGGCTATGTGTTCTCAGGAGATCTCAGCACCACTGCAAGACTGCACATGGGGAGGAGCAAAGAGCTAGGCTGGAAGGGTGGCAAGCAGTGACATCTTTGCTAACAGAGTCAGAGATAACATGTCACATGCATCTTTTTCAGGCCTCACAGAGGCCTGTTCCCAAACTCACTGAAATCACTGGGACTCTCTCCACCGGCACCAAAAAGCCCCAGATCCTGCCCACAAAGAGCTGCAGCAAGACTGCAGCCATGTGGGATTATTTCTGAGTCACGGTAGTAAGAGATATAATGAAAATATGTTGGCTTGTTTTAGTTGGTAAACATAACAGTCTTGGCAGGCTCAGCAAGAGACCAGATGTTAAGAGGTCTGGAAACTAAAGTTTCATCCTCAGAGGTGGCTGCTTGGGGTGAAGACCATGGAGAGGGCAGTGTGGGCAGGCCAGGATTGCTACTGCCTGTTTTCTACCTGTCCTGTGGGCACACAGAGCTCTCCACGCCTGGCAGCCTGAAAGCTAAAAATTCCCTGTTTCCAAACAAACCCATGGGAAAGGACATACTGAGCTAGATAAATTACAGTTATGAAATACAAGTATTTAATTAAGTCCTGTCTGGCTATATTTTGTACCCTTCCAAAAAAAAAAAAAAAAAAAGAGAAAAAAGTTCAACTTCAAAACTAATCTGGAACTGACTGCCTATGTTATAATTTACTAGAAACTCTGTTGTCATCACTTCAGTTCATAGAAAGGAAAAATAGGAACAGCAACAGCTTTCATCAGTCCCCATTTAAAAAAAGATAAATGCTGCATTTAAAAGAAAAAAATTAAATATAAAGATGGAGCCAAGTCCAAGTTTGTGGTAAGGGCAGGGAGGTCAGGCAGGTCAGCCAAGGTGGGGAAAGGTGGGTCAGGTTAGCAGAGGGCAGAGAGGTTTCCTGGAGTCCTCCCACCCCCTGGCCTGGCAGCCCTGAGAGAGCTCTCCTGAGCCTGCCTTTGGCTCGGTGAGCTACCCTGGCTCCAGACACAGGACATCTCCTGACTCTCTGCCAGCAGCTACATGTCTGCATGAAGATGCATAAAACAGAGACTGAAGACAAAAAAAGGTGTGGGCCACTGCAGGATCATGCCATGGCAAAGGCTCTTCGAGATGGGATTTACCTGGAGGAGAGTGAGCACTGCCCTTGCAGCAAATGCCCTTTGGGTCCTGACTGCTCCACGCCCAGACTCATGACTGAAAGATGTGTGACTCCTCTACTCTCACATCTATCCCATCTAGGAATCACAGAAATATAGAATAGTTTGAGTTGGAAAGCATCTTTTAAAGTTCATCTAGTCCAACCTCTGCACCACCCCAACATGGGCAGGGACACCTCCCCCTACACCAGTTTGCTCAAAGTCCCATCCAACCTGACCTTGAACACTTTCAGGAATGAAGCATCCACAGCTTCTCTGGGCAACCTCTTCCAGTGTTTTACCACCCTCATTGGAAAAAAAAAATCTTCCTTTTATCTAATCTAGATCAACCCTCCTTGAGTTTAAAATCATTGCCCCATGTCCTTGTAAAAAGCTTATTTGTATTTCAGATCTTCCTCTTAGCAGTCATTTGTTCAGGACCTACAAGAACAGCAGCCAAGGCTTGTGAATGGAAGTTATAACATATTTAAATAATAAGGAAGATGTCAAGGGCAAAACAGCTGTTTCACAAAGTAGTTTATAAAATCTGCACTGCCCAGCAGATTTTCCTAAACATCAGACTGACAGCTCAGAGGAAACAGAGACAGGGCAGCAGGGCTGGTGGCTGTACTCGTTGTGAAAGGGCTGCTCCATCCCAGCTAACTTTCTCGGAGTGTCTCTCTGGGCATTTTCTGTGTCTGGTTTCAGCCAGCTGGTGAACTGCTAAAGGGAAATGTCAGCACACACCATTCCCCCACCAACACACTGCTCAGCTTGGGCTGCGTCAGAAAACCCTGCTCACATCTTCCTGTTGAAATGCTGCCTCGTTTTCAGTCTTTTATGGATGGCCAGAGTTTATCCAGGCTTTGCTTCCTTTCAGAAACACTGTCATGCAACAACGCCAAGCCCCTGTTCCGTGTGTGTGTGGTCACTAGATTGGTCAATAGATTGCTTATTCAAACCAAATGTTTCACGTGCAATGGGATATTCTTAGGTCTTTGTTTGTCCCTTGCAGGCAAAAATAGCAGTACATGTCGTGCTGGTTTTATTGTTTCTTTTCTTCGCTGCAAATAGCAATGGCACCGAGAAGAGCAAAACGAAGGTGATTTTGCAGATTCCATGTGCATAGGGAGAATGTAGTCCCCGTGACTAGATACCCAATGCTGGATATTTTCACTAACCACCTTTCCAAAGGCTATCATTTAACGTGCCACAATTTACAGAATAGATATGGATTGTTACGGCAATCCTGCTCCTATCCTGTGAAAGACTGCACGTGTAAGGAAAAGGGAATTTAGGTAGATCCTGGGATTTTTACATGTTTTTACAATATGGAAACATGGAAACTGTCTCCTAGCTTTCTGACTTTTTACAAAATATGTAATTTTGGCATCCTACACAAAAACTTTCAGAAAACATTGCTTTCTATTGGAAAAAAACTCCAAGTTTATCTAATTTAAAAACATTATCCATTCTCAAAAAAAGATCAAGGCCTCTTGTTTAAGACACCATACAGACATGATAGCAGAAAGCTCATGATGCAAGAAGGTAATCTAAGACAAATAAACAGATAAGAGAGAAGCACCAAGACCATCCTCTGATAAAGAAAAAAGATACAACAGGGTCAGTTGACTTAGACAGGGCCACTCTGGAGAGAGAAGTGCTAAACCTCGGTCTGCAAGGCCAGAGCATTAACCACAAGACAATATTTCCACACTAAAAGAAGGATTATTTTTTTACCATTGGAAGCTGTTCTTTTTTATCCTATTGGTGTTTAAGAACTGAATGTTTTGTTAGCCATTAATTTTGGATGGGTTTGCCATTTGATATCTTATAGTACTTTCGGTAGTTTTCGGAGATTTCCCTTGTTGGACCATTCATACAAGTAGATATATCTTATTCTTTCCTTGGCTTCTTTCTGTGTTTGTTTTGGCTACCAGCGCATTCTCCTTACAAGAAGAATAAGGAAAACCTTTCCAAAAAATTAGCACACTTAGTTATGAGAGAGTCAAAAACATATCATGCCTTTGCAAAGCGTGAGTGACAGAGAGAATTCCTTCATTAATTATTTTTCCTAGGCCCAGAGGAAGCAAAATATTTGAGAGAAAAAAACACAAATCTTTTTACCATACCCAAAATATGGTGAATTTGAAATAGGAGAGGGCTGCACACACTGGTGTAAAGTGCCAGCCTCGTGGGCAGCCCCGAAACTCATTCAACACTTGAAAAAAAGATTTTCTTTAGTTGGAGGCCAAGCACAACAGCAATGAGTTTCCCCACAGACACGAACATTTACTTTGCTTTCATCTGACAAACACAGGTCAGTGAATTTGCGTCCAAATTATTTTTTTAGGAGAGTCAGTACTTCTTTTTACTTTGCTTATGGCAAAACATGAAAACATCCAATGGAGGAAACGTCTACACAACTCCAAAGTTCTAATTAAAGCAAAATGACTTTGTAGCCTGTATAGGCTTCACATTGGATATTTCATTTATTAATTGTCTCTATGAAGAACATCGTTGGAAGCTGCACTGGGATCTTACTTAGAAGATCTATTTCACTTATTTTCCACTGGATATTTGTTTTGTTAACCCACATGTCCCACCAGAATTCCTGGGGTGCCTGACTCCATCACTTGTCTCCAGTCACCAACAAGCACCAGCTGCAGCAGCTGGCTCATGGACATCTCCTCTGAAACCCAGAAGGCTGAAGTCAATTAAATATATTAAATATACTGATCCAAAGCTGCATTTTGTTGGGATCAGTCTGGATCAATTTTGGGTTGACTTAGCCTCTTGAGATGAGGTTGCAATGAAAGAACCTGAGTCAGGAATACATGCAGATTGACTCTTACTATGACATGTCTTCTCACCAATGTCCCACAGTGCCTTACACCTGCTGCAGGAGCTGGGCCATAGAAAGCCTCCCTCCTTTCTATATCCTGAGAGTTGAACTTTAGTTAAGCAGGACAAATCAGTCACAGCCCCACAAAGCCTGTAGGGAATGCTCTTGGCTCATCTCCCTTCTGCATTCGAAGGGTTTCAGAGGCATCAAAGCTGGGTAACAGCCAACAAAGATTTAAGCTTCTTCAGGCATCTCCTCTGAAATGCCCCAACACCCACCCACCTCCTTGCATAGCTTGTGGCCTTGGTGTACTGTCCCTAAGGACAGTGAGTCTGGCCTTGAAATGAACTTCCAGGCAGCCCTCAAACAATACTGAAGACAAAAACACTCAGTGCTTGTGGTCTAGTGTTTACCAAGGGTTTGCCCTTGAGTCCTTGATTTATTCCCACAATGGCTGAGGTTTCCATGTGGTCACCTATCCAAGTATCATACAGCTCCAAAGCTGCTTTGCTCCTTGGGACAAACAAGATGAAATGTGTTCATCCTGGGATGGAAAAGTGACAAAACAGAGCTGTTTTCAGCCAGTGGAAATCTTGCCATCCTCCTTATATGCAAAGTCAGCCTAGAGCATCCCTTCCTCCCTTCAGGGCTGGGTTTAGCACTGCAATGGACTGGCAAGTCCAACACCAGAGAGTCAGGTTAGGTGGAAGCAAACTCTGTACAAGACATTAGCCACCCCTTTTTATTTTAATTTTTGGTCTATGAGAAGCCAGCCATAGCTTTCTGCATACTCTAAGTTATCAGTGCATTGTTCCCACCAGAAACAGACCCCTTTACCAGTACCTTTAATTAATTTCAGGATCTTTAAATCAAGTCCATATGAATGGTATGCAGAATCTGATCCTTAAATACCCATGTGTATTAATGAACTTCTTATTTTAATAAAAAGAATCCTCATTTAAGCTATGGGAAATTGCAGTGTGTGTGTGTACATGATCCTTGCATCCACGCTGCTTTTTCAGACATGTTCACCTTGTACACACACTCATCCAAAATTAAGTTAATTGTCCCAGTCTGCCCCTCAGGACACTGCAGGTGGCAGAGTCCAGTCATAAACAGTTTATCTAAGAAAGTACCGGGAGAGCATACAGATCTCTTGAAAAGGAGAAAGCATAAAAATATAATTATGGTAAATTGTGTCATTCTGTGCTGCAGAAGGAGAGTAAGAGAACAAAAGCAGAAATAGCTCTGTTACAGGTTCTTTGCAGGTTACTCTCTGCAGCCAGTGGATCTTGTGCCGTTTGCTTCCAGGCTACCTTGGCTCCACACTGGGTTGCTCCACAGAAAGAGAGGTGCGAAAAGCAAAACAAATATTGCAATCCAGAGGAAATTCCTACAGCAGAAAATACTGGTGGAATGACAACTGCACTTATCAGCACATCATTTGGCTTTAGATTGTCCAGCTTTTCAAAAACGGGAAGAGGGGAATTTTCCACCTCATCATGACAATTACAAATATTTCTACAAAAAATGAGCACACAGAAAGCATTTCTTTTGCATTCCTGAGTTGTTTTTTGTTTGTTTGGAGTATTTTTTTGCCACAAATGTGAGTCTTCAAGATCCCTGAAGCACTAAGGAAATCTGTTGCTAAATAGATCAAGAGACCTGTCTGCTTTGATGTGTACAGCGATGTCTAGAGAAAAAAAATAGAAAGCAATTGGATTTGACTTCTTGACTGTGGCACCCTCATACAGAGTCCAGCCTATTTAGTCTTTGTTTCATTTTGGAAGCAGGTTCTTCACAAGCCACATAAAGGCAGGTCCAGCTTTGAGGGAGGTCAATAGTTTACAAAATTGCAAGCAATGTTTTTTCTTTAAGTATGTTTTATTCTTCGATTTATGAATCAAAGTCCTGGTATTTGCAATGTGGTGGTTAACCTCTATCACCCGCCTTTATGATTCTGAATTCTATGCTGGACTATGAATCCATCATGTTTTATTGAGAAGGAGACAGTCTTGCATTTTAAAATGTGCAACAACGATCTTTGACTTTGTCCTTTTGATTTGGGTCAGCTAGCAAAACTGGAGGAATGTTTATGATTAAGGGAACTTATAAATCAGAGAGAAAGGAGACAAATTCGTTAGTTATTGGTTATGGCAACTCTGAACTTTTGAAGGTTTTGAAGGTGGGGGTGTTTTTTTTGTTTCTTTTTTAAAGTATTCAAATAAAATCTGTAAGGGTGTCTAAATAAAAAAGTCTCCAGAACAGTTTCACATTGTGGATTCACTGAGATAAACTCCGTGTCTGAATTAATCACATCAGCTTCAGCTTACATTTATCTTCAGGAGATAGCCTAGTCTCGGCCTGTTTGTTTCTGCACTTATCTCAAGCATCTCTCTTGTATTTGAGCTCTTCTACAGAATGTAAACAGAAATAATAAACTACACAGTGAGCGTATAAATCTCCCCTCCCAACGGAAAAGTCCCCAACAATTCCTGTACTATGCAGCCTTAAATTTTCCAACAAGTTTTGTTTGGCTAAAGCAACTCTTTCAGAAAGTCATCCAGCTTTAATTGAACACATTGAGAAATGAAGGGATCTATCAATCTTTCCATGGTTCATTGGAATGGTTAATCAAGCTCGCAGTTAGAATGTGCCTTATTTCCAGTTTGGAATTGCCTTCTTCTAGCTTCCTGCCCTGGATAGGCAGCACATTCTTCCTGAAGAAAAACAATTAATTACACACTATGGTGAAATCCTCTTTCAACTTTTCTGATAAATTGAAATAAGGAATTTGAGTTCACTGAGGGGCTCACTGCACAGCATTTCCTGCAATCATCAATTCATCTTGGTTTGGGGATTTTTGTTTATTGGTTGGTTGGTTTGTGTTGTCTTTTTTTCTCTGCACCTGCTCCAGTGCTCTGGGAAGATTTTGTAAGAGCACACACCAGAGCTGGATGAATTTCTCTCCCAGGCTGGGATGGAAATGTAGCACTCCCTAGTGCCATGTGGAGGTTGGGTTATTTTCCAGCATCACTGCCTCCTCCCACTTCCCATGCCATGTCTGACGGGTCCCATCCACACAGATATTGATATTGGGTTTCTGCTCCAACTAACACAGATTTTCCTTAATCTGCTTCATGAATAATCCCAGCTCTCCACCTTTCCTTGGCATCTGCAAGAAGCAGTCTCGACCAATGGCAAATAAATGACTTTAACATTACCTGTTTCCCTCTTTGTTTAAGCACCTCTCTGGCATAACACTTTGAAAACCTTAGAGATGGGGACAGCCTCTGCGGTTCTACTGCAGTGTTTGCTGTAAACAGCACTTGCTATTTCTGGAGTGCTCAGGAGCCTCAGCCAAGCATCAGAGTTCCATCTTCTCTCTTTGGGTTGATGCAGATTTTTGAGATGGAAATTGGGGCTGAGCAGATTGAGTCTGTAGTTTGAGCTCTTCCCTGATTAAAGGGTGCTCCATTGGAGTACTAGAAAAAGGAAAAGTTAACTTGGTTGGCTGTTTCCAAAGATTTTTCACAGCAGTGGGCACTTCATATGCAGCCACTGAGACTGCCAATGTGGGATGAATCCCTCATCTCAGCAACTTCAGGTGCCTTTGTGGTAGATGCCAACAACTGAGCTAGACCCTGTACAAGCTGTCTGTGTGGTCAGTGGACAGAGAGGCATTTTTAGGGTGTAGTTCATACAGCCATATTGATCATTTCAGGATAATATGAATCACACCTTCTAAGAGATTCTTTATCTCTGTTGACTATGAAGAACATTTATGGACATTAACTCAGACATAAACCACTTTATAGCGAGGCAAGAGTAAGTCCACAATCTTCAATGGCCCCCAATAAGCAAATAATGTGGAATAATTTTCTATTTGCACTCAGAAATAATGTATTTATCAAGCAAATTATTTTGTTTCAACACATTAGTAGCAGAGATGTCAGTCTGATTTCTTTTTCAGTGGTAGCAGTAGTGAGAGAAAAAGGAAAAGAAACCTTCAGACCTGTGCTGTATCCAAACACAGGAGTTCCCCTTTATATCTTGGACATGTCTTAGCAGAGTATCATGTTTTAGGGCTTACATAGACTCAGGTATTGGACATATGTTACAGCTTTGTAAAGGGTAATTTGATACGGTGTCAGCCCTGTGTTATCATTCGCCTCACTGGCATGTTAAGCCTCGTTCATGTGGAGCTATTGAGGAGAGAGACAAGATCAATATATCTGTACACTGATGAAGATGCCAGGCCAGAAACTGTCAGACACTGACATCTGCCTTACAGGGAACTGCTACAGCAAAATGTGTGGGCCCAGATATTTGGAATATTCAAAGAAAATTGGGCGTTATGCCTAATAAAACCACAACCAGGAGTAAAGAAGCTCTTACTTGTATTGTCATGGTTTTTATGTTCCTCAGCTGAGCACAGAAACCAGAGCTGCATCGAGCTCTTGCTGTCTGGAGTGAAATCTGCTGGCTCTGGTTTTACTGCAAAGTCCCTCCTCCTGCCTGGGCACAACAACACTGAGAGCATGGGGTGGTCGATGGCCCAGGAGAGACAGAGGTGGATTTTCCTCCCAACTGCTCCCTGGCAAGGCCATTTGACACAGCGTAGGCTGGAAGTTAGACTGTACCCACTCTGGGAATGAAAGTCTGGGTAATAAACAACCTGTGTAAGATGTAAGACATTCAAGACATCGGAAAAAGCCCTGCAGGTATGACATAGAGATATGTCCTATTAATTGTGTCTCTGTCCCATACATGTGAATATATGCAACCATAAAATCTCTGACCAAACCCGGCTTACCCTGCCAACACTCGAATGGTGTGAGGACACTCAGAGTTTGGAAACCAAGGTTCTGTTCTTGTCCTTGCCTCAAAGACATTAAATCCAAATTCCCTCCTCCTCTGAACAGCACCCTGATTGCCAGCTTCAAGCTCATTTGAATGGGAAGCAGCATCCTTTTATCCAGTAGGAGTTCTGCCATTATGCACAAAAATGAAAGATTTCTGTGAACATGTGGGAATGAGTAAACATGACATTATAACCTCAGGGCTCTATGTGGGAGAGCAAGACCGTGATGTTGACATTGCTCAAAAGATCATTTCTGCGTTTTGCGGAATGTAATGTAAAATACTTGAACACAACATCAAGCAAGTCTCAGAACACTCACCCCACTGGTCAGAGTCAGCCTCATCCATGCTCTCTCTGGTCTCATAAATCTTTTGCTTCTTCCAATAATCCACTAAGTGTGAAATGTTCAGCTCTTCTCTCTCCTGAAAGAGTTGCAACCTCAGTGCTATGGAGAGGACTCGAGCACCATGAGGAGGACTCTGAAGCGAATGTCACCCTGTCACAGTGATGTTCTGAGAGAAAAGATGAGTCTCTCCTTAGCTCTTGAAAGAAAGGACACAGAGACCCTTTAGCGGAGGATTCAAGGCTATGTGTCCCAGAGGACAGATGGAATCTTCCTGGGATCCTGGACTCGGGCATAAACCCTATAAAACAGTGATGTTTAGGGAACACTCCTGCAAGTATTATTTCCTGGGGGTAATTGAGGATCTCTGTGTGGAGAACATGGGTTACAGGCAAGGGCTGAGATTCCTTCACTCTGGAGAAACATATCAGACACAGAATAGTGCCAATGTCCCTCTGCACCCAGATTTGTACTGTAGGAGCAAAAGCAATTGCCCAACCCATTGGTCTGTGTTCTAAATGGGCTGGTAATAGGGGCCATTATATACCACAAATTAACTTGGTCTTTCTTCCTTGCCAAGCTCAAAGAGCCTTTTGGTACAGACAGCTCTGTCACACTGTGCAAAACATTCTTTTATCACAAAAGGACCCATGTGTCATGATTTCCATTGTAAACTCATTCAACCTTTCCTCCCTCCAACCCATCCCTGAAAATAAGCTTCTTATTAGTAAAAAAGAAGTATAAATTAAAGGTTATTTATTCTTGTGTCATGCATGGGGGAAAGAAAAGGCTTTGTACAACACATATGATTTCTCCTGGTTTTTACCAGAGAAAGCAGAGCATGGATAGAAAAACCTGGAACACTGGCCCTGCTGAACAGGCATTGCTGAGTGATTTCACTTGAAGGTGTTCTGACCATTATATCCTCTCTCTCAAAGATCTTGATGCCATAGTCTGGGAAGCTGGGAGGTTTCAGGGACTGATGGAATGGCCTTGAAAGGCAGCACTGTCATTCTCAGACAACATCAAGTTTAATGTATGTGTCTGACCTCAGTATTCTGACAATTTTTCATCCACCTGATAATATGGCAGATTTTCCAGGGCAGCCAATGGAAAAACATGTTCTAGTCAAAAATCTGCAAATAATAATAATATAAAAATACAGTTCTCTGAAGTTTTTAAGAGCTTGGCTAACATTAGGGTAAATGTAGCAAACTACACTCCAGAGCTGTTTGAGAGGTACTCTTAACATTCTTTTTCCTCAGGAAGGGGTTGCTTGGAGCATCTTTCCAGCCTCAATGCTAGACATGAAGAAGCTTCCCTGTGTGCCACATGTAGAAAATACTTTACAGCTTTGAGACAGTTCTCAGCCTCATGACAGAAAGAAAGTTTATCCAACCAGGAATTAGGGAGACAGAAGGTTCATGTAAAACCTCTTCTGGCCCACCTCTCCTCAAAAAAAAAAAAAAAAAAACAACCAAGCAACCCCAATTTTCACAGCCAATTTATTTTTCACAGCCATAATGAGCTTTTTCAAACCAAATCAGCCTAACAAGGACTGTATCAGCTCTGATCCTTTACTGACAAAATCCTGTACAATTACAAGCCAAAGTCTTGGTCCAGATGTTGAGCACATGCAAGTTTAAATACATTTGAAACTCTTGGAAAATCAAGACTGTCCTTAAGATTGGCTGAACTGCTCCTCTATTTTTCTGCAGTAGAAACCTAAAATAGTTTTTCCTCCTTTAAACTCTGTTTGGAGCAAAGTTGTTGTTTCACTGTGTACAAAAAGGACTCACTGCAGGGAAAGGCTCAGGGACAGCTTTCAGCAGGAGGGTGGTTTTTCACTGCACACGCTAATCAAGAGCAATTTGCACAGATACAAGGAGCAGAATAGTCAGAAATAGTACTCACAAAACCAGTCAACTCTTCAGAAATTTTTAAATTTGAAACAAATGTATGCATTACTTGAGGGGAACCAAAATAAAATGAATGGACAAGAAATTGTTCTCACTGCAAATAATGAACAACAAATAGTGATGTGTCAACCAATAAAGTTTCTTTTTCAGTAGAGAAAAAAGCCAGGAGGAAGTATTTAACCTGTTTTCTCTCCTTCAAAGTCTGTAGGGTGTAATCCTCAAAACCATTTGGTAGACCAGGGTGTAATGACAGTCCCTGGGGAACCAACAACACTCACAACCAGTTGATGTTATTGGATGCTCTATTTCATGGTTTAGAATTAATTGCAATTGGGGGATGGAAAAAAATCCTGAAGCCTAAAGTGGTTTTGCAAATTCATAAGGAAGTGTTTTTCTTTGAAAAATAGCCTTATTATAAAGTTATGATCTTTCTCTTTTTTAAATGAACCCTTTATTTTCTTTCAGCTTTCTGGTACTTGTGGCCAGGGGCTGTCTGGTGCTCTCATCTTGTGGGGAGTTGCTGGCTGGAAGCACATCGTTTCTGTAATTACCACTTTCACTGAAATAGTTCTGAGCGCTCCAGAAATGCCTTCAAGTATTTGATCATATGCATTAAAAGCTGGAGGGACAGCTAATAGCTGATGGTTGTTCCTAAATGCTAGAAAAGGGTAAGCTCATTTGAAAACTTCTTTTTAAGCATCTCAGTACGTCTCACATTTCCAAAACTAAGCGAGTTTGCTCTCTTGCCTGTGCATAACACAGAACGCTGCTGACTTTTACTGCTTCGTAAATACTGATGGTGAACCCGCAAAAAAGTCGGGTGAAGATTGCTACTCTCTACTTTCCACCATAAAACTCTGCCCATGAAGATTTCTTCAAGGTTTTTGTACAAGACTGAATCTCTCCAGCATTCTCCAGGGCCAACAGGTAACTCCTTGCAGTCTAGAAGTGAGAGAACCAGGCAACACCAGAGTTTCCCTCGTAACCCTGGGGAGGGATGAGTACCTCCAGAGGGAGATTCAGGAACCCCAAGATGAGTATCAAAGGCAGGTGGGTGCTTCCCCTGTCGAGGTCCTTTGGCAGCACAGGGCCCTGTGTCCCATCCAAAACTCATCCCACTTTCAGGTCCAAATAAAGAATGAACTGTTTCTTAACTCATCTGAGGCAAAACAAGTTTAGGAGGACAAATACGTAGGTTTGTGTTGGCAATGGAGTCTCAAGAAGACAGACAAACATCCAGACTGCATTTACAAAAGGTAGTTCCCGAAGAGAGATTGGATTGAATCACCTACCACATTACTGGGGTGTTATCTATGGCAAGGGTTGCATCCACAATTTTTTACTCTTAAAAACTTATTCTTTGGCTATATTACTACAGAAAGTGGCCAAAATTCAGGATTAGTAATCTTGCCATTGGTTTCAACAGAACTGACATTTAATTTCCTTTTTCTTTCCACGCTGAGCTGCATCCCAATCTGATTTCTGGCAAAAATGCATTTCAAAGGAATTTTGTGGATCACACTCACTCACTCACTCCATCTTTGCCCTGAGATACACCCAAGGATAAGGCAGGTCATGCTATGGCAACCCTGGAGCTACCCACGTGCAATTTGGCCAGGAGTGGACATAAGCCACTTCATTAGCTGGATGCTGTCAAAGAAACCACAAACACTGGATCTTATAGAATTGTTTAGGTTGGAAAAGACCTCTAAGATCTCCAAGTCCAATTGCTCAGCCATCACTGCCATGTCCATCAATAAACTGTGTCCCTAGGAGACACAAATTCGGGTTTCTCTTTCTTTCCCACGTACTGATTTTCATGAAGTCTGTAGAATTACAATTACCTTTGATACTGCCATTCCTCCATCAGATTTGGTGGAAATAAGTTGAAGAGTTACTGGAAAGGCTAAACTGACAAGCAGGTAGCAGCAGACACAGTTCACGCTTCCCTACAAAACCACACTAAATGGACATATTTGTCATTTACTGAACACCAGGAAAGAGCTGAGCCCTGCAAAACAGAGAGAAGAAACCACAGCAACCACCAAAGAGCTTCACACGTTTTTCTGCACTGCTCAGAGCAGCCACTTCCCAGGGATGATTAAGGGGCTTAGGTCTCACCAGCACAGAGCACAGCAGCAGAGGCAGGAGGATCATGTGGTAACAACAAAAAAACTAAAGAGTCAAAGTCCTTCAGCTTGGCCATTGGGCCACTAGGAAATTTTCAAATAGGAAAACCTAACTTTTCTTTTTCTTGTGATTAGATACAAATGGGAGAAGTGCTTCATATTAAAAATAACATTAATTCTTCGCTGAAGTGGTGACCCCGTAGCCTTGGATTGTGGACATTGATGGGAGGAGCAGAGGGACACTTCTGTTTTGTCCTAAGCACATTTGCCCATTAGCAACAGTTGCAGAAGAGCTGAGAAGTATCCTGGATATTTGGTCCTACTTTTTCAGACATGATGCTTGAAATAAATCCTGTTTTAAATGGGAGCCTTTTCCTCTTTAGGAAAAGTAAATTCTGTTCTCCTGGGTATTCCCTGAAGGAGTACTCAGTGTAGGGCTATTTTCCACCTCTGGTTATTAAGGTCAGCCAGGAACAGGCAGCAGAAAAGAGTCCTCTTCCAGCCACCCCCCAGCTGTACAAAGCACATCAAATGTGTATTCACAAGAAAAAAACATATTTCCTAATCACGGGCTTACTGGGGTCAGAAGCAAGAAATAAATATTTTGAGAGTTTTAACCTGTAATTGTTCATCCCTTTGGTCCTTGTCTCAAGCAAAGACCACCCTCTCATGAAGCTTGAAAACTCTTCTTTTCCCTGATGTTAAGAAACACTGAGACAATTCCCATGCACAGCATTTTGGGTGTCCCAATTGTTTGAGCTGTTGATCAGTGCCGTCCTTCTGCTGCTCTTGCTACTTTAAGAGCCCTTGTCCTTGGAAGTCAAATTCGTGAAGCTTAATTCAAGTTCTTCAGAGTATAAAGATACACCAATTGACCAAGCAGCACTAATTGCAAGATGGTGCCAAGACACTCAAAGGAACTTTGGAAGTACATGCAGTGAATCAAATTGAGTTGTTGTTAGCTAGAATCAAAAAAACAAAGCAAAAAAAATCAGTGAAGGGTATCCCAAATGTTAATGAAAAAGACACATTTCTCTTCTTACGTGGTGAGTTTGATTGCTATTTAAAAAATAACAATAATATATGTTTAACATTTTGCATGAAATTACAGAGATTCCGTTAGGGGCATAGTTTGCTTCTCCTGCAACTTGCTTATCATTACACCTTTAAACAAGAAACAATTAGGACTAACTTGCTCTGGATCTAGGCCACAAATTATTTCCTGACAGGAATATATCTTACAAGAAAAATCCCCAACATTTTTCAAGGAGACATCTATAAATTTGAGATTCTGTTGTCCATTGAGGTAAGATTGAGGTAAGCACCTTTAATCCATCTATTTAAAAAACACTTTCTTTACTTTGAATCTTGTCTAGCAGTAAAAAGTAAATGTAACTCAAGACCCTGACATTCCAGAGAAGAATCCACTTTGATTCTCCCCAAATAAACTTTTCCAGAGATTTTTCAGCATGAGGAAAATATCTTTCATTCCTTGTTTTGCTTTGCCTTGCTTTGCTTGTCGAATCAGAACATTTTTCTCCTGTGACAGCAAAATTGGCCATTGGAATTTGGACTTCTGTTTTGAAGCAAACTGGACTTTTTGATGGCGCTGAATGTAAAAGCTCCTCAGCCTTCATTCTGAAGCACCAACAGTCAGACGGAGAGCCTGAGCACTTGGTTTAGCTGTACAAGAATTAAACCAGGGTGAATCCTTGCTTTGCTTTCAGAAACTCCAGCTTAAAATGCCTCAATGCAGAGTTTGTGCAAAGCAGCCAGAAACTTGCTTCTGGTTCTGACCTAAAGGCTGAAGAAAATCACGAAAGCACAAAAAAAACTTGACTCCTGAGATACCCAAAATGACGGTACTCTTGTAAAATCAGCTTGTGCCACTAATGTCCTGACCTCTTGATCCTACACATGTGAAGTTTTCGCTCTATCAATCCCAACTGCTGCAAACTTGATGGCAATTCATATGACATCTATTTTGGGAACCCCTTAAAATCTCACACAGGACATGAGGGATTCCATTTTATAGATTGGATTTCCCTTCTTTGAAAGGGATCTCTCCATTAAAAAAGGATGCACTGCTTAGGGAACGTTTAGAAAACTCATCCTTCAAGCACAGGTTGTTGGAGGCGACAGCTGAGAATTGAGAGCAGCAACACAAAGGGCATGAACCAACATTGAGGCAACCCTCTGATGTCCCCAAATTACAGACAATGGTGAGGATGCAGCAAATTGCTAATTGTGAGATGGTTTTGTTTAAATGCCCTGATAGCCCAAGGGGCTAATGCCCTGGCTGCCTCAGGCAGGGCAGGGATAGCCTTGTCCCTGGCTGGGAGATCACAGTGCTCTGAAATGCGCTTCCTTCCTGCAGAGATGAAAGGCAGCCTGGATGCACAGCTAATTTATCAGGCATGCAGTGCTCAAATATAGCCCATTTATCTGCTTCTAAGTGTTTGGCTTCTCCCACCACTCAGTGGAGCAAGATAACATCGGTGGGCAGAGGGATGCTGTGGTAGGTGCAAGAAAGCATCCAATTATGCATTTTGAATGATTCCTAAGCACAGCCCATTTCTATCCACACTGAAGTGGCATTTTCCTAAAACATCATGGAAATCAACAGGATTTACACACTCACAACACGTCAATGTTTAGGAAAGCCCACAGGATGTGTCTGATTTTCTTTGCCTGCCGTATGCCTTCACCTCCCACCTTGATGCCACAGAGGTATGGAAGGATCCAGGGCTGCACCGTGTGTGTGTGCATGAAAGGAGAGGTGGATCAATGCAGCA
Source organism: Acanthiza pusilla (assembly GCA_036630365.1). Lineage (NCBI taxonomy): Eukaryota > Metazoa > Chordata > Aves > Passeriformes > Acanthizidae > Acanthiza > Acanthiza pusilla. The sequence continues at coordinate 57,749,188 of JAXCHO010000164.1, forward strand.
GGCTGCAGCACGAGTACCAAGTTTCTCTGGACTCCTGGGTGGTGTGCATTGGCAGAGCTGAAAGTTGATACTTTTGGCTTATTGCTAAAGTTGCAACAAAAGTGGTTTTAATTTCACATTTGCAGCTAGGAATGTGCAACTGGCTACTCTGCACTCCAGTGATGAGTGTGCTTAATTGTCCATGTGTCCAAACCCTTACAGAACTTGAATTCGCATTCTCACACAGCTGCCTTTGCTTATCATTTTATATAAAGCTTACACACATCTGTAACCACACCTATCCAGAAAATCCGTGTTTCTAACCTAACGTGCATAAGAATGAAGAACAAATGCAGGGCTCACACAGAGCACAGAAAAGAAAAATGGTCATGAACAGATAATATCTTGCTCTGTTCATGATAGACATCACAAATAAAAAGCTGTCTACAGCCTTTCCCTTTCTAGCAACACTCCATGCACTGAAGCCAACTCAGGACTGAACTCAGTCAGAAGTTTGGCCAATGTTAAGCAGGATGCAAACATTCCTTCATGGAAGTTTCATGCTTATATACACCTCCATGACCTCCATGTCCTTAGTAGAGTGCGACATTTCTGACTCTGATCATGTTGTGTCTCACTGCAACCCCTAGATATTTTGCTGTCTAATCAATTTTTCTTGTATTGATGGGGACAATTACCTATGCCAAAGTGGGGTGTCTTGTCCTTCCTGATTTGCTCCCCTTCTTTTTCAGCTCACTTACTTTTTTTACGGTCTCTGTCTGTAATTTCTCATGTAATTTTATGTTCTAACACTGTCCTGCATAGAATATATTAAAATTTTCTTCCAATCCTATCTGATCTTGGTGTTCTCTCAGCATTTAAAATATCTGTCTCTATTCTGTTGCCTCAGGAGGCCACTTAGTGCATCCTCTAATTTGAGGGCAACCTTTTTTTTACTTGTTTTCTGAGTAAATACTTCCAATCCATGTTTACCCAGTGACGAATATTTTCATCTGGACTCTCCTCCTTTGGTTTCCCAATGAGAATGCTGCATTCTGGCATATGCCAGAATCACTGCTCTCCCTCACCCCAAACCCCTCTTGTCTTCTGATCAAGGGGAATAACTTCTTTAAGCTGAATAGCCATTGAATGTAAGCTGCTGCTATTGTTCATTTTCAACAGAATGGCTACACCTGAGCATGAGCATTAAAGTCACCATGAGAATAACCCAGGGAATTACTGGGGAACTTCCACTCAAAAACATTTTGACAGAAATGGCAAAAAAACCCAAACAAACAAACAAACAGACAAACAAACAAACATCCCAAACCCAAATATATCTCATCAGGCAAGTCAAAGAAGGCAGACTGACTAAATTAACCCAGACAAAAGAGGCAAGTGGCTGTCCCTTGCATTACCAGGTCCCTGTACCACCACGTTTGGATGCATCCCAACTTTTTGACTCACTGCAGGCAAGATATCCTCCTGCATCTGGTCTCCATTAGACAGTAGGCGTCAGGAGGAGGTGGGGTCTGCTAGGGCTTCTTATTTGGAGCGCTCGTTGCTTGGTAGTACAAACAGTGGGCTATTAAAAAAGCCAAATGCTGATATTTCCACAGCGCTTGTAACACAAGCTCCAGTTTGCTGCAGTTCGGTCACAGCGGTTTACACACAGAGCCGCGCACATTTAAATATAATATTTATTAAACTTACTGAAGTTTATTCTGAGGTATGACTGCAGCCCAGTTTATTCTGGCTGGGCCAGGGAGGCTGTGTCGGGTTTGGAAGTGCGATGTCCTGCCATGTGCGTCCGCGGAGCTGCAGCAATCTGCTTCGAATTAGCAGCTCAGCTTATTTTATTGTGCTTGGCCTGGCCCTGCTACCCAGTGACCCTGAGCGAGATTGCTCTTAAAAGAGATAATATGACTCGATAAAACATAAGAACCTTTAGAAAACGGGAAGGAGTATCAGCCCTCTGGGTCTAATTAGAGCCCATGGTGTATTTCCTTCATTTCTTGGATGCCTGTCATCAGCAGGCTGCAGGAGCAGCGCTGTGCACCTGTATTTTGGCTGGCAATAAGCTCTTCTTCCCACACAGCAGGGATGTGCCGGCAGGGCAGGCACAGCATCCACCACCCAGTCGAGGTGCACACTCACAAATTCGTGTGAAGTGTCTCTCTCAGCCTCTCCAGGGCTCCAAAGGCAAAGCCAGGCTTTCTGTGGGATACAAACTGAGCCAAAGTTGGAGCTAAAAGCTTGTAACCATTTTCCATAGGGAATCTAGACATGGTGCCCAGCTGGAAAAAGGCCCTTTTGTGTAGATTTGCTGAGTAAAGAGATTGTCTTGGGATGTGCCTAAGCACATGTAATTTTGATTATTGCTTTATAAGAGGGCACATATCCCGTAATAGAAATCCATAAACAATTGTTAACTTCTTATTGAACTTATGCAGCATATTTCCCCCAAACAACATGCATTACTTCCATCAGCTACAGGAATATCCCTCTCTTTTTTTTTTTCCATGGACTAAAGTCAGTCCATTGGAAAGCTCCTCAAGATCCACAGTTATGACCAGGGAAGTCTGCACATCACTGGGTTTTCTGATAGCACAAGATCTCAGAACAGCGAAGATAGAGTAAAGGCTGAGGAAGAGAAGAATGGAGAAAAACTATTGTTAGGTACCTTCCAAACTTAAAGAAGTGGTTTTTCTGCTCTTTCAAATTACCACAAACGTTCTTAGAATTTTGTCAGTAAAATGAAACAATTGAGAACAGGTCCAGCTAAGCTCTAGACACATCCATCATCTCTTAGTTAAGCTCATTTAACTCCAGGTATTTCACTTTATTGCTTGTGATGATTTGGGGGAGCAGGAGCTCATTCCTAAGAGGTTTTGTGTTTCAGAACTTCCTAATGCTGTTCTTACATAGATCATCTCTTAACAAATCAGCACAATATGCTGAGGATATAATTTAATAAATTGCTGAAACACTGTTATTTAAGTTTTATTTTAACCTGATTATAATTTGATCAAATTCTGTTTAGCTTCTTTTAGATAATGGAGTTGTGAAATATTTTCATTTTATTAAAAAAGAAGTTCCTGGTGATACAGAAAGTTTCCGTTTCAGTTTTGATTTATTTCTCTGTATTTTACCCCTCTCCTCCTCACCATGTAAAAATGGAAACATTTATCTTAGATTCAGTACAGCTCCAAACAAATAATTGCGTATCATTTTCAATCCATGTGAAATCACATTTTTCATTTTGCAAGCTATTTTGCAAATAAATCAGAAGGGTCTCAAGAAAAATTTCAGAACAGCTTCATTCTTTTCTCCATGTCTTTCACTCACATTTTGGTAATGGTGTTGGGAAAATGTGTCCTGAACTTCATTCTGTTGGTGGAATCCAATCAAGGACCAAAAAGGAAAAAAGCCTAGAAAATGCCAATTCTGATTAAAAGACAATTGCACTTCTGGTTTTAAGTTAAAGAGAAACATTGATTTGGGCATTTAAATTTACTGAGGTCCACAAAGATTGTTTTTTCTCCCCAGATTAGAAATGGCATGTATGGGGTATGATCCATATGAGAGAGCTCCTAAATCCAAGGAAGAGCAAGTGACAGCCTTTGCTATACACCTCCTCTCAGTCCTGGGGTGGAGGAAGAAGGTTCTGTTGGACAAAGGGAGCTCACCTAGCAAGGATTTATTTTATGTATTGTTTTAAAAATATTTTGGATACAGTCTGATTGGTGGGTTAAAGGGCTTTTGCTCAGGTTAATTTTACTGTCCTCTGTGCTTATGACTATCCAACACCAGATTTTTATTCTGGGGACTTATAGCACTACTTAACTATTGGTAAAAGCAATAGAAATTACCTCCTTTGAGTATTTGAGGGCCACATTCTGATGGGTACTGAATGTATGTGGAAGTCATGGGAAATTCAGGGCACCAAACTGGTGCTTTGCAGTTGCCAGGCCTTGGATCCATGGAAATGAATGTGGTAGTCCCCCAAAAACACACCCTGCCCAACATCTGGCTGTCCTGTGGAGAGGGATGACCTTCTTACAGTTCTCTGTAAGGTCTGGACGTCCAAGCCCTGCTTGGCCACTGTGACCTCGTGCGCTGTTTTAAGGCCAAATCCTCAGAAATGCCCCAGTTCCCATTGCCTTTATGTATTTCGGCCTCATTTCCTCCAGCACTCTGCCGGGGTTTTCCTTCCAGTTTCGCACCAGAAGAGCTGCATTTCCCTGGTTTTCCCCATTGTAATGCTAAGAGGCTGGCAGGGAGAGCAGGGTGCTGTGCCAGCCAGGGGAGGACGGCCAGCACTGCCCCGGGGGAGGCACAGCAGAGCAGGATGGATTTGGTGTGTCAGCACAGCTACACAGAGATGCTCTGCCAGCAGCAGCACAGGCTGATGCTCAAGGAAAACTGCTCTTCCCCCCAAAAAACAGGCATTGAAATGTCCCAGAGTGTCTGGGGAAGGAATGGATCAGGGAGTCTCTCCTGTCCCTGTGCTCTTCAAGTACCAGTTTAACCTCCATTGCCTCCACCAGGAAGTTGTGGCAATAATGGGAGTCCTGGACTGCGGACAAAAGCTCCTTGAAATAAAGGGAGCCCCGGAGTGTGCGCAGAGGCTGTGGCACCCTTGGATGGAGATGGCTCGGTCACAAAGGGCTTTTTGATTATGAACAAAGCACCCAAGACCAAGCAGTTCCAGGTCCACAAGATCCAAAACCCCTCAGAGAAAATCCCAGGTGACAAACCACCAGTGTTTGCAGTGCACTGCCTCCCCAGCCCTGCACACCCCAGTGCTGCAACCCTGCTGCTCCCAGGCACGAAATCCCCTCAGAGAAGACAACTCTCTGGAATTAGGGCCTTTTTCTGTTCTTTTCTTTTTTAATCTCATGGAAAATATTCCCAGCTCACCACCGCCTCAGAGCTGTGGCAACCTTGCCTGAGGCCACCTCTCAAGCCAGTGGGGTGGCATGGGCTGCAAGGCTGGGAAGACGATGCTGCCAAGGCTCCTTTGGAAGCAGCCCTTGTCGGTTTTCCCTTTCAAGCTCTTTTGTTGAAAATCCTTAAGGCGCCGAGAAAAAGGCCTTTTCTCAAAGCAGTTTCTCCAGACAGCCTGGGAGAGCCGGGAGCTCAGCCCATGGGTGCCAGCAGGCTGCTGGAGGGGGCCACCCCTGCCCGTGGAAGGTCCAGGGCCAAGGACCAGCTCTGAGCAGGGGATGGGCGGGGGTGGGTGAAGTCTCAGCACCTACACAAAGGATTCAGTCTTCCTCCAGCCCCAGACCAAGAGGATGTCACCTTGTCACTCTCAGAATCAACATTGGGATTTGCTAGGGTAGGACCCACAGAAAATGTCCCCTGTGTTTAACCTTCCCTGCCTCATTACAATAGGTGGTTTTTGCTGATATCCATGGAAGCCAAATGCTTGGCACCCTGGTTAATGGAGCAATGGAATGAGGAGAAGGTCAATCTCACTCCCCAGCTGCAAAATGATCTGGTGTTCAAGGTTTGTCTCTCTTCTGCTGCTTTTCTTAATGTTAAAACCTAACTGTTTATTTCTTAGGCCCAACCAGCATTTAAATGACAAGTTTAGTAATGGCATCTGAAACTGCTGTGATGTCTCTCCCTGCTTCAAGTCCCAGATTGCAACACCTGCTGGGAAAAGACTCTCCCAAAACTGTGAGATCAAATGCTACAGGATGCTCAGGCTGAGCTCCTTCAACCATCCCAGCTCCATCTACAGCCTCTGAGCTTGAATTTAAACCACCCATGGCCTCGCACGTTAGAGACCAAACAGCCTCCATCTTCCCAACCAGGGTAGCACTTCAAAGGGCTCAGGCAGCAAGAAAATATATTCAGGCCTCTCAGTTGTTTTATGAAGAGCATACACTCAGCATAGAATCATAAAACAGTTTATAGTCAAATTAATGAATGTGCTCTAACTTTGGGAAAGCTGCAGACACCATTCAGACGCAGAAGTAAGCAATACATGGATTACATTAAGTTCCACATTGTTTAGGAATAATACAGGAGATAGATTTGCCTTTTAAAGAAGGAAAGGCAGTGAGTAAAGCAGAACATGGACCCACGTGGATAAATGACAGCACAGCCTAATGGCAGCACAAAAGGCAGTGAAGCACATCCCTTTCTGTGCTGCAAGCACATGGAGGGCACCCTCACCAACATTTATTTTCATTTCAAGGTAGTTAGTGAAAGCTAGGGAAAAAATCAACAGCAACAAATGAGTTGTTGCAACCTGCCCTTTCTGCTCCAGTGATTTCCTGTTTTTGTAAACAGGAAACACCACACAACTTGGCCAGGACTTGATGTGATAACGCTGAAGAGTGATCAGACAGTCAACTATGAAACCACAACGGTGTCTGCTGAGGAAAACCCACAAGCTGTCAGGAAAGCTGCGGGATGTTTTGTGACACAATCTATCAATTATCCAAGGTGAATGCCTTTATTTATAGATAGATTTCTTTTCTTGTTGTAATTCCATGCCATCTCAGTCTTACAGTAAGCCACCTGGCCAGTGTGAATGCGCACGTTAATTTCAAGGTAATATATTATTCTGTGTAATAAAAACAAGTTGTCTGGTTGTTTTTAGTGAAGTTGTCTAAGTCTGTTCCCAAGGGCTTCCCACCTCCCAGGGAGAACTTGCAATCTGCTCTGTTTCATCATCACTTTTGTGTCATTTCCTACCGAGATGAGTGGCACCGAGACAATTTCCAGACGTGGTTATTTGTTCTCCTTGACCTGAGTGGCTGCTGTTTTCTAAGCCATTTGCAGTGTCAGTCCTGGGATTTGACACTTAGACTTCTCCAGTTGGGAATTATAATGTTGTGTCTTTCATTCAGGCTCCTTATTAATTTTCTGGAGGCATTTACAATGGAGCTGTTCCAAGAATTTGTTCCCTACCAACTCTTAATTCTGCAAATCAGGCCAATTTCACCAATTTCACATAACTTGATGCGTCATTTTACAACAAGTTAAAAACCTTTTGCTGGACTTCCAACCCTAATTCTGTACAGAGTGTTTAACAATAATGACTACTTGTAGGTTTGGTTTTTCACCCATACCTAGTGAAGATTTAACACATTCTGTTCCCTGCTGTGCCTATAACTTGCACAGATAGATTGAGAGCAGCTTACAACTCCAAGAATTTCCCTTCTTTGAATTCTGTCCATCATTTCCTTGCTAGTTCCCCTCTCAAAGTAAACAGTTCCATGAAAATTTAAGCAATCTTGAATGAGGTCTTTGCAGTGACCTTATGGCTTAGAAGCAGATGAATCCAGAGTTAATTGGGCAATAATTTCCTATTGTTCATATACAATCTCAGCCTGAAAGTGGGATGCACGTCCCAAAAGCCAGCTTCTACTGCAGTTGAGCAATGTGTTGACAGGCCCCATCTTTAAGCAGCTGTCATTTGTAAACTCACAAATAAACTCAGATGACCTGAGCAGTTCAGGTCACCAGCTCTTCTGGATTACCACTGCCTAAATAAGGCACCACAAAAAGGTCTGAAAGTGAGTCTACAGAGGTTTTGGAGTCTTGACCAACCTGGAGGGCTGCTGATCCATCCTTGCTCTCCAGGGAAGTTTGCATTTCCATGTATCTGGTTATATTGCACCCCAGCTGATGCCTCTAAAATTCCAGATAAGAGCCTTTTAAACAACAGATAAGGCACTCCACTTGTATCACTACAGCCCCACGGTGACTCTGTAGGGCTGTACCCCATGGAAGAACTACTCCTTTACTCCATCCTTTGCAGAGGAAACTTTAGGGTGGAGAAGAGTAGAATCAAACCCCTGAAGGCACAGTGTCCTGAATCAGATCATCATGCTAATGACTTAGTCATTAAAAAACATTCTTCCCAAGGGCAAAGCAATGCTCTGAAAATAGCACCAGGAGAGCAGTGGTCGTTCCACCGTCTTCATCTCTCATTTTCATACAGAGATATTGCCCCACTTCATCAAGGCCATGATAGACAAGCGGAGAAAAACAGGAAAACCTGTTTTTGCTGGCATGAATATTCCAGCCAGCGCTTTTTGTCGCCACTTCCTCCCTAATCCCCACATTTCTCCTCCTCTCTGTTCTTGAGGAGGCAGCCTGGCGTTTGCAGTGCCAAGGAGCCTCAGAGGAAGGAGCACTACCAAGCACATCCCTTCGTGCCAGCAGCCTCTGGAGGCAAAGCGCATCCCTTGGCAGGGCAGGGCTGGCCCGTGGCGGGCGGTGAGCCCAGAGCAAACACCTCGGTGCTGCAGCACGTTGGGCTGGGAGGCGTTTGGCTTCCAGTCAGGAGCCGAGGCTTCCGAGCAGAGCCTGAACAAACACACCTAGCCAGCGCCAGGTGTGCTCCCTCGTAAACGCTTCCTCTGGATGCAGCCACCGCTGGATTGACAGCCCTGCCACAGCCACAGCCCCAGCAGGGTCTGGTGGAGCTGATAAGGATCTCCAGGCGTTCCACCAAAGCGCCAGGAAAAAGCCCAAGTGAGTCAGCAGAAAGGTACAATTCCACACAGGGCCTCTGGACTCTCACCCACCGAGGGAGTAGGAGTGTTTTCTTATTGTCTCTAATGAGCTTTGGATCAAGGTTTTATCACAAGGAAAAGAAAATAAATAATGTGGATTATAAAACGCTCTCGCCCCCAGCTTCATTTTTTAACATGATTTAAGAGCGCCCAAGGGAAAACATTGAATCCCAAACCCATCTTGGATTTGTATTTTAGGAACATGCAGGAAAGTTATGTGATGTGGCATGTTTTGAGCTCCTAGCAATTCAAAGGCAGACTTTCAGAGTGAAGTAGGGCACATGAATTCCCTCAGCCAGAGCAGGAGGAATATCTGCATATCCTGTGTACTTCTGTGTGGAGTCAACAGGATGTAAGAGAATGTAAAGCCTTTTTCCGTAATGTGCATGAGAACACACTTACAGCATAGATTTATCAATGGCAATTACTTAATTCTCTGGAAGTTAACTCAGAGAAACTTCAACACAGGAGTATCAAGGATGGGGATATTAAAAATCATCATGATTCCCAGAAAGCTGTCGTGTACTTGCAATTTCAGTCTACCCAAACTGATTGTGATAAATGAATTTTAAATATAGCCATCTGGTTTAATTGTACAGACTAAAAAATAAAAGACTTGATGTTCTCCATGTGCTCCCAAAACATCAAGATCAGCAGCCTGTTGGGTGCTGCAAAGTTTTACAATGTAAAGAAAATTGAAAACAAAGCACTCTGGAGATCAAAGATGACCCCGATGTTGATGGACCCTAGTGTCCATACAAAATAGGATTCCAAAGGACCCGAAGGGGTCATCTGGTCCATCTGCCTTCTCCAGGACAGGGCCTGAGTCCTCTGCACTGTCCCACAAGGACTGAAGAGAAGAAACCTCTTGAAACGCTTTGCAATGTTCAGTCAAAGGGCTCTCTTTTCCTCAGTAAGATTTCTCTAAGGGAACACAACACTCCACACAGTGTTGTATTCTATTTAAGGGAATACAGTCCCCCAAAAGGCTTCCTGGCTGCATGTGCAAAAATGAATCTTTGTGAGTGGAGGAGGCTGCCACACTCCCATTGCTCATCCAGCCCATCCGGAGTGCAATCAGTTCTGCCTCCAACAACACAGGAGACAGAAGGGAACCCCAAAGGGAATCCCATCAATGACCACAGGTTGGGGGGGAAGGATCAAGTGAGGTAAGCAGATGAGATGACCAACACCAAAAGACACTGAGATGTTATTTTAATGGTAGAATTACTTAGGGATGCACAGTGACACAGAGAAAGCAATTGAAAAGAGGAGACACTAAACCTTTGAAGGGCCCAGGTCAGAGCCCAGTGCTGTGGATAAGGAATTCTGCTGCTGCTCTCAGCTGGGTTTGGATGAAGACCTACACAAAATGTCCTGATCTTAGATTGTCAGGGGAAGTTCAGCTGCACAAGACTGAGATCAGCCTGGCAAAAGAAGTGTTGGTTACAGCAACCATCCCATCACACATCTTTCCCATCCTGAACTTCAGTGGTTCTGCTCTCACTAACACTCTGTGGACTACAAGCTAAGAAACATTTGTATATTAGCGTAATTTTAGCAACACACTTCATGTGATGATCCTTGGCAGAGGCAAAGCAAATGAAAGGCTCACTGAAACCAGGGACAAAGACCCTATTGACTTCCCCATCATCTGCCTGAGACCACAATCCATCCCCAGCTGTGGGATTACACAGCACCTCCTGGACTATGCAGATAATCCCCTCTTATAATTTTTATTATTTCTGATGTTTTTCTTCCACACTGACACATGCTATATTGACAAAGGAGTAGAGCTAAAGAGTGTATATTTTTAAATGCTCTAAAGGGACAGTCTGTATTTTTTATGTGGAGTTTATGTGGTTTGGATCAAAAATCAATGAGGCAAGTGGTTTTGAAATCAGAAAAATTACTACGTTGCCTTAAAAATTATATCTTTCCCATCTTTAAAAATGTGCTTGTTTCTCTTTATTGTTTTCCACTTTTTCCCTTCTGAGGGTATAAGAAAAATGGACTTGAGATTTCTGGCCAATATAAAGATATATTGTCCCATAAGGACTCTATTTACCTTGTTTTTTAACTTGGTCTATATGTACCTCCTTGGTCAATGTGGGTGAGCACTGAACTCAACCACAAGTCAGTACAGGTTTGTGCTGGCAACTCACTGTAACATGCTTTGAATTAAGTAACTGAAGGGAGTTTTTTTATTTCCTGCCATGCAAATTTGGGGGAAGGTATGGCTAAATCTGAACAATGGAGTTAGAGTCTGGAACCACTTCAAAAAACAAACTAAAATACTTCATGTCAGAAACAACCTCAAATTCCTTCACAACCTGCTGACATTTTTGCAAACAGAGATGCTATTTTAGGAGGGTTTAACCATAATTCGGCCCAGCAAAGGATGACATTTCCCATTCCTTGGCATCAGTTACTAACATGGCACATAATGGCAGGGTAAGGGCACTGTCAGATTCCAAGGTGCCCCTTTCCTCCACAGAGAGGTGGGGCAGAGGAGCAGGTGGGGACCTGACCACATTTTGATTGACATTTTGGAATCAGCACTGGCACAAGACAGCCCATCAGAGGAGGAGCAGAGCAGTTTACACTGAGTGAGGCAGTGGGGATTTGAGCAAAAGGTTTTACATTTTGTGGCTGGTGGAAAGGGCATTGGTGAGAAGTGGATGTGTGGGGACTCCAAAAGCTGTGACACAGCTGCCTGCCTAGGCCCATGTGGACCTCCAGCCCTCCTGTGGTCCAGAGTCATCATCACTGCAGTGCAATCCATGATTTGTGTTTCACAGATCTGATGGGACAATCTGGATCACAAGGAGCCCCAGGATATTTACCATCAGGTGTTCCATAATAGTGAATGAAGTAAGAGTAGATTTATTTTGGATATTTGGAATAAATCCTTTACTGTGGCAATGGTGAGGCACTGGAACAGGTTGTCCAGAGAATTTGTGGATGTCCCATCCCTGAAAGTGTTCAAGGCCAGGTTGGATGGGGCTGCGAGCAGCCTGATCTGGTGAAAGCTGTCCCTGCCCATGGCAGGGGAGCTGGAAATAGGTGATATTTAAGGTCCCTCCCAACTCAAACCATTCTAGCATTCTAAAGTTCTGTGGTTTGTTTTTTTTATTTTGCTTTTTTTTGTTTGTTTGTTTGTTTGGTGGGGGGGTCTTTTGGGGTTTGTTTTGTTTTGTTTTGTTTTTAGAATCAGCTTTTTTGGCTCTTGCCTTTGGACAATTTTTAGGGGTTTTTTTCAATATTTTTTTCTCTGACAGGCTATGCAATTTTTTCAATGAAGACTTAGATTTTCATGGAATTGTTTACCTGTCATTGCTCAAGTTTTAAAGGAAACACTGAATCACTGAATGTGCCATGATTCATAAGAAAGGCACCGGAGCTGGCAAACTGATTTCTGACACATGAATTGCCCTATCAAATACATAGGATTTATCAGCAAGATCAGGGCACAACAAGCAGTGACAAACCATGACAAGCAGGAGTTCGGTGTGAAAACAGGTTCCCAACACAAATTCCAGGGAGAAGAGAAATTATATGATGCAAACACCCCATTTGTGGTTGTAAACACGTGGTAATCACTTCCATTAGCACTGTAACAGTTTCCAGCCCCAGGAGGACAAAGCCCTTGGTAGCTGGATTCATTTCTCCCAAAAAACTTCAGCCTTCCCCTGCCAAACAACCCTTGGCTGTACACGGCCCCTGAACAGATACAATCAGAACAGGCCCTTATTGTATCCCGGGGCTGAAAGGCCAGCTCCTGCTCCAGAGATGAAAAGCAATTTATCTTGAATGCCTGTTTGTACAGTAACTCTCCCCCTTCCCTCCTCCTGGCTTTGTGTGGAGCGGACAGGAGCGCCTTCCACACAGCCCAGCAGCCCCCAGGTCCCTCCCGGCAGCCCTTGGACCACGAAAAAAGAGTGGTTTGGCATCAACTCTGCTGGGGCGTGTCCCTGCCCCAGGGGAAAGAGCAGGGGCACAACAGCCAGGGGCTGGTGGCAGCTGCTGGTGGTGACAAGGACCTCTGCCACCACCACTGCAAGGCACCTCACTCCTTGCACGGGGAGGCTCCTGGCTCCTTTTCAAGCCCCTGAGATTGCTGATGGCAATTCAGACACCAAAGGGGTCACAGTGCTCAGATCAGCAGGTTTCCCTCTGTGGCTGTGTGGGTGCATTTATATTTCAGTGTGGGTGCATTTATATTTCAGTGTGGGCTGCACTTGTTTTCACCTGGGGCCAAAAATTGCCTATAGACACACAGATACAAGGGAAGGATCTTACAGTCTCAGGTGGGACTGAAGGATAAACTTCTCTCTGAAAGCAGATGGCTCTGCTGGAGCCCTCACCACCATCATCATTGTCATCACCACCACCATCATCATCAATCATCATCAATCATCATCGCCATCATCTGTCTTCCATACTGTGCATGCTGCATATATACCCTGGTTTGGGCAGAGTATATGCATCAGCCCAGACCTAAGCTGCTCTCTAACACTGCTCCAGGACCAAAGAGAGAAATTATTTTTCCTTGCATCTCTCCAGATCCACATTACATTTTTCAGGATCTCAGGTTTTTGGCTTCATAGGGACAGATCCATCCTAAGGTGTGGCCTCTGGGTATCCAGCAATAGCCTTTCATAAAGCAAGAGGGAACCACATTGAAAGCACACTTTTAAAGTCTTTTGACTTTCATTACTCTGTTTCCAGGACTTGGACCCAGGAAGAAAAGAGGGCTGGAATTGGCCTCTGTGTGCCTCACACCTGGGAGCAAGAACCACAGTCAGAGCCAGGGATTCCATGGCTCAGATTTTCCACAAACATTTCTCATTTCTGAATTATCTGCATTTTACACCAGAGGTCTAATCTGAGTCCCCAAATTCATGCTCCCATAGCCTCTAACTAACATTTCCATGCTGTTGTGATGGGAGGGCACAAATATAACAGTGCCAGTGGGTCATCCCTCTCCACAGGATGGCCAGAGGTTGGGCAGGGTGTGTTTTTTTGGGACTACCACATTCATTTCCATGGATCCAAGGCCTGGCAACTGCAAAGCACCAGTCTGGTGCCCTGAATTTCCCACGACTTCCACATACATTCAGTACCCATCAGAACGTGGCCCTCAAATACTCAAAGGAGGTAATTTCTATTGCTTTTACCAATATTTAAGTAGTGCTTTAAGTCCCCAGAATAAAAGTCTGGTGTTGGATAGTCATAAGTACAGAGGAGAGTAAAGTTAACCTGAGCAAAAGCCCTTTAACCCACCAATCAGACTGTATCAAAAATATTTTTTAAATAATACATAATATATATCCTTGCTAGGTGAGCTCCCTTTAGCCAATGGAAGGGACCTAAGTAGCATCCTAACAGATTCTGCAAATTCTTCACACCCCAGCAACGATAAACCTTGATGGGCTTGTGGGTTTTGTCACCCTTCTATTTGCTGATGACAAATTTCTAGAGGAAGGTCATTTAGCCACCATCTGGATCTAAAGTGATTTGAGTGTGAAATGGATAAAACTTGCTATCCCTGGAAGCTTATGTCTCCAGCTATCATTTGCTTGCCAGATTTCTTGCCCCCTTATAAAGGAAAGCCAGACATACAATGTTGGGAAGTCCCAGGTGAGACCCCTCTGTGGCCTACCTGTCCAAGAAATTGCATTTAGAAAGGAATCTGCAGACAGCCACTGATAGGAATTGGTCTGCCTCCAAACTCATTTATTTCCAATTAGTCCTTCAAGCTGTGTGGTAGAGCTCACTGTTGTCTAAAGTCACTTATTTTGTGCCCTTAGACTGAGCCCTCTTGAACACCACAAAAGCAGGAGCTGTCAGGCCAGCATTGCCTGTCCCACAGAGGCTGGAGACCCCAGATATCTTGGGCTTTGTGCCTGGAGGTGGCACTGGCTTTAACGAGGGGGTGATCTGTGATGAGAGTAACTCATCAGTTCACTGCCTGGGAACATGAAGGGAAGGTTCTCCTCGCCTCTCTGCTGATTTCCACGAAGAGTATTAAATATCCTTCAAAGAAGCATGTCCCCTCCTGCTCTGCATCCTCCTCAGGCTATGCTTTTTCCAGAGTACACTCCCATTTACATTTTTCTTCTGTTTGTATCATCTTTTCAGCAAACCAAAGGAACAAAACATCCAGAAGTCTGAAAAGTCATGTCTGTAAATCTCCTTTCAGGATCAGATTGCTTCTGACCACTTTTTCACTCTGACTTTACTATCTCTGATTCCTAATTCCTGAAGCACTGCTTTAGGATGGGCTTCAGCAGAGTCGCTTCCATAACTGGCTGACAAAACTTAGCTGAAGTCATTGGAACCCAAGCAGCCCCAAACCAGAGGAATGGAAGAAATCTGGGGGAAATGGAATCTGCTTCCCTTAGCAGCTGTACATTTTAGGAGTCAGGAGAACCACGCTCCCTAAAGCAAGGGATTGTGCATCTCCAGTGGGGAGAGAGAGGAAGGTATTTAGGAATTCTAAGTGTGAGGGCCTGCCCAGCCGAGAGAGGGAAATGGCTTCACTAACTCTGCAGAGACATTTTCACCCAATGAAGGAGGATTATGCATCCACATGCTTTAGGCAGGTGGACTGGATTCCCTCACCAGCATTTCAGATGAATACAGAATTAATTACAAGTGTGGCTCATTCCAGCCAACAAACATTTCCAGGAATCACGGAATCCTATTTTATTTCTGTCCCCAAGATACGAATGGGAAGTTTTCCACCAGCTTCAACAGATCTCGAGCGTTTTATATTCCCATAACAATCAGAGTTATTTCTCTGAGATTTTGAACTAGAACATCACTTGCTGTCAGCTCTCCAAAATTTTACTACCACGTGCAAGCCCCTGCAAATCCCAGCCACAACCGCCTTTCACAACATCCGTCTATGCATCAGTGAAACCTACAGCTTGTAAAGAGCAGATGCAGCTCAGCAAAGGCGGATGAGACATCTGAGCAGTGCCCAGGGGCTCTGCCATTTCCAAAACGCCTGGTTTCCCTTTCCAAGAGCTTGTCTCTTCTGCACACTCCCTCTGCGTGGGTCGGCTTCGGGATGGACGGCTTCCAGCTCCTGCAGAAAACAAAGGACAGGCACATCTGGCAGAGAAGCTGCCAGACACTCATAAATCATGCCTGATCGTGGTGTTGCTGTGACGTGCCACAGGGATGCCTTTGAAGAGCTGTACCCAGCTATAATTTGATAAACACAGCGCCATTTCTGCCACTCGCGAGCGGAGCAATGTCTGCTTTGGCGCCTTGTAAGAGCTGTGGCTTGCTCAGGACTGAATGATTGAGCTTTCCTCATCCTCCCTGTCTTTGGATGAACTTCCCACAAGGCAGGAGAGGCACCCTCCCCACCCATCACCATAAAAACATAAGAGGTATCAAAAGAAATCAAGATGCCAGCCACACCAATAAACGCCGCGGCCTTCTGGAGTCTCTGATGCTCATTTTTCTGGTGCTCAGGCAGACAAACCACACTTGCTCACTGCTTGAAAACCAGTGGCCTATTCTGTAAAATATTCCATAAAATTCCTGCTGAATGGAGTTTAAAACGTCAACAAGATATTTCCAACACAACTTCTGAGCTGGGACTGTCTCTGTATTGTCCGAAGGGTTGAAGGCATGAGGTGGCCCATGCTTAGCACGGAATTGCTAAAACTTCTTAAATTTGATCTAAACTATAGAAATAGAAATAAATAAATAAATAACTTTGGAACTTTCCTTTTGCAAAAGTATAAAGCACCACCTGCCTGCCTTTTGTAGACTGATAGCAAAGATTTCACTTGAAATGGTACTGATATTTCTCAGTCTTTTACCCTAACCACATCCTGGACATGGCTGGTCAAAAAGGAAGAAGAATTCAGTGAATAAATGAACAGTTTCCTGGGGTTTCCTGGAAGGAAATTCAAAATTCCAGTGATAAATATTATCATTATTTGGAAATTGGAAGTATTGGAACCAGCTGTCACACCCACTGACTTTGTCTGAAAAGGAATAATTTTTGTTGTGCATAATGGTGAGAAGAATGAATAAATGAAGAGTAGAAAAGGGTCAGGAAATTAAAGATGGGTAAATAAAGTTCATTCTCATGATTCAGTCATTGAAATAGAAACCAATGGATGTGAATCAATACCACAGTACTAAAAATTTACTGGGTAACTGAGAGATACCACCATCCATTCACCATCACCCTTTGAGCCTTTAGAAACACATTTTGTGACCCCTTCACTTACTGAACTGCTCTGTGAATAAAATAAATTATTGATCATAAGATGCTCAGGCCCTGAAAACTTAAGACATAAATATTTCCTAGGGCTGGATGCTGATGTTGACACAATCATGATGGCCATGAGAACAGGACATGCACAAAATTGAATGTCTTTTGGCAAACAAAATACCTTTTCATTTTTTTCTGACCCCAGTTTAGCAAGGTCTGAGGTGGTGTCCTCTCTCTCTGGATTTATATCTGTTTTCAGGGGTCTACAAAACAAATATGAAATTCAAAGGGTCAGTTCCCTTCACCTCCTCCACATCTCTGCTGATATAAGCCCATTGATTTCAGACATATTTCCCAGACTTGCATGCAGAGCAGAGAGAACTGAAAATGGCCCACATTTTACCCGAAATAAAACAGCTGTCATTATTTCTCTTTACAGCACCTGCCCTTCTCTGAGCAGTAACGCAGTGAATGTCGTGGGGGTGACTCCCAGACCTTCCCTTTACACATGAGCTTTCCACACCATTTAGGTCCCTGAATTGTTTATACTTTTATTCAGTCTGTTAAGCAAATAGATATGGATAAACCCTATTTTCCTCTGCACCAATTTGTATTTGAGTCATTTGAGTCTTGCACCTTGCCCAAGACAAGGATGTTAAAATACAGACATATTAAGAATGGCTGCTCTGCTCTGGGACACTGAATCCAAGCACTGCAGCTTTCCAGGTTTTATAGACCATGTGGGCTGTGGTTAAGATCAAAGATATGGAACTGTCCTTCTCCCCAGAAAGCCAATAATGGGAGGTTTCCATAATGATGTCAGAGACAATTCTACAAAAAAAATTTAAAAAGTGGAAATCCTCCAGGTTGGATCTGACCCTTCCACTCACTCCTCTGCTGCAAGAGAAAAGTTCTACAGCTCGGATGAGCAACACCAGAGGAACAGCTCAGCCATATGGTCTAATTATGGCTTTTGTGAGTGCTTTCCATGTATAAATGACTTTCAGGATTGCTGTCAGGGGCGAGCAGCACACTGCACTGTAGTGGTGCCAGTTCTCATCATTTCATTGCGTTTTGTCACAACTGGCGCTCTTCCCAAGCATCAGCTCTTTGACTCGGCCGATTAAACGGGATCTCAGCTTTCACCAAACCCCGCACCTCTGGCCTCCAGACTCGCAGATCAAAGCTCACAGACACGACCTGATCAGAGCTCCAGAGGGCTCAGAAACAGGGGCACGGCCCAAAGGGAAGTTTTTTTGCAGTGGCATGTTTTCTGGGCTCATCCCGTGGCAGAGGGAGACACAGGCAGCAGTGCTGCTGCACACGCTCATGTTGATGCCTTCAAGTATTTCTAGTTTTTTACTCTTCATGTATCTGTAACTTGCTGCAGTTCTGTGCTTCTTACAAAGTGCTTAAATCCTCTGTTCCCAGCACCTTTAGCCAAAACAAGGCTCTCTGAATACAGATTCAAGGACATATTCATTGCCTTAGGGCCCAAAAATATGTAAACTACTATGGTATGGGGGGGCCAGCCTGGTGTGGTGAACATCATCACCTAAGGGTGTGAGAGAATTAGGGGCCAATATGCTAATAGAACAGAACTTGTAAAAGGTGAAGGTCTTGTGACCCGGCGTGCATTTTGGGTGTAGTCCAACGAGGGGGACTTTGCTTGCCCAAATGTACCTTGAAGGCCTCGAATAAATTGTCCACATTTTATACTCCTGATTTGTTTTGGCCTTTGCTTCAAGTAGCCTTTTAGGCATCAGTGTCATTGCAGGAAATGCACCGCTCAGGCACAGCTGCATTTGTGTGCCCCAACACGACACCCACACTGCTCCTGCAGCTTCAGTGCCCACCACACCTGACTTTTCAGCTGCTGGAAACAGCTCTGAACTGCTGACAAGGAAGGAGTTTCCATTGGAACGTTTTTAATTAAAAGTGCTGATTCCAATCAACAGGCTAATTTGGGACTAATTTTTTTTTTCCAATGTGTTGCATTCACAAAGCTATTAAAAATCTGGGCTAAACACAGAAATACTTTATTTTGATGCTTTCAAAGGAAACCTTAATACAATTTTGCTTTCAATGCTTTGCAACAGATGGGGTGATTTATCCTCTGGAGCTGCCTAACTTTAGATGGAGTATGAAAAGAACTTGTCTTCAAAGAAATTAAGTTAAATTAAATTATTCTCACTTTAAACAGATTAACTTAAATCATTCTCACTCTGTAGCTACATTTAGATAATTCTTAAGATATTTTAAAACCTAAACCATAACACTACATGTAAACCAGGGCAAGTGCTTTGTCACAATCTCTTTAAAAAAACAAAATGACAATTCCATTCAAGTCAGCTAAATAAACATCAGTATTTTGGTTTGCCTGCAGAGCAGAAGAATCATGTCATCATGCAGCCCCTCTCTTTTCATGGCTATAGGCTGTGAACTTCCATGCAACAGAGTACCACGTAAAAAGGTAGTGTTGTTTACAGACTGAGAGCCATTTCTTATAACAGACAAGCCTGACATCTGGTTGTCTTTCCCAGAAACTTTTGATCAGCAGGAAAATAAGTTGGAGAGGTCATCAGTACTCTGAACAACTAAAGGTCTTTTCCCACTGTACAATGTCTCTGTAATCAGCTCAGATCTGAGCAGAGAAGATGCAGCCAGAAAACTTGCAGGGCACATCCCCCATGCAACAAGATCTGCCATCCAAAGAGAGAATTAAAGTTTTCTGTGAGTCTTGAACTGCAGCAGTCGATCATGGATGGCCACAGGGCACTGGTCACATCTAATGCTGCACCCTGTACAGCCAGAGACACCATCCTCCACAAAACAACAAAAGATTTCTGTGCCTGGATGCACAGCATGGACTCAGACATTTTGCTCCAGAAGTTGCCCTAAATGTTACAGATGTAAAACTGTCTGCATTGAATTTCTCTGGAGCCAGAGGTTGCTCCCTGCCCTGGGTACCACTGACAGTAGAGATTAATCTTTTTTGAGAGGCTGACATCTGCCTTCATGCCACATTAAAATACTCCTTCCCTTTCCACCACTCAGCAAATGGAGAAATCTCCTTTGATGGAAAAACAGCATTTAGGATTGATTACACAGTGTCAGTTGGTTGGGATTTTTTTCGCTTTCAAGTACATAGCTTTAAATTCCAAACCAAAACATCATTTGTGAACAACAAAAATCATACGTTATTCTGTTCGAGGTTCATTTTGAAAATCTGAGGGCTTGGCCCTTTCTCCAGCACATGACTTTCAAAATTACCTGTGTGACTTAGTTAAGTACTTGCATTGTAACAGGATTTTATTTCTCTGTGAGAACACTCTGCTGGCAATTGCCCAGCCAGGTCTAATTACTCCTGTTTCATGTGGCTACAGAGGAATTCAAGCCTGTATATCCTATCTGTGCTGTCTGACGTTACCAAAGTTTAATCCTACGTCGCTTTCTACTGTTTATTATTTATTCACAGCCTATGCTGAATAAATAGCAGCAAACAGACCCATGGAAGGAGCCTGTTTTCATTGGCATTTCTTGGTGTGAGCGTTTTGTTATTCAAAGCGTTTGATGTTGCTCTCACTGCTTGTTCTACTTCAAAGCTGGATTTAATTTCTTCTGCTGTGTATTAGGTATGTCAATCCTCCCAAAAAGAAATGCCAGGCTATGAGGTATAAAACAGAAATCCTAATGTGGCCTGTGACGCTGCAATGTTCCTCTGCTTTCCGTAGCATTTCAGACTTTCAGGATCAAGATGGATGGTGTGCAGTTTCCTTTCGCCTTCACCTCCTTGTTAAATTGTGCATGGAAACCACCTTGCTTCCAGTTCCTCTGTGAAATGAAACATTAATCAACACTCCTCAGTTAACAATTTGCAAATTGTTTCTTAACTTTCAGTAAGGTCCAAGCTTGGTTTTAAAGCATAAGGAAAGGGAAAGCAGAACTCGGCTCAGTTTCTGCCCAAGATTTGTCCTCTGATGCAGCCCAAGTCTCTGTACCTGTTTCCAAATCTCTAAAACCTGGATAAGTATCAGATCAAGATCAAAGACAAGGAAAATATGAAACTGAGCTTTTCCTGGCTCTTTCCAATGCAGAAACATCAACATTTCAGTGAGATGGCAACGCTTGAAGCACATCTAAGACTCACTGATCTCCTAAGACTTGGTAAACTTCAGCCCACTGATGTTGATATGCTGCTCTATGAGCTGTGAAAGAGCTGCTGAAGAGATGTACAGTTCCGTTTCAAACCACAGGCTGATCATAAATAAAAGTTTCAGTCACAGAAAAGGCAATTTAAGGATACTGCTTACTGTCTCAAATGCTGTGCAGTATTTTCTCAAACTGCAAGTCGAGACCCTTGGGATGCTGGAAGAGGAAGGCAAAGTATAGAAAAGGATTAAGAGAGATAAAACACAGTGGCTTATCTAAATTCTTAAGCATTTAATTGAGTATTAATGTGAGAATCAATTTTTAAAAAGAGAATAATTTTAAGGGGAAAAAAACAAGAAAAATAAACAGTAACAGTTCTGACCTCCTGCATTTCAGAGAAGGGGAACAGCTGAGTTAATCAGCTGCTGGTTTCCACAGCTACTGAGTTACAAGAGAGGAGTCAGGAGGTGCTTCTGAGTTCAAGAGTGGTGTATGGAGGGTCCACAGTAAGTGGATACCCTCCTGACAGCAGAACAATTACTCATCACACAAAAATATCAGGTTCTAACACAAGAAGTGGCTTCGTTGTTAAACTTTGGATCTCCTCAACGCTCCAGGTATCAGACATTTGCCGGAGTTCAAAGAAGCCACGAGGCAAATTCATGGCAGAGGAAGCAACACAGAGCTATTAAATACAAAAGGTAATTTGTAATTAAGCTGCACATCAGTGATAGGAAGGGAATTATTTTTGAGAAGCAACAGTACACTTGCCATTTTCATAGTCTCTTCCCCATATCAGCAAGACACAGGCTCCCAACCTGACAGGATCATCTCTTCCAACAGCTTCCAACCTCTTTTTCACCAGGAGCCACTCTGTGCTTCCTCAGTCAGGGTGAGAGTTTGCATCTACAGATGGGAATCACCCAGCTCATGTCCTTCACTCTGAGATTATTACACTGGCAATTAGAGGTGTTTAGCAGTTCTTGGGCACTGTAAAGACTTTCATACATGCAGAGGGAACAGCTGTTGCTGCTCTGGAGGCAACGAGCAAGGTGATGGCAGCAGCAGACAGAGGAGCTGCTGTTGCTAACAAGCAGAGGGCACCTGAGTGAAGACACAGCTGAGCTGCATTCAGAAAGGAGTTAAGGCAAGTGTGGGCAGGGAGAGAGGCTGAAGCAGCTCCTGATTGCAAAAAACCAAACAACCCACTCTGTGATGAAGGTATGGCTTCATGGAGGAGTCATCACAGGGAAGTGGGGAGGTCTCTGTGCAGGGTCATGTCTTTATTTGGAAGTAAATCTACAGGAGCTGCTGATCACTGTGGTGCTCCTGAGCCACTGCACACCCTCACTGGACCAAAATTCCGGCACACTAGTGTTTAATTTCTGGGTTTAGCATGGCCTTTTGGTTTTGTGTCGCTGAATTGCTTAATATTTTCAGGCTAACATTTCCATATGAGAAAACAAGTTGAACAGTGTGTGGTGGTCTGACTACTGAGGGTCTGTGCTCCTTGTACTGAGTTTTGGTTGTCATTGTCTCTCTGCAGTGCCCAGCACAGTGGGGCCTAAACTTTAGCATAGTTATCCACTGCTGCAATAATAAAGCAAATTTCCTGTGAAGATAGTTTCTCATGATTGGGGTTTATGTGGGTGTTTTTTAATTGCCCCTTTCATTTTATTGCAGAAGATTAATTTTACTTGATTTTTATATGAACTCCCCTGTAAAACCCAACAGCCTAAGGAACAACAGGCAAGTTATACCTATTTCTTGCCCATGTTTTAAGCATTTCTGTTCCCACTTGAGAACCTTTAAAAAATTCTTTCCTCCCACGCAGGAAATAGAGTTTTTCAGCTCCTTAGAGGTTCATGCTTCTCAAGAGCTGTGCACCTGGGTAAGATATAGTTTCCATAGAGCACATGTATTTCCAGCATCTCCCAGCACCTTTTCCCTGTGGTCATCAGGGATCTTGTAAGAAATGTACATGTGCATGCTCTGAGCTGCCAACAGAGTGAGCACGAGGGGATAGACTGTACTGGAAATTGAAGTGCTCCTTCAGGAGACCACAGTCTGACTTTGGGTTATGCTGAGCTAAATCAGAAGGTGCTCCTGCAAAATCACTCCCTGTGAAATGAATCCACAAACTGGAGGGAAAAAAATGGGCCTCCACAACAGTGCAGCCTAATGGGTTTAAGAAAAATGCAGCGGAATTGTGTTAATGGCCTGCTTGGGCCTCGTGGCTCTATATGGGAATTCTCTGCAATTCCATCAGTCACCCTAATGAAGGCACCCTATCCCAAGCCCTTCTGTTGACAGAGACTTTCGCCAGTCAAGTCTTATGCTCATCCTAGAGCTAACTCCATAATGTTTTCTTCATGTTGTTTGCTTGTTTGTTTGGGTTTTTTCCCAGGGAAATTGCCTTGAGCTGATCTGATCCTTATCTCATATTTGTACAACTTTCTTTCCTCCAGTAAGGCTGCTCCGGACAGGTGTGGAGCAAGGGAATGCCAAACCAGCTCCTACATGGGCTGGGTGAAATTCCAGGTTCTTGGCGCCTGAGAGATTTAGAATCAAGGGTGGCCAAATGTTATAAATGATGTGTTGGGACAAGAAGTAGACATCTTGGATAGTATCCAATCACAAAGGTGTTATAGGTATCTGCTGCATCAGGGACAAAAAATGAGCCCTGAAGTCCACAAAGTACTGACGTTCTTCATCTATTGCACAAAGCAGGAAGTTAGTGTTGAGGGAAACTTGAAGGATCCTTGATAACTATTTTGTTTTGGGGAAAACCAAGTGGATATTCATCCATCTCCCTCGCTGTGTGCTGTTCCTCTGCTTGCATGAAAACACTCACGCCACGGTCATGTCAAAAGCTCAGCACACCCATTCCCACCCAGTGCTGGATGAGATGCTGTGGTAGGTGCTGGAGTAGAGCAAATATTTTGAGGAATAAAGTAAATGGCAGCCTGTTCTCCCCACAAGGCTTTCTGTCTGGATTTGCAGATGGATACTGGAGAGAGACTGGAGAAGATGCAGGAAGTTGCCACCTCTGTGTTCCTTTCACAGCTCCCATGGCAAGAGCTGGGCCTTTCCACCCCTGCTCTTTTTCACATTGTCCAAGCATTCAAACAGCCAAAGTACTGGGAAATCAGCCTCCTAGAGCCAAAATTCTCTTCTTCTGTTAAAAAGGCTGCATTATAAATAGTGTTTGATCATCCTCAAGTAGTCTCTGAGATGTTAATGCTTCATGTAGTTACTTGGAGGAGAAAAGGATAAATCTACTCTCTTTAGCCTGGAGGAAACATTAGTTGACATTCCCTATCATAAAACCAGCGTGACTGGGCCCAAAAACACTGAATAACACAGGAAATATGGTTAATATATTGGTGAATGGACATGATGGGTGTCACAACATTACCCAAGGCATTTGCCTATCCGTACACAACTGTAAACCCGTCACCTAGCAAAAAATATTGTGCTTAATATTATTCTGCTTCTCTGCCCATAAAAATGTTATAAGGCTTGTGAATTTGACCTTCAGAGCAGAGAAAACGGATCACAAGAGCCCCTGAATAGTGGCACATCTTTATGCAGACATTGTTTCTCCAGGTATTTTAGCAAGGGTTATCACAGAAAGGGAAGTTCAGCTCCATCCCTTCCTTTGATTACACAGCTCCAGTGACTTAATGTCGGCTCTTAGCTCTGGGAAAGTGCCTGCTTTGAATGGGTCTAGCAGAGCTTTATTAACGCTTCATTCACGCTCATTTTCTTCATGCAAACTGTCACTATTTGTCAGCAACTGCTGCACACACAGGACATTCATCAGGTTCAAGTAGGCAGAAAAAAAATGAGTTTGTTATATCAAACCTGGCTCTTTGAAGCTGTGTGAAACGCAGTTGTTGCCACCTCGGGGAGCTTGGAGCAGCCACGTCAACATCCTAAAGCTCAGCCGAGCCTGCCAAAGCCTGGGGACAGCTGAGGTCCTGCAGCGCCCGTGGTGCTCCTGGCCACAGCAAGGCAGCATCACCTCCTGCAGCCCCACCGCGGTGCACAGCCACCAGCACTGCTGTCCGCAGCTCCTAATCCCTTCCTGGCCCCAGCAGGTCACCTGCAGCCTCTGGGCCAACCCGCCTGACCCTGTCCCAGCGAGGAGCTGAAATGCAGCGGCTGCTTCAGAGGATTTCACAGGACAGGCTTTCCCTGCAGTGGGTGGGGGACAAATGACTGCTGGAGTTTGCTGTGTGCACTTAGCCAGAGGTGCTGTGGGTGCCCTGTCCCTGGGAAGGCTCAAGGACAGGTTGGATGGGGCTTTGAGTAACCTGGTCTAGTGGAAGGTGTCCCTGCCCATGGCAGGGGGGTGGAATTAGATGATCTTGAAGGTCCCGTCCAACCCAAACCATTCTGTGATTCTGTGACTGATTACCAACCCACTCTGCTGTACGTCTCCTCCTCCTGCTCAGCAACTACAGTCAGAGCTCTGCAAACAGCACTGTTGAGCCAGGCTCCATCACCAGGGACAAACTTACAAAAAAACCCCTCCTACCTTATTCCTAGCCTTTATCTTCTTTGCCCTGATGACAAGGCATGCCAATAGTATCCTAATAGCTAAAGCTGCCCAAATATAAGTAAGGTTTGCCAGCCAGACACAAAACTAACATCTCTGTCCCTCTCCATCCACCCAGCTGCCCAACTCCTTCAGCAGCTGTTTTAAAGCCCATGTGGAAGCACAAAGAACCCAGCAGGAGGGGGGTGTAAGGAGCTGGAGTTAATGTGCAGATGCTCACCTCTGCCTGCATCTATGGAGCGTCTCTGGGCCAGGGCAAATCATGTCAGCAGGGGCAGTGTCAGATGGTCACAGGACTAACTCCTTACAGCACTGCTTGGGACAAAAATGAAATGTGGGATTGATTAGAGTACAAATCCTCCAGCAAAACTGGTCAGGAAGAGGAGCAATAGCAGATGGGTCCTTAAATTCACTGCTGAATCCCTGCTGCTGTGCAGAGCTCATCTCTCAGTTGCTGCCAACACCTCTGCAGACACCAGGGTCTGTGCAGACCTTACAGGTGTGTCTGCCTGTCTGCCAGAGCCACCAGGACACTGTGATCTGTACAGCACAAGCATATGAATCTCACTCAGCAAACTGTGCACTCATTGCCCCCCTAAACAAAGCCTGGGGTAGGTTCCCAAGGTTCGAGGGGGAGTATTATTTGGATGGGAGTCCCATAGAATAAACCCTATAAAATGTAAAAACAGCAAGAGGAACCTTGTCCCTGGATCAGTGCTCCTGCAGTCACCCTGCACAGCATTAACTTGGACACCAGCAGGCTGCCAGAAGTGACAACTTTCCTAAGAGATTTAAAACCAAAGTTCCCTCTGACAGCTTAATCCCTCGCATGTATATAGCACTTCACATGCCCAAATATTAACTGATTCATGGTTAATTAACTCGCGGTTATAAATTTCCCCTGGCACTTTTGCAAGATTCAGGATGTAAATGTTAAACCAAGTGTCCCAAGCAAACTGCAGCACTGTAAGAAAAATAATAGGGCAGATCATCACCTGGTCTAGTGTAGTTATGTAGATTTACTTGAGCCCAGGGCCTGACACAATTGCTCTTGAATTCATTTCAGCAAACTGCAATGAATGAAGTGCAGAGATCCTTCCAATACCTAACTCCAGTAATTAATTCCCTACTAGCACGAGGGACACAGTATAAAATAGAACGTTTAATTTATTCAGATGAGAATTATGACCTTGCAATGGAGGAGTTGAGAAAGACAAAGTGTTTCAAGGCAGTGGAATCGAAGGAATATTGCAAAAGAGAGCTCTCTGTATGAAAACTGATGTTCATAGCACGACCTACCTCTTTGCTTGAGCAGCACCCAAAGCAAAGGGAAATTTTACCTCAAAGGAAACTCTACAGGGTAGCACCTTCACCTCTGCACTTCCCAGAGCTGGTGAGACATTTCGTTAAAGCTCAGATCAGCTCCCCAGCAGCCTCTGAGAGGGAACACACACACCCTTGGCTGCCTCCCTGGGAGGACTGGGAGCACACCTCCTGCCCCTTCCATCCTGCTCCATATCAAAGTCTTTGGGGATCCTCAGACATTTTCCACAGAGCTCGTTTCCCTTTGAGCAGTGCTAATCCAGTGAAACCAAAACTGTTCATAAGGATTCTCAGTCCATGATTTTTGACCTGGTGAGGAAAATTTTTGGAAGTATTAGACAGCTACACACACGCAAACATCTTCTGAGTCTCTGTATGTATATCAGCCACATTTTGGCTTAGAGCTCTACACTACTGAGCCTAATATTTAATGAGCCTAATAAACATTTTGCAGTAGTTCAGTGGTTTCCCTTCCAAGCAGAATTTGTGGAGCTTTCTGATAAGTACCTCTGGCTTTTCCAAGCATTTAGTCCCTCTGTAGAATGCTGCTGCACTAAACTTAAAGCCCTTTTTCTGTGGGGATAAAGCATAAAGAAATATGGTACAAAATAATGAATGGTACAGACACTTATCCTCTCTAGAAGTGCAAATGCATGAGAATAAGACAATGGAAAACAAACACCTTTACAGGAAGAAACCTCTTCTTTTTCTGTATGGAGGTTAGTAATCCAAGGAACCTGTTGTGTGATTTTACAAATTAGGGCACAAAGTGAATTTGGGCGGGGGGAGGATTCTGTTATTTTTATGGCATTAGGAAGCATCTAGCATTGCTGAGAAATGAAATGCTATCAACTCAGTATCAGCTCAGGTATGTCAGGAAGAAACACATCCTGAGGGCAGTTTGTTCCATAAACTAATCCCATGTTTGTTCCATAAGCTAATCCCATGTAAAGACAAAAGGTTCTATCTGGTCATGGGAGAAGGGTGGCTGCTAATAAAGCGTAAACAGGAATGGAACAGTCCTCTGCACTTAAAGCACTTAATGGAGTGTGCTTGTGTGAATTTTCAAGTGTCTGATGAAGACTGAGGTCCCAATCCAGTTTATCAGCAAGAGCATAAACAGAGCTGCTCTTCTCCATCCCACAGCTTATTCACACTTTAAGGGCTCAATACTTTTGAAATTTCTGCCTTTCAGCTGTGTTTAGTTGAAGTTGGCTTGTGGCTGGCTAAAACTGGCTAGGGAACACACCTGCTAAAAAAACCTTACCTGTGCACACACCCAGCGTGCTGTGGGATGGCACCAGCCCTGTTCTGACACTAAGCTGAGGGGTGTGGGAACATCACCCCTTTGACCCCTTCCCGAAACTGGGACCTGCATTCACACCAGGATTTTATACTCGTGTTCCCAGAGGGCATTCAGAGCCATGCTCAGGGCCAGGACCAGGATGGCAGGCAAGGGCCCAGAGAGCTTATGATGCCCCAAACTGCAGGGTTGGGGGCACAAGAAACATATTCCCTCTCTCCATCTGCACATGAACATTTCTTTAAACAGAGCAATTTGGGGATGAGGGACTTCAGTGACTTCTCAGATCCCTGAGAAGAGCATTTTGTCCCTGTGTACTTTGAGGACACGTGCTGGAGGTCACAGCCTGGGATTGCCAAACACTGGCCCTGGGTGCTCCCTCCTGCCATGGACAAACCTCTGCAGCTCCTTCCCCAGCACCCTCCCAGCCCATCTTGCCAGCCGATCCGTCGGAGCCATCACTCAGTGATTTGTGATGTACTGAAATGCAGTTTACATTGCAAAAAGCTCTAATATGTCCCTGGAAAGCAATTAAGAGAGAGCTGCACATGAGTGTTAAGGGTTTTGCTCCACGAGCAGATGTCCTCCTGGCAGATGCACTGCCGACCCCTCGCTCTGGCAAGCTTTGCTCCACCTCGGAGACACAGCGAGGAGAGGCACTGTCCTGCTCCTGACCAGCCAGGCTGATCTTTATGAGGCTTTTCTCCGGAAATCAGAAGTATGGCGAGGCGAGGTGATCTTCCCCTGCGGCTGCTGGTGTGGATTATGGAGCTGGCAGCAGCAGGAACGCATTAAGGAAAGCTCCCAGCAACGGGTGAGTTTTAAAATGAAAGCTGGCTCAGTGTTAATGCGCAAGTAATGTGTCCCAGCTGCCTTTAATAAAACAGCCAGCTGAAACCCAGCATCATAATAAACGGAGCAGGGATTTCACAAACATCCTGACTGCTCAGAAAGAGACTGACTTTTTCTTCTTTTTTTTTTTTTTAAGTTGTATTTTTTTCCCCTCAGAGCTTGATTAAACATTTCCTGTTTTCAGCTTTCCAGAAAGGTCCTCGGAAGCCTTCCCCTGCTGCTTTCATGCTGGCAGATTCATTTTTCAAGGCCTTCTCCTGGTCGTGGTCTGACACTGAAATGGGAGGATTTATGGAGCTGGTACCTGGGCAAGAGATGCCTCTGCTGCAGCTGCATCCCCATCACGTTTGATGCCAATCCTGCAGGCACAGGGTGGCACAGTGCCAACGGCAGTGCCATAAAACCCCAGAGAGGAGCCTTATGACCCATTGCTTTCTGTTTGGGACAAGGTGATGAGGAAGCTGTCTACAGCTGGGAAATAACCCTTGGATTCCTGCTTTTGCTGCTGATTCAGGCGAAGTCAACCTAAGGCTGTGTAGTTGCACTGTTTTAGAAATCTTTCTCTTCTTTCTCAGGGAGAATAGAGATTAGATGCATTTTTGTACTTTCTTAATGTCTGTGTTTGGTACTAGGTGTTGTATGGCTGTGACGAATGGTTTTAGGAGGTGGATTCCCTGCTGACCAATAGTTGCTAGATTATTAATGGATATATAAAGAAGTTTCTGTAAATGAAGTTTCTCTAAATAAAGTTTCTCTTTTCGCCATCTTGGGTCCTCCTGCCTGCTTCCTCTGCCAGCTTCTGCGAATCCCAGAAAATCTATACCATCAAGGCTGGACCATCAGAGCTGGGTGAAGGTCAATGACCCACAGAGGAGCAGCCCCTGAAGCAGAACCTGCCGCAGCAGCTGGGTTGGGTTTCATCCCGTTGAACTCAGGTCAGCCTTCAGTCTGTCCCAGCCAGTGGAGCAAAACAGGCACCTTTGGGAACTATTAATTTGAACTAATTTGAGTTTCTTTTTAAAATAAAATTTCAACATCCTTCAAGCATGTGGACATGACTGTGTACCTCCTGTGTGTCCACAGCCAAACCCTGCATCCAGCCCAAGTCTGGAGGAGGGGAGAAGATTGTCCCAGCCATGCCAGTCCTTTGCATCATCCAGGGCTTCTACAGCTCTTTCCATAAACTCCTCTAAATCAGGGAACTGGAAGAAATAACGTACTTTTTCTCAAATTTTTTTCCCACAGCTCTAAAGACCAATCACAGCTTGTCATCCAAAATGAAGGATGGAAGCAGCCTTGAAATTCTCCCATCCTGCCTCTGCCTAGCCAGGGAGCAGGATGGTACTCCTGACCTCCAGCTGAGGTACACAGGCATCTTGCCAGCCTATAAAATCAAGTTTCACCAATTAACTTTCTGTAGTGGAGGGTCTGGCTAGAAGTACTCAGCTCTAATCCCAGATAATGTGTGACAACTTTCAGTGTGCTCATTCCAAGTGTTGAATAGGCTTCAGTATTTCCTATAGCTCTGTAATATCTGCCACAAACATATAAATCATTTCTGTGGTACAGAAGAGAGAAAATGCTCAAAATGCTGACTGCAGCAGAAATAGAAACATCTCCTCATCATCTCCTGGTTTTAGTGGTATTTGTCTAAATATCTCTAGAATTCCAGCTTTGCCTATTGTTTACAAATGCCTGTGATTTCTGTGTTGTTTTCTTGATAGCAGCTAGGAATCCCTTCATAATTTGGAATTTAACTTCATCTTGCCTTAACTTTCCCCATCTGACAAAGCTGTTGCCAGGATTAATTAATAGTGTAAGGTGGTGATTAATGAGCAGATATTTCAAAACATGACGTGCCGCCGGATGCTGAGGATTTTTGGGGAAGTTTGGAGAGCAGCATTCCTAAGGAGCTAGTCTGAGCTTGACCTCTCTCGATCATAAAATCATCATACATATTCCACGAAATGGAAATGTTCTCTCATGTTCATTTTTG
This sequence comes from Acanthiza pusilla, assembly GCA_036630365.1. NCBI lineage: Eukaryota > Metazoa > Chordata > Aves > Passeriformes > Acanthizidae > Acanthiza > Acanthiza pusilla. The sequence goes on from JAXCHO010000164.1 coordinate 57,780,145, forward strand.
GTAACAGGCTGGTGGAGTGGTAAGGGCTTCAGTTGATGCTTCTGGCTACCCATAAATTTCTGCAGGATTTGTAACATTCTGAGAGATGTTCCAAGAAAACAGATTAATTTTCTTTACCCCGCAGTCTTATTTTACTTTGAATCCTCAGCATTTTCTTTTCCTAAAACAAGGTATCAAAATATCTTGGATGGAATTTTTCAATGCATACTGTGAAACACCTTGCCAAAAAACATTCACTTCAAATGGTATTTGTTTGGAGTACCTGAGTTTTCCTTCAGCCTCAGGAATTCTGCTTAGCACAACTCCGTAATATTTCAAAATGGAAACAAAATAACATTGAAATTTATCAGCCATATGCAGTGCTTTTTTAGACTTTGTACATTGATCTTAGATAACTGAAAATAAGTTTTTCTAGGGTTTTCTCAAATTTTTTTACTTGTGTTCATCCCCTTTTCTTCATCTATACAATCTTCATTTTTGTCCTCTTACAAGTTTTCAGAAAGGTTACCTTCAGGTTGTGAACAGACTCTAAAACTTGCCTTGCCTATTATCAATATTTCTAAAATAACTATTAGTGAACTATTTTACAGTTTCATGTTTTTTTCCCACACTAGTACAGCCATTCCACAGAGGTAGTTTAGAATAGCTCGTGCTCTTTATGATTTTGTAATCTATGCAATAGACCAAACCCCAAATGCAGGACAAAAAAGATATATTGCAACAAACTGCTAAACATATTTTTGGAAGTCTCTTTATGTCAAAATATAACATCCTTTAAGGAAAAGGGGGGAGGGGAACCCACTTCGGGAAAGTTTTCACTTTCAAAATTTAAAGACAATATTCTATCTCACTGTGGGAGCTGCTTCCATATGAGGGCTAAAGAAAATAAGTATTTTTCCTGTTGCAAAAAGTATGATGGGGGAAACAGTGAACTCCTTTTTTGTCTCTACCTTAGTGGTCCCACTCTAACAAAACATTGCACAAAATCAGAATTAAATACAAAGTCAAGGATCAGAAATCATCCTCTCCATTTTCATTATGTCACAAGGTAAAAATTCTCTTCCCAACTGGGAGAGAATTTCTGATGAAAGTAAGCCCTGGACAAAAATGACCTAGCCTTAAAATTAAGTGCTGTCCAAGAAGGAAAGTTAGATTTTGCTGAGCACAAACTTTTATGGATTTGCCAATCAAGCTAGTGCTTTGCTCTGCAAATTGCCAATGAGCTCACATCTCAGACCTCAGGCAAAGTCATCATAGCACTACAGTGCTCACCACAACCCCAGCCTGCCTGGGACAGGTGGACAATTTGACCTTTGAAACAGTTGGGTCTTTTCATTTTCTGTTTCTAAAGCCTAGAATGAAATCCTGGTCTCAACAAAACAACCTTGAAAGAGCCCTCGGACAGCACAACCTGTGTGTGCTGCGCAGGAAAGGGAACAAGCCTCTGTTGTGCCTGAGGCAGCCCCTGCCCCAGGATTGCTGCTTGGACACACACAAAGCCAGGATGAAGGAAAGGGGCTCTCATTATCCTCTGCCACATCTCATTTTGTGGGCTGAGAACCAGGGCAGGAGGTCCCATGACTTATTCTGGGGCACACACCCAAAGCCTGTGCCAGCAGTGGTATTTTACCCGGCTCTTTGTCCCCAGACAAGGTTTTATCAATAATACCCATTTTTCCCTCCGTAGACTTTTTTTTGTCCAAACAAATACACGTTTAGGCTATCCCTGCTCTTTTTCCATGGCACATCATCCCTACTAGCCACTCCCTGGCACCTGCCCAACCAACATAGCCGTCGTTTGTTTGCAGCTTTGTCCCTCAGAGCACCATGTTGTTGTCATGTTGCTCCACTGAGATCAAAGGTCCCAACCAAGATGGAGGCTTGGCTGTTTTAAACATCACCTAAATCACATTTTGAAAAAATAAACCATTTCATAAAGTGAAAACTCTTCTAACAAAGCTGACAGAACAGGTACAGCTGCTGTACAGCTGACAGCTGCTGTACCTAAACCAGATTTAGGTACAGCACATCCTTGGCCGTGGATGAGTGACTGCTGTTCACACAGGTCATCATTTCTGGGAAGGAGGAGACAATTCCCCATGGCACCAAACCGTCATTCTTGGAAAAAGAGCTGTTTGTGATTGGGACAGACCAGTTCCCTTTGCCAGGTTGGAGACAGCTCTGGTATGGGCACACCCAGCTCGTTCAAACACCGTGAAGTGCAGCACTATCATTCTCTAGCGGAGACCTGCTTTGGCAGAGCCAGAGGCTAAGCTGATGTCTCCCAACCCTGTACTGAATAAAGACAGACATGAGTGTTGGGAGTACTTGATCATGTTCCATGATGATGACAACAAAGTTTTTATTGCAGGAGAGACTGCTAATTTTAACTCCATCCAAGTCAATAAATAGTCAAATGTGGGGATTTTTCCAGATCCTCCAGCAGTCTAAATAGAAAAGCTCATATGTATTTTCAGGAAATTAACTGATTGTCTTGAAAATTCTACATTTGTGTTTCTTGTGACTTTAGGGACAGTCTGTTGGGGTGTGGAGGAAAGTCCATCTCCGTCAGTAGGGGCAGAAGGTATGGAGAAGGCCATGTCCCTCATGCCACTCATATTTAGCCAGGGGCAGGGTCTGCTCCAGGGGTGAGTCATGGGCAGCATCCACAGCAAGAGCAGGGTCTGGCTCCAATGTCAAGGATAAAGAGCTTCAAGTAGATGATCCTCCTGTACACTCTCAGACTGACTTTGCCTGATGCACGTTGCCACAGGGGCTTTTATTTCTATTTTTTTTTTTTTTGCATGGTTTTGTACTTCCTAAGAATTGTGCCAGAAGTGGGAGTAAGGAGATATTAAACACAATGGTGCCCTCACAGCACTTCCAACCATCAGCACAAGGGAGGGCAGGAAAACTCACCAGAAGCCCTGTTTTCAGAATAGAAATGTTTGGATAAATACTGACCGCTTTGAGGTTTAACCACTCTGGAGCAAAGTGGGGAAAACAGGAAACTGCCTCTAAGATCACCCAGGTCCATTTGTGTGCCAGGATAGGGTTATGCCCCTTCTCCTCTCTCCGGTCCTGGTATAAAATTCCTCGCCAAGGAACCAGCCTGCTCATTTTGGTAAGGCAGGAGAAGTGCTCATCCTGTCCAGGAGGAAAGTTGCTCAAAGCAGGGGGTTCTGTGCCTTTGAGGCAGCAATTAGCGCTGGCAGTCCAGCCTCAGAACCACATCACATGGTTTTTTCTTCTGGAAAAGGACTCATGTTTTACTTGTTTTCTCCTGTTCTTCTTCATTTTCTACCCAAGTGAAACCAGTGCCCATTGAACCAAGATGCCTTTTCTATTACTTCATCTTTTCCATCTCTTTTCTTTTCCCTCTGCATCTTGCTGAGAAATGATCATCATGTCCTAATGGAGAAAGATTACCACCTCACTTTACTAGCAGTCACCCCAAATTTTCCTTTTTCCATTTTATCTCATTGCTCCTCCATGTACCTCCACAGTTCTCAAGGGACGTTGTGAAGAGAAAAATGTTCTTTTCCTTCCAGAAAGCAGCCCAAATTAACATTTTCCTTTGCCTATATAATCCATTGTCCAAAACTTAGGTCAGATTCTCAGCCAGGATAAAGCTCACAAATTCAAACTCTGTATCATTTCATGGCGGCTGAGAATTTATGTAAAATGCATCTGAGGAAAAAAATGAGCCTCTATTTTCAAGCTGCCCTGGCTTCACAAACCAGTCATTTCCAGTGTTGCTGGAAGAAACCATCCCTCAGGTAGGATGGGCAAAGAGACTGTCCAGTGCAGAAAAGAGGTTATTGTATATATTCACATAATCTCTATATAATAACACCTGCAGTAAAACAAGATGCTACTGTGTCCAGGCTAAAAGAGCTCCAGGGTTAAAAGCACCAAGCAATCAGTCTCTCCGAATTTTTTTTTTTTAAATTTTCATGATAGCTTTGTGGCCATATTTATCTTTACAAACTATAAGGCCACTGACACCTACCAAAAGCATCTCCTGCCCAGCTGTCTCAAAACTCACATTTTTCTGCCTGCAGTGAGCGCTGCGATGAACATGGGCAGCAAACGTCCTGAGGGGTGTGTGAGACATACAAGAAACATGGAAGCCAAGTAATATGATGGATAAAACAGGCTGGATTTTCATCGCTGGTGGCCACAACAACAGTCACAGAAATGGTAATAAGAACGGTGTTTCCAAGAGGATGTGAGGTTATGGATCCAGCAATATCGGTAAATGGCGTCTGCTCTGCAGTTTGACCACATAATAGCTAAACTGCTCTATTTTCCACACTGCTCAGCTAAACAGCTTAAATTGGACCCTCTAGAAGGCTAAAAGGAATCAATTTCATCCTAAACAATTCCAAGGCCAACCTGACCAAAGCCTTTGATTCATGCCAGTTAAAGCCAAAGGCTTTATGGCGCTGGTTATTGTTCAATATTCGCCGGCAGAGCAAAGAGTGATGGCGGCACTCACCTTGTCCTCATCCTGCAGAGGTAATTGGGATTACTCAGGAGTGAGGAGCTGCCTGGGTCAGTGCTCTGTCCCCAGCTCCATCTCATGGCATCTCTGCACCTTCTCCTTACCTGGAAGCTATTAACTCCCTGGTCTGTGCTCCCCTTCCAGGGGCCGCTCCGCAGAGAATATTGCTGACTGGTTCCTGGTATGTTCTTTCATCTGATGAAAGAGCTTATTTAAACAGAAATCTGAACATTTCTGTTCTACATGGCCCTGGCTGGAAATATGTTAGTAGATGCTTTGTCATGAGCAAATCCAGACCAGAGTTTCCCTCTAGGTTCCTCGAGTTCCAGTTATGAGATCCTCAGTTTTCAGCCAGGTAGGTAAAAATCTTTCACATTTTTACAGATGGGGGAACTGTGGCGGAGCAGAGAGTGTAAGAAATGCACCCAAGATCAACAGAGGTATTTTTTTGTGGTGGAATGAAGAGTCAAGCTCAGATCTCCTGCCACGCAGTGGGGCGTTCTCACCACACCATCCTCCTTTGCAAGCATGCTAGAGCTGGGTTAAGGGACACCACTCCAAACCCAGTGGCACCAGCCATCCCACAGAGAGCAAAACAGCGCCCATGGTCAGCGGCTGTGTTCCTAAAATGCAGAAGAGAGACACATCACACACATCTCCTGCAGAAACACAAGCACACGGTCACGGCTGGAGTGTCCTGCCACCACCTAAGGCATAAAAAGCTAAAATTTGGCTGCAAAGAAAACTACAGAGAGCTCATGGAAACCACTTGCAAACAGCCCTGCCATTCAGCTCAGGGCCTGAAAGATCAGACCACCCACTCCAGCACAGGAGTTATGTGCCATGTACCTGGTGATCAGCAGGGGAGGAACGAATTTCAGCTAATTTAGATGCCTACAAGGTAGAGCTGGCCACCCTCAGGCTCTTCAGGAGATGATCTTTAAGGAGACACTTGTCTGACTGTCGTGGTTTGACCTACTTTAAAGTTCTATTTTAAGACAAGTAGAATTATACCCTGGGTATTAAAAAGAAAAAAAAAACAAAAAAACCAAAACAGACAAGGCAGCCCCAAAGTCTGGCTCAGATGAAAATATCTGTGTCCATGCATCTACTTTTAATCACATGTATCTCACCCAACATGACAAATGGGAATAAACTAAAACTGAAATAGAATTCTCTCAAAAACTTATGAAGTGACGCTTAGTCTAAAGTAGCTTTGTTTTGTTTTGTTTTGTTTTGTTTTGTTTTGTTTTGTTTTGTTTTGTTTTGTTTTGTTTTGTTTTAAACGTATTATGTGTATGTAAATGCAGTGCAATTTGTACTGCAATATTTCGCCACAGTAGAGAGCTGATAGTTCTGATCATGGGAAATGTTTCCATTAATTAAGTTGGGTGTTTTTGACCCAGTCCTGTTTGTGCGCAGAGTAAGTTCATACTCTCATTTTTCTCTGGTCATAGTGGGAATCAAAGAGTAAAGAAGAGCCTCTCCCTATCTTCTTAGTCTCTTCTTCTGGTCACATCTACACCCAGAACATCCTCTTTGTGGTCAGTTGGGGTTCCGTGCACAGCAGATTCTGGCAGCTTGGGGATTTCTGCTACTATCTCCTCTCTCCTTCTCTGGTATTTCTGGCACATTTGCTTTTACACACTCAGAATTCAACCACAACAATATCCTGACACCATGTTTGCCTTCTGGTGCCAGTGAAACACCACAGGCAGTGCTTTGGGTGTCTGAAGAGCCTTGGTATAACTGCTGCTTTGGTAAACAACTTCTATTACTTACACCTATCTTTCTGGAGTGGAGGACTGCAATAATAGCCAGAAATTCAGTGATTTCTTGCAGAAGTAGCCAGGCATGGATGAAACAAGGAGCAGAACTTGTCCCGTTCAGCTCTCAGTGTCCTAAGTGATCCTGGGCAGACCCTGCTTTCAATCGCTTCCTATTTTGCCAGATTTAACTGTGTGGGCTGAAATGTTATGCTCTGAATATCTGCTGCACACCAAAAGTTTCGAGCCAATTTGAGACAAAACATTTCAGGAGATTTCATGCACAACACAAGGGAAAAATGCATTCCTTTGCCCACGTTCAGGAAGTTGTTTCATGAACAGCGAGATTGAGGAAATGTGGTTTCAGTTCAACACGCAGCCTGGGCTGGTAGCACAACCCCCCTGCAACGCCCCTCGTTCCCCCCACGCCTTCTGACCTGCCCCACTGGACAAGCAGCAAAATACACCATGGTTGTCCTGGGCCACCTGCCTGCGGACAGACTGGACATGAGGAAATTTGGCCTCTTCTCCCCATTTTCAGAGCACTCACATTCATGTCTATTCTCTACTCAGCCATGAAGTTTCAAAGAACTTGCAGGACCTTTATTGTATTGGACATCTCCCCTCTTCTCTTAAAATTGGTTTGCAATTAGCCAAGTGATTAAAAAAAATGAACACAGACGGGCAGAGGGAACGATCACATAATCCTTCTTTTCTCGTGGGTTAATATCTTTATTGGACTTTTGTTATTGGCATTACCAACTCTGCTTACAGCCCATTTAATAGCTGTATTAAATATATTCTCTGTATTAATGTGTGCCTAAATACTGAGGAAAAATGAAAATTCTTAAAGGACCTAATCCAAAGCTTTCTTGTCTTCCCTGTACTGCTAAGTCCAGAAAAACCTTTCCTCTTTCCTCTTCTTCTTCGTCTTCTTCTTCTTCTCCTTCTTCTTCGTCTTCTTCTTCTTCTTCTTCTTCTTCTTCTTCTTCTTCTCCTTTTTCTCCTTTTTCTTCTTTTTCTTCTTTTTCTGTCACCTGACTGCATCTGACCTTTTTCAGCAGTGAGTGAAAATTAAAAATGTCAATGACAGTCTACATGAAGAAATGTAATCTAAACTATGAAATGGCCAGTAGCTTAGGAGAGAAATGTTAGTGGTCACTGCTCAGATCAGAACAAATCTTCTCATGTAAGACACCAGCTAAATGATACCTTCAGGGCCCTCACAGAGGAGGAACCAGCATGAAAAGAGTTTTTGACCATTTCTCTGATGTGACCCTTTGGATTCAGTTCAGGTAAACAAAGTGCCATGGAAAAAATGTGTATTGGCCACTCTTTCCCTTGCACTGTTTGTAAGGGACGACAAGAAGACAACAAATCCTAGCTAGTCATCCAGCTAGGCTAATGAGCCACAGAATCACACTATACAAACCCATTGTTCTGCACACAGTGTTTTGGCTGATGAAAACCAAGCAAATTAGTACTGAAACTCTTGGTGTTCAGAGCTGCAGTGTTATTATCAATTCTTCCACCAGCCCTTCCTCCATGACAAGACAGAATACACAGGCAGGCCTTTTCACGTGCCCCAAAGTGTCTGAGATGCCCATCAAAATGAACAATTCATCCTCCCGGTGTTGCATGAAGAAGTCCTCGCTCCCTGGCGACTGCAAAAACTTCCTGAATACGAGAACATGCATGTAATTACCAGCAGCTCCAAGGTTAGCATAAATCAAAGTGAGAAGTCAGCTGCCAGGGGCACTTCAGAAGCAATGCCCACGTCTCAAATGGAGCTGAGCTAAAGCAATAACCCCATCCAAGTCCCTGAATGGGCCGTGGCTCGTAATGGGCTGGCACAAAGCTACATTATCCCACAAGCTGCACCTGCTTCTGGAGCTGCCGTAGCAGCAGCAAATAGAAGTGCCACCTGGCAAGATGGCATTTCCTGAAGCCTGCAATGACGGGGCAAAAAAAAAAAAAAAGTTCCCAACAAACAGATGGTGCCCACAGAAATGGGAGTTATATGGAAACAACAAAGGGCATTGCAGCAACCACAAACACGCTGCTCTCAGCCCTCTCTAAACTGTCACGCACATCCTTAGTGGGTGGTAAAGACAGGCCTAAATTCAGGTGCCTTCTCTCCCAGGAAAAAGGGATCTTGTTTTTCAAGTTCATTGCTCCTCAAACTGTATGAAAAAGATTAGAATCACAAAGACACACTGAACAGTGTCTGTCCCTCAGCATAAAGACAGCAAAAAATAAAACCCAAGGACTGACAGTGCTAGAAACAGGCCATCTGCAAAGGGATGTAAATGTGACTGTGCCCCCAAGTCATGGCTTACGGTCTTGGAAAGCTAAAACATGCTGACTGAAAGCACGCAATTAGTGCCAAGAAGAATATAAAGTATGGGAATACAAGTGGGGAGGTGGTCAAATTTGCAAGAGGAAAACAAAAGCTTGTTTATCCAAATGAATTCATTGCAAAACATGGAAGTAACAAACAATCAGAGGTGCCTCTGCCATGGGTTATTGATTCTGATGGTGTCCAGCTCTGGTTGCAGCCACCAGTTACAGAATAAATGGCCTAAAAGGAGAATTATTTCCTGACACACAATAGTTATGCTCTGAAACAGAAGAGTTTATGTCTTTCCCATAGCTCTTGTTTATCTAGTCTTTAAAATGTTGTTATTATAATGCTGGCTAGTCCTGTCATCTACTGAAATAACTCATCCTTGTTTCCATACACCCAACTATTTGTTCAGTCACGACCCTCGAGATTTCACAATAGTGTCGAAATAATAATTGCATCTCAAGGATCTGAAAGAGCTTTGCAAATCATGGACAAGATCCTTTCTCCCTCGTCAGGAGATGCCCCAAGTTCATACTAGAGCCTCCAAAGTTGCAGTGTCCTTGGAGACTGAAGTTACCTTTCTGCAGGAAGTAAACTTAAAAGTCAATATCAGCTCATAGGTGGCAAGATACACAAGAAAATATCCTGGCACCACCATCTTGAGGAAACAATCCATTACTTTTTAATTGCCATTAGTGTTATTGCCCTACAGTCCCAGTGGGATTTCTCTGCCCCACACCAAACACTTGCAGGCTGTGGTTCAAGGTCCTTTATGGTGCCAAAGCAGTGGCAGACGCAGCTCAGCTGTGTTCACCTTTTGATCCAATTTCCTGAACTCAAAGAGCTCATTTGGGAACAGGGCAAAGAGTTGTCTTCCTCTTTTTGTTTTGTGTTCTAGAGAAGGAAAAAATCTCAAAAGGAAAAGCTGGAGCAGCCTGGCCTGTTCCAAGGACAGCAGGTCACGTATTTGTAGAGGTATGGACTGTTCAGAGGAGTCAATCCGCTTGCCCCAAGCAGGAGCTCTTTTCCCCCCTGACATTCCATCCCTTTTGTGCGGCAATTGGAGAGGAGGAAGGAGATTCAGCTCCTCTCCCCATGTGCCATGTCACATCTTTTGCATCCATGTTTTTGTCCAGTTGACTTGAAACCCTGAGAAGCGCCAAACAGGGGAAAACAATTCCAAAATAAATCTGCAGAGCTGTTAGGCTGAGTCCTGGTGAGCAATGCAGGCAGTGTGGTGCTCTGGGGATGGCTGTGTGCCATTCAGGGAAGGGACAGTAAATAGCTTCCGTCCAGGACTCTGGTGGCACTTTGTGTTGCCCCTTTACAATCACTCTATTTTCAGCCCATTCTGGCCACTGGCACTCATTTTGGATGTGTCTTGTCTGGTGTTTGGCTCTGTCCTAACCACAGCCACATCTTTCTTGAAACACACAATAAAAGTGAAACATCTATGCCATCATCTCCACAGGCATTAGCTAACCCCAAAGGCATGAGCATAAAGGTGCAAAGACCTGATCTAGATATTTCCCATCTTTTTTTTCCTCCACAGCCCTCCCCTTTTGTGCTACAGTTCTTACTTTTTCCATATGTCTTAACATTGCCAGGAAACACTTCATCCCTCCTTTTTAGCTTCTGCCTAACCCATGTGACCAGTTAAGCATTCTTCATCTCAGCCTTACTGGTGGTACCAGAGGTCTCATTTTGGCCATGATATCCTTTTAAAGAGACTGTGATGATCAGTGTGATATTTACACATCCTGTTTCCATGTGGTGTGCTACAGACCATGCATAATAAATAGAGTTACGTGCATCCTCATGTATGTATTTTCACTGTCTGGTTTTCTTCTAACAAGGAACACCCATTTTTTTATGTCCTCACTCCCTCTGCCTGCCACACACAAAGAGTTTCTGGCTCAGCAGTCACCCAGACTGGAGTCAGAAATCATCTACAGCTTGGGATAAAGCCTTGGAGAGACATCTCACACTCATCTGTGTAGAAAACCGAACACTGAAGCATTGCTCTTCCCAGAAGGACGCCAAAGTTGTCTGTATCAAATTCCTCCTGGGGAAGTATCACATCCTTCCAGAGCAACTTCAGAGTGCTGCAATCTCAGTGTGATCAACAGGTGAGCATCTCACCCAGGGTCAAAGCTTCTCTTCAGGCAAGACTAAGTTCAAAGACAGGCTTTGTCTTCTTTTTTTTCCTTTAAGAACAAGGTGCCCATTGCTGCTGTGTTATCACTGCAAGAGGCTCAGCTGCCAGTCCCTGTCGTGAGGACAGGGTGGGTGACACAGAAGTTACCAAATGAGAGAGGCAGAAAGATGCACAAGTGGAAGATGAAGATGAAAAGCGAACAAAACTATTAAAAAAAAATCCAGTGCTTGGAGGGGAAAAAAAAATACTTAAAACCAGAAAATTTGGCACAAGGGTAAACAGAATTATCATATACACAAAAATGGATCCAGTCACGATGCCAGATGCAATACAGAAATAGTTCAGACCCAGAACATAGCTTTCCAGTGCCTATCTATTTCTGGGATAATCAGTACCATGGGGGGAAGGGAAATAGAAATACTATAAAGTTTATCTACGGGGTGGAAACACACCCAGCATTTGATGTGAGAAAAGAACATGTGCTATTATCTGACATGTGTACTGCAGGAATGGCCACAGGCCTGGGCTGGGATCAAGGTCTGTGGAGCTGAGCTGCCTGAGAGCACATGGAGAGGCTGAAGTGAAAATACTCCCTCACCATCTGCTCTGACATCATCTGAGCAGAACATGTAGAGACTGCTGGTTTAGAGTTTACCCCAGACAACTCAGAAATGAACAAAAAGCTTCCTATAATCCACAAAACAAAGCTCCACAAACATTTTCATGATTTGCCATCTTTCTCTGGCATATATCACAGAGATGAAAGGCTTCAGCCTCAGCTAGTCTAAAAATTTGTTGACCTCAGGTGAAACATTCCCATTTGCTAACACTGGTGAATTAGGTTTCTAAAGGTTGTTGATCTGCTCCAAAGACATTGGAAATCAGAAATAAAGTGTCTTGCTACAGTTTCGGACAAAGATTGTAAGAAAGAAGAGTTTGCACTTCATATAATCAGAACAACTGAGCCAGAGAGCAAGAGGGGAAGAGGGGAAGAGGATGAGAGAGAAGACCAGACAGACCAAGAGCTCAGGAGTGGCTAATGACTTTGACTGTCTCATTTCTACTGACCTCAGCTTAAAGGAGACCAGACTGTCCCCTGTTTGAATCAGCAGATTCTCTGCTGGGATCAGCAGTGGGGAAGTGGATGGCAAACTTGAGAATCAATGCGACTGGTGCCAGCTCCTGACTCTGCTGGCTGGGCCTTAACTAAAATTCACTGCCTCTGCTCTTCACAGCCCAGCTCAAGCTGCCTCGATTGTACACATGATGAGCTCTTTGAAGAGAAATTGTCTCCCATTCTGAAGGGGACACCTCCCACCTAAACTTAGATACAATAACAGAGATTTAACTCCAACTTCCCTCGCAGTTGATGAAGATACAGAGACTTTCTCAGCAGATCGACTTTAGGTGATTATTTCATGATGTCACACTCTATAGAAACTTTATTTTCTGTACTGTTTCCATTGCCTATAGCTCTGATGTGGCACCCACACTGCAAACTTCAACACTTGGCCACCTAAATCCCAGCCTGTGTGTCTCTGTCTCTATTTCAAGGAGCCCAGATTCCAGCGAGGACCTCAGTAAAACAACAAAAACACAAGTAATGTTAGATACATCTGAACACACTGAGAGACTGGGCTCACAGCCACCAGTCATTTAGGGACTCAGCTCCTAACTTGCACCATGGCAAGGAAACCACTGGGAGTCAAGGACCTAAATGCCTCTGTGGATCAAGATCCAAATTCCAGACTTACTGGAAGGGCAATGAACTTTGCTCACCTTTCAAGGGCTTCAGCAGAGTTGTTGTGGTTCCATACTCCCCCTGACATCCACTGCCGCTGATCTGCTGACCTCAGGGGTCCTGGGACGCAGCCCACATTTGGGGCAGGATGACAATTGGTCTGTCTCTTGTTCCCAAGAGCCAGCCTATAATCAGAAACTGGCAAACCTCAGAAAGGCTGGTGTGCCATCCAAAAAGCTCACATGAAACATTAGGGCCAGGAGCTGGGATCCAAATCTGCTGAGACCAAACAGGGCTTCTCACCATAGCAGGGCAGAAAGTGCTGGTAACAATAGGCATTTTGTGGTGTTTCACTCTGAGCCCCAGCTGGAGCCAAGGAGAGCACACACCATCTGCAGATGTATTTTAGACTGCAATGAACCCTTTTTTCCCCTACATACCAGAGTGGAAAAAAAGGCTGGGAAAAGGCTCTGGATTGTCACTTGCATCTATTCAAATATAGCTAGCCAGTCACCAATGACAACCTACATTGAGACGTGTCCAAAACACAAACCAACCCTTTGATGGAGGTTTTTAAAAGTCTGAATAATAGAGGTTTGGGGTTTTTTTTTCCCTTCTCCTCTCTTTCTTTTCCCTTCAGTTCTTCAGGGTCCCCGGATCAGAAGCAGGAGTGCCAAGATAGGGGGGAACTGCCCATCCTGCCAGGTTCCCTCAAAGCAATGAATGCTGCTATTCTTCCTGTCCCACAGCAGGCTTTCACCGAGGGCTCTGCCTGCTTTCATTCCCCACTGTCTTTTGGGGGCTGTGAGCTCAGGCCCCTCCCTGGTGATCAATGTAAGTCTGCCATGGGCAAACTTCTGGCAGGTAAAGCTGGAATTAAACATGAGCTTGCAAGGCACACAGCCCTTCTTGAGCAGCTGACCTGACATGTTTTGGGGGAGTTTAAGTCCTTCAGATCTGCTCTGTGTGTACAAATAGTTGTTGAAATATTTCCATGGAGGTAAAGTGATCTAAAAAAATACTTTTTCACCCTATGAACTTGTATCTTCTTTTGACACTTTGACTATGACCTCTCAAACCTCCAGCACAGAGGGACCTTGATTAAAGCTATTGAGGCACGGCAGGTTGGGACATTCCACTGCATGCAGGCATGGATTCATGTTTCTGCTGAGAGATCTTCATTCTGGTGAGAAAGAACTGACATGTTTAGAAATATCCGAGGATTTCTTGCTTTGTGTTTCATACTGGGATGGAGATACACTTCAGGGAAACACAGAATTGCCACATTTTGTGAGAGGGTCCTGGATGTGAAGGGAGCACCAAAGTCACACTCCTGAGAGTGGATCCCCCACTGAAGTCAGAGAAAGCCAAAATCTTCCCCTTTGTGTCTTCTAGAGAATGAGGATTGCCTTCAAATCCTACCTGAATGTGGAGGTGACAACCAGGAGCCAGGCAGAGGGGAAGTGCAGGGTGGGCTTTGACAGCCAGCTCGGCCTGTGACTGCTCTGGTAGGATCATCTCAGAATTTCCACCACCCTGGCTGTGCTCTGTAACTGTGAGGGAACACAAACAGACACAGCAGACATTCTGGCTGGCCTGATAAGATAAAGCAAATGTCTAAACATCTTCATTCCAAGAGATAGACCAAAATGCCTGAGCTGGTCTTCTCCTTTATACCCCCTCCTTGAAGCTGAGTAGGAAAAGCAAAACAGAAAGCGTCTGATATTTCTAGATATTTCTATTTTAAACCTTTTCGCTACACTAGCTAGGAAATGCTGCAAAAACTGCCCCAGATACTCAGAGCTAATTGAGCCACTGAGTGCAGGAGAGTTCATTGAACCACACTGAGCTAAGGAACCAATTACAGTCTGACCTACTGAAGAGTCTTTTCATCTCTATCATTTTAATTCCACTCTTCCTTTTAATTAAACAGTTTATTTTCCAGCATAAAGAGGAAATCCCAAAAGCCAATACTTGGGAATTGTCAAGTAATCATTGTTTTGAAAAATCTATTCCCAGGCACTCAAGGATTTATTATAGCTCTGTACTAACTAATGAATATTTGTAGATGCATTTGTAGAACAAATGTAGGTTTGTAGGAAGGTCCTGGAGACCTGAAGAAAGGTCTGCATGGATGCCAGATCATTGGAAATCAGTAGTAAGTGGACTTCAGCCAGATCAGGACTAATCCTACTGATTTTTTTTTTCCTGAGAGTAGGGGCTTTTCTCCTCCAGCTTTCCATAGCTGTCAATATCTCATCAAGGATCTCATGGTATCTCAGCACTTTAAACAGCATTTGGGTAGCTACAACTAATAACACTAACATAAATAATTCTGGTAGACATTAAATTACTCACAGACTCATAAAAAACTCTTTAAAGCTGGAAACCAACTTTGCACCAGCCAGGTTAAGACTCGGAAATATTGTCCATCTTGCAGATATTCCTTAATTCTGATCAACATGGAAATTGTGCCTTCTCTTCACATCATGGTCTGGGTGATGGCTGTAAATGCAGACAAGCAGAGCTTTGGTATAAAAAGCCATAGGAGTCCTGACAATTCAATTAGAGGTTTTTTGTTCTACTCTCTATTGCTTCAATGTCTTTTGCTTTTTCTCCCAACTTAAAGTTAGCACACTTAAAAGAACTGCAGAGTAACTTTTATTTATACGCAAAAAAAAAATTCAGAGGAAGTCAAAAGGCTGATGAAGAAAACAGGAAGGCAGCAGATTTCGTTGAACATTGCAAATCTATTTTGGCATGGCCTGCTGCAGTAGCACAAGAGGTTATGGTTTTAATCTGGCAGAGGACAGGTTTAGACTAGACACAAGGATGGCATCTTTTACAATGAGGGCGATGAAACACTGGAACATGTTGCCCACAGAGGTGGCTGATGCCCCATTCCTGAAAATATTCAACATCAGGTTGAACAGGACAATGGGATCTTGTTGAAGGTGTCCCTGCTCATTGCATCTGGACCAGATGACCTTTAAAGGTCCCTTCCAACCCAAAGCATTCCATGATTCTGTGAAGACAAGATTTAACCTGTTCCCACAGATCTTCATGGCAAATCCCACTGCTAATGCTGTCGATAATTCACTGCCTTTCTACTGTTCCTAATGTCTAAATTGTTTTTCTCCTCTAATTCATGCTCATTGCACCCTGTCTTAGCTTCATATATAGACAATATATAATTAGGAAACAAAACCCTGAGGTCTTCATCATCCTGAATTCTGGAGTGCCAGCCTAGATCTGATTTTTTTTTTTTTTTAAAGCCACAAGTCAAGTTAAACATGGAATCTAAATGTCTCCACTTGCCCTCTTGCCCTCAAGGGAATGAAGATGCAGGATCTCAGCCTGGGAGCAAGCAGTCAAGAAACAGGGCAAATTTTACTTCTCTTTATTCTGGCAGGAACCACTGAGGAAATGTGAGTAAATTGCACCCTTGGTTTTATATTGCCTAAGAGAAGAAGAAATATAGACTGGCTCATTAGTAAAAGGCTTCAGAGGAATATTGCTGAGCTACAGGGCAAAGTCCTGAGCAAATATATCCCAGGACCTGAAATGAGAGATTGCTGGCAGGAGGGAGGAGAGGTGGGCAGGAGAGCTGCTGAAGCCTCCTCTGCACGGCCTGGGACTTTTCCCAACTCAGCCAGAATACCCTTTTGGCAAGTATTTCAGGGCCTCAGAAAATGTGAGATATCTGCTTGGCCCTCCACAAACACAGTGGAGCAAGGAGTGGGAAGAAGGGCTGCTCTGTTCAGCTGTGCCTCTTGCACTTTACCTGCAGAGTCCTGGCCTGACCCTTCTCGGTCTGTTCTGTGATTTGGCTCCATGGATAATGACAGCAAATTACATTTTGATAACATTCCTTATTTTATCTTCTTTCAGAGGTACAGAAATCTGCCCTTTTGCTGCTTCACCAGTTCAACTCCCCTGTGAACTCTGAATCCCCAAATTATGAAATCACAGGGAATACAAGAGGAGGCTTATGAACCAACAGCAGTGTTTTGGCTGCCCCAGCAGACATGCTTTTGGACCAGCAGCTAATCCTCTTAATAATTTCTCACCACTTCATTTACTGACGTGAGCAGAGTGTCTGTCTGAGCCCCAGGGTTGGATCTCTCTGTGCACTTCAGAGAGCCTGTGAAAACACAATGGTTTAACCTGCTTGAAACTCCCAGGCTAAAGAGAGAGAGAGAGAGAGAGAGAGACATCCCATGCCATCATCAGAGCCATTTTGACTGAGACAAGAGTGGTGGCTGTGTCTGTCCAGGAAAGTTTGGTAATGATTTCTAACTCAAGCAAAAACATTCCTTTGTTTTGCTGATTGATGCCCAGCACAAAAGTCAAGGCAAAGGTTTGCTTTGCTTGTGCAATCCAAACTTCTCAACTCCCCCCTCGTATTTTGGCCTCTGCTTCATCCTCCAAGCTGGGAATGCTCCTTCAGGAATGCAGTAAGGCTTGAAATGGGGACCGTGGCCCCAGGGCTGTGAGGCCATGGCTGTGTTGGTCAGATGGGGTGGCTTCATTCAGCTCTTGGGTTGAAGTCAGCAGTCCCTGAGCCCAGACAGAGCTCGACCTCAGCGCACAGCCAGGCTGGGAGAAGTGGACCAGGAGGTTTGGAAAGGAATAAGTGGAGGATGGGACCAGCTCTCCACCTCTACTTACAGACATTAGCACTTCAGTTGATTCATCGAGTACCAAAGTATGTCTCTGGTGTCTGTTTCTCCCACTCCATCACTCTGGACAGCTGCATCAGCCAGTTTTTTCCTCCAGCTCCTTTGAGGACTGCTAAAGTCAGCAAGATGTCATACCTTTCCACAGTGTCTCAGATACCTCCTCTGGAAGAAGTGACAGGACCCTGGGCAGGCATCACTGACTTTATCGATTCCTCCACTTCACTCTTCCTTCGATACTTCCACCTGTGAAAGCAGTTTGGACAGAGTATAGTTTGGGCTTACTGCCCCAGCAGGTGCCTGTCTATCCCCCTGCCCAACACTGAGGCAGTGATGGGCAATTTGGGGCACTTATTCCCAGTTTTTCTGCCCCAGATCCCTCTACAGAGAAGCTGCTGTGCTGCTAGAGCTGCATCCTGGGACTGGAGAGTATGAACATGGCCCTTCATCAACACTGTCTGGAAGATGTGATGCTCTCTTCCATCTCTGAAATAGGGGAGAAATTTTTGAGCTTTTCCACAGTGGCCTGCATACCAACCCCCTTCACTCCCAGGGCAGTAAAACAGAGCAATCTGCACCTTTCACCTCGGCCGTCTGCTTTTCATTTTCCCCTTTAATCACAAGCAGATTTCGGCCATCAAGTGTGAAAGTTTAGCAGACCCAGAGACCCCTGCAGAGGAGGAGATCCAAACTCAATGCGAAATTCATTTTGTGCCTGCTGATATACCTGATCCCTGGTCTGAAAAAGGGGATTTGCTGAATGTTTTACCCCCATAGAGAGAAAGAAAGAGGGAAGATTTACACTCACAGGAAGGTAGTCAAGCAAATACCAGCACTACTATAGACAGTCTCTCCCTGCTTCAGGAACAAAAAGCACCTTCTCTGTGATAAAAAGAAACACAAACCACAAAGAAAAATGTGCATGGTGACTGATTCACCCAGCTCAGTGCCAGCTGACCTCTGCTCATTCTCTGATGTGCTCTGCATTTGCAAAGCTCCTTGCACTGTGAAAAAAGAATAACTTCACTCCAGATCCTACAGGATGGGTCCCAATAGCTTAAAGCCCACCAGCAGGAGAAGGTGAGGGAGAAACAGGGATGCACACCGACTGCAGGGGCAGGTGTGCTCCAGGTGTGGATTCACACGGAGGTTTCTCCCAGGGGGATCTGTGAGACACTTGGGACATGTCTCCAGCTGGAGGATGCCCATGGACAGTCAGTGCAACCTT
This sequence comes from Acanthiza pusilla, assembly GCA_036630365.1. Classification (NCBI taxonomy): domain Eukaryota; kingdom Metazoa; phylum Chordata; class Aves; order Passeriformes; family Acanthizidae; genus Acanthiza; species Acanthiza pusilla. The sequence continues at coordinate 57,798,571 of JAXCHO010000164.1, forward strand.
CAAGAGGCAGTGGGTGGCTTCTCAAAGCCAAATCCAATACAAGGAATGATGCAGAGTCCAGCAGGAGCAGCTCCCCAGGTGGGACAGCCTCTCCTGGAGTTGTTTCTATCACTCTGTGGACTGCTCAGTCTGTCAGGAGTGGGGTGAGCTGTACATGAAGGAATAGGTCTGCTCTGAATCACACACCAGAGCATGCCAGGGAACCTAAAGAAACTGGCAGCAAATTCCTCAATGCCTGAGGGAGGAACAGATATATTAAAAGGCCTCTTTTTAAAGTTTCTTTCATAGCCATCAGTGTCAGCTTTGCTTTCTCCACCCTTAGTGCATTTATACAGCTCCAAACACTCCAGCAGAGCCTGTCCGTACGCAGGGGATGAATACACATTGTCAGGACACAGCATCTGAGCACAGCCCTTGACATGCACACCCTGTGCCTGTGAGGGGAGCAGAGGGGCTATTCTGGAAAAGGTTTGTGTGAGCAAGGCTTTGGGGACTCACCTCCCGAGCATTTGGTTCCCTTAGGAAAATCTCACAGACAGCAATAGCTGCTACTGCTTGTCTTCTCTCACCGTGCCTGGCAGTGTCCCATGCATTCACCCTTTGAAGTGTGCTCCCAAGACTATGTTGGCCATATCAGTCATCCCCCACCCCTGGGCTCTTTGCATTTGTTGACAAATTTTTCATGCTCAGCATACCAATATCTCACCGCTTGCATCCAGCTAAGAAGCCACCTTTCCATTCCTCTTATCCTTGTAATGGGTATGCAATTCTGATGCTTGAATTATCTACTATTTTTGTGTCTGGGGAGCACACTGAAATTCAAATTGTATCAGCCTCAAGACAATCACAAAAACAAATCTCTGATAGCATATCTGTGTGGCTTCTATTAATCTCCTCTGCAATGTCTCCCTTCTCTGAGCAATTAGTTAACATTAACTTTCCAGAAGTCGATGAAGATTAGAGTCTTATCATGTTAGATACTGCTTGTTGCACGAAAGGGTAACTAGTTTCTGGGTACTGAACAGGAAAATGTAGGAAAAAAAGTGAAGTGACTTGAAAGGGACTTGGCCAAACACTTTTCTCACTGGCTGGGTCAGGGCAGCAATGGGCTCAGGATGTGTGTGAAGCTGCTGTCAGTGGATAGAATTTTCCCAGGATCCCTCATTTACCAGCTCTGCCCTCCTGCCCCTACCACACCCGAGCTGAGGATGAAACCTCCCTATGTACATGGGATTTCAGAGAAGTTTAACTGTTCTATAGAGAAGCTGTAGTTATTTTGTGCTTATTCTAGCATTAAGGTACTTTTGTACCACAATATTGACAGCGTGGCTACTGAGGGACTGTAGCATGTGTTGTATTAAAATAACACCATGGTTCATTTTAATGGGGATCAAGGCTGAAAAAAGCCTTAACAGTTTGGTAAGTCTGTGCCTCAAGTTATTTTGCCATGCAGTGAAATAATCCCACATGACTCAATATTTTTTGCTGCCTGACATTTCCTAAATGCTCCTGAGAACTGAAGGCATTGGAACAGACAGGTATAAGCTCATCCCTGGTGTAGATGGAAAGGATTATTCTAGCAAGCTGAAGTGGCTAAAGGGAGCATTCTAGTAAGCTGAAGTGGCTAATTTCTACTGATTTTGCTGTTCTGGCTAGTAAAAGAGCTGAGGCTTCATGTCAGTTGTTGTCAAACTCACACTGGTCCTGTGTGATGAGCATTTCCCAAGGCAGCACCTCCCCTGCACACAATGGCATTTGTGAGAACTCTGTTTGCCTTCTGCAGAGACAAGACAAATGGCTTGTGTGCAGCCAAACAGCTTTGTCACCTGCTGATACGATGGCCCTGAGGGGACACTGCCCCAACCACGTCAGGAAAAACCTGCAGTGTGCTGGGGAGGAGGATGCTGTGGACACCTGCATGGAAGGCATTGCCCTGAGCCACCCAGCCCTGCGCTAAGGCAGAGGCCCTGGACTGCAGCAGGTATTGCCCCTCCAGAAGAGACTCTCTGCCTTGTCTCCTTGACTTGGGCACATCACTTTCCCAGCTTTTCCCCTGAATAAGTTGTCTTTGCAGTGGTCATTCCTCAGCAGCAGCAGGCACCTGAGGAAAGGCTGTTCCCTATCAGCCTGCAGAGGAGGGGTCACGAGCAGCTCTGCCTTCTGGAGCCACCCCAGTTCCCTCAGAGGGCCTGCACCCAAAACCACTTGCTCAGATTACCACAGTATTGCCCCAAAAATCCCAGATTTCATACACAGGAAGCACAGCAATTTTCAAGAGAATCTGTGTGTGTGAGTGGATTCAAAGTCACTTGGAAATGTCACCACTCTGGACTTGTGGTGGTGTGGGGCCAGAGCCCCCCAAATATACAAAGAGTCTTGGGTTCATGTCCCTCTGTGTCTCCCCATGCTCACCACATTATAAGTATTGTGCTTATACCTTGCCACTATTATGAGCCTGGGACTTTGTTCTTTCATGCCATACTTTCCTTTCCAAGGTCAAATATAATAAACAGGTTTCTAATGCGCTGGAAATGCCAGGGAATAGTCTGTGCTGGAGATAACAGGGCTCTTGTGTTGAGTGCCAGCCATCCTAAATCGCTCCCTTGGCTCTGAGCTGGGGAACACTCGCTGGTGCTGGAGAGCTCTGATCCTGGAAGAGTGGCAAAAGCAGGGAAACCACGCAGCATCAATCCACCCTGATCCCACAGAACCCCCAGACTTAGCCCTCTGGAGGATCACCTACAAACTCCAAACACAGCAAAGATGCAGAAGTTTGAGCAGGATATCGAGAGATGGAGATACAATGGCCGTGTTACACATTTGCTGTTTGCTGTGTGGAGTTAAAGGAGTTTCTTGCTGCTGAGTTCCAGAGAGGTTCAGGGTCCTTGGCTGATGGGAAAGGCACATTCTGGAGCAATAGGTCTCATCTCAGCTTACTAATATTTGTGGGCACTGAAGCAGAACAAAAATTGAGGTTTGGACCTCAAACTGGGAATCTCAGGAGGCAGACAGACAAAACCTGCCAAAAATGCCTTGTAAAGCCCCAGCCTGGTGTTAAACTCTTGCCAAAGAAGGTAGCAATAAACTCACCAGCCATGTGCTGGAGCTGGGCACCAGCGAGGAGAAGGAAGAGGCCATGATGAGTGCCAGGGCTGGAGAGCACCTTGCTGGCCAAAGGCAGCCTTCCCTCAGACCTCACTGAATGTGAATTCTGCCACTGTTCAAGGCTTGAAATCTGAATGTCTCCTGACGTCCCACACTCCTGTTAAAAATGAACCAAAAAGGTTTCCAACAAAGCACCGCATTTTACATATGCCAGGAAGAAAATGAATTAAAAATGCATATCTTTGTTTCTTCCTGACAGTTTCACATTGATTCAAAGCAGTGAGCAACAATCAGCACTCTGCAAAGAGGTGCCCGTGACCACACAAGGAGGAGGCTTTGCTCCCCACCCTTGGACTATGCTCACTAATAATCTGGATTTCCACACACATCTCCCTCCTCACCGTGGGGAAATCTCAAGGCCTGTTTGTGTGCAATGACTCTTGAAGGGGGAAAGCTCTTCAAACCATCCCTGACACTGCGGAAAAATCAGGAAACTTTAATTAAGGGAGCAAAAACAAAAAACGACCCACAAGGCATTTTTGTATTTACTTTCACTAAGTGCAAAAATGAACTTCACAGGAACTTCATCCCACAGGAATTCCCAATATTTTAATATTTGTTTCCATTGTGACTGGGGACAAAATGTTGAAATATCAAAGCATTTTCATAGGATGAAGTGTTCTGGGAAGCAGCGTTTTGTACGTCATTTTGACGTGTTTCAGGCTTGAACTTGCACCTGGCTGAGCTGCCCAGCGGCCTCCATGCAAGTGCCTTGCGGTACCAGGCTCCTTTTCTGACCAGCTCAGAACATCCAGGACTTTCCACCCAAAATTCATCAGCAGGTCCCCTGGCACCACACAGAAATCCAAAAGGCAGAAGGCAGCAGCTCAGCACAGAATTCCTAATCCAGCCAATGGCTTGGTTTGTGTAAAACACCATCAGATCTCCATACTGTACGCTCACCACAGCTGAGCCCAAATGTTTCCTCTCGGCATTGTTGGCCTTGTTTATGTTTTAATATAAATGATGGACAATTCTCAGCCAGCTGTATCAGTTTATTGGCCTGTCAGCACTCCAGAGACGTCCCCACCTCAGACTGCACAGCAGAACTGCACCCCTGCTGTCATCCCCAGGACACAGATGGGCAGGAGAGTGGTGGCCAGCACTGGGAATGTCTGTCCACATAAGCGTGTCCTGGGCCTGGATCCATTCTGGAGGCTGCATCTGTCTGTCTGTTCCCTCCATCACCATCTTGAAGACACCAAGCTCTCTCACTGAATCTGTCCTCCTCTTGTGGTCATTTCTCCCAGCCCTGCACTGCAGAGTTTCCAGAGGAGATGAAGGCCAGGGAGCAGAGCAGCAAGAAGGGCCATCAGGAAAAAAGCCATCTTTGGAGGGAAGGGGAAAAACCTCCTTCTCAACACAGAGCTGTAACAAACATTCCCAGCAGTACAAGAGCCCTTGTGCCTTTCCCTGTTGGCCAGTCCCAGCATCAGGTTTCACCCCACCTGGCAGAATAGGATGGTGGACTGTGAGTGCCAATTTTTCAGACATGTCTGGCCCAAAAATTGCGATTGTACATTTTCTACTGCTGATACTTTCTCACATATTGTTTTGTGCTCTCCAACCATTGCCTTTCTGGGAATTCAGGTGATGTGTGGCTTTTGTAGGCATTTCTTTGCCTAACTTCATTTTTCCAGACATTTTTGGTATCAAGAAAAATAAGTCCCACTCCACACACACACTTTTTCCTTGAAACCTCAATTTCTCCTGGAGCAAGCATGGATCAGTAGCTGGCCAGGACCACACACAACTCTTCTAATATCCCAGCCTGATGAACAAGAAGGGGATGGAGGAGACAACCAGCACACTGTGCAGAAAAGAAGGAGATGGAATCCAGCCATCAATGGGAATGGACTGTGAAGCCCTTGCTCAGGTAAAAGAAACTGTGAACATTTAGTGAACCTTTTGGTGGAGTAAGGACAGAGGGACATGATCTGCATCCAAGAGCTGTGCAGGAGAGACCCCTCCAGGCATGAGCCCCATTTGGGGCAGGCTGGCATGCCCATTGCCTTCTCTCAGAGTCCTTGCAGGTCTCTCCATGGGCCAAAGCCTTGTGGGCAGCCAGGGATGAAGGTGGGCACAAACACACTGTGCATGTGTGGGCTCAATGAACAAAGAGAATTTGTTATGTGTTCCATCAAATCATTTCCACCAAGATATGACACATTTTAAGGTCCAGTCAGTGGAAGATTTTATTTACTAAAAGACTGGGCAAGATACCTGTTGGAGCAAGTATCAGCTGATATTAACTGGGAGGAGACCTTTATCTCTCATGCTAATTCAGACGAGGTCAGATTCCTTGGAGACTGTGATGGCAAACTCAGGCTGCCACAAGAACCAGAGGTGTTCATGAGACTCATCTGACCAGAACTAAATCCTAGAAATCCTGTAACCTGGTCAGAAAGCACCTGCGCTATTGATGGGGTAGGTTATGGATGGTCCCACTGCTGTGTCATCTGCCATTCAGATGTCTGATCCTACATCAGTCCAGGACTTCAACCCTTTTTCCTTGCCTCAGTGCCAAGAACCCTCTGTGTTACAAAAGGGTGAAGCACATGGCTTACTTTCCAGCCAAGCAGCAAGGAAATCACAAATTCTTGACTTTTCAGTAACCTTAATAATGCACAACTTAGATAAGCTGGGACAAATCCTGATATTTTGCATCTTCAAATCATCTGACAGCTGCCCAGTAGGAACTGATGAGGAGTCACTCCATGTGGGGAATAATTCGCTGGTGACAGAGAAATCAAATTGACTACTTCTGACTCCTGCAGTAGCAAAAAAAATACTTGTGGCATCATGGTCAGGGGGTTTGTCCCAAAAAACTCTTGTCTCAGTTTATTTGAAGAAGACACTAGAGAGTCAAACGATGTTTCTCAATGTATGTGACTCCTCGGAACTCTAGGAATTAGAATTTCCAGATGCAAAGTGCCATCACAAGCTCTGGAAAAAAATGTCCAAACACACTTACAGACAGGGACAACTTCAGCCTGAGCCACCCTGTGTGCTGACTGCTGGCCCCAGCTTTAGGTGGGGGTCCCCTTTGGTATCAGTCATGCAGAGAATTGTGCCATCTTGGCTGACAGATCAGGTCACCACTCCTGTGGTCTGCTCCCTGTCGACACTGTTTCAGGATAATTGTACCTCTCACTTTTTTTACTCTATCCCTAATTTTTTTTTCTGCACAGTTGTTTCCTGTGTCTGCTCCAAGACCTTGCCACTGCCTCTCCTCCGAGGATGCTGAGCACCTTCTTTGATGTTCCATGCTAAATGAATTCTTGCCCTGGAGACCTAAAAAACATTTCCTCATATTGTTTTTTGGGATTGCCGCTTTTCAGATGTGCTGGCTCCACCACCATGGGAAAGGTCAGCCTGGAATGAGGAGCACCTTGTTTGCAGAGGAGGCCCTGGGAAGGAAGAACAGCATAGATGGAGGAGGAATGGGGAGACCTCACAGAAATGATGGTTGAGGGTGGCACCAATTCCTTGAAGCAGCAATTTGCACAGGTCAATAGCAGCATTTGTAAGAAAACTCTGTTTGCTGTGCATTTGCCACCTCTGGGTCCAGATCTGTAGGAGATGGCCACAGCATTAGAGCCAAGCAGAACAGAACATTCTCTAATAACTTTAAAAGTGGAGCCCTTTGACTCAAATATCTCTTTATCCATTATGTCTTCCTATATCACCTGCAAAACTGCAGGTCACTGTTCAACAGCATCTACTTGCAGGTGGGTTCTCTCTCTCTGCATCTTCAGTAACAAAAATTGAAAAATAAATTCCCAGCGCAGGCACAGAAGCACCAGAACTAATTTTCCGGCAGATGCAAGAGTTCGTCAACCAATGTAGGAAATTAAATGTTTAAGGAAATTATAGAATGAAAATATAAACTCTTGAATGGGAGCCAAAAAATACAAATTCCATCATTTATCAAAAAAACTCCAAATGAAACGGTGTGGGGAGAGCTGAATGAAAGGCTATATTCAGACAGCAGCACTGTTTAGCTTACTTTTTGGACCTTTTCCCCTTATTGATGCTGTTGGGAGGCGCTCATTCCAAAACCTCTAATGCCGTCGTGTTCTGGGATGAGTTACTAAAAGCAACCATTCTTCCACATATGAAAACATTCGATTATTTGCATGTTCGGTGTCTTTAATGCCTCTTTTGTGCCTCTGTTTTTTGTGGGGGGAGGCAGATGAGGGATCTTGAATTTCAGCAGTATTCTGATATAAACTTCCTCTGAGAGAGGGGAGGCAGAGAAGAAAAAGTCTTTGCAAGGCTGAAATGGAGTTGAGGCAGGCTGCCCTTTACTTGAAGGGTCTGATGAAGGTGTTATTCAGGATTTGTGGAGCGCTGCCAGCCCTGAAGTAAAGACTCAGCTCTGAAGCTGAAGCATTACCTAGCACTCCTTGAGCCATGTGACAAAAAATGCCCAATCTGAACCATCCCAAACTGTTGCTGCAGTGGTACAAATCCCAGCACTGTGCACGGGACAGATGAAGGGCTCAGAAAGCTCCCCCTCAAGCATCTCCACACAGAAAGAGGTGAGGGTATGCAGTGCTAGATGTATTTTGGGGCAGAAAACCTCCTGGCAGCTCACAGCAGTGGAGTCCAAGCTTCTGTGTGGTGATCTTGGCTCTCCTTTGCATGGGCTAGAAGGTTACAGGAAAGCTGGAGGCACCTGGCCAGCCATAGACATGCTACCAGCATTAGGAAATACTTTAAATACTGTCCAGCTGACCTGTGAAACTCATTGCTACAGGGTCTGGGAATAAACAGATCATGGCTTGCTCCTCAGCACACGGGATGACATTGAAACAGTCTGGTGCTGCAGAGACCTTACCCTTCTGTAAATGCAGGTTAAATCTGGGCTAAAACTGCTGCTGAGCTTTGCTGTGCAGAAGGCTAAGAGCTCACAAATAGTTCATTATGCCATGATAATTCAACTCCTTGTGATTTTCTTCCCACACGCAACAAAGCCAGCAGGAATCCAAAAGGGAATGGCTCGCACGATGGCTAACAAGATTAGCTAGTCGCAGGAGCCAGTATTAAACAAACAAAAAATAAGATGTTTGGAAGAAATAAAAATCCTCAGGGTTTAAACCAGTAAATGGGGATTAGGATGACATTTCTATGAAGTTCAGATATTCCTGAACTCTTGTGGTGTGCTGTATCTCCTCCCAGAGCCTCCAGCCTGTGCCTAGGTAGCACTGGCAAGGGCAAAGCACTATTGTGCTTCACCTCAGGCAGGCAGAGGCTGCAGAGGACAGCCAAAGGAGAATACCTTGTCCCAGGGAATCCCACAGTGGCCCACGATCACTCCACACAGTCTCTCTGAATCCCATTTTTACTGTCCGGTGTTTGGCCCTGGAGCTCGGGATTTACCCACTGAGGTGCTTCCACAGCTCCGAGCTGCCCTGGATCTCTCAGTCCCTCTGACTCGCTCATCTCACACTGCTTTCACTGGAGTTTTTATTATGGGTGAATAAAGAGCCCAGCTTTGCTTTCCTGGGACAGCAGCACCATCTAGAGCCTCCTCCTCCATGTGCAGCCCCATCCACCCTAGGAAACTCTCTCCTCCTTCCAGCCACCGCTGAGAAAAACAGGAGACAAAAATAATGTGCAGGTGTTAGGGTGGGAAAGAGAAGGTGGCAGACAGAACAGCACCTCTGGGGCTAGGAAAGCTAATGTGCAGTCATATACAGCTGGTGTGGTGCACTAAAAGCAGGGAGGTAAGCTTTGTACTGCTGGAGGCAGTGATTTGTAGCTGTAATCTCATTCTCAGGTAGCACTGTTATGTATTTGGAGAAAAAAGCTCTTCGGGGGTGTATGATCCTTGTACACTGTTTCCATGATGTAAAACAGAGGGAAAACCTTGGGCAGAGCTGTAAAAGCAGCTGGTGACAGCAGCCCGTGGCCACTGTTCACAGTTTCCCAGCCAGCAGTGGGGTCATTGCTGCTTTTCCAAAGGCAAACGAAGAGGGTCACTGCCTCCAGTGTCCTAAAAACATCCACCCAGCTCAGATGGCACAGTTCCCCCATGCACCTGGGCATGCAGTGGTGCTCTGCCACGCTTCCAAGGGCCACTTGCAGGGCCAATTTATATCCTGCGGCAAAAAACCTTGGGAAATCACTCCAATGTGCCAGTGGAAGAGAGAAGGAGAAACCCAGGCCTCTGGGCCATTCACTTAAGAGTTGGGCTCGGTGATTCTTGTGGGTCCCTTCCAACTCAGAATATTCTGTGTTTTTGTGAAATTCAGTAGGAAGGGATTTGTAAGACTAAGCTCTGAGATAATGCTGGCATGCCCCACGCTCACAGAGGAGAGCAAAAGTGAAAAATAACCCCTCTTACCTCTGTCTTCTGGTCTGGGGCAAAACTCTGCCCCACGACCCCTCAATTCAAACTCCCTGGGCTGTCCTTTGAAGGACTCAGCTGTATAGGATACCCAGTACCCTAGACGTGAGTGTGGGATAGTGTGTGCATCCCCCAAAATGATCTGGAAATGTCATATCCTCAAAACTGAGCTAGCCAGACACTGAGGTTTGTACAGGAAAGGACAGTCCTGCATGGCCCCAGGGCTAAAGCCACCCCCGAGGAGGTTACAGCAGCTGTGCACATCTGCACCATGGTACACACAGAGAAACGTGGGAGGAAGAGCTGGGTGCACGAAAAAAATGGAACAGACTGTCCTAACCTAGCCTATCTGTTTTTGCAACAAATCTGTGTTTGTTTTGCTGCTACAGGAGCCATGGACCAGTGAACACAAGGGAACGGACAGATTTCTCCCTCTCCACTGCAGAGTGCAGGACCTGCTGGACTGGCATCAGCTGAGCCTGACCCCACCAGCAATCATCAGACAGAGCTCCTGGAGAACAGATTGCACCTTGTGCTGCATCGACACTAGAATCCCAGATGGAAAAATATCCTGTCTATAGTCCTGTGAGTGTCCTTGGCCTCCCACGAGGTGCTGGGGCACAACAAAGCAGCATGGGCTGGGAAATTTGCAGCAGGTTGTGTGGATGGAAGTCTTTGCCCCTCCTGAGGAATTTCTTTAATCACTTTAAGGTAAGCAGTAGGACAACGCAGTTTTGGGTTCCCAGGAGCAGCAACAACCAAGTCCCAGAGCCACAACTGCAAAAATTCCTGGCAGGAGGGAGAAGAGATTTCCCAGGAGATGCTGAAGTGCCAGGACCACGTGTCTTTGATCTCGCTCCCTGCCTCTCTCTCTGAGTAACAAGGGACTGTATGGGAATAAATCAGCATATTAATGGCAATGCTAATTGCAGCTGAATCTGGGGTGGACTAAAATATACACGTTCCTTTAAATTATGAATTCTACAACCAAATTTGAACCACACCTGGAACAATTAATGAGAGCATCTACTATTTTAAAGATCAACCATCCTTTCAATGCCTTTGACATTTAAATTAAAATATAAAGGTATCTAACAAGACAGATCCCCATTTCAATATCACAGCATAAACCAAACCACCTCTCTTACAGTGTAGAGGCCACTCAGAGCAATTGAGGTCAGGATCGGGCCCAGTATTTGAAAGTGTGTTTTTTTAACAAGAGGCTGAAATACACTTCTGTTTCCATTTCTCCTTGAATGAGCAATGCTGCGGGGATATGTAATTGGCATTTCAACACCGGTGTGAAGTGACCACACTCTTGAAGTGTCTGTGAATACAAGCCCTACATATCAGGAGGTCTATATATACATATACATATATATACCTATATACACACACACACACACACACACACACACACACACACACACACACACACACACATATATATATATATAACACCTTTAACTCTTTCTTTTTTTTTTATGTGGCTTAATGAAGTCAAAAAGAGCAGAGGCATTTCCTCACACCCACGGTGTTACACAGGGCCCTCAGCCCTGTCTTGCATCTGCCCCCACTGAAGCCAGTGTGAGTAAACCAATGCCCAGGCCCACTCCTGTCTCAGGAGGGGACGATCTACAGACACAGCCAGGAAGGTTAAAAGTGTCTTTCAGGACTCTCTTGAAGGCAAGAGGAGAGGTGAGAAGCCAGGTTCTAGATCTTGCCCACCTCATTTCAAGGTCTGCTCATTTTCTGCCTCAGAATAAGCTCCCAGACTTCACAGTGTCCCACAGCACTGAGTTCCACAGGACACACCAGCACTTCTCACTCACTTCACTACTTTTTATTAGTTATTTCCAGGCTTTGGTTATTGAGTGTAGTCTAGTAGTCCAGTCTGCTTCTCTTGTCAGGCCGTCCTCCTGCCAGGAGCTTTTTCCTCTCCTTTATTTTATTTATGGTTACAGTCACCATTCTCCAGAGTGAGGGTGGACCCCACTGGAGACTGCTCAAGCCACCTGAATCTCATCTGCACTATGTCAATGCATGATACCAGAATCTGCATTGGCTGAGTATTTCTTGAGCTTGAGATATTTCCAGTGACAGAGAAGCTGTGATAGCCCTTGGAAATAATTTTAATTAACACGAGTGTTCCCTATTTTTCTATTGTCTTTTCATTAAACTTCCTGTAGGTCCCAGAAGCACCTCACTCAGGTCATCTTCAGCCTTTGGCTGCCTGAGGTCTCAATCCCAAGATCAGATGCTGATCTCACTGGCACAAGAGCAGCATCCAAAGCCACTCCCTATGGTTTCTACAGAATGCCACTGCTAAGAAGCTCCTCCAAATCCCTCCATTCTCCACCCACACATGGCAGCTTCTTCATGGCTTTCTGTATTTGTCACAGACATTTCATACCTTCATCCATCCAAATGTTTGCTTGGAAAGTAAGGAATTTGGCCAGTTTCTGCATTATAGCCTATTTTCATTTTTGTCTGTGTCTTTGTTCAGGAGAAAGTGAATCTGCCTCAGATGACAGCTCAAACCTGAAAATGATTTAATTGTGGCAAAGCCCAGAGCTATTATAGCATCTTAATCTGGAATATAGCTCTACTCCTAACAGAAAGGCTCAGAGGTCCAGGCATGCATATACCTCCTTCTATACTGAATTTAATTTATGGTGTGTTGTCATATAAAGAGCTGTTAAGTGGAGTGCTAATCTTCCTCTTTCAGGGTGAGCTGTAATAGCACTGGGATATGAAGAGGCTGCTGCACTTGAACCACCTGAGTCAGATCTCTGCAGGCCTTCTGCCCTGCAAGAGAGCCAGGGAAGTTACAGCACTGCTGGCATCAGTGTATGAAAACACATTGATTTTTGATTATTCTGAATATCCTGGTATTTCTGGTTATCTATGCATGCATATGAAAATCTGCTCTGCAGTTTCATGTGATACAGGCACAGGCAGAGACAGGCTTTGTTACTGTGGCTGCTGAAACAGTCAGGTGAGACCAGAGAGTCCCCAAGGACCCTGGGACAGCAGTTCTCAGTGACATTGGTGCAGGTACACGGCACACAGCCCCACGGGGACATGAGAGGGAAAAGGCCAGAGGGTCAGAGTGGTGCTGGGATGGTTCTGGCTTTACCACCACCAGTCTAACTCCCTTCAAGAGCTCCTCATGGAGATATTTCAGATGACTATGGAAGTCAGCCCTGCCTTGCAGCATGGGATTACAAAAACAAGTTTTGAGGTCCCCCTCAGCCCTTCTGGGGTTTTGATTTATCCCATCTTAAAGAAGGATGCTGAGAAGGTTGAATCCCCCTCTGGAAATGCCTTTCCCTCCCCAGTGACCAAGCAAAGGGCAAGACAACTCACGCCAAGCTCATATCCCCACTTTTATAACGCTACATCCACCAAGAGTAAACTGCCCCTCATCCTCTGGGAGTGTGAAAGGACCCTCTAAGAGAGATGTCAGAGGGGGGAAATATGCCAAATTCTGGGTGAGGACACAAGCCCCAGCCCCAGCAGTCCCCACGTGGCTGAGGGAAGATGTACACATCACTGGGGAGGTTAGCAGGTTTCTCCATGCTCCAGCTTCACCACGGGCTCAAAAGCATCTGGTTATGAATATCTCACCAAACAACTTCAGCTGCTAAAAGAGACGAAGCAGAAGGAGCTCACCTCCAAGCATGGCTCCACCAGCTCGCCCTGCCACAGGCACAGCTGGAGTGAGTGGCCAATGGTTTAACTGGGCAAATGTGCTGTAAAGTAAACACAAAAAGGGCCAAAAGTAAATAGTACATTTTATAGTTGTTCTATTTGTTCTGCTGAGGTGTTTTGATATCAGATTCAGGGGGTAGAGGGGAGAAGTTCAATTCTCTTAATGGGAGCTGGCTCCTGTATAAATATCCTTTCAAGCTCTGCCAGCCACGGCTATAAAAGGGGATGGCAGGGTGGATACACACTCCAGCTCTTCAGTCTTGCATATTTATGTTCAGTTTCACAGCCACATGCTCATTCCAGCTCTCTCTAGATCAACGTGCCCTTGGCTTTGCTCCTCCAGCTGCAGCCCCAGCAGTCAGGTGAGATCCCAGGTGAGATTCTCAGCTCCTGGCAAAGAGCATAAGCTCTGTCTGTGTCATAAGACATCACAATAGGGCAGAAATACTAAAAAAAATGCACAGTAAGGAAAAACATTAAGATTGGAAAGGGCCTCTAAGATCATCAGATCAAACCAGTAACTGGACTCTGCCAAGTCCACCATTAAACCATGTCCCCAAGTGCCACATCCACACATTTTTTGGACATTTCCAGGGATGGTGACTCCAACACTGCCCTGGGCAGCCTGTTTCAATGCTTGACCACCCTTCCAGGGAAGAAATTTTACTTAATACCTATTATAAACCTGTCCTGTCACAACTGGAGGCCATTTCAAACACCAATATGCAAAAATTCCAGTCACATAAGCCTTTGCTGGTGAAACTTTCCTCATGACTATTGGTATTTTTGCAAGAGGAAACACAAGGAATACAAACAGGCTCCCATTTCATTTACTGCAAAAGCAGAGCTTTTAACCAATGGCGCTATGCAGCAAACAAAAAAACTCAACAGAGTTGAAGATTCTAAAAAATTTAGCCGTGCCCAAGCTTACACAGCAAAGCATCATGGGACTTTAGTTCCATAAAAACCTTTACCAAAGAGGTATGGAAGCAAGTGCCTAAATTATAGCACAGGCCAAGAGAAATATGACAAAAATATGTGAAAGTCAATGGAAATGCACTGGGAGTTGGAGGGCTCGCCGGCAGCTCCCTAAGAAATGGTTCCTTGTGTTTTCAAACGTGCTAAAGAAACAGCCAAAGAAAACCTGTGGGTTTTCATAAAGAAAACCAACAAGAGTAAATGTCTCTCCTTGGTGCTCTCACACAAGAAGAATTCCTCATTTAAAGCCTTGGGATAAATTTTTCACATCAGGGGTGTCCTTCACCCTTTGGCTGGTAGATCTCCAACCAGGCTGCCCACAGGGACACCAGACTGGCCAGACCCTCACGCCAGGTCCTGTTTGAACAATTCCTAGGTGAGGGTTGTAAAGAAGTTGCTGCTGGGCAAAGGAGCAGGGGGTCTCTGCTGAGCCAAAAACTACTCACCCCAGTTCCTCTGCTGGGTCAGCTGGGGCGAGTTTCTCAGGACCTTGGTGACACCCCAGCTGGTGTCACCAGCACAAGATGCTCCCATTTGGACTGAGATCACTCCCTTGCTATCAGCAGGAAGGTCACCACCCTCAGGGAAGCTCCTGGTGCAAGGACTGATCTGCAGCCCCACACTGATGCCTTAATAATTCTGGTTTTTTGTTCTTCCTGTATCTGTAACTTAGTGTAGTTCTGTGCTTCTCACAAAGTGCTAAAAACCTCTGTTCCCAGAACCTCTAGCCAAAACAATCCCTCTGAACAGAAAATCCAAGGACACATTTGTTGCCCTAGGGCCCAAAAATATGTAAACAACAGTGAAATGGGGGGAGCAGGCCTGGGGTGGTGAACATCATCACCTAAGGGTGATTGGAGAACTAAGGGCCAATATGCTAATAGGACAGAACTTGTAAAAGGTGAAGAGCTCATGATCCAGCACCCATTTTAGGTGTAGTCCCTCGAAGGGGACTTTGCTTGCCTGAATATACCTTGAAGGCCTTGAATAAATTTGTCCACTTTTTATATTCCTAATTTGTCTTAACCTTTGCTTCAGGTAGCCTTTCAGGCATCAATCAACACAGAGTGGTTCTTCTGTGTGAAACATATAACCCCAGTTAAAATTCACATCTTCACTGCAGTTTTCACCCTTTCTTTGGGTTTAAAAAGAGAATTCTCCATTATAAGGCAGGTAAGGTAAATCAGCCTGTGTGTCTGTGAGATGTGATGGTCTGGGTCACACCAGAGATGCTCTGGAGCAGTGTGTTGGTAGGGACACTGATTGGAAACAAAGCAAACAAAGAGCTTATGGTAGCGATTAATTTCTTGAGAAAAAACAAACCAAACAAACAACTTTCAGACCAATGTGGAAGCAAGCACAGTGTATGTGTGGCTGATGATGGGATAAAGGGAATCAAACAAAAGTGCAATTAATTTTACTGCCTTTCTGTGATAAAAAACCTGTGAATTGAGACATCGGAGAGTGATGTCCCCAGGAATGCAAAGGCTGAAGAGTCATTTGAGGAACACTGAGACTCCATCAGCTGGAAAAATGAAAAGAAATACAATTCTTTGGGACTTATTTTTTGGTTTTGGGGCTTGGGTTTGGGTTTGTTTTTTTTTTCCACTTGAAACTAAAGTATGGAGGACAGAATAGAGACTTCTTCTCCACAGCTGAGAACTTTGGCACCTGCATGCAAACCAGGAAGCACAAATGCTTCCTGACTCGAGGGAGAGCTCTCCGTGGGACCCAAGATTTTCAGGAGGAATTACTGCAGGCAACAAAGCTCAGCCTGCAAACAGGAAGGCCATCAGAAATGTCCAGGGAGAGGATGCGATCAACAAACACTGGAGCTGGGCGAGGACACAGCTCCAAGTGAAGGGAGGCTGGGAATATGGAAATGATCTATTGCGGAGCAGTGCAGGGATGTAGAAAAGTTGGAAAGTACTTACATTTTGGACACCAGTGCAGGGGGAAAGAGTTTTACTTTGTGTCCCCAGCTAGTCTTACTTGCCAGAAGTCAGGCAAGGAAAAAGCAGATTTTGTGACTGAGTCCTTGGAACCCTCCAGTACAATGGCAGGTGTCCAAGCAGGTCCCAAGGGTGGGTGGAATTAGACAGGATTAGGGGATTTTCCCCTCCAGTCCTCTCCCCTCAATGGAAAGATGCTTTCACTCCAGGACAGGGTAAGTCAGGGGAGAGGCAGCCCTGAGCACGGCTCTGAAGGTGTGCTGCGTCTGCCATGGAGCAGAGCAGAGCAGGAGAGGCTGAGCTGATGTCCTCAGCATCCCAGGCACTGACAGAAGAGCCTGCGCCCTAAAGGAAAAGCAAATGTGGAGCACCTGAAGGCTGACAGCTCTCTGAACACATCCGCAGAGAGAAATCTCAGAGAGGTGTCACAGAGGCAGTCAGGACCCAGCTAAGGATGTCCTAAGCAAGAGGTCAGCCCTAAACTACTGAAACAGTGCAGAGCAACCAAGGACCAGGTTGGGAAAAGGCGTAAGGATAGCTCAGTGCACAGCCAGCAGCCCCCACGGCCTCAGGTGAGGGACAAACCCAGGAATGGATCCAAACCATTGGCTTCATGGACGTGGATCCATCATAATTCCTCACCACCCCAAACCCCAGGCACGAGCCTGGCTGACAGAATCAGCCCAATGTCCCAGCAGCTGCTCCTCAGGTCCCCTTGGTCCCTTCAGTATTTCTAGTTTTTTTGCTTTTCATGTATCTGTAACTTGCTGTAGTTCTGTGCTTCTTACAAAGTGCTAAAAACCTCTGTTCCCAGCACCTTTAGCCAAAACAAGGCTCTCTGAACACAGATTCAAGGACACATTTGTTGCCCTAGAGCCCAAAAATATGTAAACAACTGTGAGTTGTGGGGAGCAGGCCTGGGGTGGTTAACATCATCACCTGAGGGTGATTGGAGAACTAATGGCCAATATGCTAATGGCACAGAACTTACAAAAGGTGAAGAGCTCCTAACCCAGCATCCATTTTGGGTGTAGTCCCACAAGGGAGACTTAGCTTGCCTGAATATACCTTGAAGGCCTTGAATAAATTTGTCCACATTTTATACTCCTAATTTGTTTTGGCCTCTGTTTCAGGTAGCCTGCTTTTAGGCATCACCCTTCCCCCCTTCCCAGAGCTGTCTTCCCCAGGAGACGTCCCAGACTCACATTTCACAGCACACAAGCCCAAAGCTGAAAGCTGAGCACCCCAGGCTGAGCAGCCCCGTGCTGCAGAAGAGCAGCAGCCCTGCTGTGCCCACCCTACAGCAGCTGTGGGACCGTGCCCTCACCGTTTGCTCCTCATGGCACACGTCAGCCCCAGGAGCACAGCCTGGCATTGCTCAGCTGGCAAACCCAAGGCAGTGCCCTTGTTGCACGGCTTGGAGTATTTTAAAGTATATTCAGCTTTTATATTTGACAGTGGCTTGCTATGCACATTACAGGATAAAGGTTTTTATTTGTTCCCATTGTTGCAGTGTTTATTCCCCAAACTCTTTTAATAGTGGGCTTTTGACGAAGTGTTTCCCCAGCAGTGGGAACTACATACACAGCCCAAAGCAAACACTTGCAAGATAAACATCCATCACATCCCAGGCTGGTCCTCACCCCTCAGAGCTTGCCATTACCTCCCTTGGAGCAATTCAGCACGACTTAATCAAAGTTAAAAATGATATTGTGTGATTTTATTTTTTGTACTTGCTCAGCGAGCTTTTATTGGCAGCTGCTGCCAGGATCTGGGACTCTGCCAAATTCCCTGATTATATTGCTCCAGTGTGGACAAACAAAGAAGGCCTATTTAAAAGTTTCTTGGACACAAATAAGGTAAAAGCAACAAAATAAAAAACAATGTGCAATTATTTGTTTCCTTTACGAAGGGCCTCCTTCAGAGTCCTTTGAAATCGGTTCTGGTTTCCACCTACTAAAGTCACCCAAGTGAATTATTTATTATTAATAGACATTCCTGAGCCAGAATGTTACAACCAGAGGCACAAAATCCAGAGGAAAAAAGCCCATCTACCTTTCCCTTTACTATCCTTACATCCACATTTCCCTCCTTTCCTTTTCCTTCCTGAGCCAAAATACCAACTTTAGCTTCTTGCCTTCCTCAGTAACATTTGCCACTTCAAATCACAGCTCAAAAAACTTTGTAACTTTGTATTTAAATTATTTAAGCATAATTGTATTAATTTATAAATTTATCCTAATTAAATATTAAGGCATTAAGGCCCCTGCCAACAACACCTGCCTTTAGGAGCCTGAGTGGATCTCCCCACCTTTGGCATTTCTGCACGAGGGCTGACACCTCCTCATGTCCTCTTGCAGGTAATGATCACTCCTGCACGAGTGACACTGTGGGCCCTGTCACCTTGTTAAGGTCACTGCCATGCCCTAGCTCCTCCAGCAGTTAAAAAGTCAAAAACACAAAGGTACTGCTGAATCCACAGCCTGAAATTCATCCCTTTGCACAGCACAGCCCCTCACCCCACAACCTCTACAAGAGGAAGAGGTGCAAAGAGGACAGGAGAGAAGCGGGGAGAGGGACAGAGAGGAGAGAAGGAGAAAAGAGAAAAAAATACCTCCATTTGACTAGGCTATTTGGCAGTATTTTGGAGCCAAAGTGCCTCCTGTCAACAACACACACAATGTGCTTTTGAAAAAACAGAAATGTACATGTAGTTCCTTGGTAATTGGAAATAACAGTCAATGTACAGACAAACAGATTTTGGAGCATATGTTTTTGAACTCCCTAGAAACTGCAGATTTTCCATTTTTTTCCAGGTCGCCTCTAATTTATTATGCAGAGGCAGTCACTTTCTAGTGTGCACAGTCCTGAGTTGCAATAAAGAATAAGAAAAACCCACCCTCTCTCCCAGCAGAAAAGGCTAACAGCAATAGAAGGCTTTTTTTAAAAAAAAAAAAAGCTTCTTGTTTCCTCACCAGTGCCTTCAAAAAGGAGATTAGGGAGTAAATAAAATCTCTGTTTTGTTTCTCCCTGTCACTCTGCAAGTTTGTGTCTGAGAGAGCTTCTTAGAACTCATTTAAGAAACTTGAAAATTCCAAGTCTAAGTAAAATTCAGGTCATTTGCAAGAATTTCTTGGTCTCAGGAAACATCTGAATTCCCACTTGTGATAGAACGAAGGAGCTGAGGTGTGTTCCTTCTGCACTAGAACATCTCCCCCTCCCCCTTGACTCCAGCCTGGCTCAGCAGGGCTGCCTGCACCAGGGCTTGTGGTACCTGTGGGCATCAGACACTTTGGGCAGCCAGAGGGATATGGGACTGGGGCTAGAAACCCTTCCTGCTGCAATTCAGTTTCCTCCACTCCTGAAGACAGAAACAGCCCAGCACCTGCAGGGTCTGTGCAAGGGACATGCCCTAAAGCACACACGGTTCTATGGACTTGTTCTGTGTCTCATAAAGATGCTGCTGTCTTATTCCAGCAAGGTGGGTTTAATTCCCCTTTTTTCTGTGCAAGAAGGTGTTGGCTCTTCATTGGTTTTGGCAGGATGGATGTGACTCAGAATAGGATGGAGAGAAAGAACTGAAATTTTACCCCACCGAGCTCATTATTATTGGGATGATGTTGGTTTCTGCTGGTGCTACCCCAGTCCCCCAAGTTTTGCAGTGCGAATAAAACAAACTGACTGTGCACAGTCTGAGAGTCAAGGCAAAACCTCTTAACTCCTTCACACACCTGGCTGCAGGTGGTGTGGAAATGCTGCCTTGTAGTTTGCTCTGTCTTGGCTTGTTTGTCACAAAATCCCAGCTCAAATCCCTCTCGGCATTCTTGTGTGACCTGGAGACACACTCGCTACTAACCCGGGGACACACAGCCCTGCCTGAGCCACATCAGAAACTTGGAACTCAAATTGCCCATCCAGTTAACTTCTCCTGCAATCTTTGTGTTACAGCCCTTACCTTTACATGTTACTGATTGCTAATCAAAACAAAACACAAGCTGCAATTCTTTTTACTTGCAAGAATGCAACTGTAAATCCCTTTTATCCATTTCTTTAACATCTTCTGGATTTCACAGCCACAAATCACAGCAAAATCTGACTGAAAGAAGCTGTCTGAAGTAATTACTTTGTTGGTTGCCAGGAGGATAAAGTTCCTATAAATAATATTCGTTACAATGCTGAGAAAGTGAACATTACTGTGAACAAAGAAAGTAATTAAGCACACAATAATGTCACACTTGGACAGGCAGCAGAGCCAGCCTTGTCTACAGCAATCAACCTGCTTTGCTCCCTGTCCATCCATGCAAATCAGCTGAAAAACACCTGGCATCCCTGCAAAGTGCGTTCCTGTCAGTGGATCAGGAGTCCTGTTTAGCTGTGGGTGCTGGTTTTGGCTGCAGAGAGTCAGTTTTTTTCACAGAATCTGCTCTGGGGCTGTGTTTTGTGCTGGAAGCAGTGCTGATAACCCAGGGATGTTCTCTTATTGCTGAGCAGGACTTACAGAGAGCCAAGGCCCTCTCTGCTCCTCACCCACCCCAGCAGCGAGGAGGCTGGGGGTGCACAAGGAGCTGGGAGGGGACACAGCTGGGGCGGCTGACCCCAAACGACCCAAGGATATTCCAGACCTTATATATGGCATCATGCTCAGTATATAAAGCTGGGGAAGAAGGAGGAAGGGGGGGCTGTTTGGAGAGGTGGCATTTGTCCTCCCCAGTCACCATTAGGTGTGATGGGCCCGGCTGTCCTGGGGATGGCTGAACACCTGCCATTGGAAGTGGTGAATTAATTCCTCCTTCTGCTTTGCCGCATGCACAGCTTTTGCTTTATCCATTAAATTTCCTGTATCCCAGCCCATGAACTGTCTCACCGTCCCCATTCTGATTCTCTCCTCAAACCCCCTGGAGGGGTGAGGGAGCAGCAGGGTGGGGCTGAGTAGCCAACTGGGGTTAAACACCACAACAGGATTTCTGGGAGCTGGTGAGCCCCAGGGAGGCGGTGAGGGACACCTCACATCCCTGGCAGGGTAGGGGACGGGGAGCTGAGGCCAGGCTGCCTGACAATATCACTGCTGTTTTGTAATGGGACCTCTGAGATAAACTTACCATCACCAGCCTGCGAACCACTCTCTTCCACGGCACAGGAAGATTTTGGGATATCACTTGTAGGGTCAAGAACCTTGGCTATTTGTACTCAGGAGACAGTTGGACCCTGACTAAAGGCTGCACAATGGTTTTTCACAGAGGGCTTTGAAGCTCTCTTCCTGTGCAAGGGGGGAGTAGTCAATTCTCTGCAGCCAAGCTCATCCTCAGAGATCCCCCAATAAAGCCACCAGGGGCCAGCAGCTCCAACTCTGATAACACTTGCCACAAGTGGCACCTTGCCCAGCTAGTGCTGGGATAAAAATGAATAGATGGATTGAAAAACACACTTGACTTCCCAACAGACAGACGCACACATCATCTGCTGCTGCTGTCCTAGGAAGCTTTGACAAGAAAGCAAGGAGTGAAGCCTACAGCTATGTGCATATACATAGAGACACAAGTATATCTATATATACACATAGGTGAAGAGAAAAAGACAAACACGCTGCCAACATTTCCAATTGCAGTTCTTTTCCTGATCAGGTTATCATAGATGCTCGGATTAGATCTAATCCTGGAAATTAAGATTCGGTGCTCCTAACTCCAGAGGTCACTGGGAGAATAATTTCACTCCAGATGGGACTCTTCCTCTCTCAGGAGCCAGCCAAACACAACCAGTGTTTACTCTCAAGTGTACACACATACTTCCTAATTTATTTTTTTTCTGTGTGTGGTCTCAATGGACGTAATCTTCTCAGTCCATACCAGGGACAGTTCATGGTACGTTCACACCTGGTCCAGCTATTTATCAGTCACACACATTTCTCACTCACCTCATTCCACATCAGCACCTGGTGTCACCACCAGCATCCTCCTTCGGCCTCTGAGCTCTGCCATTTTCCAAGTGCTTTCCCAGGGCTCCTGGAATGGGCTTTATGGTAAAACAGGAGATCAGCACTCGGAGGAATGAATTACAGATCCCTGCCAGACAAACAGACTCCAGGCTGCACTTTGCATAAGTGTCACTGCAGGGATCTCAGGCTCCAAAAGGAGGTTAATAACGCTCACTGCTTGTGTTGAGTCACTCCAAGCACTGAAATATCCTGAGCTGGAATGATGGATTTGTCAGTACCAGCTGCCGCAGGCTCTGCAAAGGGATGCCCATGGACTGCTTCTGCCTCACTTGGGGTCCTAACAGCAACCACAGCTTACAAACTCCTTAAAAGCACTCATTTTACAGAAAACATAGAGCTGTTTCCACTTTCATTTTGAAACATCACAGTTTACTCGTTATAAATGTGATGTTTTACCATGTGCTCTAAGAACAGACAGCTCCTACACCACTTGTCACAGGTAAATGTAAAAAGCACCTGAAAAATTTAGATCAGATTTCTCTTTGGAAGGGGGATTTCTTGGACATCACCTACATTAAAGAGTTAAATCCACAATAAATTCACCAGCTCTGATGTCCCAGATTCCCGTGATACTAGATCTGGTCTGGAGACTTCAGATTTAGGACCCAGATATGAGTTCTATTGCTGATCAAAACACTGTTTTGGAAAGGATTTTATTTATTTACAGAAATCTCCATGGAAACTACAGCAGAGATTTTTCAACCAGATGTGATGCTTCACTGTTAATTAGCTCATTTATTGGAACAACAGCTTTCCTATCATGAGATCTGGGCAGCTAAAATTTGAAGTGCTAGCTCCAGGCTGCCCATCAGATGGAAAATATTAGCAACACACTCAGCTTTTGGAACTGAAAACCTCAAGTGTGTGGTGTAAAAGCAGCAGACATTGCTAATCTCCAGACACCTCCATGGAAAAGAGGTGGAGAGCACCAAAGGGGTATCTCCAAGAGCACATTTCTACTCAGCATTCAAATCCCTGGGCTCAAAATCACCTCACATCACCTAGATCATTACACCCTGCAATGAACTAAACCCCACCTTTACTGCAAAATCCAATAAATAACATTACTGTCTGATATTATGGATTATATCCAGCGACTTTCTGCATCTCAACTCTGTGGGCCGGGGTGAATACCAGGACAAAAAAATCAGGGTAGCAGCAGATGATGCTGTGATTGGGAAAACAAAGCAGTCATTGCATCCCTCTCTCCTCAGTTTAGGAGCCAGGCTGGATGTATTTTTAGACCAGCATTTACCTCTCTTCCAACCCAAACATAGCTCTCCCATGTAATACCAACAATGCCTTCAAACAGAGCAGTGAACCATGGTGCCACAATCATAAATAAAATTATCAGCTGTCAGGCACAGGCTCTCACACAACTCCCCAGTGTGAGCCAGGGTAACACTTGTCACTTGCCTCCCCAGCACAGGCCAGTTGGCTTTGCTAATGGAAAGAAAGGCAGGGGGATCATGTTTGAAATGCCAAGAGACAAACAGCCAGTGGAACTTTCTACATATTGAAACATTGCATAACTAACTTTCCCAAAAACATTGAATTCCTGGGTCTACCCTCCATTGCTGGTTTGGTTTGGTTTTTTTCTTTGATACCTATCCATTAAACTGGAGACAAATCCCAGACACGAAATTCATGGGAAACATTTGGATTTCCTTACCACCTGGGCTTGACTGGCACCTTCCTGAGCTCCAGGAAGCTCAGCCTGTTCATACTGACTAATATGTGCTGCTTGATCCCCAAAGCTTTCAGTTAGCTTTGTTCTCTTTTTAGTTGATGCATTCCCCAGAGGAAATAATGGAGAACTGGCTTGAAGAATTTATACAAAAGGAAATAGGTTCATTGAATTTCACACACACACACCATTTACTTGTGTTGGGACAGGGTGATATAGGCTCTTGATTGGGAGAAAAAAAAAATATATGGCACTGGAGAGAAGGTATTAGAAGATATGAAAAGTAAAACAGTTACCTGGGCTCCAGGATGCAATACTGCTTAGCAAGCTTGGAAAACACAAAGAAAAGTTTAAATTACTCTAAGCTAGTTCAGTACCATCCTGTACCATTTCCTCCAGAAAAATCTGGAGTCGACCCTGGCATCATATAAAAGGCATCAGGTTTGGGGCTGAGGTGATGCAGAAGTCAGCATTGCAAGGGTTTGAAAATCTTGCAGCACAAGACTACATGGGGAAGTCCAAGTGGCTTTAAAGAGATGGAGGGAGAAAGATTCACCACATTTGTGTCCCCAGTGGCTCTTTCCTCAAGCCAAACAAGCCATACGACACCAGTGAGCACACTTGGTGCCACATGTGTCAGCCCCATTAAACAGCCACAGCTGCCCCTGGGCCACTGAGACCTATCACATAAACCCAGCCAGGAAAGCAGGTCCCCAGCTCCAGCAGCTCCTGTAGTGCTCTGACAGGGGACACTACCCAACGGACTGTCCCCTTACACACCCAGAGCCAAGAGAAACTCCAGGGAGATGGATAAAGTTACACTACAAACCTCTTGAGGACAGCAGAACTTCACCATTGTGAAATCCTCCCACAAAAAGGAGAAAAAAAGCAGGGTCTGATACAGGTTCTGTCTGCAAACTATGAGAGATTTTCAAACAGCAAAACCTCACCAGCAAAAATCTGGCAGGGGGAGCTGAAAAGCAAATAGCTGATGTAAACTGTTGTTAATTTTACATGCATTATCATCAAAAATAGGACAAAACTTACAAGGAACATCCTTCCCCTTCACCCCTACAGAGGATTTAGTTTGTCTGCATTAGGTGTGCTGGAGAGGAAAGGAAATCTGTATGAAGTAAATGCTGTGGCTGACACACTTGTCAAAGTCAAACCACAATCTTTCAAAACCATAAAAGGATTAGCCATGTCATGATCTTTTAAAGAGATGGAGAGCTCCTCATACAGCCAAAGACAGCATGCTGAAATTAAACACTTTTAACATTTGTTTTCTAATGGAAAACTAGTATTAGTTTCCCTTTTCTGCTTTAAAGTATTTTGTTTTTTGTTCAGGTAATAAATTCATCCTCCAAACTGAGTAGAAAAAGGAAACAGTTCATTATTTCCCTGATTTTCTTCTGTGCAATTTTAATTTTTGCAACAGGGAAAAGAAAATCTTTAGAAGGCCTTAACAGCCTTAGAAGTAAAGCTGTATGTTTAGAATAATAAATAAAAGTAAGTGAGCAGAGGCACCAAGCAGTGTGACTTTTCCCTCCTATAACCTGCTTGCAGAGAGACCAATTCACATCAGTAAGCAAATGGCAATAAGGCAAAAAACAAGACATCTTAATTCTTATCTTAGTAGCAAACATTTACTACTCCTAAGGAAACCCATGTGTATTTTCCACACAAAAGTTCACACAAATGGATTAATATGTATTTAGGCACCTCCATGAGATAATGGAAAGGTGAATTCTTCTGAAAGGGACTGTCCAGCATTAGGATAGTAACAAGAACAGTTGTTTAAATAAGGAAGGCAACACTTAAACAATGTTTTCAGGTAGGAATTACAAAACACCCAATTCTTACAGAAGGTGGGAGTGTTAATTTGGAGGTACACATTGCATGTGAAGAGAAAAATAAACCATCCTTTCTGAGCAGTTTAGAATGCAGAGGCCTTTCTTGCCCCCCAACCTTTAGCAAGGAAAATTGTTACTCAAGCAATGCCTTGAAGTTAAGCCTCAGGGCCTCACACATGCAAAAGCTGCTCACTGATCCTGCTCACTGCCCTGGCACTTCATAGCCATCTCCATTCAAGCATTGGTTTCCATGAACTGTCAGTTCTCTTCTAAGTACTGACACAAGCAGCAAACAGGAGAGCCCCAGGCAGATTTCCCAGGCAGGGGTCACAGATTACAGCAGGAGTGTGGTGTGCTGTCTTTCCACATTAAAGTACAATTTCCAGTATTTAATATCAACAGGCTGTAACTGGCCATACAAGGTGTAATTCTTAATAAAGTATATAATATCAGACACAATAAGAATTTTCAGGCCCCAACACAACCCCAGCACCTGTATCTGATGTGCTGGTCTCTACTGGCCTTCTGTATTCACCTCCATCAACAGACTGGGGATGGTGGTGTCTGTACAGCTACTACAGCCTAGAACCAGAAGAAAATAAGTTACAAGTCTCTCCTCACTTCACACAGCAAACTGGACCAGAAATAATCTGCATAAATAGCAGAAAGCCAGAGGGAAGAGTAGAAAGCCATTTTACCCTGAAAGAATACAGGAACGCAAGGAAGACCCCAGTGCTCCCTGATGTAGCAGTTTCCTAAAGGTGCACGCAAGTGTAATACTTTGGCACCTGTAGCATGAAAAACTCCAGACAGCATCGTCACTATTTACACTTTACTATTTCTCATACATCACTGTGCAGCTCTTTATCCTTTCCAACAGAAATCCATAAAAATATTTATCTTATTAGCATTAAGCACAGCTAGAGAGGAGGGACAAACTCCAGCTCTGCAATGTGCAGAAGCACCACCCCATAAAGCCCATCTTTCAAAGAGCAGCAGCTACATCTTGTGGAAGTGTTTGGGATTGCAGGCTTATCCCTAATAAATATTCCTTTATCCCTGAAATGCTCTGCCCTTTGCAACCACTCTTTATGCACAGTATACAAAGTGAACCTGCACAACACATTGGCCTATTATAAAACAGCAGCTTCATGCAGTCACTGCCTTTTCCCCCCAGACCACAGTGGCTCATCACACCACAGAGATGATGCAACAGCAGGTAGCAAAGAACAGGTCTGGCCTCTGGGACTGAATACTGAACCTTTGCTAATTGTAGCCTAACAGTAGCAGCAACTTTGGTGCCAGCCTCTTGTGCTGCCCAAAAAAGTGATGGATGCCCCATCCCTGGAAGTGTTTGAGGCCATGATGGGTGGGGCTCTGAGCAACCTGGTCTAGTGGAAGGGTGCCCTGCCCATAACTGAGGGTTAGAATGAGATGATCTCTGAGGTCCTTTCCATACCATTCTATTACAAATCTAGTAAAAATCAGTTTCCATAATTAAGACATCCCATAAATTAGACCAAATACAAGATTTCTCATCAATATGGTTGTCTGTTTACAAAGGAACATCCCATGACTGTCTAGAGCAATTCCTGAAGTTAAGCCAGGAGGTAGGAAACTTGAGTTTTATATTCTGGTCTCTGGCTACTCTTTCTCTTCTGCCATCTGCTACTTTCCTAACCTATAAGTTAAAAGACACAGCACAACTTCTGCAAGAGATAGGCATTTAATATTGCTGCCACTGCTGTCACCCTGACTCTCACATTAGAGGAGAAATCAAAGAAAACCCCACAAATCATGAACGTGAAGCATGTTATTTAACTAGCTTTGATCTCTAGGGTGCTCCTGCTACCTGCACTGAACAGTAGCTGCCCCACAGAGGAGTGGACTCTGGAGTTCCAGGCACTGCTGCTCATTTTTCCACCTGCCCTAATCTAAGGGAAGGGCTTCGAGTGCAGCTCAGCACATGCAGCAGCAACAGCCCTGCTGAGGAAGGCACATCTACGAGTCAGGCAAGTGAGGGAATAACCTCCTAAGTAATATTAGAAATCAAAAGCTGTAGCTCACAAGACAAGCCTGTTGCTGTTAGGCAATAACAGCTTATCCAAGATGTTTGCTGGTGCCTAGGGCTGACTTCATCATAACCTGTGACCTGCAGCCTACCTCAAGCACTCAAGGCTTTCCATTACAGGCAGGGGCAGGGAGACTGACTGGAGATTTTAAAGTCAATAGCATCAGACAGGCTAATGACATGGAAAACCCCAGAGAGAGAACAGCAGGCAATTGGTCCTGCCCTTCAGCCCTCAGCTTAGCTTGTTTGCAAATACAAGATCACTCCCACTCTTCTTACAAAAAAAAAAAAAAAACCCAAAACGAAACCAAACACAAAACAAAAAAGAAAAAACAAACACAAAACAAAAAAACCCAAATCACAAAAAACCAAACAGACAAAAAGAAAGAAAAAAACCCACAAACCAAAGCGAAGTTTTTCTTTTAAACATCACTAAATACTTCATAGCATTGGTGACAGGTCCAGTCTTATTACAATCTTATAACTCTGGACTGCCTTTATTTAAGTGAGAGAGCAGGAAGGGCAAAATAGAGACATGGCCCGTGGCAGCCCACCTCAGCAAAGCCAGGTCAAGAGTATAGAAATTTGAAATTCTTACAAAGGGAACAGACTGAAGGCTCACTGGTTAAAATTTTTCCTTTGAGCAACATGTGAAAATGTTATGAAAGACATTGTTACTTACTGGAAGCAGCAATTGAACTTAAGTTAAGAGATGTTTCCTACAAAAGACACAGCCAATACTATGAAAGACAAGTGTGAATCAAGAATTTTATTTTTTCCCCACATACATTAAAAAAAATGAACGAACACACAAGACAGCAAGTCAGAAACTAAACATATTTACAAGACAGTTAAGACATCAATTTTTTTCCATCTTCAAGATCAAGTCGTCACAGATTTTTGTTAATTCATCATTTTCTTTAGTCTGTGGAAGAAAGAAAACAGTGAGTTTCAGGTACGTCCAAACAATGGTACAACTTTGTAGCAAGCTGAGTGGCAACAAGCTCTGTTTGCCAGCATAGAGAATAGAAAGTCCATTTACATGATAGTGGCTCATGCAAATTTAATGTAAAGGACAGTCGACTATGCCAAAGGTTCCATGGCATCCTTAGGAGACTCAGGAAAAGAGCCAGAATCCACTATACTGTTTCTACTTCTTCCCCAGAAATTCCCATAATACATGGAGACCAACTGATCCAAGGAAACAAGACTTTTGGGACTCAAAGCCTTTGTTAGGTACACTACAATTCAAGACAGGGACAGTTTAGATTTTAATCTTCACAAGACAGACACTCTATAAAGTTATACCATCATACTTTTACTGATTTGTGTCAATTTCCAGTTTGCAGAATGCCTTATGGAACAGTCAAACCATTTTGATAAGAACTCTCAAAATGTTACTGTATTTATGACAAGACCAAATCTAGCTCTGTATTAAATGTCTTGTCTCATCTCTCCAGCTACAGGCCTGCTGTCTCCTCAGCTATGCAAACTTAGCTATAAGCCTGAAGCACAGGCTTTGAAACCACAAATATGGGTTTTTTCCATTACAGGAATCTCTCAGCAATATCCATTATTGAGTCTTCAATGCTGGCACAGACAACAATGATGCACTAAAACTAAGAGCATGCATTTGCAGCAGTGACTTTTAATCTTATTCCTTTGAAGGGTTCCAACAAAGGAAACTGATGTGCCTTTACAAAACATTCTACGATTTTACCTATGCAGTGTGAAACAACATAAAGTATAAGGATTGGCCTGAACAATATTGAAAACTTGAGTCACATACAGTCAAATATGTTTAAGTGTTAACAGCTTACAAGTCATGTTCATGAACAAGCTGAGCCAGACAGTGATTCAAAATTTATTCCCAAATTCTGCTCTGCATCTTGTGTAACTGTTAATCACCACCTCCTGCAGTAGTTCAGGTAACCTCCTGACACAATAGCCCAGACTGGTTTGGGAGCAAACCTTGTGCTCCAAAAAAATCCAAAGATACAGACAAGTCCTGACATGACACATTTGTGTCTTGGGTCTCAATGCCTATTTCTCAAAGCCCATCAAGACAGCAGCCATCTAAACCACCACAGCTAGCAACGCTCCTTCTAGTCCTGGTACAAGGGAGTTCTTGTCTAGTCTAAGGCAATAGCTTGGAAAGACTCACCCCATGGCATTGTGACTGACCTTTTGTTCAAGGCTCCTCTCTAAAGACTGGATCCTCATCTGTTCTTTGCGCAGAGTGGCCTGAAGTGCTGCAGTCTCTGATTTTGCTTTGCTGCGAACCTGGGCAATTTCCTCATTGGCTCTGAAACATGTGCAAGCCTGTGTTTACATCCCCTTCAGACAGCACAGCAAAACTCCATAGAATCACACTAGATGTTTGTACTTTGGATTAATCACCAAATGAAACGTGTTTAAGCCAAGTTTTGGCACTATTGAACCACATTCTGCAGCAACTGCGAAAATTACATTTCATTCCCGATATTGGCTCCTTGACACGGTACTTACTGCTGCAGCTTTTCCTCAGCATGTGCTTTGAGTGCCTGATATCTCTGCTCCTCTTTTTTAATTCTAGCCAAGTATTCTTCTGCACATTTTTTCAACACTTCTTCATTCTGTCTCAAAACCAAAGAAGTCTAGTTAACCTTTTATGCCAATAAATGGAAGAGTCCCTCCACTTGACAAATGGGCTATTTGATTACACTTAAGGGCCAGTATTTGCTCACTGCATTAACAGGAGCAACTATTAAGTACCACAGGCCTATATGGACTTAAGTGCCTCCTTTCACAGCTATCACCTTTGCAAACATTTATTCACCATATTTACCCCAATACACATTTAGTAGCAAACTCTAGTAAAGGAGAGGGTCACTAAAACTACAGTCACTAATTGGTTTTGTTGTTTTGCTTTGAAGAAGCTGAATTTCCTAGCTATTCTTGGGACAGCTGCAACTTAAGACAAAGAACCCATAGAAAGATTCAGGCTTTGGACCTTGATCTAAACAAATACAACATTAACAGCAAGATAGTTACATTGGTAGTCACACTATGAACATTCTTTATTAGCTTGTATAAAAAGTAGGAACTTTTTGAAACAAGTGCTAAGACTCTCTACTAATTGCAGGTCTTGAATTTAGGAACTGTGTTTCCAAGTGATGCAGTTTATCTCTGTGCTAAGGAAAGGGCTTCTGAATTTAAGGTGGAGATGGAGGGGACACAAGATGAAGGAAGCCTGACATGTTAGTAAAGAAGAAACTAAAGTTATAATTGACACCTTATGCCTGTTTCTCAAACCTGCACTACCACAAAACTTCTAACAGGCTAGTTGCTAAGTTTTAGTAAACAGAGACATAAAAGGATAACTGAACCAAAAAAATTGAAGGATTTTTTTTAAGCACCAATTGAATCAATTTTTATGCATTTCATGCAGTAAGAAACCATAGCTTATACCCCTCATTAGCTTCCTTCCTCCAGCCTCTGAAGAAGCTGTAGAATGAAGGCTTGACTTCAGCTTTAGAAAAACCCCACAAATATCTTAGTAAAGAGCACCCAATAAACTATTATTCTGACTTGTAATTGCAAATCCCCTTCAGCATCTATTCAATACGATGCAGGGGAAACAAGCTGCTCTTACACAGCAGGTGCTACATAAGAGTATCTCTATGACTAACAAAAATTATACGTGTTGCAGCAAAAAGAAACTCACTTCTGTTCAAAGAAACTTTGCCTTCTAACAGATATCACCTTACTTTAAGTCAGTCACTAAATACAACAAATTAGTATTTTAATAATATTTAAATAAAGAACTTAGCACATGGTTTTATGGATAGTCCCTATACTACCTAATTAATGGCTGCTCTGGAAATTTCACCATTTCCTCTCCACTAAATCTCATTTATCTTGTAAGGGTATTATCTGCACTAAATCATCTTACTTTGTGGTAACCCTCTAATGCCTCTTTCTGTTTTTCGAGTCGTTTGAAGAGGTCAGCGAAAGACTTCTCCATAGAGTTCAGATCTGAAATAGCTTGCTGCTTCTCTTCCATCAGCCTCTGTATTTCTTTCCTTGAGATTTCCTTCTGCTTCTGAGCATCCTCTAGAAAAAGTGGAGTTAACCTGTGAGAGTTATTGCTTTAACATAAAATTAGTTCCATAGTACAGACAGAAAACACCCACACCTTCAATTCTTCCTCTTAGGAAGGTTTCGTAACATAGCCTCTCACCTGGAAAGACACAGTGTCTGCACTTTTAAGAAATCTTTGTCTCCATGTTACATAGTACCTCACACCAAACTTAAGGCCATTAAACACCTTGCCAAAGTGCTTGCCAAAAGCATTTTTTCCTCCTGCACTGTAGTCAAAATACTCCACCTGAGTTTACTGTAACAGGAGCCTCGAATGTTGTGATAGAAGCAAGGAATCCAAAAACATTTTTCATTAAACATACACAACAGCTGGAAGATCTGGAGGAGACTGGGATAACAAGTCAAACTAGCACAGCTGACTTTCAGGACAGGTTTGTGTTAGCATGCCCAAAGTATGTTTCCCATAGCCTTAGAAAAGCACAAAAGAACTGGCACAGATGTGCCTATTCAGCTTTGTGCTAAGAAAGTGTACTATACAACAAGAGTTTCACTGGATGTCTTTTCTCATTTTGAAGCCACAAACTTGGCTAAAGCAAAGGCCAGATCTGTCCAGCAAGAACTTCTAGTGATATCTTGCCACTTAAATGATGACAGATAATAATTAAACACAAAGTGCTGACAACTGGATCTGCCAGTTTTAATAAACCAATAGCTTACACTCCAGTGGAGAAGAAAAAGTTGTGTTCATGCCTGATTCAAAAAGTCATTGTTACCTGCCAAGTGATATGTCTGTATGAATATGCATAAAATTGTTAGACTACCTTTTCTCAAACCTTACACTTATCCTGGAAGCACTTGAGAAATTAATGTCAGAGGTGAAAGTACTAACCTCATTTAGTAATTCTAGGCAAAGTATGCCCCAGCCCCTCAAGGCATTCAAAGTATAAATTTGGAACTTACCCATAATTTGTGTTATTGTCTGTTCAAATTCAGCAACTATTTTTCTAAAAACCATGAAAAAGAAAAGTTGAACACAGGTTAGAAAAAGCATCTGGAGTAAGTAAGTAGATTAAAAAGTGAGGACAGATTCATACCCCATTTCCTTGTATTCCATATGAAGCTTATCATACTTCTTCCTCCATTCCTGAACCTCTAGCTCTTTATCTTGAACCTTTGAGGGTGAAAATGTAAACCTTTATGTTTTGCACAAAAATAGATGAAATATTCGATACAAAAAACAACTTGAAGGGCAGCTTCAGTACACTTTTAACTTAATACAGAGAGAGAAATAAGTTCTAATTGCTTAACAGAATCAAAATTGTTTCATTACAAATTTGACTCAGATAAGATTTAGAATAATACATAGATTTTGCTATATGATTCCCACCACATTACCAGTATTTCTTCAAGTGGCAAGATCAGAGCCAACTCAGCCAACCAACCTCTTGGCTACTCTTATTCAGTGTCTATGTAGATCACAATAACTTCTGAGAACACAATGGGCCAAGGAACACTCTCTCTAGTGACATATTTCCCTCTTATTTACAAGGCAGACAAAAATACACTTCACAAATCTGCTAATCTGAACACATGAGAGAAGAAATACCAGAAGCCTGTTCAAGATCAAATTGGTGTTTGCAGTAATTTATACTCAACACTAAATTAGGGAACATGGAAGGGGGGAGGATTAAAAGATGCCTCTATTCATTTCAAAACAATGATACCTATTTCACATCAGCTGAACTAAAGCAGAGCTCACAGTAACAGAATTAAGCAGCACAAATATTCTTTGCTAAACACTTTGGACAAACTCCATAACAGAGACCCTCAGGACAAAGTTATTAAGAACTGTAACACAGAGACAACTGCAGTGTGGGAGGCCTTCAAAGACGAGAGGCCCAAAACACAAAAAATAACCTGGGATCTAAAAAAAATAAAACAAGTGAAAGCACATTATTACTGCTAATTTTATCCCAAAACTGCACAGTATACTGTAGTACACTGATTTTTCAGTATTTATTATAAAGCAAACTCATTTTAAATGTATTACAATATTTCAGGTGACGGGAAGCAGGGCACTAGTGAAAAAGGAATGTATTAACTATAAACAGAAGTAGCAATAGGCTAGAAACAAATGTTACAAAAGCAAAAGTATATGAAGATGGAAACAAATTAGAAACTTCCACTTGCAAACTCAGAAATGGTTCAGTAGACCCCAAAGGAGCAAACTCTCATAACTGCTGTATTTGTTCAGAAGGAAAACAGGTTTTCCTTCTCCTCCTACCGTTGAGTTGTTTCAAATGCGAAAAAATTAAAATCTAGACATCTTCCTTTCAGGTTGATATTGCAATTCTAAGCCTTTTTATTTAAGTGATACAGCTGAAGTCATCTAGTCACACCTACAACAATGTTCGTAGGGTTAAAATAGTTCTTTGAAACATGACAGTAGAGCAGCACTTTTAAGAT
Organism: Acanthiza pusilla; assembly: GCA_036630365.1. NCBI lineage: Eukaryota > Metazoa > Chordata > Aves > Passeriformes > Acanthizidae > Acanthiza > Acanthiza pusilla. The sequence continues at coordinate 57,832,887 of JAXCHO010000164.1, forward strand.
ATGACAAGCTTTACCCCCTGCTATTATATATTCTTAGTTTTAGATCAATGCACTAAGAGTTGTCCCCTGTGAAAGACACATTTGTTTGCCCGTATTAAGCAAATACACTGGGTGACAGTCACCGCCTAAATGACAGAAAGTAAAAGTTACTCCTAGAAAAGGCACTACCTCTGTACTCTAAAATGGAAGAATAACTGAAGCAGCAAATAATCATAGGTCATCTTTGTTTCTTGTCCCTAGTGTCACTGCCTGCAGTACAGCAGTCAGGAATTTTGAAAGCTCCATTTTTTACTGAAGTGATACAATTAGCTTTAAGGACATTTACGCTTAAATCCTCCTCTTACATTATTTAGTATTTGTGAAGCTGCATAACTCAGAAGCCATTATGAATCAAGTACCCAAATTTTTGAAATGAGTGGATATATAAGTCTTCTTGCATCAGTCAGAAGATGGGCTTTTAAAGGCAATTTCTGTAATTACAGAACAGGCTTAAAATCTTACCAACTACTTCTTCCCTCCTCTACTAATGTCTTTGCTCTCCAGAGTAAGCTCCAGATCTCACCTCCACTTTATTAGCTGGACATACTGGTGTGCATTCACATCACATAAGAAAAGAATTGATCATAGCACTAAATTGGCACTATGGTTTAATCTCATTTTAGGGAAATTATATAAGAAGCCACTCACTTCCATTAGCATGAAAAATTATTTACTGCCTGTTGAATAAGAAGTATCCAGATCACTGATATTAAGCCTAACTACCCCATCTGATAATGTGTGCCTTTTAAAAGTGACCAGATCTAAAGTAGAACCTAATGATGAAGTTTATCCCATTCCCTTAAATAGAGCTCTGAAGAGTTCTATACCTCCAGCACCCATCAATTCCATAGCAAGCTTTTCAGAATGAGATACTTATGTCAAGCACAATGAAAAAACTGCAAAGCAGAGATCTATCCTGGATAATCTAAACAAAAGGATCTCCCAAGGTTATGCCAAGTTTTGCTTTGGAAGGGCCACCATACCTCTCTCTTAACCAGTTCAACAGCTGCATCCATGTCTTTTTGGCTATATTTTAGCACATCTATAATAGCATCCACTGCAGTGTTTGTAGAAGCAGCAAAAGGGACTGGAGGAACATCACTACTCAGGGAGTCTGGAATTAGGGGACCAGTGTCCTGTAAGGAGAAAAAAAATGTAAATTTTCAACAGATTCCTATTGTCATGCTATTGTAGCTGTACACACATTATTCAATGCTCAGTCAATATATTTTACTTAAACACACAAGATACCTCCAGAACTTTGTTACCATAAATTTCTTACTTTGATGTTAATCACATAGCTCTAAGAAATATCTACAAGGTAGAGCCAGAACCGCTATCCCACAGTTACAGCTATCAGAAACAAAGCAGACAACACCATGGTGATCCCCACAAGTCAAAAAGATACCATTTCAGGATGAGCTGCTGTGTGCAGATTTGTTCATACAAGTCTGTTCAACCTATAAACCATATACTGTAGACCATCCAATGCAATCAAAGTGCTTTCGATCCCACCAATGCAATTACAATACAAAGCTTGTCTTCTGTGGCTTGACTTGCATAAAAGATTGCTTGACTAAAGCATTCTTAAAAACAGCTCAAATTCTCTTAGACCATGTGCAATAGCATCAGTTCCCACAAAAAATACTTTTAATACTTCATCACAAATTAAATGTTAGAAAATATTCATCACAAAGTTCAACTGATACAAATAAGTATCCAACCTCGTTTAAAACAACTATTTAAATAATTATTTATCACATTCTGCAATCCCTAAAATATTTGCATAAGTCTTAAGTCCAGAACCTAGACTATCCCCTTCCCAAACTATCAACATGAAACCTGATAGCATTCCAAACACCCTTACAGAAGTTGTAAATGTCCCCAGAAGATCTAGTCCTTTTGGTTTTTCTTCACTTTGAAGGCTCACTAGAGGCTTTCCATCTTCCTCAAGCAGTTTATTTAAATCAGCAACAGGACTAAAAATGAACAAATATACACCATCAAATTCAAGTGCTGCCTTTCTTTGCAAAGTTCTTGTACCAGCAATAGTGTGTCCAGCAGGGCCAGGACAGTGACTGTCCCCCTGTACTCAGCACCTGGCGAGGTCACACCTTGAATCCTGCATTCAGTTTTGGGCCTCTCACTATTGGAAGGGCATTGAGGTGCTGGAGTGAGTCCAGAAAAGGACAACAGAGCTGGTGAAGGGCCTGGAGCAGTAGTCAGATGAGGAGGAGCTGAGGGAGCTCATCCTGGAGAGGAGGTGGCTCAAGGGAACCACATTATCACTGTCTACAAGTGACAGGAGGCTATAGTAAAGCGAGGGCTGGTCTCCCAAGGAAGAAGCCTGGATGAAACAGCCCCAAATTGCACCAGGGGAGGTTAAATTGGATATTAAGGGAAATTTCTTCACCAAAAGGGTAGTCAAGCATTGGAACAGGCTGCCCAGAGAAGTGGTAGAGACACCAAGTCTGTAGGTATTTAAAAGATGTGTAGATGTGGCACCTGGGGACATGGTTTAGTCATGGACTCCCCAATGCTGGTTTAAGTGTTGGACTTGACACTCTGAAAGGTCTTTTCCAAGCTAAACAACTCTGATTTTATGTACTAAGTCAGTACCTACCCAGGCTGAGGTGGAGCTGTCACGATACTCTCACTTGATTCAAAAGTACCACAAATTGGTTTTCTTGGACTGTCTCTCAACAGAGGGTCAAACTTCAAATACAGCGACTGTTTTCTCAAGGCTGATTCTTTGAACTGAAGGGAAAGAGGCATAAACTGGCAGATCTGCTGCTTCAGAGCACAACACACACATCCCACCCACACACATAAATAATCCTCTGAAGAGTGGGTGAGACTATTCTTCAGTGGCCAGAGCATTGTTCTCGGGAGGAAAATTACATAAGAGAACTCAGTGCCCACATGCTTAAGTCCTTACATAATATCAAGAGAACTCAGTCTGCTCACAGACAGAATCAAAAGGGCAAACATTCATGAACTATTCCAAACCAGCATAGACACTGAGAGGGAAGGAGCTGAAAAAGCAGTGTATGCCATTCTGTCTTTGCTCATACAATAAGGACAAACACAGCATGACCATAACAATTTCAATTCAGTGTATTCACTGTTCAGAGATACTGATTAAAACATGACAAGCCCAATTAAGAGACATTTTCCTTGAAACTGACTATAAAGCCGAAGAGTTAGCAAAAAAAATTTTGGAAATAATAATCCTGCACTTTCAAAGCATCATGTTCTGGCAGTTTTGGCCAGAAGTGAAAAGTCATTCACCTCAGTTTCACCGCTATTACAGAAAAATAGCACCTTTGCAAACCGACAGCCAGAGAGCTTTAGATTTTTTTTGGAATTGCTTTTAACTCTATTTCCTTGCACCATCACCCCTTACCCAGCCTTGTCACCACATTCCTTTGGAATAGGTGACAATTTCTGTGGACAATTCAAAGTCAAGTTAATTCATGAAAGCACATAAGTCTTGACAGTTTCATCTTTCCTTTCCTCTCCCCACTGCCAGGAACACAAACAAAATAGTTAATGTCATACTTACTGATGAAGACCCAAACTGTTCCAGATAGTCAATGCCCATTCCTAAAACTGGAAAAGGAGGAAACAATACAATGGAGATGTAATATTGTCATATTGTCCTATCACAGAGAGAAACAAACAGATATGTATAAAGCAAATAAATCCCTGCCCTCATTCTCATGACTTCTAGGTTCTTCATTTGTTCAAAATACTGCCTTTCTATCTAGACCTGAAAAAACCCAAGTTTTCTAAGCTAAGCAAACTTACAGCTTCCATTTGTTCCCAAATATTTATAGGAATATGTAAGACTTAACACACAGTTGAAGAACTTCTGTTGTTCTATGGTTAAAGTGACAAGCACACTCAGATATTCTATTATTATACACAATGCCCCATAAGAGAGCAAGAATGTCAATCTCACCATTAAAATTAGCAGACAGCTCAGATTTGACTGATGAAGTTATAGCCATTTCCCAACATAGTGATTCCACTCAAATATGAAGGTAAGTGACAGACTACACAGCAGTCAAACCATTTGCTCACCCTTTCACGCAATGCTCCTACCAGGAATAAACCTTCCAAGTGGTAAATCACAGCTACGTAGGAAGCTCTCAAGACAAGCATGTTTGTCAGAAAGGTCATTCACACTGCAGTATGAAACCAGTAGAGCTAAGGCCTGCAGCAATCTAAAAGACTCAAATACACACAGCTGTATAGCTCTAGTGTTCTCAATTTACAAAGTTTTTAATACCAGAAATTATTTTAAGGGAGCAATTTTTCAGCACAGAAACGGCCACTGAAACTCTAAAAAAATAGTTTCTGAACCAGCCTAAATCTCATCCTCCCAGGCAGCTGAATTCTTACAGCCAGCTTTTTGAACTTAGCTTAAACCAGAGAAAGTTACAAATAGGCTAAAGTACATTTCCCAGCACTGCTTGACATTGTGGGTTCTGGGGTCCTTTCAGAAGGGCAGAATGAGAGAAAAAAACTAGAATCCATGACAAAACTGAAGTAGAAAAACACATACACACATTGTTGTAACAATACATCTTCAGCCTGTTTAAAAGAAATGCCCTTACCTTCTGATGATGGTCTGAAGATCTCTTCAGGTTCAGCATTAGCTGTCTCATCTGCTGTTACTTCAGTTCTGGGAGAAATAGGTTTAATTTCTTCTGCAGATACTGACTTTGTTCCACTGTCAGTGGAAACCAAATTATCTTGAGAGGGGGCAACATTAGCTGAAGACATCTTAGATGGGCTCATTTGCTTCTCCTGATGAAAAAAACACAATCCTCTTTAGTGTTAAAATAGTTATTTTACAATGCAATGAAAATCATTTTAATGATCAAATTGGTTTGTCATAAACTAACTGGGCAGCCAACATAATGAAAAAAGAGTTCACAGGCACAGAAATTAAGCTACCAACACTGAGCACAGCTCATATTATACAGGAGCCACTTTTTTACAGTCCACACCCTTATGTTTGTCCTTGTATGCAACTGCTGATCAAAAAAGATACTAAAAGCCAAGGTACCAATTTGGCTGTCTCTGATGTTACCTTCAAAAACACAGGTCTGCACAGTTGATATTACTTCTAGAGGTGCTGAAGATGCATAAACCCACTAATTCTTAGAAAAAATATCAAAAATAGGTTTCATAAGATTAAGTCATTAAGTCAGAGAACTGTTTCATGGAACAACTTGGTAAGAATTGGCTATCCTTCCTATACCTTACCACTTCTCTCTTTCCTGGAAGTTCAGCTTCTGCTTGAACTCCTGGTTTCTCATTTTGAGCTTCTGACACATCTTCTACCACACTCTGCTCAACAACTCCCCTAAAGACAAGAAAAATTAAAAACAAACAAAACAAGAAAAAAAATTTAATAAATCAGTATTTAAGTCACACAGTTCAAGTTCTATATTACCAGATGAACTGAACAAAGGTAGCTTCTTTGAGAGATTCTACTGCCACAGCACAGGAAGCTTTACAGAGGGTGGGGATGTAAATTTACTGTCTTGCTTGGTGACAACTTATGTGACAGAAAGCTCTCCCTCCATCAGAAGCAGTGTTATCTGGGAAGCAGAAAGTCACAGCGGCATTGCTTATTTCTATTCACTTAACACTGTTCTCCATTTGTTAGGCTCATTACTTTTTTTAATTAAAGATATGCTTTTTGTTTAATTAAGAACAGAATTACAAGCAGCCTGCTCCTCTTTCCAAAGCAATGCTGTGATCATTGGTGTGAACTTCATTAGAGAAGGCCAACACTCCACTTGTGCTGTCAGCAGTAAGTTAACTTTTCACCTTGGTAAACAGTAACTGATCATGTTACACAGGGAGCAAGAGTACAAACATTTCTGTCAAAGGAACAATTTGTGCCAGTCGAGTTCTGGCAAGCACCTGACTGTCTACAGTAACACTGACATTTTAATAACTAGACTTTCTAGGAAAGGTAACAACATATTCCATTCTCAAATAAAAAGTTTGTGTAGTACCAAAAAATGCAGCTTCAGAGACAGGTCTTTTTGTTGGAGATAGCACTTAGATACCAAGAACATGCAGGGAATAAACAGCACCTCAGAGTTCAGCAGAGAACAAAATTGCCTGGTTCCTTCCCATGCTGCACCATGTTCCACACAGCTGCCTACTTCCCTGTTTTATTTGAAGACAGTAGCAGTCACCTGATTCTCCACACTTTAATCTTGGAGGAGTGGGGAAAGCACCACTTGAACAATGCTCTTCCCATCTAAGCCTGTTCCCTCCCATTCTCCCAGATTTAAGAACACCTTTGCCTAGAGGTAGTCATCTCAGGAGTTCCACCAATTAAGATCTTTGCTGTTGCAACATAATTGTGTTAAAGATTACAACAGACTCGGCCAACCTTAGAGGGAGGCAGTCAAAGAAGTAGGAATGGACTAGTTTGAGATACTATCTAACTTTCCTCACATGATTTCAAGGTGATTCTGCATTCAGCTACAGATTTACTCACAGATTTTTGGGTTCTTCTTTCTCAAGAGTTTCACAGGTACTTAGACTGTTATCCTGCTCCACTGGAAGAGGTTCCCTTCTTGGTGAGGCACTATCCTGTTCCTCTGGCAGGTGAACTTTCTGGGGGCTGGGTTTAGAACGCTTGGGTGAGGTGGAAATTTTAGAGCCTCCTCCAAATGGATCAAAGTTTGGATCATCAAGTTTGTCCCAGTCAAACTTATAAGATGCTTTAGGAAGAGGGATTTCATCTTCCACATTACTTTTACTTTGCACTTCAGTATTCTCTGGTTTTGTCTTGGTAACAGGAATTCTTTTGGTAGGTGGCTTAATTCCAGGTCTTTTACCTAGTTTCTTAGGAGGTGGTTTTCTAGCAGTGGTATTATCAAAGTCAAATTCCAGTTTTACTGGTCCAGCCTTGGTGACATCAGGCTTTTCTGCAGGTTTCCCTTTGGAGACACCCAGCTCTTTGTCAGGCTTTGACTCTTCTGCAGAGGCTTTTTCTGCTACTGAAACATTCTGAAGCTTTGATTCCTCAGTTTTAAAAGAATTAGTTACATCAGAACTACTGGGTCCTAAGTTGCCAGATGACTGTACAGGAGGTGTAGGTGCCTCTGCTAATGCCACTGAATTATCAGTTTGGCTTGCATCTGTGGAAGCAGACTTCACACCCTGCTCAGAGTCACCAATTGCTTGCTTAGGGGACAGCTTGGATTTGTTAGACTCCAGCTTGCTCAGTGCAGATTCTTTTTCAGAGATGAGAGTCTTCTCTTCACTTAAACACTCTGTACTTGCTGTGGTTGAAGCATCATCCCGCAGAAGAGAATCTTTACTTTTTTCAACAGTTTTCTCAGGGCTGCTAGATACTTTTACAGGAGACTTCTGTAGATTTCCAGGAGAATGAGGCAACTGTACAGAACTTTGAAAAGGATTGATGTCATTCAAGTTATCAAAATCAAGATTGTAGGAACCTCGACTCTTCACTGGCATCTCATCATCTGGGTAAGGAGCCACGCTGACCTTCTCTGGCATTTGTGTATTGTTTGTTTCAGCTTCAGTCTTTTGTTGACATGTGCTGTGTTTAAAAAAAGACACATGCTATAGTTAGTTTTTAGGCATGGTTTGAAATTATCTTTAGAAAGATTTGCACAAGTAGCTTTGCATGTTCAGAGTAATCTGATTTTTTTTTTTTTTTTTTTTTTTGCAATAAGGCAGTTAACAGCAAAACATAACAGCAAGAATTCAGTTGTCACCTAACATTCAAGATTTATGAGTTCTGGTACACATGAAGCATAGAGAAATCAACCCTTGAAGTTAGTCAGTTCTTAAACTACCTGTTCTACACAGCCTTACTACCTTATGCCAGTCATCCTTGGAGACTGCTCTACTCACCAAAGCATCTGGACATTTCCCTTTCACTAGGCAGTGAAACACACATTGCTTAGGAGAAGTTATTGACAGTCAGCAGCTCAAACACAAGCACAACTTGTGGTACATCTTCAGGCAGATTCATCTCTGAGTCATGACAGACTCAAGTCTGGGACCAAACCAAGTCATGATTCAGGTTCTCCCATGCTAGTCATTACTTTGTCTGGTCATTCTGGCAAGTATTTTCCCCCCTGAAAGTATGAACCAGAATTCGATTTTTGAGGGCCTACATACCAAAACAGAACCTGGACTTCAGGCACACCAAATTCTGTACAACAGCAGATCTGAAGAGTAGAGTGATATACAAGAAAATACTTCTCCAATAAGAGAAAGAAAAGATTTTCTAGCAAAAGGAGTATGTTAAAGAGTTTGAGTACTCACTATTGCTGAGTATTCTACAAGTTATTGCTCTCCACTTTATTTCTCCAAACTCTACACAACTTCTCAAAGCTTAGCCTCAGACTACAGAGAGTTAAGCCATTACTTCCTGAAACAGGATTTCCTCCCATTGTTTTGTCCCTCCATAAAGTTATTATTTCTATGTGCCATCCTTATCTGCTGCAGAACAGAACATGATTAAAAGCCACTCACTAAAAACTCCACTTTGATAAACTCGAAAGCAGAGGCGGGAGATAGGAGCTGAAGAAGTCCTCCTCACCCGGTTTGAGCGCCTCTTCCCGGCAATAGCTCAGCCCCAGGCTGCGACTACTCAGGTCCCTCCCACTCTCCTTCAGCGTTTAACCTAATAAATGCCAGTCAGGAGCAAGACACCTGCTTGGAATGTCAATCACTTGTGACGAGTCAAAAGTGACCCCGTTCTGCAACACTGAGTCCTTTCACTTATTTGCTACAAACAAATCCTCACATTCTAAAATTAGAGAGGACATGTTCAGTACAAGCAGCGCATTGATACAATCATGCCCAAACTAAAACAACTCAGTGCTGATACTTTAAACTCACTTGAACTTTGTAAGTACTAAATCTTTGTTTATTTGTGCAAGCAATGAGTTTGGGGCATAAACACCATTACATTATTTGTGGTGGGTAGTTCAGAACTAGTTTTCTTAACTAGGCTGTACACAGAAATAAATAGTTCAAGCAAATATATACACTTAAAGAACATTTAAGTGCTGCCACCATTTTCCTTTTCCCCCCTTCCCAACAACAAAAATAGGGATCAAATAAAAGTATTGGGTAGTTAACAAACAAACAAACAAACAGGTGTATTTTCTTGCACAAGGCAAAACTAAGACCTGAGACTTCTTGCTGGTGTCACATGTCTACACTAGCTTAAAAGGGGGCTAAAAGTCAGTAACAAAACTTTACATTTAATATTGTCATGATATTGAAACATCACAGATTTTATGCTCTTCTCTAAACAGCTACCATGAGCCACTTTGAGACTCAGGCTGCTAGACTATAAAGGCACATAAACTTGTTTATACTTGTGACTGATGTTATATTCACTTTGCATTGCCAGATTAAAGAAAATCTTAATACTCCCTGACTCAAGGTGTCAGTTCTACCTAACCCTTCAGAAGACTTATCTCTTTAGGTTCTACTCCTCAAGATACAACAGTACTTAACATATGAGATATTTTCAGGTTTAGCTTCAAGGCTTAGCTTCAGAATAGTTGTATTCTCACATGAAAACCTTACATCAGGTAGAGAACACAAAACTGTTTCTTACAGTATCTCTTCAGGCAATTTATCCATATCATAAGTCACCTCAAATCAGTTAGAAGAGTTAGAAATAAAGTTCAATAATTAATATGACAATCAAGATAACTGTCATTACTTTTAAGAAAATTTTATCTTTGAAAAAGTTCATGCATCAATCAGTATTAATTTTGGTCCTCTTGCACAGTTTACACCTTGTTATAGAATAGAAAATTATATTTTAACTACACAGGTTTAAAATGAACAAAGTTAACTTGAGCATGTCCCACATTGGTAACACAACTGACAGTGAATTTACTACTCACTCAGCATTGGAAGGTGCATATAAAATATCATCCACCAAGTCTTCACGACAATCATCAAGTGCAAAAGTAGTCTCAAGTTTGTCTGTCATAGCAGGACTCAGGATTTTTCGAGTGTGAGGATCTCTTTGAGGAGTTTGAAACGTTACCTTTAAGAAAGGGGTGGGGAAAAAAAAAGGAAAAACATGAGCACAGTATTTTTCAAGCACCAAACAGCACATGCATTCAGTAGCAGAGATCATACAAAGAGAAAAAATAAAAAAATACAAAACCAAAAGTTTACCTTCATCGCTTTTCCCACACTTTTTGGTGGCAAGTTTTCCTTCTGGGACAGGCGGAGAATGGAAGGTCTCCCTGTAGGTTCCGGCGGCGCAAAGAAAAAGCCACAGTCTTCCGCTGTTAAATCATCCTTAATGCTTCCTCCATTTTCTCCATTTTCTGCATTTAAAATCTGCAGACTCATTCTAGAACATCAACACACGCAGCACAGCAGCATGAATGAGAGGGTGTGGTCAGCCAGATGCACTTTGAGATAATGGAAGAAGTTGGCACTGACTAGCCAAGATGAACAGCTTCAAAGGGAAAGTTGGAAGCATGGAAAGCCTTCATATGGAAAGGTATATCTCAGAAGACTCTGACAGTATCTAAAAGCAGCATTGCACAGCCCCTCTGCTTTTAGTAGGGGCTTGAGAAGCTAATTATTGATATTACCCCTTCCACAGCTCACATTAGAGCCTTACTAATTTAGATGCCCATCCTATAAAGGGAGCTCTGTCACCTGCAGTGTTTCCTCATTCCCAACCCCTTCAGCCAGTGAAGTACAGCCATGGCTCTTGTAACAGGGCATCTAGCTAAGCAACACAACTGCTTCTGGAAGGGACAGATAATCATCTCTGTTTTACTCACATGGTCTCATTACTACTTTGTACACCAGCAAACAGCAGAAAGAAATTTGGTTAGTTGGGGAGTGTTTGTGATCACAGGCCTGGCTCAAATCAGCTTTTTCCTGCACTGTCTGAGTATATGCTGCTCTTGTAAAGCATGTAGTACTTAGGAATCTTTTGCAGCATAGATATTATTGGTATGCAAATCTGGGGAAAATTGTCATTAGAAAGGTATTTCTGGAATATTGTTCTTACACTGGACACACACAAGCTTTAGTAGATCATATATGCTGATTTAATTTTACTAGTGCAAAGGACTTGAAACTAAAGCCTGGGCTGCAACTAAGTTTAAGGACAAAAATATATTAGAAATAGAGAAAAAGCACATTTAAAATACACCAGGCAAGCCACCATGCTGTATGTACTTGAACTCTGCCTAGTTTTTATTCCCATTGGAGCTTCTGCTGTTCTTAAAGGTCTAACAATAACACCCAATGAGGCCATGCTATTTTTAAAAAAAAAGAAACAGACAGAAGGCATGGCAAGGAAAATGTAAGCATAACTACTCTCCATGAAGGATGACACCTGCAAAGCAGGTTCAAAGCAATTCATAAGAGCTGATGTATTATCTTGTATCACCTATGTAAGATAACCAGTATCAAGTGGACAAGACATGGGCTTTCTGCAATGTATAACCATTTTAAGTTATCTCAAGTGCTTGATTTAGCCAAACACATAATTATTAACCTGTTTTTCCATCATGTATTCAAGATTAATCAAAAAATCAGCTGAAATCCAGAAAAACAGCTGAGAAAGACTACAAATGATAATTTTCAGTGTCATAAAGCGGTAACAAGAACACCTGGGCTGAAAAATTTAAGTCATATTTCCAATCTCATTGCCTTTATGTATTTAAATTTCTGTACTTGAGGCTCCATACACATTTCTCCAGTCCTACATTAATCCTTATGGGAAAATTTGCTTCCTACTCTCCACAGGACTCAGCTGCTTTGTCTGTAAGCCAGACAACAGCAGTTTTAATCAGCAATGGAATGCAAACAATGGCTTCAGAAGCAATGGCATGCAAAGCATGCCTGTATTAGCTATTTCTTCATTCCTTCTTTATTCATCATATTAATGTTTTAGGTCAGGTTATTTTATGTACAAAGTATTTTTACATTAACCACTTGTAGAACTTGAAGCAAACTTCATTGCTTTCCTTCATTCCAAACCAAAATTTAAACAACAGATGAAATTAATCTTGAAAAACTGTCGTTTTTTACTGTAACTACTTTAAAAACAGGCCTAGGACATGATAAAGTTGTCAACACCTTCTAAAACAAGCTCCATAAGTAGGGGAGGTTTGTTTGGAGACTTTTTCAGCTTTGTCATTGAGCTACTTGTGCACCATTGCTAAACCAAATCCAAGTCATTAAAATACCCAATAAATTTACACTTTATACATGCAAACTATTTACCCAGCACTTTAGATATTGAATCTAGAAATCAAATTCCTTTCTAGAATTAAAATATTGAAAGCATTTCAGTATTTTTTTTAAAAATTGCAGTCAAGATTTGATCTAAATTGTATTCTACAAGTTCATTAGCTAGTAGGTATGATAAAGTGAAAGGGCAGCCTTATTCATATCTTTGTTTAAAGTGGTCAGCATCCAAGGCACACAAGTATTATGAAAGGCAGCAAGTTTTCTCACTATAGCAAAACAAAGTTCAAGGCCAGGCTGGATGGGGCTTGGAGCAACCTGGTCTATTGGAAGGTATCCATGTCCCTGGGAGGTTCCCTCCCTGGCAGGGAGGTTGGAACAAGATGATATTCAAGGTCCCTTTCAACCCAAACCATTCCATGGTTCCACTAAGGTTCACAAAAATGAAAATGCTCCTTGTTTTAGAAGAATATTTATCTGGGCACATGCAGGAACCTGTCATCCTATAGTTAAGAATGAACATAAATTCAGTGACATCAGATGATTAATCCTCATTTACCTGTCATTTGTAAGGCGCTTCAGGTAACCTGTTGTTTAACAAATATTGGGACACAATATCCAAAACACCAATGTGGCCTCAAATATCTGAAAAGCCACTGAACATACAGAGATGCAATTTTTCTACTTAATCATCCTTCTTAATTCCCCCAGGAGCCAAGATGCAGAGCACTTGCTCATGGCAAAGTAACTTGGTACATGCAGTGAATATTCCCATACAAACTGACAGATACATGAGATATAGATGTACCTGTGCATGCATGTATATATATCTATATACACATACATATATAATATACATATACATATTTTAGTGCAAATATCTCACTTCAGAATAAATACTCTCCTGATTAACCGACTCTCTCATAAACAGAGAGAGAGGAGGAGCAGGGGAGGAGCAGCAAGGCCGGGAAAGGCTTTGCAGGATCTCTGGAGAAGCTCTGTCTCTGCCCACCAACACACCGATGTTTAAGTAAAAAAAAAAAAAAAAACAAAAAACAAACAAAAAAAAAAAAACCCAAAAAAAAAAAAAAAACAAAAAAACAAAACACCACCACCCAAACCCAGCTCTGCCCGAGTCTCTCTTTATTCCTGACTCATCCCTGGTCCCTCATCAGCCCCACATCATGCTCAAAACACAGAAGTGCTCTCAAGATCCTCACCCCATCCCGGAATTCAATGGGGGGAGCACCTGAGCTCCATCACACCCTCCTGCCATTACCCCCCCCAAGAGCCTGCCTTCTCTTCATCCTCAGACTGACAGAAATGACTCCCAAATGTCTTAACCTGAAGCTCACAGAAGCGCCCCTGACACCCCTAAACAAGGAGATGCCCCCAATCCCACAGCACCCCAAGCACCAATCTCACAAAGGGGTGTCTGAAATTCCCCCCAAGCTTAGAGGGGTCCTCAAGCCGCCCCCCTCAGTCCCACACCACCCCACCTCACAAAGAGGTTTCCAGGCTCCCTTCAGCCCCCCAGACTCAAACCCCCACCAAACTCAAGCCATCTCAAGCTCAGAGCGGTCACCAAGCCTCCCATCAGCTCCACCCTCCCCCCTCCAAACTCACAGAGCGGCCCCAGAGCTCCCCGGCCCCAGCACTCCAGGCTCACAGTAAGGTCCCCAGGGCCTCCCCAACCACAAGCTCACAAAGGGGTCCCTAAGCCCACCCCCATAACACCCTAGACTCGCAGAGCGGTCCCCGAGCCTCCCCACAGCACCCCAATCTCACAGAAGTCCCTGAGCAGCCCCTCCCCCCTGACTGCCCCTCCCTGAGCAGTACCTCCAGCTTTCTGAGGGATCCCTCAGCGTGTCCCCCCTCTAACCCTCCTCCCCCCACAGTTCGCAGAGTGGCCCCCGAGCTCCTCACCCCCACAGCACCCCAATCTCACAAAGGGGTCCCTGAACACCCCCCCCCAGTCCCACACCACCGCCTAGCTCCCAGAGGGATCCCCGAGCCCCCCATACCTGCCGGCAGTGCCCAGAACAAGCCCTGAGACCGCTCGGCTGAGGCGGCGCGCGCTACACCCACCACGGACCGCGGCCCCTCCGCCGCCGCCACACGATTTCAAACCCAACGGAAGCCCGGTCCGGCCAATGAGACAGCGGCGCTCGGGGCCCGTCCGCCAATCAGAGCAGCGCTCTGCGGGATGGGGGCGGGGACTGCGCGCGCGTGGCCGTTGCGCCCCATCCCCATTCCCCCCCCCCGGAGTGCGCCCCCGCGCGGGGCAGAGCGGGCAGTGCAGGGCGCGGCTCCGCCCGGGACAAGCCCCCCCGGCTGCACAAATGTCGCCGTGTCCCCAAGGACCGCCCCGTGACGGTGGCTGCCCCATCCATGGAAGCGTTCAAGGCCAGAAAGAATGGAGCTCTGAGCAACCTGGGCTGATGGAAGATGTCCCTGCCTATGGCGGGGGTGTTGCAACGACATGAGTTTTAATGTCCTTTCCAACCCAAACGTTTTTATGGTTCTACAGTCTCAGTTTTCTGCTTCCACAATCTTTTGCATGAAATCACAGACAGAAAACTTGCTGCTCCACAAACTGTTTTTTATTACTGAACTTCACAGTACATTCAGCACATTACAACAGTCCTTACTGTTGAGTCACCAGACAGCAACAACGAAATTATTGTTAAAACAATAAACTTGATAACAAAGGATCTTTTAGAATGAAATTAGATGCCCAGAATCCAAGCATGCTTTTATTAATGTAACCATCTTCAAGAGTCACAAAACCACCATGAATTCCCGATCTCCATCCCAACAGTAACACGAGCCATCTGCCAGCATTAGAATGTCACATTCCGTGGGTGGCATTTCCTATTTACTTGGTTTCCCATCAGTAGTAGCATATAACATCACATGCTGCTTTCTCTGCCCTCCTTTTCCAGTTATACAATCTTTCCTTTCTCTAAAACAGACAAATGTAGAAGTTTGTGGTTATAACAGGTTGCACACAAGGGGTTTATTACATTCCATAAGAAACAGCAAATCTCATGGCTATTAGCTATTATTTGCACTTCAACAATAGCCAGAGATTCCAGCCAGGCCTCTCCCTTTACTGTTTCTGGGGGTGTACAAAGATACCTTAAAATATGCCTCCCTTTAAGGCATCTTAGTATCTTCCATCCTTAGAAAATATTAGAAAAATATTAGAAAAAATTACATAAAATACACAAGGAAAAACAAACAGAAGGTTTTTTGAATCCTTAAAACAGGCCATTTCCCTGCTTTGGAAGAACGCTGCCCTCGTCCAACAGAGCTCTTTTACGTTCATAAAGAACTGGAATCGGTTCCCTCTGCCAGGCCTGTGGAGCATGACCTCGAACGCGTACAAAGCCTGAGGCCAGGGGCAGGGGCTCCGTGTCCCGGCCGCGGGCGAGGTCCGGCTCCGGGCTGGAACGGGGACGTGGCTCCGGGTCGCGGCGGGGCGGAGGGGAGGGAGGGGTAGATGGAGGGGAGGGACGAGATGGGCGGAGGGGAGGGAGGGGATGGATGGAGGGGCGGGGACCGTCAGTGCGAGGGGAGGCGGGCCCGGCCCGGCGGCCCCGCCAGCCCGGCAGCGCCCGCGCCGCGCATCCGGGGGTGCGGCGGGAACTACCGCTGGAACTGCCGCTGGAGCATCCGGGGCTGCGGCGGGAACTACCGCTGGAACTACCGCTGGAGCATCCGGGGCTGCGGCGGGAAGTACCGCTGGAACTGCCGCTGGAGCATCCGGGGCTGCGGCGGGAAGTACCGCTGGAGCGGCGGGAAGAGCCGCTCCCCGCTGGAGCATCCGGGGGCGCGGCGGGAACTACCGCTCCCGGGGACCCCGGCGCCCGGCGGGGCGCAGCATGGAGAGCCCCGCGGTGACCTTCACGCTGGCCTACCTGGTGTTCGCCGTGTGCTTCGTGTTCCCGCCCGACGAGGTGCGCTCGGCGGGGCTGACGGTGCAGAGCCTGCTGTCCGCCTGGCTGGGCAGCGAGGACGCGGCCTTCGTGCAGTACCACCTGCGGCGCAGCACCGGCACGCTGCTGGCGCACTCCCTGCTGCCTCTGGGTGAGTAGCGCTCACGCTCCTTCGGAATGGGCACTTTGTGAGCAGCGGGCTGCACCGCAGCACACGCACACACAAAGGAGGTGCAGTTTAAGTGCAGGCTGGGGGGCGAGATGCTGGAGAGCAGCGCCGCGGAGAGGGACCGGCGGGTCCTGGTCGATGGAAAGTGGAGTGTGAGCTCCAGGGGGGACATGCCTGTCCTGGAGGCATCGGGCACAGCATCGCCAGCCGGGCAAGGGAGGGGATTGTCCAGCTCTGCTCTGGGCTGGGGTGGCCTCACCTCGAGGCCTGGGGGCAGCTTTGGACACCGCAGTATAAAAGGGACATTAAACTATAAGAGAGTTTCCAAAGGAGCGCAGCAAAGATGGTGAAGGGCCTTGAGGGGAAGCTGTGCGGGAGCGGCTGAGGGCACTTGGTCTGTTCAGCCTGGAGGAGACTGAGGGGAGACCTCAGTGCAGTTACAAATTCCTCATGAGGGGAAGAGGAGGGGCAGACACTGATCTCTGCTCTGTGGTGACAGTGACAGGACCCAAGGGAATGTCCTGCAGTTGTGTCAGGGGAGGTTGAGGATGGGTATCAGGGAAAGGCTCTTCACCCAGAGTGTGGTTGGACTCTGTTCCAGGCTCCCCAGGGCAGTGGTCACAGCACCAGCCTGACAGAGCTCAAGGAGTGTTTGGACAATGCTCGCAGGCACACGGTGTGACTCTTGGGGTATCCCGTGCAGTGCTAAGTGCTGGGACTTGGTAATACTTGTGAGTCCCTTCCAACTCATCATGTTCTGTAATTTAACCAGAGAATGCAAATCGGCTTCCTTTATAATATAATATAATTCTGCTAAAACTAAGTGGCATTTCGCTGGTAATTTTTTTCAACCAACAAATTCAAATTACCTTCCTTTAGGTGTATAATTCTGGTGAAAGTGGCATCACAGGTAATTTTATTCAATCAGCAGATTCAAATCAGCTTTATTTAGCTATGTAATTCTGGTAAAAATTAGTGATGCTTAAGAATTTACCTCCGACTGCTTAAGACAAGAGGCTCGAATTTAAAGTCATCCAGAAGTACAGTGTCTCTTCTGGAGGTGAACCCACTGGTTCGATAACCATATGATTCAGGGCTATAGGTTATTGCAGGTACTTAGTTGTTTTCTGAAAGTAAGTTTTTTTCCTTGCAGGTTATTACCTTGGTATGTGCTTTGCTGCACCTGAAAAACATCTTTGTTTTTTCTACCTGGCTTCGAAAGAATGGAAAACTTTCTTCTTCTTTGCAATTCTCCTTCCAGCAATCACCAGTGCCCTGGCATATTACTGGTCAAGGAAAGGTTGGAATAACCATCCGCTCGCCCGGACACTCGCTGTTCATGCTCTCCCGCAGTCGGGCTGGAGGGCAGTAGCTTCTTCCATCAACACAGAATTTAGGAGAATTGACAAATTCGCTACTGGAGCGCCAGGAGCGAGGGTGATCGTTACGGACACGTGGGTGATTAAAGTGACCACCTACTGTTTACATGTTGCCCAGCAGCAGGACATTCATTTAACGGTGACAGACTCCAGACAGCATGAACTCACCCCAGACTCCAACGTGCCTGTGCAGTTCCTCACCATCCGAGTTGCCAGTGTTAATCCCTACGTCAAGGCGTTCGATATCCGGTAAAACAACTGCTTAAACCTGTTATGTGACATGTGTGCTGTTTGATGGTGCTGATGGAGCACTTTTGTGCCCAATCTGGAGACTCCCTGGTCTCATTCCTTCCTTTTTGCTCCCTGCCTGGTGTTCAGGGCTGCTGTATGTGCAGTTCTCTCATGCAGTGCAGGGAGTGTTGTTTAGAAAGCTTTGTACACGTGCAGCATTGAATACACAACGGATAAACAAAGGGATTGCCCTGTTTGATCCATTCTTAGGGAGAGGATTGTGCTGGATGCAGAAAGAAGTATCTGGAGAAAATAGGTGAGAGATGGAGGAATGAAAGGTAGAATTTTTGGTCTTCCAAATTTTGAGTGAGGAGAAATAGCTATTTGTCTAAAACTGTCTGTTGTTCACCCACGACTTTGGATTTTTCCTTGAGCTTAAGGCTTATAATTTTGTCTCTGCTCAGAAGAGTTCTCACTGAGCTACTGCAAGCCAACTGCCCTTAAAGCAAGGAAGTAATTTTGGTCCTTTTCTGATTTATGTGTTCTCATAACAGTAAATCATAGCAAATGTGAACTGTTAGGGTTTGTTTTGCAAGGGCCCATGCTGTTTATCTCAGTAGCCTCTCTGTATAACAAGTCTAAAGTACAAATTCTGCAGAAACCTCTAACGCTGAGTAGAAGAACACTAATGTCTTTGTTGTTGTGTTATTAAGAGCCATGTTAGTGCTCCTAAAACTTTATTTGAAAAGGTGTTTGAGTGTCTTTTTGCTGTAAATTTGTATGTCAGCAACATTTACTAGGTAATTAGGTAATTAAAAGCAGGCTGATCACCAGACTTGCAGGTGTGCAGTGGGGCAAGCACGAGGAAGGCAAAGAGGTGATTATGGTAGAGATGCAGGTGAACAGAACTCAGAACAAGAGGTTAGTTAACCATGACAATCCTAGGAAAGGAGACTTTCACAGACCTGTGAGAGTGGTGACCAAATGAGTATTAAACTAATGATTTTCTCCTGCAAGCACTTCAGTGTCAGAGTGGTAAAACTACATCCCCAGCTGAGAAAATCATGGCTTGTTTAACAATTCCTTTTAGGGAAAAAAGTCCTAACCCCGAACTGTATTTTGTGGCTAAACAAAATAGCATCATGAACAGTGTTCAAAAGCTGTTCTAATAAGATGTCAGAAATAGTAAATCTCTGCTAGAACGTGGCAGAATCATATGCAATCATTTTATATATCCAGAATCAGAATCAAATACCGTTAGATTATTTCTGGAAGAAAAATGCTTTTGTGCAGGTGGGCCACATTTCCCTGCATGTTCAGTGTGAATTGTTCCTCTGGATATAAAGGGCTCTGTGATTTGCTTGGCCAGCATCTGTTAAATTACATTATCCTGTAGCAGTAAAAACAGTAGAGACTACTGGGAGCTAGAGCTAAGCCAGCTTTGCATTGTGCTGGGCTCTGGGAACTCAGTGAGTGGTAGGAAAACGAGGGCAGTCTTCCTGGGACTTCTTCATGAAAGCTGTTTAATAAGTGGAGGCATTGAGCTGGAGAGTTTTGACACTACAGTTCAGAACTCTTAGAGCAAAAAGGGATGACAACAGGGATATGTCACTGCAGGATCTGTGTGAGGTCTCAGGTGCCAGTTGAATGCTGTGGGCATCACTTTAATTTAATTTACAGAAGCAGCCGCTATGAAACACGGCTTTTTGCAGCCCTAGATCAGCAGGGGTTTGTGACCTTTGTGAAATTTCTGGGTTTATGTAAAATTGTATCGTAAAATCACAGAACCTCATAGATGGACATTCTTCTGCTACAAATGTAGTACTATATCACCTCATGATGCCTGCTGCATGATATAATTAATGTCCATCCTCAGGAGTTTATACATGAGAATTTAGATATAGTCTAAGTAAATAGGCATTAAAAAGGTGACAGAAATGGTGCAAACAGCACTTTGCAGTTAATGCATGATTTATGTACCTATTTTGCTTTCATTCATGCTGATTATTTCAAAAGCCTTCCTTTATTTTTGTATGATGTTTTAGCTGATCTCTGACATACCCTACTGGCAATCTTACATAGATATGAATGAGGACAGCGTGTTCTGTTGACCAAGTTGTGCCAAAACCAATAACCAAACAGCAAAAGAAAACAAGAAAAGACAATGCCATGTACTTAGTCTGACTAATAAGTACCAGCCTAAATAGCTTTTCTGTGGATTCACTTCCTTGGTATTAACCTCTGCAGTGTATTATTGAGGTATTGGGGTGGATAATCATGGTAACATTTTGCTCCATCTTTTCTTCTTCAGGTTGAACTCCACTGAGTATGGAGAGCTCCGGGAAAAGCTCCGTGCTCCTATCAGCAATGCAGCTAATGTTGTGATCCATCAAAGCCTTAGTGATTTATTTTTAGAAACCTTTACATCTCTGGTGGAAATAAACCAGACATACCACGTTCCAAGCACTCAGGTGAGACTTTCTATCCACGTGAGACTGGAAAATTATACTTTCAATATAGATGAGCCTGTGATTACCATGTAAATGATAAATGCTTACTTAGGGCTGTCTCGGGTGAAATATTAAGAGAATTCATTGTTGTGGGGTTAACAAAAGGGTTTTATTAAAAATATGGATTAAACGATGAATCATTAAATTTTAATTATCGATTGATTACTGCTTAATAATCCTCATTTAATAATTAAGCAGTATTCAATCAGTAATTAAATGGTAATTGAACAGCAGTCAAACACTCTATTACTCACGACACTTCTAATAATTCAGCTAACTTGCATACAATATGTTTTAGATCTAATACAAACTGTCACTTACCTTGCTGTAGATAACAGACACCAGGTAAGGGATCTTTTGACCTCAAGAGGTAAACCTTGAGAGGTGTCCTACCTATCTGAGGCTGCCCTACAGGAGAGCTCCATGGGCTTGGGGGCTGCAGTCACTTAGAGAGTGACTGCTGGTTAAACTGCCCCTTGGTGTGGTTGTGCAGCAGTAGGACTTACAGTTTAATCTCGCTGGCCTCTGATGAAACATGGCCTAGATTCCTTAACTTCTGAGAAGATAAAGCCAAGCACAATTTCTTAGAGTCTGCGCAGCTGGGCTGACTCCAGTCAGGCCTCCTTGTCAGTGATGCCGGAAACCCAGGTGCTGTTTGCTCAGTCAGGGTGATGCTTCCCCCACAAGGGCTCACCTGCTGTCTCAGTAAACATCATAGATGTAGCTCTGGCTGCTGCTTCTGTTCCTGCTATGAGGAGACAAACTGTATTGTGAGCATTGAGTTTTGAGACATGAGAAATAACACAGTGAAATAAAGTCCCCTGTAATAATTTCCATTAAAATGTTATAGGAACACATTTGGAAATGATGACATTGCACTTGCAGAAAGTTTATGGGGAGCCAGAGTCACAGCTTCTGTTGGTGTTCTTTAGGCAGTTTGCTCCATTACAGCTTGTTTTTCTAGACAGCCAGGTTTTGCTGGATCTTCTGCTGAAATAAACCAATGATTCTTAACAGGGGTTTGGTTTAGTTATAATTATTATAGCTATTATTATGTGATGTTAATTATAACACTGTAGAGTCCTACCTCCAGTAATACTCGCAGAGACCTGGTCATTATTATGCTTGTGCAGCAGCTGGAAGTGTGACTGGAGCACTGTCCAGTGGACCAGAGGAAACCAATTAAACCAGTTCTGGTGACTCGGCAGGGAGTCTTTGTCCAGTGGTTCAGCTAATGGTGTGAGGCGTTGGTATCTTTGGCAGCTTATATGGTTCATGAACTAGCTAAAATAAAACTGGATGAGGTGTGTCTGCACATCATTCTGTGCGTTCTGATTGCACTGCCAGCACGTAGTGAAAAGAGATGTTCAAAATAAAGAGAAGATATTAAAGCTGCTTTCTTGCAGAGCATTTAATTTATGACACATTTAAGTGGCGGCTGAGCTTCTGAAGTTGGGTTTGACATTGAGTGATAAATGACATCACCAATTATGATAAGGATGTTAAATATACAACGCTGAATTTTTCCCTATTCTGAAGCTCCATGAATATGTTGAAAAAGCTAGTTAATCTTTCTATGCTACAATTTCACCTGCTTAAAAGCTAAGATTAGCCCTAATTTCACAATTAAAGCTGAATGGCTTGTGTTCATCTGGATCTGCTCCACAGCCCAGCTGCTAGTGCAGCTGAGCAGACACTTGAGCTGACAAGAGAAAAGTCCATGGAGGTGAGAGCTAGAGACCACAGGGACAGACAGCTGGTTTTTGTTCTAGCAGTATGAACAGGATTCAGATCTCTGTGTCTGCTCAGTGTGCTGTCTTTTGAACTTTGTCAGTTTCTTGGACAGCTGGAAGACAGGTGGGAAATGCTAATTATTGTTTATTAATTGTAAAATACTTCATAGCAAGATGATGTTCTCATATGCAACAGCAAGTTCATGTGGCATAATTAACTGTGGGGAAGATCAGTTATTCCAATATTATCCAAGAAAAATTAAGTAAGATTCCAGACCTTCAGGATAAGTGTCCTTATGTTCAGTACAGCCCTGGTTTCCTCTTTTATGTCTCCTACTTAGAAAGATGATAGATAGGAATAGCCTTTTGCTGTTTTAAGTGGTAAGAACTGTTTGCTTGGTTTGTTTTCCTTACTTTATATGGGTATATTTTTTGAAAAATAGTTTGAATGGCAAAGCTGGCTGCCTGCTTACCTTGCTGTGGCTGCTGGAAGCTCTTCAGAGAGTGAAAGAATGTTTATTTTCCAGTCATTTTTCTTTAATCATTAGTCTCATGCAGCAGTTCTGGGTTTTCTGTTCAAAGAGAAGCTTTGCTGTCATTCGTTAGAGAGTGTTCTAAGAAAACCATTTGATATCCTCTGGTGGGGCAGTTCTGCCTTGATTATTCTGCCACAGATGATTTTCAAAAGCCTTTGAAGAGCAGTAACAGAAACCATTCTGTGCAGTTCACAGTTTTGATGGTGTTTTTCCTCCCACAGGAGCTGGAGCCATGCATAGGGTGTATGCAGACGATTGCCAACATCAAACTCATCAAGAACTGCCAGGAGCCGAACGAGGGGGAATGCCAGCAGTGCTACTGCAGGCCCATGTGGTGCCTCACCTGCATGGGCAAGTGGTTTGCCAGCAGACAGGATCAGCAGCACCCAGAGACCTGGCTCTCGAGCCAAGTGCCTTGTCCGACTTGCCGAGCCAAATTTTGCATTCTAGATGTTTGCCTAATACGATGAGTAGTACTTGGGTATGTTTTAACTTTTTTAATTTGACTGTGTTTCATAGTGGGTTTGGTTAAAGGCCTGCTAGATCTCTTTCAGAGACTTCATGTTCTACCAGGGTACAGACTCTAAAGGTTTCTTTTACAGTGTTGAAAACATGTAAATCTTTTCAGTACCTTTCCACTTTTACCTGTATCTGTGGATTTTACTCACCTGATGTCAGCTTCTGGATTTTAATTTTTTTTAAATCCATATTTTCCTTTCTTACATTTTGGATGGAATAAGGTTATGGTTCTACATTTGCAGTACTATTGTCTTTTCAGGTTTTAACGTAGGTTAAATTCTTTACATTTTTAAATTTAACTTGGGTTTTGATTCTTTAATAAAGGGCTAACTGAGAAACTTGCTTTGGTTAGACTTCATTGATACTTTTGTTATTCTTTAATCCAGTTTTATAGTTACTATTAATCTTTGAAGTTGTTCTCCAAACAAGTGTACCAGTTGTATTCCTTCAGCTGGTCCACTCCTCTCACAAAGGGTTGCAGTAGGCTAAGAAATGTAATCCCTGAAGATTTACAAGTCCTCTATGGACCTTTTATTCCATTCATTTGCCTCTAGCATATTTTTTGATACATGTCTTTATTTCAAACAACAGAAGGATTTGGCAGCATAACTCATTTACTTACACTGCTAATGCTGTTCATCTTTAAATCTTTTGGTTTCCAGGAGCTACATTGCTTAGGGTTTCAATGTTCTTTAGGTGATGGGACTTTTTTAGTATACATTTGAAGGGAGTGCAGCAAACTTCGGAGCTTTAATTTGTAAATTAAAATCACGGGTGGATCAAATAGAAAAAGGAATACTTTAATGCTTTGGTCTAGGAGAATAAAAGCCCTTAATTCCTCCCACCTGAATAATCAGAAGGATCTGATTATTGCCCACCAGTAAATCATGGGCAGAGGTGACGTGCCAGTGATTACATGAAAACCTCTTGATTACCGTGACAGGCAACTGCTTTGAGCAAGAACAGGTGGCAGGATGTAAAAGTGGTCCAAGTATTGCAAGCACAACCACGAAACATTTCACGAGTCTCAGCTGAGCTACAGGCAGTGAATGCACCTACCTGCACTTGGAGCCAGCCAGGAAATGGTTACAAATGTGGCTGCAAGCAATAACTTAGGGAGGGGTAAGGAATTGAAAACAGATCTGACACCATTGCTTGAAAACTAACATTTATGTTATACTGTTGGTGTTGGATTTAACCTTTGGATTTTTTAAATAATATGCACTTGTAAAAATCCAAACTGCTTGAGTTTAAGGACACTCGTTGCTTCAGTATGTCTCAGTTGCTTTATATACAACATCTACTATGCAATTATCTAAACTACCTATTAATAACGGTGACTTCTCTGTTTTTCATTACCTGTTGTTTTGGATTGTACAGAGTGAAAATTTGACACTGACACAGGTAGTATGGATTTGTCTCTCTTTCCCAAAGAGATCTGGCATGTCACTCTTCACCTGAATAGAATTAAATTGAGTTCTGGAGTTTCAGACAGATTTGTAGGCAAATCTGAAAACTAATAAAAAAATCTAGGTGCTAATCAGCAATTTTAGGTTGAATTTAAAATATTTTCCAATACTTCTGTGGGAAAATTATTTCCAGGTTTAAAATGGTCACTGCAGGATTTTTTAACCTTTGGAAGATTCTTACAGGGCTGGGTGGTGTTGTCCAACATGCACCTATCGCTACACTTCAGCCTTTACAAATAAGCACTTTGTAACATTTGCTTCTGGAAAGTTTACATCATATATAGCACAGATACAAGGGATGTAGCTCTTGAAATAGTTGCAGAAGAAAGGGTAGGATTTTGGACCTGTGGTTTTGCCGCGGACAGTCATTCAGTTCCTACAGCACTTTGCCTGTTTAGGGTAAAAATATTTATTGTAAAGAATGTGAAGGTAAAATCATAAAGTAATCACTGAGAAACTTAGATAATAGATACATGTAGTTGCAGGTGGTTTTATAGAACAAAAGCAGGTCAGTTGCCAATAGTATCTCATGTAATAAAAGCTTTAAACTCCTAATTGCTTTTGCAGTGGCATCTACTCTGAATTGATTGGAAGTTTTTACTTCAGTGGAACTTTGCTTTTGTTCATCTTACCTCTTCTGTCTATATAAAAGTATGACAGAGTAACAGTCATAAATGTTTTATACCCTTGCATCTTTTAATGTTCTATCCACAGAAGTGCCTCTTAGAAAACTTAGTAATGATTACAAAAACCAAATTATGATTTATGTTAATGATAGTACGTGACTTAAATTCCTTAAAACAAGTAGTGTTCCGCAAGTTTAAATTCTCAAAGTAATCTGACATGCCTCCAAAGTTTGTAAGCTTCTTAAAGGCTTTGTTAGAGAAACAACTTGTTAAAAATCCTTATGAACAGGAAAATAATAGAATACAAAAATAGGCATTTGTCTTCATTATAGCTTCAGGTTATCATCCAAAGAGCCACATGCACATAAAGGGCCATTTCTAGAGAAGATCCTCTCTGTCTGTAAAGAACACACCACTGCCTCCCACACAGTCTTGATACATTTCTTAAATATGAGATAGGGTTTAGACTCAGTTTTCTTACAGCATTTTGTAAAAAAAAAAAAAAAAAAATGAAAAAGAAAAATGAACTACATAATGCAAGTGGCTAAAATATTTACTGAAAGAATTTTCTTTGTTATTATTGTGTGTGAATCACTAATAGTGATTTAGTGTTGCATTTCCAAATCTGTGTGTGCTTTTCCGCATCACTTACTTGTAGGTGGGCAATGTTAGTAATCTGAAGTACATTATATAAAAGTGATGTCATTAAACTAAAGACAATCTGTGGGTGGACTGTGTCAGTATAAATACCCCATATGAGTGTATCACATATTGTCCAAATTTCCCGGTGTGCTGCAGCTCAACAGGTCATTCTCAAAACATGGGTCATGGCTATATTATTTATTTCCACAAGTGTGTTACTTCTGTAATTGTAGCATTCCCGAAGATATTGGGAAAATGTTATCTGTTGTTTTTTTTAGGTTAACATGATTTGTCAACCCAAAAAAGACATTTTTTTCCAAGTAAGAGATATTTTTGATCCATTATATGAATACAGTTTTTCAGCCATGAGGTAGAAAAGCTTGAAACCAAAATACCAGGTTATTATGTGAACTCTTCAGTACAAGTATTTTTGTTGTGTTGAAACTGGACCAAGTTGCCCACAGAAGTTTGTGGCTGCCCCGTCCTTGGAAGTGCTAAAGAAATTGAACAGGACTTTGAGCAACCTGGTCTAGTGGAAGGTGTCCCTGCTTGTGGCAGGGGTTGGAACTGGATGATCTTTAAGGTCCCTTCCCACTGAAATCTTTTTATGATTTTATAAAACTTATTAGACTGAAGATAAGCACCACTGCAGTCAGGAGAAACCTCAGTAAGACTGACCTTCTCATGCCATTTCTTAAGAAATGTTTGTTGACTTTGAGCTGTTTAAGGAGTTGAGATATAAATACTCAAGCTCTCACATGGATTACAAGACATGTTCCTCCAAAGATATACTGTAGGATTTCTTATTTGTGGTTTTTGGTGGTTCTTTTTGCTAGATAGCTTACCTGTTTAAAATGGACAGTATTATCTGGATAGCCCTTAAGGAAAAGGCGTAATGAATACATGCAGTTAATCTTAAAACTCTCTGAAGAGCTGAATAAAAATACAATTGATTCTTTGCAAGACTTGTGGTTTTAATTTTAAAGTTATGTTTACCAGGTAAAACTTTATATGGCTGGAAATCAGTCTGACTTGTCTCTATGCAATATCTTAACTGAGAACACGAGAATAAATACAAATAGGGCTTAAATTCTCCTTAGGGTGTACATGGTAAGTCCTTCTTGGATGGATTTCCCTACTATAACCTGAATGCAGAGGGTTGCATAAATGGAAGAAAGTGTGTATGAAATCTCAGTAAGAACCTCAGGAAAAAAACCCTCCAAACACTTTTCACAACTACCAGATGGGAAGGAACGACAGTGGATGTCATGAAATCAGCAGGGGTAGAGACTAAGAATTTGTCTGTCCAAGGGAGCACTGGCCTGCAGCAATGGTGTGTCCTATATAAAACATTTATTTTATCATAACCTGGCTCAGATTTATTACCAAGCACCAGCAAAAAAGAATCTATCACATTCCTGTAGTACTGGACCTACTGGAGTGAGTCCAGAGAACCATGAAGATGCTCAGAGGGCTGGAGCACCACTGCTATGGACACAGTCTGAGAGAGCAGGAGTTGTTCAGCCTGGAGATGAGAAGGCTCCAGGCAGATCCTAGAGCACCCCCCAGTACCTAAAGGGTCTCAAAGAGAGCTGGGGAGGGACTTTTGACACAGCCATGGCATGATAGGACAAGGGGGAATGGCTTTAAACAGAGTAGGTTCAGATTAAATATTGGGGAGAAATTCTTTACTCTGAGGGTGGTGAGGCACTGGAACAGGTTGCCCAGAGAAGCTGTGGCTGCCCCATCCCTGTAAGGGATCCTGCTCAAGGGCAGGCTGGATGGGGCTCTGAGCATCTGCTCTAGGGGAAGGTGTCCCTGCCTGTGTCAGGGGCGTTGGAAGTTAGGGTCTTTAGGTTCCCTTCCAACCCAAACCATTCCGTGGTTTTATAAAACTGGTTAGCCTGCAGCTAAGTACCATTCCAGTCAGGATAACTTTAGTAGGACTGGAGTTCTGAGTGCCATTTCTTAAGAAATGTTTGTTGATTTTGAGCTATTTAAGGAGTTGAGATACATATCTATTGGAGAAAGTTAAGGTCCTTTCCAATCCAAACTGTTCTATGATTCCATTAATGGTATGAAACGTGGGACACATTCCTGTAGCGTGTACATTGTGGTGGCCACCAACCCCTCACGACATCTAACTTGTCTAACAGAACATCTAACTGACAACATCTAACAGAAAACTAACTTGTCCCAAAACGAATCCTTGCGTGAGGTAACGCCGTGATGCGGGAGCAGGATTTTCCCTGGATTTGCGAGCGGAGCGGGCCGGGGGGTGCAGGCGGAGGGAGCTGCTGGGAGGGCAGCGGGGCCCTCGGTGTGAGGGAAGCTGCGCCCGGGCCCTCCCAGCGGCGCAGGGCACTTGTTCCTCCTGCCTCTGCACCCACCGCCGGTCCCGCAGGAACAGCCCCGTCCCGGGCCCTCCCGGCTGCGGCACCGCCCGGAGCACGCCTGCGCTCCCCGCGGGAGGACGGGCCGCGCCTGCGCTGCCGCCGCGGCCAGGGCCAGGGCCGGGGCCGGGGCCGGGGCCGGGGCCATGATCGGCGCTGCCGCCGCCCGCCTCAGCCATGTCCGGCGGGCCGCGCCGCCCGGGCGCAGCGGAGCCGGGCGGCCTGCGCAGGTGGGAGCGGCCGCGGGGGGACGGGGACGGGGCGGGCATCGCTCCGCTGGGCGGGCGGGGACGCGGCGCTGCCTGTCCCGGGGCGGCTGCTGTGGGGCGGCTCCGGGGGCAGCCGCTGGCAGTCCGTGGCAGCTGCTGGCAGCCCGTGGCAGCCCGTGCTCCGCCGCTGAACTGCCCCTTCTCCTGCGCCCTCGGCCTCTTCTGTCGGTGGCGAGTGAGGGAGCAGCGAGTGTGGGCTCGGCGAGACGCCCCAGCCCGGCTGGGAGCACCGGGGCTTGGCTTCAGGCTGGAGTGGGCGGGCAGCGCAAAGCAAATACCGGAAGGCTTCTAAAAGGCATGATTTTCGGTTATCATTTCCCCTTATGTTTTCAAACAGTGTTGAACTTACGACATGTGTTGTGGTGTTGCGCCTAAGCTGGTGTGCTTTTTTAGAATTTTTCTTTAGTGTCGTTAAATGGAGTAATTGTTGAAGATGGTTAGAGAAGGGTTTTATCCATTCGTTGCCTTGGCGAGCGGGTTTGGAGGTGTCCTTTTGCCTGGGTCTGTGACTCAGAGGGAGCTGTTTGTGCTCTGTGTTGTTGGTAACTTCGAGCCCTCTGGGAGCAGGAAACTCCCAAAGCCAGTCAGGGTGGAGGAGGAAGGGAAAGAAAACATGGGAGGTTAACGCAGGGGTAAAATACCAAAACCCTTTCTTCCCTCTCCCTTGTTGAGCTGAGCACGGAGGCCTGGCACGTACAGCGAGCAGTGTGTTTGCTGTTCCTCACACAATCAGAAATACGTGTGTTTACACTGCAGAGTGTGCAGTACCAGGTCATTCTCTGGGGCAGGTGTGGTGGATCTGCAGGTGTGGTCCTTAGCCCAGAAGCCAGGTCTGGTGTTAGCAGATGCTATGATTGTGTTTTGTTTAGTAACCTGTCATTTGAGATGTCAAAGCCGCCAGAACTGAGGAGAAAAATGTAGAGAACTCAACCCTTAAGCAATCCCTGGCTGACTTGCCAGCCTGTTGCAAGCACTTCAGTCAGCTCCTTGTCCCAGGCTTCCCTGTGAGGGCTCTACAGCCATGTCTGGTCAAGAATTTCCTGTGTAAAAGTGTTTCCACATAAACATTTGACCTACTTCTCCTTAGCCATTTTTATTTTTGTATGTTAAAGTGATATTTCTGCATTTGCCTTTTCCATGAGTTTACTACCGGATGGCGCAGTACGTAAATGTCAAATAATGCGCTGCTGACAGAGGACGGTCTGTGGATGTTGGCACATGTCCACAGGTTCATAAATACTTCTGATAGTCCTCAATTAGGCTTCTTCCCCCACTAGTTTTTTTGCAAATAGGGTATATTTTTGGTTATCTAAATATTAATGGTTTATTTGAAAATTTTGATGTCGTAATTGCATTAGTCAAAGACCTTTTCTCAGCAATTTCATTGTCTAGCACCTTTGTTGAGTAAGGGTTGCCTGAATAAGTTGATGTAGATCACATATCTGCATGCCAAATCAGATTGTCCATATTCATTTTTTATAGGCAATGTTCAGTGACTACCAGTGACTTAATTTCAGGTGAAAATTCTTGTTTTCTAGTTCTGTGCAACATCCACACTGCTTGCATCGAGAACAGGAACGTAGAAGTGGGAATGATTCAGATTCTTTGGTGTTTGAGGAATATCAATGCGGCCATTCAGACCACAGGCTGGAGAGGTAAGGAATAAATGTGAATTTTCTGTAAGTCTCCACTTTGCTACACTCTGCTTTAGGACTTCAAGAAAAGCTTGGAGGTCCTTAGGTTGAGTGTTTTCTTATAATACAGTAGCAGAGAGTTAGGAGAAGACCTTCATCATGCCTGAAGAAGACCATCCAGTTTGTCTAACTGAAATACATGCCATAGTATTAGCCAGTACTCCAAATGAAAGGGAGAAATGCTGTGTACTGAGGTAGTAGTTTAAGCCCTTTATTGCTGAAGTCTTCAATATTAGTATAAAATTCCCAGTGAAGCCATATGTTGTTACTTTGATAATTTGTCTGTGCATCTTTATGTGTAAGTGTGGGCAGACCATCCTTGTCTCTTCACAGTGCACTTGGTATGTTCAGCTGTACTGCAGTTTTTAGTGAGCACCTCTTCTCTTTTTTTCCTACAGTCCATTACTGAGGACAGTGAGATGAGCTAGAATTCTATATGTAGGTAATTCTAGGGATATTCTGCTTGGCTTTTGGATATTCTACACTAAAGTGGAGGAAGTGGTTGAGACTGGTATCTTACAGTCTGATAGCAAGCGTGAAAAGTGGTGAGTGCTGAG
The DNA here is from genome assembly GCA_036630365.1 of Acanthiza pusilla. Lineage (NCBI taxonomy): Eukaryota > Metazoa > Chordata > Aves > Passeriformes > Acanthizidae > Acanthiza > Acanthiza pusilla. The sequence continues at coordinate 57,863,858 of JAXCHO010000164.1, forward strand.
ATATGTACAGAAAACTGAACAGAATGTATGAGGACATATTTTTTACTGAGGGTATATTTTTTTTAATGTAATTCATACATTTCTGAGGATGACTGTGTGAAGGTGATTGTCATTTTTGATGGTATGTTTAATATTGCTTCGTTAATAATTGAATCTTTTGAGGAGCTTAGGAAAAGGCCTTGTATTCAGGAGTGTTTTCTATGTCTTTGAAGTGCTCATTAAAAATGTTAACAGTATGGTATGAGTGTGAGACTTCAGTGGATGTGCCAGCAGTGTTTTGTGTTTCTCTTTTGCTGACTGAATATGTTCCTTTTCAATGTAGAATCTTTGTCCTGTGTAAAAATGACATTGTCAGCATGGGTAGTAATTTCCTCTGTTGATGTGAAACCATTTAGGGAAAGTAAGACTATAAGCTAAATCTGCTTCTGTATTACTTGCATGACTTGTTAAATGTTGAGGCATTAAAATTGACAGAAGAGAGCGGGCTGAAGGTGACTTTGAACTGAAATAGAGAAGGAGCATGCCCGTGGTGTTACAGCTGCAGAGCTGGTTTTGTCCACTATTGATGTTTTCTGTTCATTACATGTGTTATAAGCAGCAAACATTCATACTGAATTCCCATTATTTTCTAGCTCTACAGCACCAGAACATTCTAGGCCTCTCTCCAGTTGCACCAACCGGGAAAGTAGAATTGGAGACGGCAAAACCATGAGGACACCAAATAAGAAAATGACGAAGTAGGTATTGAACTATTACTGCTTGTTGTTGCATTGGTTGTAGCAATAGCCATGTGATGATCTCTGACTACTTCACATGCATTAATGAAGATTTGAAACACAGGCTGTTCCATACCCAGCCTGAAGGAAGCCTTAGGGAGGGGAGTAGCACTGAGAAGTTTTATCTCAAAAGCTACTTGTGTGAATATTTGAGACTCAGATTTGATTTTTCACTTCTATGAACTAGGGAGGTAAGAATTGTGCTCATTGTCTATCAGAGTAAGAATACAGGCAGTTCTAGAGTATGTGTTTATATAACTTCTTGTAAAGCTATTAAGGTTCTTTTCAACTTAATTTCTAATTTTTATTTTCAAATTCTGTTTCAAGCGACTCTGCTAATCCATCTGAAAGAGAAACTGATGAAGTGGTCCTGAGGAGAAGGCAAAAACAGATCAATTTTGGAAAGAATACCCTTGCATATGACAGATACATTAAAGAAGTTCCAAAGTAAGTTGCACTGTGTTGCAGATTTTCAAATGAACTCTTATTTGTTTAAGAAAAAAACCCTTATGTTCTGAAACTGTAAACATTTCTGTGTATTTACAGGAACCAGCGAATTCCAGGAGTTCATCCTAGAACTCCCAACAAGTTTAAGAAGTACAGCCGTAGATCCTGGGACCAGCAGATCAGGCTGTGGAAGATAGCACTGCATGCCTGGGATCCTCCTGCTGAAGAAAACTGGGATCTGCAGCCAGTGTGTGTATATGGGTGAATTAAGTCAGGGCTTAAGGAATTAAGGAGGGCTCTGTGTTAACTTTAGAGTATTCCTGACTGGGAGAAGAAAGATCAGACTCAGAAATGGGAGTCTCCTTGAATGTTTTGTTTTCCATTTGAATCCTGTTAGTCTTCAAGATATTCCAGTTATTTAGTCTAAGTTAATCTGCAGTCAGGCATTATGGGGAGGAAGGCATTTGATCTGCTTGAAATAGTACATTCCCTTCCTTTTCTTATTTACACTGGTGGGCACAAGATTTACTTTTCTAGAAAGCGAGAGGCCTAAGCAGAAATTTGGTGATTACTGTTCCTTGACTTTGATAACTTTCCATCTTTCCTTTTCCTGATGTCAGTGGAGCCACTTGTCTCCTACAGTTACAGTATGTTAGAGGATTTGAGATGTTTAGGAAGATGAGAGAGAAGTAGGAGAGTGTATGTTCAAGATGGAAATGCTTTTACCTTTTCAGAACTTTGAATTTCTGTAACAAGGCTAGCTCTGCTAATTGATGCCACCTCATACTTGACAAGATTTGGACTAGTAAATTGGGAGGAAAAAAGTGACGAATTCTCTTAGCTCTGTAACTGCACTGTATAAATAGTTTTAGCTGCATTGTAATTGACCTGTGGTAGAAGTTGCAGGTTTTACACAATTTGGATGTCATGAGATGAACTGTTAATTATTACTGCAGTGTAACTGCTTTCTGCTGAGCAGTAAGCCAGATGAGTAGCTTTTTAAACTTTTTTTTCCTTCTGTTTTTAGGAGTACAGAACCTTCAGGTAGTTCCCAGGAATCGTTCTGCAAAGATGAGGATGTTTCTGGCTCCTCTGTGTTTGATGAAAAGCAGAAGAGAAATGAGTGTGAAGACAAATTCAGACAGCCTGACTACACACCTGAGAGGTATGAGAGAAAACTTCTGTAGTTAACTTACTGAAATGATTCAGTATGTGTTGATGCTATCAGGTTTTTGTAGGAAATGCTTAATGTGGAAGGGCAATTAATGCTCAGCTTTGGAGTTTGGTACTTTTGCTGTGGAGTGTAATCCATCAATGGTACAGAGCGCTGAATGTGGAAAAATTACCAGCGTTGCAGAATTACATGATTTAACAGAAGGAAAGGTGATATTTTTCAGCTTCTTAGTTTATAGAGCAGAGTACTGAGATTTCTCTAACTTGCTGGAATGTGCTGAAAGTAGGGCAGCCTTTTCAGAAGCAGGAGTCCCCATCCTTAATAGTATTGTGCCTCTCTGCAGAACAGCAGGGAGACTGACTGTGACATGCACTTCCCTGTTTACTGAAATATCTTGTCCTGGGGGGACATGTGTGGAGCTCAAAATGGTTCTGCTTCCAAATTGTGAACCATTTGCTCTGTGTTCCTCTGCGTGACTGAAGAATCATACCTCAAAAGACTTCCTCTGTAGCATATGCCATTACTTAGCAGAACTCTGATAAACATTTAGACATAGATAAAATAATGTGTGTAAAATCTGTGTCTTATTTTTGTAGTTCCTGTTCTCCTGATTCTTCTCCAGTATGGAAACGCAGAAAAAGAAACAGCTCTGACTCCTCTATGGTTTCTGAGAGCAAAAACCATTATCTGCAGGTGTACCACACACTGGAAAGGTATGAAATGGTTCTCCATATGGGAATTAATTGAAACTATGAACTGACTTCTAGAATATGACTAGTATTTTCCCCTCCATTTGTTAATAGCTTTAATTTTATTTAAACATGTGCAATTTAATGAGGGAAATCATGCCAGCATAATTGTGCTGTATGATAGCAAATATTTACAGTGGTCCATTGCAAACTGTTAGAAGACACAGCACCAGTTGTTTTTTGTGTGTAGGTTTAGGCAACATTAAGGATTTTGGCTGTGTAGATATTTCACACTAACCACAGTAAAAATATTTATACAGATGTGTTTTTTTCTGTCTACTTAGCCCTCTTCTGAAAAGTTAAGAGGAACTATGTTACAAAAGTGCATGGATTCAGACCTTTTCATTTTCTTCCCAGCCTTACTGACTCAGGACATCAGGAGGCTTTTTCAAAGTGCTCAGAGTGGGAAGCCTTCGGTGAAAAAGATGAAGTAATGGCAGTACAACAAAGTAGAGAAATAACAAGGTAAATACTCCAGTGATTATGATCTTATTTCTCTTTACTGCTTATGCTGTAAAGGTGTCCTTTTCTTTTTAATCTTTTCCTTCACTGGTTAATACTACTCTTTTTTTGCCTTCTTACATTTCCTCCAACACATGGTATGTTTGGTTGTTATTTCTGTTCTTTGATTTTACTTGGCTTTTTCCTGTCTGACTTTCCATCTGTTGCTTTCTGCTGCATCTGCCATCCCAGGTGATGCTGGAAAATGATGAGCTCCTTTCACACTCTTTGTCTTGTGGAAAGAATTGGAAGTTTGCCTTCACTTCCTCAGCCTTAGAGCTGGAAGCTTCCTCTCTGTCTCCCAAGAGATTAAGTTGTTTTGCAGCTGACAACAATGATAGTTGTTTGTTTTTATGCAGTGACCCAATTCCAGCCAGTTGTTCTTCAGGATGGAGCAATCCGAAACAGAAGAAACCCAGCTTCTTTCTGCCTGACAGCAAAACATGCAGAGATGCAGACTGCAGGCTGGAGAGGTATCAAATGCAGTTCATGAATTGGGGTTTGGGGGTATTTTTGCATATTAACTTAGAAGCTTAGTTGCTTTCTTGCTGTAATTCAATACAAGCTTTTATTATAAACATTGATTTTTAATCTTCATTTATTTTTTATTATCCTTCTTAGGAATGTGCTGGTCAATATTTATATGTTTTGTGGTAAAATTCTGTCCTTATGTTCCCGTGTTATAGTCTGTATTAATGTAAATAGATTGTAGGTGTATTTAACATCTAAAAGTTACCATAATAAAGCCACTTAGTCTTTGGGGATTTTTGGTTTGGCTTGGGGTTTTTTTCCTTGGTTTTTTGGGGTTTTTTTAATGTCTTGTTTTATTTTGTTTTATTTGTAGGCTTAAACTTTGTAGCAGTTTATTGGAAGGACATCAGTCAGAATACCCTGACAGAGGATGGGAAAGTGCAAATGCTGAAGATACAATATTGAGGAAAAAAATCTAAATACTAAGGTAAGTTTGTGCTTACTACATACTTGACCTGTTCTGTTTCAGTAGCCCATCCACAGTATCATTTTACAGAATCCAACTGTTCGGGCAGATCAGTTTCTCCTTTATTCCTGTATATTATTAGTATTTTATCCCATACTCTTGCACTTAATATGGCACCTTAATTAACAGATCTAATGCTTCAGACTTAGTAAATTGAAATTGTTACCTGTCAGCCAGAAAATGTGTTTTATCACTCAAATGACAAGTGCCAGTTTTTTTAATAATTTCAGTGGCACCTTTTCTGCCTATTAATATTTTTGTGATGAAGTCACAACTTGGCATTTGCAGCAGTAGATTTTAGTGAAAATTTTCTCTTGGACTGTAGATTCCTGTGGTGCATTAATAAGATGGGTGATAATCTGGGTCAAACAGGTTTTATTAGCAGGTAGTCTGTTGTGTAATTAGATTGTCTTTGATCTACATTTGATACGGGCTCTGAAGCATGGACTAGGATATAAATGTCTGTTAAACAATGATTTTTGAATATTTTACATAAGAAAACACATTAAGAATATGGCCAAAATTAGTTTTACACTTAGATTTTGGATTATAGCAATATGAGGAAAAGGCAGCTAGAGCTTTTTAAAAAATATGCTGATGGATTTTTTATTTTAACTTTTAAATTTTTTTATTTAAATTCTTTGAGCATGAATAAGATTTAATACGCATTCACTTTTCTAACGTGCTAATTCAATATTTGAAAATATCTAGTCTCTCTCTGTATATAGAAATATTGAAGAAGGAATTTCTCCTGTGACAGAAAAAGACTTGAAGAATAGGGATGTAGTCTGAGATCAGCAGATCAAGTCTTGGAAAACTGGTGCTGTCATGTAGGATCTGCACTGAAAGAGGAAGAGATTTACAGTCAGCATTCGTGCAATCAACATAAGGTGAAATTATTCAGGTAAAAGAAGCATCTCTGCATCACAGTTAAGAGCCCTTCTGGTTTCCAGATAGTTGATATTTAGCTTTTTTTTGGAATAGTCTTTGTTGTAAATAAGGCTGTATTAAGGAGTGTATATATTCAGTGGGTTTGTAATCACTTGTTCTAATTGAAAAAATACCTCTATTAGATGTAAAATGTATAAAGTGAATTAAATAGCCTCTGTGTGGAACAACACATTGGTTTTCTGGGATGCAAAGATCAGTGTTTAGAGCTGCATTGCCTTTAACCCTGGCTTTTAGGTGTGATGAGCTGTAACTTTCACATGGCAGGAACTTCATCTACGGAAGATTAACCTTGCTTGAAAACCAGATAGTGGGTTACATGGTAGAATTCTACATGACCTTCCCATATACCTAGAGGAAAATTTCTGTCTTAAACAGGAATAAATATGAATGTATCTGGTTTCTTTCTAGGGAAAAATCTTAGTTAGTAGGATACTTAAGATATGGCAGAAATTTGTTAATTAAAATTGAGATAAAAGTCTATTTTATGAATTAATAATGACATTTAAGTGAAAATTATGTGAGGGGTTGGGAACAATAGGCACAGCTACTTCCTTTTCTCTGGCAAATACTTTAGGAATGTAGAGTATCTAGTACTGTACTTTTTCAGTAATCTATGGTCTCAAAATGTTCACACTACCTGTAACACTTTCTTTAGTATGGACAGTGTGGGCTTCTCCTTTATACTGTGGTATAAGCTCACCATATGCAGTGCTCTCTTCCATTTACTGCTACTGTAACACTACAGCTTAAAAGAGGAAATGTTTTGCTGTTAATGGCTGGATAGAGCACAGTTACAAAATGCTGTTATCTGCTTTTTTGTTTAGGTTTCTCCAGATCTTTATAAGGATAGATTGTTTTCTACAAGCTGTGCCTCAAGTGTAAAACTTCAGATTTCATGAAGCCCGTGCTGCAATGACAATGGGTGTTCCTTGAAGCTTTTGTGAGGACATTTCTGCTGTGCCTGCTTTAGCAGGTGACATGTGCATTATATTGCAAAGCTGCTTCAGGTGATGGATCCTGACATTCCCTCAGACCTTGTTCCTCAGACTGTGCTGATGTGAATTGGTCCAGTATCGAGTCAAACTGAAGAGTGCCACCACTCAAACCAAGGAACCTCCTCTGCTCCACTGGACCAGAATTGTACATCCAGCCTGAAGAACTGCTTCAAAAGAATGTAGATAATTTCAGCCTTTCTCCAGTCGTTAAAGACAAGCTGTTCATAGCTCTTGGATTGGGTGATCACCCATTTGGCCTATTTATTGTTCTGTGAGGTGTATTAAGCTGGCATTTGCCTAAGCCAGGTGATACAAGAGAATAGAAAGGTAGATGGTTTATCAAAACCAGATCCTTTTGAAGGGGCTGAGTGACTGTTAGAACAGCAGCACAGCTTAAATACCTGGATTTTGCTTTTACATGTGTTGCAGCCTGACCCAAAGAGCCAGTCTACTGTTAAAGAGTAGGAGAGGATGCATTCAGTGCCTGTTTTTCCTACAACTATTGGGGATGAATAGCATTATTTGCAGGTGTGGAGCTGCTCTTGTCCAGGCTAAGGGTTGTGATGGTGTTGGGATAGGCTCTCCTTTGTTTTACTCTTCTAGCATTATATGCAGAAGTTCGAAGTGAGAGCTGTGGCTGCAGTGGTTTAGACTAAATTAATGTGCCAGTTACAAGAATTTTACAGCCCTTGTGGCATTTTATGTAGCATGTACTGGGATACCTATGTCTGTTAGAGCTGGGAGTTTTCTCTGCAGGTGTTTGGTTTTGCTTTTCACCACAGCCTTGCTGTGGGGCTGGCAGTACCCAGGGCCAAGAGCCCATTGTGCTGCTGATTTGGAAGTAAGCTGCTTCCCCAGAAACTACTCACTCCCAGAATGTTGTTTCCAGGCATGCTCAGGCATTTTTCCCAACACGAGGGTGTATCAGTCACACACCACAGAGCACTGAGTGTGTGTGTACAAGGGACACATCTGTACAGCACTTTTCTAAGAAGTAATATTTAGTACCTTGTTGTTCCAGTGTGCATGCTTTCATGTGATTTATGATGATTGTAAATAAGGGAATGTGTTACATTTTTTGCAATTTGCCTTTATGCAGAAGAATTAAAAACTTTAAAAATCCTTGTTAGTCTGCTTTTGTGGTTGTGTTGTCAGTTTGATTATAAAAGGAGTATGTGGATTCAGTAGTCCTTTTTCGTTTATTTTGAGTGATGTTTTTGCTTTTTTAGCCCTTGCTAAAAGGGGAAAGGAGGAGTCTTCAGAGATTAATTTAGACTCCTGAAGGCAATTTACAACTTGGGTTGTGTCCAGCCCCTCAGTTCATGTTTAGGGCATTGTAACATAGTGGAAGGGAGCAGCTGAAACCTCAGCACGCATTCTGCCATGGGAAGGTGTCCTGCTGGAGAAGATGGAACTGCTAGGTGAGAGTAATAGGCTGTCATGAAATATTTAAACTCATCTGAAGTATTCAAGTATTAAGAGCCCTTAAGCTTTTTCCCGTGATGGACAGGGCCTGCAGTGGATTTTTAGACACATCCATAGAATTTGTAATTCAGCAGTCCTTAAAAGATCTTTGTATTTCCTTGTTGAAGATACTTAGACTAGACATAGCATAACCAATCTGTCTGTGACAGTTAAATTCTGGGCAGATTTATTCCCCAATCCTGATTCTGTATGCTTGGACAATCTATGGTAGCACAAGGGAAGGAATAAAACAGCAGATGAGGTTTGAGGTCTGCTAAAGTAATTTCATGCAGTGCTGCCACTGGATGTAGAATCATCATGTGTTCTAATTAGTAACCTCATTAGTCTAAACACAGCAGTCAAAACTGGAATGCAGCCTGTCCATGCACTTGTTTACCTACCCAAGGCTGTCTGACACAGTTTGCAGCTGAGGTAAGCGAAGCAGAAGTCTGGCACTCCACCCCGTTTTTCCTTTAATTTTACCTCACTTAATTAAATCTCCTCTGCATAAATCTGTGCTCAGTTTGTAATTAAGACAAAATATACCCTGAACTTCAGCAAACAGGTTTAAATTTCTCCCTAGAAGTGACAGGTGTCTTCTGTTGGCATGCTTCCACCGGGAGAATCTCCTTACAGATGATACATTATCTGTGCTTGTGGAAACCATCCCTCACTGGCAGTTCTGAAATGCCACAAGTTGCGTGTATGTTTTTTTGTTTGTAAAACTCGTTTGAGGTCACAGCTGAGGATATCTCCTCCCCTTAAATTCCCACCGTGGTGTGAAACCTCTTTTCTGAAGGATTTTTGTTGCTGACAAGGACAGAAAGATGCAATGCAGCTGTAATCCCTGAGCTGTGTCCCAGCAGATAGTTCTGCTGGATAAACCAAATTTAATTTGTATATAGTGTTATGCTAAAAGTACTGCGTGGCTTCCAGGCTGTAGCTGTCCTCTGGCTTGCTTGGATGTGCTCAGGTAAACATGCTGTTCCGGCTTATATCACAGCCATGCTGAAGGGGGGGGGAGTTTGTTTGTGCGTGTTTTGAACCTCTGCTGTACATCAGGCGTGACCTTGATTGAGGAACACAGTTCTGTTTTCCACAGTAGTGTGTGGGAAAGGAGAGGTGCCAGCAGAACAGACTTTTCTGCAGGAACGTGGATTTTCATGCAGATGCCATGTAGATGTGTAAGTTTGTACAAAATTACAGTAAAGTTCTGGCAACAGGAAAGGAATTTTCAAGGTAAATCCCTTCATGCATAGCAAGGCTATTAAAAAAAAAGTCAAACCCAAACAGCACCTGTTACTGTGTGCTCAGAAAGTCTCTCCAAGACCATCGCTGTGCTTCAATAATTCATTTTGTATTTTAAGCTGATAAAAAACCCCACCAAACAACTTTTTGTTTGCTACTTCTGCCATCTGTTTTACCAGATGTGGTACCTGGGGACATGGTTTAGTGATGGACTTAACAGTGCCCGGTTAATAATGGTTGTATTTGATGATCCTAGAGTGCTTTTCCAACCTTAATGAGCCTGGGATTATAAGGCTTTTTCAGTCTTAGTGATCCTGTGACTGTAATGCCAGAAGAAAACCATCTCTCTGAATTGTCCCACCAAGTCTTCAGGCTGCAAGGGCTGCAAAGGTATTCTTGTTTAAAGCTGTTTGTTCTGCTGCAGGAGTTCTTCAGGTTCTTTCTAAATTACTGTTCTAAAATGTGAATATGCCCAACAGCAGGACGAATGGGATCTCACTGTGCATGCATGTGCAATTAAAAACCCCAGAAAACTCCACTTACCAAGGCATAGCCACCTCGTGGTATTACCCAACCTTCTTCAGTATTGATTTGAAATTTAATGCCATGTCGTTGTGAAATTTATGTGGCATCCGTCTGGCGTGGGGCTCGAACTGGCCCTTGAAATACCCTGTGCGCTTCATCCACTGTAGAGCCATGCCAGTGACAGCCATCCTTCATATTTAAATCGCGGGAATTTATGTTTTTCCTTTTGTTTGGGCTGTTTTTACCCTGTTGTTTCACGTGGGCCCCGCCGCCACCGCGCGCCAAAACCGCGCGCGGCCGCGCTCGATTCTCCCGCCAACACGCCCCGGGGGCGGGGCCGGGCGGAGCGGGCTGAGCCATTGCCCTGACGGGGGGTGTGTGTGCGTGTGAGCGTGGAACGGCGCGGGGCCGCGGATGCGCTTTCCCACTCGGCCCCCCCTCCGCACCTGTCCCCGTGGAGGCGCCCCGCGGGGAGGCGGGGCAGGCGGCGCCGCTCAGCGCCGGCGGGAGATGCGAAGGGGCTGAGCGGGAAGGCGGCAGCGCTCCCTCACTGCCCACCGCGGCTCTGCCTCACCGCCCGCCTCAGCTCCCCTCGCCCGCCGCTCCCTCACCGCCCGGCTCTCCTTCACCGCCCGCTTCAGCTCCTCGCGCCCGGCTCTGCCTCCAGCCCTCCCTGCCGAGGACACCCCGCGCCATGTCCTTCCGCCAGCGGAGCCCGCACGGCAGCACGAAGAGCAGGTACGGCCGCCGGGCTGAGGCGGGGGTGGCGGCGCCGGGCCTCGTTCCCCCCGCGCTCTCCGGGCGTCGCTCCCCGCCGCTCCCGGGGCGAAGTTCTCTGAGGGGGTGGGGGGGGCGCAGAGCCCCCTCAGAGGGCCCGCAGCGAGTGGCGTCGCTCCGCTGGGTTTGTGGGAGTGAAATGAGCAAATAACCGCGGTCTCTGGAGGAGACTAAAGCCCTAAAAGCCACCTGGGTGCTCACCTCGTGTGTCGCTGTGTTTGTCCCCAGCCCGCAGCACCCCCCGCGCTGGGCCCAGGCGCGGAAACGCGGCGCCGATGGGAAGCGGCGGAGGCAGAACGAGGCGGAATCCGCCGTGTTTGAGGAGAACAAGCCCAGGCCTGAGGACAGCCGGCTGGACAGGTGAGCAGTGGTGACAATGGCAGCGACTCCCCGCTCTTTTGTTCACCAGGAGATCATGGATTGACCGTTCTACTCAGTTTTTCAAGCCCTGCCTGTTTATCCGTCATTCATCAGCCACAGGAGGGAAGAGGGTCGAGTGCAATGCTCTTATCTTGGAGTCAATTCTTAAGAGTCAACATTTTTCATTCTTCTTGAAATATATTCTTGATCATTTCTGTCCTATTTTCATGCTGGCTTACTGCCATTTATCGAGAAGTAATACCCTACAGGCCAAATATGTTTGTAAATACAGGCTGTACAAACCATTGTGGTAAAATTAAAAGAAATGACAAAAATTCAGTTCTTAGAAATAATCTATTTTATGTTTCTGAAGTGAGTATAGACCACCTTGAGAAGTTACATTGTATTTCAGCGCATTTGTGGGGGGATCCAGTTTTGAGGTCACGCATGATGTTCACACTGCTGTTCACTGCCCTCCTGGTTTCCCAGCACAGCTAGACTTCAGTATCTTATTTTGTATCACATTTATAATCTGAGCTATTCATGCCACAGTCTCTTCAGTCGCTTTGATCAGTGGATGGGAGTTGTGGCCAGAGCCCAGTTGAGTGAATCAAGGTTTCTAATGTAAAATAGGGTGGGTTGTGCCCTGTAAGTACCCACTTTCCTTTGCTAACAATAAGCAGGGAACACCTTAGTCAGTGGCTCAAATTACACTATCCAGAGTAGCTTAAACCAATTTCAGGAAGCATGGTTGAATAGCAGTACAAGGGTGAAACTTTACAGATAGTTTCATCAGTTTCAATGTAAATAAGCAACACTTCTGTGTGTCTTGAATTGTATTGAATTGTGCAGGCGTATTTCCTGGTTTCAGTTTGGATTGAGTTCTGACTGAAATTGTTCTCTTCCTGTGCCGAAACTACTTTTTGTTTATGCCAATCCAACCACATCAAATTAAAATTCTCAGAAGTAAAGATGATCAGGATGGAGGCTGGGTCATCTCTATAACCAAAACACAGGTGCAGAATGAAACAAGTATTAAAAGGTACATCACTGGGTTGAGGAAAAAGCTCAGGAGTTGGGACTGACTGGGATTCTGCTCTTTGCTCTCTGCTGCAGGAGAGCAATAATTGATCATGGCCTGTATTCTCCGCAAAATTAGAAATCAGTATAAACAAAAGTTAAAAATCGTTGGAGCTTGAATAGATCTTTGCCAAATGACCTGTACTGTTTGCTATGGATTTTTAATTTTGCCAAGGTGGTAACTGGGTTTCATCTAAAAAGAACTTTTAGTTTTAACTTAACAAAACATTCAAAGTTGTGCAAACCAGTTTGGGAGCAGGGAGGGAGTTGGAGCTGGTTTTAGTGCAGATGGATCTAATTCCCTGGCTCCAAGGGACATGTTTGCACAGAATCCTGGAAAGTCTCCAGAGCATTTCCAGATCTACTGAAAAAGCTGTGCTCTGTAGGATACAGTTTTGAGTTTGTACTTAGGGAAAATTGGTCATCAGGAGGACAGGCAGGGAAAATACTGAATAATCTGAATGCAGACAGCTATAGATGGCTGGGAAGGGATATTAGCTTATTCCCCTGCAAGAGTCTGAACTCACTTGTGATGCTGATGGGCTGCAGTAAAGTTGTTAAACCAGTTTGCAAAGTCATAGCAAATTTCAGTTTCCTAGCTAAAATAGGACTGATTTTGTGCCTTTTTCTTTTCTACTAGGCATATTTTCACAGGGAGGAACTTTTGGTGCTATCATTTAGTTTTAATTAATTAGCTTTGCAACTTAATTCTGTGTTCTAGCTTTTATCTCTTATATAGCTAATGAGTGTGCAGTCATGAAAGAATAAATAATTGCTAAGTCATTCAGTGGAGTGAAAACAAGTTAGTAAATGAGTAAAGTTGGTATTTCACATACCATTTTTTGAAGGACGTGAGCTGGAAGTTACTGAAAGCATAGGATAGATTAACAAGCTACAGTGGTATGTTTCTAGAAATACCTACATCAATTTTAAGAAAACTCAACACAAACCATGCAACCTCAAGGTGGAACTCCCAACTGACGCTTAATTTAAAATGATGAAATTTTAGTAGAGCAACACAAGATTTTCACAGCCATTTTGAGTGCTGTAAATAAATATGTTAAAGGGATCAAGCTGTGAGTGGGGGAGGTAAATACAGTAAACCAAACTTTGAACACAGAGCCTTAATTTTTTATTTTTTTGTCTTTCTAGCTTTACAACACCAGAAGGCCCTGGACCCCTTTCCCGATGTTTAGACTGGGGAACTGCAGTGGAAGAAGATGAAATGAGGACCAGTGTTAACAAAGAAATTGCAAGGTACCCCTGGGTGTTTAAGATGAAGTGGGGAAAGGAAGGGAAATGGAAGTTTTCTTACAGAATCTATTTCTACTTGTATTTTGAATTTTACCATTATACTAAAATCAGGCCAACGTTAGCCTCCTGTCTGCTGCTTTTAGATCAGCTTTGGCTTAAGTCCTGCAGGAATGTCATGGGATACTCTCTGGAGATTGGATGTGAATCCCTAAACACCTCCCTTTTGGAAGAAGTTTTTCCTGAATATCTTAGATTGAAATGCTTAAAGTATCTTCTCACTAATGACTGGTTTCTCATATCATATTGCTACAAGAAGTTGTCTTAGGGAAAACAGTTAGGAAAAGAAAGTCCTTGTATTTTTATTTTTTCTTTATGGAAAACTGAAATATTATTTCATAGTGGAAGGCCTCCACAGTGTCTCAGGTGGTACTCCTTTGCTGGAGAAGTTAATTCAACTGTGAGCTGTGACAGTGCTTAATGTTCTCTTTGTGTAAATATGTTCTTAATACTGATTTGAATTCTTACAGATACAAAAGAAAACTCCTGATAAACGAATTTTCAAGAGAAAGGAAGTCCTCCTCAGGAAGGTAGGTTAAATTTCTAGCTTAGCTGGGGAAAATATTGAAAACAGGTCTGCATTTTCATGTGTACAATGTTGCTTCTCAAAACACACAGTTTAAAATTGTTCATCTTAAGTCTGTTCCAACACCATAGTTTAGTAACACCCCGAGCATTTGTTTGAAAAGTTTTAACATGTTTATTTACAGTCTTTTACAAGTGGGTTGGTTTGAGTGTCACTTGTTTCCTAGTAGTCCCAAACCTACAATGTTTTCTTTCTTTAGTTCCGATTCAAAGGAGTCCACGGTGACAGTAGAGCTTGAGACAGATGAAGTGGTTTTGATGAGAAGACAAAAACAGATAAACTATGGAAAAAACACCATTGCATATGATAGATACATTAAAGAAGTTCCTAGGTAAGCTGTTTGACTTTCTGGAAAACTAAATGTCCACCTGCAAGTCATACTTGTTCTTTATAAGCACATTAATGTACTAAACTTGGTATCCAATACACATTCAAATAGAAGGCGTCTACAAATTAAACTTTTAAGACATTTTTGAACTGTTAGATCACACTAACAGTCAACTGAGATGTGGTTTTGGTTTTTTTTTAATGAGTTAGTATTTAACAAATACCTCATGCTGCAGAAATGGAAATGAAAGTTCTTTTGGTTGTGTTTGTCAATGAGAGGAAATGAAACTGCTTTTTGCAGTCAGTTTTCTCGTGAGTTAACTACAAGACAAAGTGGGCTATAGCTGCTATTGAGTTTGGAATGAAGTTTTCAGACCTACGAATGATAATCCTTTTTTATTTTTTTTTTACTTGAAGTGAGAAAAACAAGTTCATATGGAGCTGGCAAATCTTTGCTTCAGTGCTGGAATTGCACATTAGCCTTTTCTCATAAATAATACAATCAGTTAACATTTTAAACTAAGTTATGTATGTGTGAATAAAACATTGATAAATTTTTCATGTCTAATATCGGAACAGATGTCATCGTATACCAGGAGTTCATCCCAGAACTCCAAATAAATTTAAGAAGTACAGCCGTAGGTCATGGGACCAGCAAATTAAACTGTGGAAAGTTGCACTGCATTCCTGGGATCCACCCACTGAAGAAGGATGTGATCTGCAAGAAATGTATGTACAGAATATTCACGATGCTTTTATGGAAATCATTATGTGAAGTCTCATGTTTAAAAGATAAACACAACCCCCAGCATAGTTCTATTTGAGACAAGTCAGTGAGGGCTGAATGTTTTCAGTAATTATTTGTCCACACTTTGTGCTGTTCAGTTCCTTCTCAATCAAAATACCCAGCAGCTTCCTGGACCTTGTTGGTGGGAGTAGACTTGCCCATTATCCTTGGAAAGGCATACATATATATCCCTCACATTTTTAATGGTGAAAGCAGAGCCAGTTCTGCACCACTTTATGAAAGGAATCACCACACCATCGACATGAGCCCATTCTTTCGGAGCAGTGTTCAAATTACCTGTGGGGAGCAATGCTGGAGAGTTCTCAGTAATGGCAGGTCTGAATATTGAGCTTGGACCAATCCGGGGTACAAGAACCTGCCTCACTCTTCTCACTTGCTAGTTCTAAAACAATGCTAAAAGGTGTTGGTTCTTGACCAGAGAAGGGAGAGCTGTGAACTCATCCCAAGGTACCGCAAAACTCAAAGCATGGTCACAAGTGTTCACAGTCCAAGCTCTAGAAGGTGTAGAGTAATGAGGTAGTTATTTTCCTCTACAGAAAGCAGTACAGCTGATCAGGTAACATGGCATAAAACTGGCACTAGAGAATGAAGGGGACAGAGACAAAACTTAATCTCTCAGGAAGCAGTTTTGTTAATAAACTATGGTTTGTCCCTAGCAGAATGCTGATTTTAAAAACAATGCAAGCAATGGGATCTAAAAGCAGAGCTTCCTTATAGCTTCCTTTTAGCTGTAATCAGTGTGAGGGAGTTTGGTACTTGAGCCAGAACCTTGCTGTATACATTGGTGTTGAAATACTGTTGTCAGATGCTGGGGTCTAGGTCTGTGTATAATGGATGTTAAATCTTTGCAAAACAGGTTGATGAAAACCTTGTCTGGGAAAAAAATTTCCTTCCTCTCCCGTAACATTCGTATTGAGGCATTGTTTGAGCACTGGGTTTTTGTATTTGACAAGTTGCACTATTTAATCTCAAGACACTAATTCAGTCCTTGGCCATTTTGGCTGTACTGAGCTGTCCTGTTTGCTCTCCCCAGTTTGCCACCACTGTCCCTGTGATCTCTGGGGGTCTCTTCACTCTCCTCTGGCCATTGTTTTGAGAACTGCGCAACAAAGTGCAGCTTAACACGAAAATATCAATTTGTTTTATGCTGTATTCTTCTAAATGATTTTACAGTTGTCCTGTTGACCTTGGTGAGATGGAGACAGAATCTGTTGGAAGCAATTCTACTGAATCTCAAACAAGCTGTCAAGATAACGATGTAAGCATGTCTGTCATTTGCATAAATATTTGTTGATAATTGGTTCATTGCTTAGAATTATATTCAGAGTAGCCTGAATACATGACAAATTCCATCATCTACTTTGTTCAGGGATTATTTATAAAGCTGAGCAATCTTTAAATTTCAGGTATTTTCCAGCTATAGGCATTATCTTTCTGTAGTCTTTGATTTAGGGGATTAGAACTTAAATTATCATCTCAAATTAAAAAATATCCCATTTTTTCATAGCCTACAAAAAAAATTTATGTGTTGAAAGCAAATCAGTTATGAACTGTAATGTACAGTTGAAATACTACTTTAGATTGCAATATCTAGTGTTAAAATAGGGTGGACTTCTTTTGTCACACAGAACTAAGGTCTTTTTATATCCAGAAAGCACTTGGTACAGCTGAGCAGTAAAGATCTAGGAATGCTTTTCTTTCTTACAGGGTTTGTTTTTCTGATGAATATTTAATCTGTATAATGTTTTAATGTTTGCATATATATGTCCTTAGAGCACTTGCAGGAAATCTTCAAATGTGGTTGAATGGCCAGAAGCCTATACATAAATTTCCTGAATTTTAAGACTAGCCTTGGGTTTTTGTATGGCCTTTAAAACATTTGTAAGCTTTTGTTATAGCGTGGTCTAAATAAATAACAGAAGTTAATTGAATTACCTGTACTAATAACCTCTACTAAACTAGTAACTATTAATTGCCTTTGTCTTCCAGGATACCTGTTCTGGCACTCCCACCAAAGTTAGACATGTGGACTATCAAGCAGAAGGTGAATTTGACTTGGAAGTGTGTTTGAGTGAGCCACTGAAAGAATTTGATACTGTGAGTTAAATAGTCTTGTGCAAACTATTTTAGAGAGAGTTTCTTTTAAATTTGAGAGGTTAGCTTGATCCATAACCTGTTAATAGTAAGAAAGTTTAAGCCAAGTTGAAGACTGTTCTCAAAGTTGTGGTTGGTCTAGATATTCTCCAGACCAGACTTATGTAAAATTACGATTAAATTGTGTGACTTCTTGTTAACTTTTAATTTATGTATATCAGATTTTTTTATAAAACTTTTCAATAGTAAAACTAGCCAAAGGCAGTGCTATCCTCTAGTAATTATAAATAGTACAGTAAGAGCTTACCAATTTCCCTCCACTTCCTCCCCCACTGTGAACTTGGTTTCAGTTGTCCACCTGCAAATCCAAGTGGGGAGATATTTTTTATGTTATCTTGCTTTTACATCTGTCTCTTCTAAAAGACCTGACTTGAAGTAATGCACGTGGTAGCTGAGCCACATGGCACATTGGTTCTAGTAAACCCATATGCTGCAGTCACTGTAAGATTAACTACCTTACCTTAAAAAAAACACTTTATTTGCAAAAATGTTTCAGAAACAATTAGAAATTAAATACCCTCGAGAAATTGGAGGTCAGTATGATAAAGTCTATGCAATAATGTTTTTTGTAGAAGCAGTAGCCTGTATTTGAAATTTGTAAATAGTCACCAGTCATTTATTAATGCAGTCAAGAAAACAATGTCTAGGGAAAGTGCTTGATTCTTTTAATTTGCTGGTTTTCAATGTAAAACTGTTGTAAATGATAACAACTGTACAGATTTTCTGCTGAGAGCAGTTCATGTTTCTATTCCTTTTGCGTGGGTTGTTGCTGGAAAATAAACAGAACTGCATTTACTTTTACATATGACTCTTCATTTCCTGCTAGCAGTGCTCTGTGGATAATGAAATGCAGGGAAATACTGAAAGCCAAGTGTCTGATATTGGTATTAAGCCAGGATATATCTGTCTTAGCACCATCCTCCAACTTTGAGGGAGACCTTAAAATCTATTTACTTGACCACAGGGGTGAATTTGAGACAGTTTAGTAGATGTCCATCAGCTGGCTGCCAAGTTCTGTTTTGTAAGAAAAACTGCCAGAAGAGCTGGGTGAACTCTTCAGTCTTCTTTACTAACAGGACATCTTTTACAGTCACCTCACCTGGTTTTACCTCTAAAATGGAATATCTGGGTGTTGATGGTACACCACTTAAACTCATCAACTCGAGTATCTTAGCTAGTAATGTTGCTTACAGCTGTCTAATTTGTTCAGGAACCTTGAAATCAGGTAGCTTGATCTGATGGGGAAACTTCGAAGAGGAAGCAGTGGCATTGGGATAAGGTTGGTGCTAAGCGCTGATGTTAAGGAGACAGCCTTCCTAGCATGTATTCTTCCAGAGAAGGCAGCAAAATGGTAGTTGTTTTCTACCTGGACTAAGTCCCCTCTCTCCTCCCCAGATTGCTTTTCTCATGTCACATTTTCTGTCCCTGGTTCTTAAGTATTTTTGGTTTGTCAATCTGTACCTGAGTATCAGAACTGGCAGTAGAGAATTGGTTTTTTAAAAGAAGCTTTTCTATCTCCAGCTGTAGCTACCCAAACAGGTTGGATCAGTGGAATATTCAGGAGACTGTTTAGAAGCTTCTGAACGGTAAAGTTACTTACACCTGGCCTGAAGTAAGGAAGCACATGGGTTGGGACAATCTTGAGCACAAATCCAGGCTGGGGGATGAACACATACAAAGCAGCCCTGAGGAGGACTTGAGCATGTTGGTGGGTGGATGAGAAACCTAAAGTGACTCAGCCATGTGCACTCACAGCCCAGAAAGCCGATTGTGTCCTGGGCTGCACCAAGAGCACTGTGGCCACCAGGGAAAGGGAGGGGACTCTGCCCCTCTACTCTGCTCTGGTGAGACCCCACCTTGAGTGCTGCATCCAGCTCTGGTGGAATGTGGGGAAAACATGGTGAAGAGCACTAACACCTGTGCATTGTGGAAAGATAACCAGGCAAACAGCTGGGAGGTACTGTTCTGTTACAATGAAGCACACAACAAATAATTCTTTGACAAATGTCTTGAGATGCTTTTAAATTTCTACAGAGTAAGCTCTCAGAGGTTAGTCCATAATCTGCTATATAATTTGAGACAAATCCAGCTAACCTGCTACTACTCAGACAAGGTTCTCAGCACAGACCTTGGGGTGGGACCCTCTTGCATTGCCTGTGACCTGCTCTGCTCTTAGCTACCTCCTGAGCACGACCCCACCCTGCTGAGATGGGAGCTGCTTCTCACTGTGCCACACTCACTCTGTTCCATCTCTGCTCTATCCTGTCACCCTTCAGTGTGCTCTGTCACTTCTGCTTCAGACTGGGAGGTTCCATGTCACTGTTCTTTTTTCCTTTTTCAGCTAGTTTATCCCTTGTTTTCTTTCCCTGTGGTGTGCTTCAGCTTGCTTACAGATATCTTAATTTTGCTGGTATCATTAAAAGCAGCCTGAGGTGCTGTTCAGCTTTCAGTTCTGTGTTGTGCAGCACACTTACCCAGGAACCAGGGATGTGTGAATATGATCCAGCCAGAAATGTAGCTGGTCTGTGTTCAGTAGCTGATTTGTGAAACAGGCTTAAATTTGTTACTTTTTCTCAAAGGAGCTAGCCATCTGCAGTAGTGTCTTCACTACAATTATATCCCTTTGCCTCAATTACTTGGAGCACTTAGTTTTCATGGTTGGCATTTCAAGAGAACCCTCAGCTTGGATGTTTTTCCAAAGGTACTGAACACCGGATTAAAAAACAACCGGGTGTTTGTTTTGGTTTTTTTGCTATAGTGTTAAGCCCTCTAGTGGTTAAATGTGGGCTAACCCCATCCATTTAGGGCAGTATCTGGTAATAGAGGAATCTTAAGGAAAAACAATATCCTTATGTTCAGTTGTGCATAGTTGCATGCAGTGGAGTTTGCTTCAGATGGAGAATAGGCAAGTACTGCTGTAAAATTTTAGCCTTATTAGGTTAAATTCCTCTAAAAATAAAACTGAGCAGGTTGCTCTGTAGGCAGCAGAACCTGTCAACCCTGCTTTTTATAGACCTCTGCCTTCTGTTTTGTGTTTCTCTTACTCCCTTCACACCAAGCCCTGTCCCCTTTCAGCATCCTCATGCCATGCCTGGCTGACAGCAGTCATGGCTGTGGCTAATTTAAAGCTCCATCTGTTTTGGCTGGGCCATTGGTACATGTGTGTGGGTAGAGTGGCAAGCAGAACATTAAAGAGCTGAGCTGTCCCCGCTTGTCCTTCACTTGGGCATTAATTGGGTCTTCCTTCATTACTCAGCTGTTGTCACATAAACCTTAAGGGAACGTATTTACCTTTCTGCTCTGTATCTGGACAGCCAGTTCAAAAATTAGAAGGGGGGCAGGACAGAAATTTTTGAAAAATACTTGCCAGTACAACAATTTAAGCCTCTAAGGAAGCCAAGCTAAAACCAGCTTTCTTCTGTGAATCCATTTTTAAGTCCAGAATACCATTCAAACAACTTTTTGTTCATGCAAGTATTTACTGAAGTTGTTTTCAGGATTATCTGGTTTATTGTGTTCCTGATGTAGATAAGAGCATATGCAGAGCAACTATGTGTATGCCTGAGTATGGATCTGCGTGGAAACCTTGGGGATCAGGCACTTCTCTATCAAAACTGGGCTGGTAAAAGATGCCTTTTAAAAGAAGTTTGACCTTACTGGAAGTTCTTGCTCTTCTCTGTTTTCTTCTTCTATATGGTTTCTTACAATGTGAGAAGATTGGTTGCTAGCTGTTGAATACTAAGTTTGAGTGCTTCCTGACAACTAGGGATAATTTTACCAAAATATTACATAAATAGTTAAGAGATTGAAATTACTTGGTGAAGTGTCAAAAATCCATTTTACTTTCAAGGAAAATGGTGTAGTTAGAATGTAATATACATACTTTAGTTAGGTGGGAAAGTGGTAATGCTGAACAGAATTTACTCTGGTTGGGCAATATTATGTTTTGTGGCATTTGGGTAATACCTAAGTACAAAACATGCAAGGAACCAAGGTTTAGCATCTGCCACTGCTGGCCCCCACTGTATTTTTTGATTACCAGAACTATTCACTCTTTTAGCTTGTCACTTACCTCTTGGACTGTGTTTAAGCACAAGAGAAAACTAATTTATCCAAAAAAATGCTGATTCATTCACTCAAGAAATAACTTCACTTTGAGTGGAAATTTGGAAGTTTTTTTCTGGGTTAAAGTGGGGCCCAGCTGTCTGTGTTGGGACCTTTCTATCTATCCAAGTTTCTATTGAGAAAGTTTCTGGGAGGTACAGGCATGGCTCTAATTATTAGCAAAAACAACGTTCCCTTTTGTGTTTCTTTAGAAAAGGGCTATTCCATTTCTGCTGAGAAATACTTTGTTTTCAGAAATATGAGTGCCATATAGAGATGAAGATTTGTGCCTGCTCTTTCATTCCACTTTCATGTGCTGGAATCAAAGATACTTTGGAGCACTGCAGAGGGCAGTAAAAGTGCATGTTTAATTACAGCCACACAAAAGGGAGCTCTGAGTTGCTTTACATTTGTTGTAAATGCCAGGAATCTAATTATACTTACTGATTCTGACCTCAGGAGCAACCCATAGTCCCAATAAAGCCCCTTCAAGTCTGTCATCTTTCACTGTTCTTTCCATTTCCAGTTTCACTTGATCTTAAGCCCATTATTACAAGGAATGGAAGATAATAGTAACTTAACAGCAGAGAGAGGAAAAATGGACTTCAGGGGGGAGAAAAAGTCCTCCTGACAGACAGTACGAGCCTGCTTGCATTTAAAACCTTTAGTGATCTACAGTGGAAGGATCTGAAAATGCTTATTTAAGTTGTTTGAACTTTAGTTTTGTGAAGAATGGAAAACTATTTTTTCCTGAGGAGTTGAGATTTCCCAGGGAAAATTAATTTCAGGATTTTATCCACAGCTGACTAGTTTCAGAATATTCCTGAACATTGAATCCAAACTCCCTGACATGTGTTAGAAAGTGTTTATCTCATACACCTACTAAGCCCTCACTGCTCTGAAAGCATTGCTGTCTGAGTTAAATTACACCTTGTAGTTGGACTGTTGGATGTGAAATCGTAGTAGGGAATTATCAGCTACTGGAAAGGACCATGTTGGTAAGGTTACCACGTGTGTGCACAGAGGAAAAAACATCAGAAAAAGGAATAGAGAGAGAGTCAGTCCCACCTAGAGACTGCTCATAGCCTGAGCAGCTGAATATTATATTGAAAGGACGTGGCAAAGCGAGAATTAATAGATATATCAAGAATAAAATGTCATTTGGTGGGCCCCTAAACTAGAGCACGTATCTGGAATTAAAGAAGAACAAAAATTAAGCCAGCCAGGCTTATCTGGAAGCAGACTTATGCCTCAATATGCTGCTAGAATTTCTGGAACAATGTATTCCAAAGATAAGACTAGTAAGAAATGTGCAGTATTGATTAGCAGTGAATAGTCTGGCAATGCTTGGAAGAATTTGATACTAAGTCTAGCAACCTGTCAATTTACCAAAATAATAAATTGCTGTTTTTCTGACATTTGCTCATAAAACTCCTTCCTCTCATTCTTATTGTAGAAACTAAACTGACAGCAAAAATCTTGGTGCTAGACCAATGTAAAGCACGGAGGTGACACTTTACCTGATCCTTAATCTATTTTTAATGGAATTCTGACCATTCTTTAGAATACTTATAAGGAAACATTCTGACTTGGTCATGTTTTCCTTCCAATAGTAAATATAGATACATCAATTATTGGAATGGAAAAAAAAATTTTAAAATGTTCAGAATTGTTGACAGAAGTGCTTCCAGTATGAATGGATCCCATTATTTCTCTGAATAATAATAATAATAATAAAAATGCCATAGACTAAGTGAGACCTAGTGCAGTTTTACTGTTGGGGACTAAAGGGTTGGATGGATGAAATTGCAGGTTTAGCAAATCGTAATCGTCTGGTTGAAGTAGTGATGTTCAAACAGGTGGTGAGCTCCTCAGAAAGTGTCTAGAAATGGGCAGAGACAAGATCCTCATAGTGTAAGAAGTTTCTATAGACCAAACTTCTGTTTTTAATGAAAAAAAGCAAAGTTGTCACTGTGGAGAACTCTCAGATCCTTGGTGTGCCTGTTGTGGGAAGGCAGCTAAACCAGGGACTCTTCCCCCTGCAGGCTCTTACCTGTTCTTAGCTGGGGACCAGGGTCTCCTCATGGTCAGAAAATATTCCCAAAAAACCTTCCTGTAAAAACATCACAAAGTCTGTGTTTTTACATCAGTAAATAAATTACTTTTGGGTGATGCTGAGATACTCCTGATAAACTCCACAGCAAATCTAACATGAATTTTCAAGCTCTAATTCAAAGAGATGAAGTATTTTTGGGTAGCATGGAAGAAGATATATTTTGTCTGCCAGCACCAATCTGTTTCACTGGATCCACTGGTAGGATTTCAGACCTTTGCTGGAATTCAGCATAAAGCTGCTTGGGTTTTGTTTTTTTTTTTTTAATTTTTATATTAATGCAGTATTTTTAAAAGTTAGGAGAACTCATGTGTCTAAGAACACCAAGACCTGAAAATGTGACTTCTTTCATCAAAGAATGTGGTTTTCCTGGCTTTCATAGACTTTCTTGGTTTGGCTGTGATGCATTCATAACGGAAAAATACCAACAACTTTGTAAAAATGTCTTTTATAAATTAAAATGGGTATTGATGGGGGGAAAACACATTCTTGCTGGTCAAATAAGTATGTCTGACTATTAACAACAAAGTAGAGCCCCTGCATGAACTTTGTTGTAAATCAACTAATAATATACTAAAGCTGAGAACAGTATTTTGCTTTCAGAGTCTTGCTGCTGTGAGTTCTACTTTTCATGAGGATGCAGATGAAAAAGGGATGATCCCTTTAAGAGCTTGATAGGTTAAGTCACAAAATTCATATCTCACACACCAGGCAAAAAAATATGCCAGCAACTGCTGGGAAAATGACAACTGCAGTGTCTGATCGCTTGTCAAATCAATGAGGCTTTTCTCTCCTTTTGGTGAGAATTTATTTGCAGGGGTTGGTGAGCTGAGAAAATAAGATTCCTGACCTAATGGTCACCCCCATTGGTATCTCATTGTGGAAAATACTCTCTGCTGCAGTCCATTCAAGTGATTGGCAATGACAGCTTGGATGGATATTGTCAGTTGACAGGGCTTTGCACTCTCTCTGTTTTAAAAATGATGCGAAAGATCCCTTCCCCAGCGTGCCGTGCCACAAGTTGGGTTTATGAATGAATGGATGAATGCATGCTTCTCTCCTGTCATCTGCAACAAAAAAAAAAAAAAAATTCCAATCCCATCCCTGAAATGATATGCTAAGTAAATTCACACACATGCATTTAACACGCAAATGGTGCCTGAAGGCAAGCTGAGCAAGCCCTTCCAAACACTGGGGCTGTATTTTTTTTGTAGTCATTAGGAATTTCATGGAAAATGTGAAACTGCCCATTTGATATGGAAAATCTCCATGAAAAATGTGAAATTCCAGTGTTTCCAGCAAGGTTTTGCTGACAGCTCATGCATGGAGAATAGCCTGAAAGACATGCATGCAATTAAGGGATCCATATAGGCGAGCTGGAGAGAACAACACAGGCAGTGGGGGATGTGGCCTTTGCTAGGGCCAGCTGGTGTCTGATCCTGGACTCTCTGAGGGCACCAGACCATTGAGAGAAGTGGGGCGAAAGGGGAAAAAAGAAAACACAGAAGCTTCAGAGAAAATGAACCAAGTCTATCGGAGAAAATCCCGGAGCTCCTAGGTAACACTGTCCCTCCCTGCGCCCCCCCGCTTCGGGATGCTCTGAGATGCAGCTCGGAGTGTGACACAAGTTTCTTGTTTCCACAGACGGGAGAGTAACAATGCAAATAGCAGAGGTGGTGGGGAGCTCAGCCAGGGAGCCAGGTGCTGGGCTGGGAAGATGAGGATGAATGGTTTGGGAGGAAGGGTGTCCAAGTTGTGCTCCATAATCATGTCAGGCCTGTCACGCCACTGCTTGTCAGCAGTTGAGGAGATGCTTCTGCGTCCTCTCCTTTCTCTGCTCTTTCTGAATGGTTTAGTCCTTCCAGGAAATGCTCAGCTGTGCCATTTATTCTGGAAGAGAGCTTGAAAAACCTTGTATGTCACTGAACATGGAGGGTAAAACAGAACTGCCAACCCTCCCCTCCCTCCACTGCTGCTGCTATAAAACCACAGAACGCTGCAGGTGCTGACTCCTTGCCTTGCCTGTGGTCATTTATCTGCAGTCCAGTGACACCAGCCCGGTGCTGCAGCACTGTGTCACCTTAGCTCCCGATTCAACCAAGGTTAGAGGGAAATGGCTGGATGGTTTGTGCGCGGGGGGCTGCTGGTTCATGGAAGGGAAAAGCTGGAGCGCTGGAACTGCCTTGCAGTGTGTTTCATTCTGAAAACATCCCCCCTGAAGTCACTTAGTGCCATCGCTCCTGTCTGACAGGGCAGGTGTTTGACAGAGCAGGTGTGGAGGCCCCTGCTCCGTACAAAAGCTGGGGGTAGGGATGTTGAAGTGATCAGGGATCTGTGCCCGGGGAGGAGCTGCACGGCTGCGTTACCCACCTGCACTGCCACAGCTCCTGATGGTTCTGGGGCGTCTGCTCCGTGCTCCTTGCACTGGGGAGACCAGGATTCACAGCACCATGTAAAGAGGTGTACAAGCACGTAAAGGAATTGGGAATGAACCAGGAAGATTCCAAGGGATAGAACCTATATCCTGATTCCAAGGGGTAACACCCCAACCCATTGTTATTTGGGGGCTATTGTTCAGTTTTCTCACAAAGCAAATAGAGTTCATTTGTACTGTTCTGTTTGCACCGGCTAGGAAGAGCTTCTTGTATGCCATGTTTGGGAGAGAAGGTGGGAGATGGGGTCACAAGAAGGGGGAAAAATGATGCATCAGTTGTTGTTGTTGTGTGGGAATTTAGAACTGTAGTCTGCTCTGCAGGCAGGAGAGATTGACTTGAGAAGAGCCTGGCCATGGAAACATGATTTCTATTTAATAAAGGACAGGAAAACTATGCAGCTTCTGAAATGTAGCAAAATCATCTCAGTTGCCCTCTCACAGCTGCACCATCAAAGGAATTACATTTAAATGTTTTGTTTGGACTCTTCCCCCTTTCCCCCTCCCTTCCCAAATCCCTGAGCACTCAACTCCCACGCACACAGAATTTATAAACCACGCAGCAAGGGTATGAGGGTCCTGGCGCGTGAGCTTTGCAATTGCAAAGAGAGGAAGGTAAGAAGCTTTTGCTGTACTCCAAGTCACTGTCGTTGGAATTGGAACAAATTGTTAACTCATCGACTTAAACCACTTTTTCCAGAAAAACTTGGGCATCCTGTGCAGCAGCAGTGCTTTGTTTGTAGAGGTCTGTTTGCTTTACCAGCAGCCTGCAGTCCAGGGGAAATGGGAGCAAGGGGGACTCCTTGTCAGACCCAGCTGGCTGAGGTTGCAGCACAGCTTACAGCCTTGCTCTGCTTTTTGGGGAGTCACTTGCTTCCACCTCTTCTAGTTTTTAGCCCTGTGTTCTTTAAAAGAGGGTGTCTTGTGTGGCCTGAGGAGGACAGTGATGTGAGAGGGGAGAGCACTCTGCAACATGAGGACAGGAATTACAAGACCAACCAGGTGTTTCTAGTAAAAGAGAATTATGTGCAACGGGGGAGATGCTGGTTGCTGGAGAGGTCCTTGAGGAATAAAGTGAATCCAGACATCCCCTTCTCCCAGCAGTATCCCAGTTAACACACTTGCCCTGCGACGCTGCCACTTTGCAAGTGATATAATGTGGCAAGTCTGCTCAGCTCAGGCATTGCCTAGCAGGGAGCAGCGTGCCTTTATTAATGGCAGATTCCTCACATTTTGGAAGGTGATCATTTCTTTGATCCCCATGGATATGCAGGTCTGTGGTTAACTGTGGAATTGGCTCAAATTATAGGTATTGTCAGGGATTTGAGTGCATTCACATATAAAAGCCGTGGAGTAAGATGGTGGCTTAAATAGGAGTCAGCGGGGCCTTTATCAGGGTTTGGCTGTGCATTAGTGCATCTCAGCTGAGTATTTTACGTTGGTAAACAACTTGGTGCTATTTTGTACTTTTTTCTCATTTTGCTTGCAAAAGACAAACTATCTTCAAAAGATGAAAAACCCAGCTCTATACTCCATACTCCTGATTCCTCCCCTTCCTGGGGAACAGGCAGAATTGTACTAAGCAGGGCCAAATAATGAAGTGTATTTCCCTTCATCACTTACATGTACACGACTGGAATAGCCTCACACAAGACCAGTCTGGAGTAAAGGTTCTTCCACTCTGTAGACAAAAATAATTGTTCACAGAGTAAGTCACTTATGTTCTGTGACAGAGCCTAGATTCTTCTATAAAAAAGGCACTTTTGCTGTTGCTGCAATAGCAACAGCCACAAATAGATCTATCCAGAACCAGTTGCACCAGCCAAGCCTCTTCGCCTTGATTAGTGGGCAGAATGTGGGTGAAATGATAAGGAGTGCATGGCAAATTGAAAATAAAGATGATGCATTGTTCTGTATTTCCGAGGCTTCACTTTCTGCATATGTGCCCTTCGTGCAGTCATCTTTTCAGGGAAAAAATATTCTCATTCCCTCAAAATGCTGGTGGTCACTCAACCATGGTGAATGTACTTGAATCTCAAGATTTATGATCACAATCCTGTTATCTGCAGTGTCAGGATGATTATCCCAGCAGTCCTGCAGGATCAACCTAAAAATTGTTGGACAAGAAAATTATTTGTCAGGAATTGCACCAAGAAGATGATTTGTTCTGAATTTGAAACAGACATAGTTATTTGCAGCTGCTCTGGCTGTCCCCCTCTCATCTTTCCCCTTCTGTCCAAACAAGATGAGACACAGGTTCTTGTTCTGTCAGCACGTGACTGCAAGAAACATTTTATATTCTCACTTATTTTCTTTATTTTACAGCTGTGAGTATTCAATAGCTGCACCATATCTTAAATACAACTGAAATATATTTTATCTTCTGTGTCCAAGGATTTAAACTCTTGTATTGGGATGGGCATATTTAATGGAGCAGACATGAAATACAGAGGGGTCTCTTGTGAGTAGAAATCTGAAATGTCTCTTTGCCATGCAAACCTTACCACTGCCTGAGTTCAAATCTCTTCAACCAAACAAAAGACAAGCCCAATGACAACTACACTACCTGTTTCAGTATAACTTCTTAAAGCCTCTGTCAGCTTTCTGCAATACCTTCTCAGAAAATAAAAACTGGTCTTCAGACCAATGGAGTATGAAAAACTATGTCGTTTCCCTGGCAATAGGAAGATCACTTTCATAGTTTTAAAAGTAATTTTATTAAGATTCCTTCTCTAAGCACCCTGTCCCCTCAGCTATGCCTAGATATCATACCAGAACTCAACTTCAGCATCTTACAAATTTGACCAAGGTAGCAAGTTCTGTAGACTTCAGTGCTTTATAGATAACTTGTCTGATATGAGATCTGCAGTAAACTGAAACCTCCCACTGACTTCAGACGGCTCCCAGATTAAGTGTTTGGGAAGGACACAAACACCACCTGTAACACAGAAGTGATTGAAGTGGTGTTCTACCAGGTTTTCTGCCTCTGTCTGATTTGTCATTCTGGGCTATAGCAGAGTGCTAACTGTGCTAGGCTGTTTTTCTGGTGGGCTTACTGAATGTGGTTTCTGAGCCCAGGGCTTCACCAGGCACCCACCTGGCTCTTCTGGGTGCTGAGATTTGAATTCTTGCATCTACAGTTTTGATTTGTTTGACATGTCCCATGAACATCTAGAGACAAGGTGAGGACGGCTGTGAGGCATCTCACAGCAATTATCAGCACACTGCTGGGAAGCTTTGTGAGATCTCTGGGCACTTGCTCCTCATCCTTCACAGTTATTTTGGACTGTCAAAGAAGTGCAGCAGAGCAGACTCCTCCTCTGTCCATGTTGCACAGACACTCAGGACTGTGCTGTGCTGAAGGTCAGAGCCACTTGAAAACTGTTTACATAAGTCACAACCCAACAGAATTTACAACCTCTTAGTTGCTCTTGCATTCTTATGGTCTTCACTGATCCTTCTAATCTGGCTATAATTTACAACCACATCTGTTTTGGGGAGTGGGGTGGAAGAGGTGAGTCAAATTCAACAGAGCAGATGAGTGAAACCAAGGGAGCACCCACCATCACTCTGACCAGAGATGTGAGGATCAGGCTGAGAACATGAAGAGAGCACAGAGCCAGTGTCATGTCTGTGCTGGGTGCTGGAACAGAAGACAAGGACAGCAGTACATGCTGAGATTTCTCTGGCACACTATCTCACTTTCCAGCTATCCATGGGTTAAAGGCTTCCTGAGTTAGACATCATGCTTTTGTGTTCCGTGGCCCTTGGCATGCCTTCCTCCTGGAAATTTATTTTTCATGTCTTTGAAGCCATGAAAGCTTTGGCATGATAATTGATAAAAGATCCTTGGATGAAAAGAACCATAGTGATATAAAAACAGATCCTGCAGGATTTCTCCAGTATGATGAAAAATTCATGTAAACAACACTAATGTTTTTCCTAGAATATGTATATATATATAGAAATCAAAACAAATCCAAAAATATTCAAGTATTGGTAAAATCTGTATACCTTTTGCAAAACCATTCCTCTGTTCTTCTCTTTGCTTCAATGAGGATCTTGTTCTATTTATGCTGCCCCAGCACAGCCCAAGGAGTTTTGCCCATATTAACAGTGACTCTGTCTCTCTTCCTGCCTTCAGCACTTGCAGTGATGGAAATTTCGGAGCTGTGGCTGCTGCTAGAGGTGTAGGTACCATGGTGTGGTGCTCCCGGTGTAGCTTTGAAGTGCCAGAACCAGCCAGCAGCCACCTACACCCTGACTCCTAGTGCATAATGCAGGGGAAAGCCAAATGATAATATCACCACCAGCAAAAATTTTAGTGACTTCCCAAACCTAGATGTACCTCCGGAGCCAAGACATCTCAGTGTGACCCATTCAACACGGAGATGGATGCTGAGAAGCTTTCTGTAGGCTTCCAGTTTCCCACTTGCACTTCCCTGATGGAAAATCTTCTGTGTTGCCCCATGGAATTGTTCTGCAGCAATTGGCACCATTTTGCAGACCCCCAGATCTCTTAATATTTTCCTTTTGCCTTCTCTCTTCAGGAGGAGTGAGCAGCTGGGTCACAGCCAGGTGAATTTACCAGCTGTGTGACTTTGGAACATGAGGGTAACTAGCTTCAGAAAACAAATTTCTACTGTATTTTACTGGAATAAAACAGGATAATTTAAATTGACAGGGACTTAAAACCACCAGATCAAACCTCTACCCCACTCAGAAGACAGATAGCTTCTACATTAGATCAGGTTGCTCAGGGTCTTGTATGGTTTAGTTTTGATTATCTCCATGGATGGAGATACCACTATCTCTCTGGCCCCCTGCTTAACCGCTCTCATCATGAAGTAACTTTTCTTAATATTTAATTGGAATTTCACTGATGGAGCTTGGATCTATTGCCTCTCATTCTCCCATTAGGCACATGTGAGAGGAGTCTGGCTTCATGTTCTATGTAATCCTCATTGAATACTGACAAGTGATTTAGTCCTTTCCACTCCCTGAAAAGAGGGCAGAGCTGTGAAGCAGAAATGTTCTAGTCCCATCCCTGCCCTCTTTCCTTTTTGGGTTTGTTTTCATTGAATAGTGATTTTCTATGTGACTTTGGGTTGGTGTTCCTTGCAATTCTTTCATTTTTTTGGCTCCCACTGACATTGCAGTTTTTTCAGGTGACCTCCACCTTACCTGGCTTCTTACATAGCCCCTGTTTCCATGGCATGAAAACACTAGTGGGGCTTTATTACCACCTGCAGGGACACTGGCCACAAAGCACAGACCTGCAACAGAGCCCCTGCCTTGGGTGAGAGGTGTGAGATCCCCACAACACAGCCCAGCTCAAGGCTCAAAGGCTCATGACCATTTTTTTGGTGGTTCCAATCTCTGCTGAATGTCTGAGCTTGTCCCTGCAGGGAGTGAGCAGCAGAGCTCTGCCAGTGAGAACTCCCTGGCATGATTTGCATTGCTCTGTTCCATGTGCTCAGTAAAACCAGAGCAAACCTGTCCACGGGCGCTCCTTACTTTGGTTTAGTTTCTCACCGGATTAAAGCAAACCGATAGGAGCCGGGGTTTAACACCGGAGCATCCCTCCCTCTGCTTGCTCCGGGGGTTGTATTAGTTTAATGAATTGGTTTAAATTAACATCTACTTGAATGGGTGCAACTCTTTCATGTAGATGAGGCCTGGGGCTATGAGATAAACAGGAGATGAGGTGAGAAGACCTTTAAATTATTCACAGCCCAACAGAAACCCGTATAAATCGATTGAGAGCTATTTTTGTCTTTATTCTCCTATCTTTTAAAACATATCATAAAATGGCTGGAACAGCTCTTAGCAGAAAGCCAGGGCCAGGAAGTGGGTGGAGAAGAATGCCAGAAGGTTATGGGTGCAACTTTTGGAGCTTGTACCTGTGAGTGCCTCATCCCAAAGCCAGAGGAGCTGCCAGAGAGCTACACATGTGAAGCACATGAATGGGTAAAAAGAGGAAACACAGGGAAAGGCTGCAGGGCTAAATCCCCATCCCATTTAAAGTCAGTGGCAAAGCTCCACTGACTAAGATTGGCCCTCAGCCCTGATTTCGTTTGTTCTGAGGGTTTGCTTGTGCAATTGTTAATCTGTGCTGATGAGCAGTAATTGCTACAGGAAGGGAAAAGTGAAGAGGAGGCAGCACAAAAGCCGTGGAATCTGTCCTGACCCTGCCTGGACTCGGCACTTCCCTGCATGGTTTCAGTCTCTGCATTGCTGGAGGGGAGCATCCTCCTTGTGCCAATGCCACATCAAAGTGCAGTGTGTGGTGCAAGATTTCAGCATCCCGGGGTAGCAGACAGGAACAGCCTGAGCTGCCTGTGAAATGAGCTGGGATGTGGGACTGCAGCCGGACAGAGGCTCATGTTCCTTCTGGAGATGTCTGGGGAAATGTGAAAACTAATCAGTCATACAGGGGGATTCAGGAAACTCTTGCTGTAATGCATGTGACAGTGTGACAGTCACACATGGGTTTTACATGTCAGTGCTTCCCAAGGAAGGTGGGTAACACCATCCCAGTGGGTCTGAGGAGCCCAGCTGTCATTGTCAGGGTTCAGCTGCAGTCTGGTGGTCAGGGATGATTCT
Source organism: Acanthiza pusilla (assembly GCA_036630365.1). Classification (NCBI taxonomy): domain Eukaryota; kingdom Metazoa; phylum Chordata; class Aves; order Passeriformes; family Acanthizidae; genus Acanthiza; species Acanthiza pusilla. The sequence goes on from JAXCHO010000164.1 coordinate 57,896,342, forward strand.
CTTGGATGAGACTGTCCTGTGTCAGCTCTAACTCCATGATCTAGCTGGGTTTCTGCACTGAGGGTCTTTCTCCATCTCTGGCTGTGGCAGGCCACTGGCACAAATTCCATGGCCTGGGAGACAGCGCAGGACAACAGCAGCTGTTTTCCACTTTCAAATCTCCATCCCATATGTGGAGGAGCTGGCAAGCTCCCATCTTTTATGAATGCAGCCTGAGACTGCATAACTTCTAATCTTGGATATCTGGTGCATTTTCTTCTCCATATCTTCCCTTCCTCCCTCCAGCCAGCCTTAACATCTGGAGCTGAGTTGGGAAGATTACCAGCGTGCAAAGGCTTGAGATCGCTCTAAACCAGACAAGTCAGCAGGCTGTCCTGTACTGGTCCTTCCCCTTTTCTCAGAAAAATATCCCTTCTAGTGTTTCCTGCTAACAGTAGGTAGCTACTTTTGGTCTCTAATGCGACTCCTCATCCAGCCTTTATTTTCAAACTGGAATGAAAATATCAGTATCGCTTTAATTTGCATTCATAATCTTAGCAGCTGAAAGATTGGGCAGAACTTCTGCAAATGTTAGTTCAAAGTGTGTTTTCATTCTTTTGGTTCTTCAGATAAACACCCAAACCAAGTTTTTCTCATGTTCTCTCTCACTCTCATTTCAGGCATTGAAAACATAATTAATATATTACAAATAAAATAGAAAATCTATTTTAAAATTGACTGTTTATTAAACCTACAACCTTCTGATTGACACAAAAGACATCTGCCCACTAAAGAAAATTTACCTTTGTATTTTGTATCACACACATTAACAATTGATACTAAACAGCTATATAGAAGTGTGCCAGAGTTTAAAAATAGAAGTTTTTACTTAAGAATTACTTAACAGTCTGGTATTTATTGTCTTTTTTTCTGTGCTGTAACTGTCCTATAACACTTCAGACTCCCAGGCCTGATGTTTCAGCGCTTCTGATAGTGAGGATGATGCACTTGGTTTATTTGGTTTACTTGGCAATATTAAGAATGTAGAAGAGTGGAGAAAAGACCTGTTGATGATATTTCTGCATAAATGAGAGGGCAGGGCAGTAGGGATATTTGAGAGGGTAGACAAATGAGACAGAATGGGCTTCCAACAGCCATGGGGGGCAGAGCAAGGCGGAAGATGACAGTCATTTGGAAAACTGCAAGCTGGAGAAACAGTGAGGCACTGGATGCAGCTCCTGGGCATCCTTGCAGAGGCTGCCAGCTTTTTAAAAAATGGGAAACATGCTTTCCTCTGACTGCCTTTCACTTCCACCTCCTCCTGCTCTTGCACAATAGGAATCTTCACTGAATGTGCTGACCAAAAGTAAGCACTTTTCCTAGATAAATTGTTTTAAATCTTGTTATCCCAACACGATTTGGGCTCTTCTTACTCTTAAGGTATGTAACCTAGTAAGGTTGACCTACTCAGTTAGTGAAATAGTCCTTTTATGATGTAGAACAGAGCATTTTCAGAGCAATTTCAACAATTCCTAGTTATAAGAAAAAAACCCTAGAGCTCGGTTTGCCAAGGTGTGCTTAGCTTCCACTCATTCTCCAATGTGTTTTTTCCCTCTTTGTGCACCTCTTTCAAACCTGAGCTGGTCCATCAAAAGCTCATCTGTCTCTCTGTGCAGTCAAACATTCCAGCAGACAGTGTTGCCTTCAGTCAGATGAGATCTCATTTTCCTCTGCAGTAGTTGGAAAATGCAAATCAAAACAGGAGGACCTAGAGCCCCTGCAGTCTCTTGCTTTGCTTGAACTCTGAGTGTTTTTGCAGCTTTTTTTCCTTTACACATTTTATTTTTCCTTGCCTAGTTACAGCAGAGGGGCAAAGGCAATGCTGTGCCCACCTACATGCAAGGAGCTGGTGTGAGAGAGATAAAGGTCACAATCCATCTCAGGATGGATCCATCTCGGGATGGAGGAGGAACCTCCCTCACACAGCACTCACACAATGCATTAGTATGCTAATGGCTCTCTGTCATTTAGTAGCAGCGTTATAAAATAATATTTCTTTACTTTTCTGTTCATCCTAGACTACTTTTCTGCCATCACCGATTCCTATCAGTCTTCTAATCTCTCTGTTCTCTCTGCCTCAACAAACAGAAGAGACCAAGTCTTACACTGTGTTTCTTAGTGTTTCAGATTCAGAGTTAACAACAGAATTTAAGACTTTGCCTCCCGGTAAGTCCTAGGAGGTGAAAATGTTCCTTTCCATGGTGACATCTGTGTTGCTGAGTACAGCAGAGTAGATATTGTCTTCAGCCCCAAAGAAAAGTGGCACAGCCAGCTAGGTACAGGTCTGTGGTGCTGTGGCTTCCTCTGGGCCTATGTGTGGCCTTTAGACCTAAGACAAAAGTGTCCAAAAATCACTGCCTGTGCTGTGCTGTATCCCATCCAGATGGCTTTCCACAGTATGACACTGCACGGGTGTGTGTTTGGAGAGCCCTAGTGTGCAGCACGAGGAGGGGGCAGACATCCCTGAGGATGCAAAGCCTGCTCAGACAATGCTGGAGGACCATGGAGGGAGCCAGAGCTGGCTCTGGACTGTCCATGCTGCCTTTTAGGAATGCCTGCTATTCCCCAAGCCGTGCCAGGCATTCCCTGGGGAGGTACTGATGGCCACAGCTTTATGATGAAAGGCATTGCCAGTTCAGCAGGGTGCACAGAGCTTCAGTTTGATTTCGTTCTGGAATTAAACACACCTGATCTATCTTCGGTAGAGAAGATAGTTATTTTCTGTGTTGTGATTTTGTGTGGTTTTCATCACATATAAGAGTTTTCTTAGTGGCACAGGCTGACCCAGAGCACAGAGCGAAGCTGCTCATCACAGGTATTGTGACATTTCTGTGGTCAGCTTGTGATGAAAGAGAGGTTTGATGGAGGGATTTTTTCAGGCTTGCTAAACACCTCCAGCTGCTAAAAAAAGTTGCTGAAGTTGAAGAGAATGGCAGTTCTGAGGACTGGGCCTGAAGAAATGATTGTTGAGCATTTTGCTATGCAAGGGAAGAAAAAGGGAGGGGATGGGAAAAGCGAGATAAGGTTTGTCATTCAAACGAAACACGGAATAGCCTCACCTTAAATCTTTAAATCTGCATCAATTATAATGCCTTGTTCACTTGCAAATTTCACTTTAAGATAAAGAATCATGGCTGGTTTGTTTGCCATTCCTATAGCCAAAGACAAGCTTCACTTATTCCCCTTTTATTTTCAATGACTAAGACTGAAAGAGCTAAACTACATTTCCTCCCCTCTATGGAAACCTGATGAACCAGTGTGAACCTGCACCTGAGAAGCCCCGGGAACAGCGAGGATTTGGCCACACAGATCGGACAGTCGGGTGCTTAATTGCGTTCCGGGCACAAAGCCTGCTTGAATGTGCGTCTTTTATGAAGTATGTGGGAGGCCAGCACAAAAAATGAGACCCCATAAAGGTGCCAGAAGGAGGAGAGCAGTGCAAAGGCTTTGCAGTGCCTGTCTCTGCTGTGCTGGAGAGCACCAAGCTGCCCATGTCAGAAACCCTCTGAAAATTGTACCCTGAGCATCAGCTTGGAGCTCATAAGAAAATGCAAAGATTTGCTGCAGGTGCTGGTGGAGACCTGGATGAACAGTTATTTATGGAGCAGATAAATAAGGTTGGTGCCAGGAGCAAGAGCAGAGCCAGACCTTAGAGAAAGAACCTGAATGGATGTGAGGGGACAAGCAGAGCACAGGCAGAGCAGTATGAGCAGCTGAAGTGTGCTGGGATCGCATATGCCCTGCAATGGAGATTACACCTCAGTAAAAGGGTTGAGATGGAGTAAAAGCCAGAGATGGAAGTGAAAACTGAATTTTGGTCAAGACACGGAAGTGGTGAAGAATAAGGACTCACTGGCATAATTGGATGAGTTCAGGAAGTGCAAATTTTGTTGGATAAAAAGGCCACGATTTTTCAATTTGCTAGAAAATTATATTAGCATCCACTCCAGGTCTGTGTTTGCACTTTCCCAGGCTTTGCAAAGTAGATGGTACAGAGCCTTTTTCTGGGTGGGAAAGGCTCTCTACCTTTTTTCTTTTTCCTACTACTCTACGTATCCTTGCATGAATTGCTGTGGATGCTTGTAGCTGCTGTATCTGGAGTAAGATCTGTGCCTCCCAGACAAAGTAGCCCCTTATGTCTGCCCCCTCCCACCACCTTGGCCACTTGGTGAAGACACATTGTAGTGCTGGCACACAGATGCTCGTGCTGGCTTCAGTCACAAACAAGCATAGAGTGGTATAAACAGACATGTTAATATTTTGAGTTTCGAGACCTTTTCAATCACCCTCTCATTATATTTCGTAGTTGCAGCCCAGCTGAAGCACAAAAAGCCAGTATAGTTAGTGTCCAATATATCTTACGGTGCTCACTCAGGATTTGTAACTCGGGGCTGTCCTTGGACTCTAAATCAGGACATGAGTGAAGTGCATTGAATGATCCCATTAATATAAATAGCACTAAAGTTAAAAGCAGGGCTCCGTGAAAGGACTTTTGATACACTGGCTGCCGTCGCCCTCGAGTCAGCAGGTGGCATTATAGAACAATCAGGAATGCCCAAACCTTGGCCGCTTCCCGCCCGCAGCCCCAGACCTGAGCCCACGGGGGAATGAGCATGAAACCCGCCTGTTCAGCACAGCTGAAGCCACACAATGAGCCCTTGCCAATTAGGGCCGGGGCTATTGTCTGCGAAAGGTCAAGTGCTGGCCTTGCTGAAATCTTTCAACACCGGCTCCAGCGCGATTGGGACTTAATATATTTTATACGGCTGGAAACTTGCTCAGCCCTACGCAGGGCAGAGCCAGCCTTTCCTCTGCCCTTCCCCCGTATTCCCCAGGCCGGCAATACGTGCTGGGAAACCTCAGCGAGGGAGGAACCTGGCTTTTTAATCTGCTACCACCTCCCTCCCTGTAGGTATTGTGGAAGAATTGAGTTGTTGGCAGGGCGGTAGAAAAGGAGGTGGTTTGGCAACGTGGGCAAGGGGAGGGTGTTTGGGACCGGGTTTGTTTTACCATCTCCCAAGAGATTTTCTTTATAACTCTGGTGGTACATGTTTTTACAGCTTACTACTTTTAGTATCTGTCACTTGAAAAGAATAGATGGTCTAGATACACGGGGGAAAAAACCGTGTGCAAGCAGCAACACGTAACCAACAAAAAGAAAACTTTCCCATGAAATACCCAAGTGATACAGATGTTGCGGGGTGCTTAAGGAACTGCAGGTTAGGGAAAGACTCAGAGCTTCTGGCTAGCGTTTGGATCCAGAGGCTGCAGATGAGAGCCTTCAAGCTCCCTTGGGTCTGATGCCAGATGATCCATCAGCCTAATGACCATGCCAAGCCACGGTACCTTCCAGCAGCTGTGGCTGGCAAGGATCTCTTCCCAGACTCCAAACCAGGAACTGGAACTCCATGTGTGCCCAGAGCCCTGTGCTGTAATTTACTGCTGCACGGACGAGCATTGCCTGGTGGGGCTCTTGGTGGCACAGGGGTTTCAGTGTGCGTAGAGTGAATCCCCTCCCTCAATTCCCCGTGGACAATGAACTCCTCGGATGGTGTTACTCCTTTTGCCTCTCCATTTGGGGACAGCACTTGTTAAAGCAGATGGTGTCTTTGACTGCCAGGCCACAGTGATTAGTGGCTGTGGTGTCCCAGCGGGCTCTGGGCTACAGTGTCCCCTTGGGGGTGCAAGTTCAACTTTTAAACCCCTGCACAAGAGCTGACCTTTGTTTCCACCGCTGGCACAATTAGGATGGACTCAGGGTGGTCCTGGGAAGGACCTCAGCCTCCCTGTAATTGCTGGTGACAACAACCCCAGGCTGGCATTGGACATGGCCCACATTCTTGTGTTGTCACCACTGTGCTGTGTGACTTTGTGAGGACATTTTCCAGTGGGTATTGGCCTGGAGCCAGGCCACAGCCCAAGTTACTGGTTAAACCCATGGTTTTAATGTGCTAATCCCTGAGTTTGAACTACATGTACTGTGTGTCTGTTTGTGTGTGGTCTTGAAAACTCACCAGTCTACTTGCAAATTAAAAAACGGAAAACACTATAATATTTGCCCATTTGTTGCCATGGTGATGAAGGACTGTGGGACAAAAGAAAGATATTCCGGTTGCCCCCAGGCCTGTGAACAAGCAGAATCAGAGAGAGTGGGTGAGAATGTGCTGTTAATTGTAACCAGAAATGCAGTAGGTCAGCCACGATTACTGGAAGGTGTTCTTCAAACCTCCTTTCATGTCCCAAAATTACACCCTGTAAAAGCTGAGTGAAAGCACTGACAGCTGGACTTCCATTGTACCAGGCGAGACTTGGCCCCATAAATTAAGCAAACTGAAAATCCAGCCTTGCTCCCTGCAGGTATTCGTTTTCCTCACTTTATCGATAACCTGGCAGGAGCAGATCTTGAACCAAATGTTATCTGGGCGCTGCCAGGACTTGCCGGCAGCTGGAGGGGGAAGGCAGTGCTGCTGACTCGCAGAGATAACAGGTGGAATGCAAGAGGCGCTGCTTTTGTCTGCCATAACTTGTACTTAAAGCTCTCAGATGCTGCCGGGCCCTTTGCTGTCCCAGCCTGCAGACCTTGCCAGACAGAGCACCTTCTTGCCAGCCTGGACAAACGCATGCAAAAGAAATCCGAAGCATTTCACAACTTCCAGGTTCTGACAGCATTGAGAAAAATGCATAGCCCCCCTATAAAACCCCTTCCCCATGCATTTGTTGTGCTAAGGAGGCATATTGCTGCTTCTTGGGTACAGAATATGGGCTCAGAAGTTAACTGTAATTGTTGGTTCTCATTCTGTACATGCACAACATTTGGCATGAAAAGTGTCTGCATCTTCTGTAAATCCCTCTTCAATTATGTGGAAGTGTTGAGTTTAATTTAAACCACGGCTGTTCCCACCTAGCTTAAAAATAAAATAACTTAAAAATAGAACCACCCAGATCAGTCATAGTATCTTGGTCATGTTTATGTTACATATATATTGTTAAATTTGCTGCTATATAGATGGAAACCTGAAGCCCACTCTCAGAGCTACCTAGTTTGTAAAGTTTCAAGAGGCTGTTGGGTCCATGTGTAGTTGGCTCTTTAGAAAAATTATTTTCCCTGTCTCAACCTACATTCTTCTATTTGCAAGAACCCAGAAGGTGATGCAACCTTCTGGCCAATCCCACAACCATGAAAAAGCAAAAACCCTTGGCTCGTGGCCATAAGGATGCCCAGGCACAGTATTTTTAGAGGCAGTGTAACTTAGCTCTTGCTAGGTAAAATGGATTTTTCAGGAAGTGAAAGGTGTGTTAAAAATGTGCCCAAATTAAATGTGGTCTTATTGATGTAGTTTTAAATACAAAGATGGTCAATATAAAGATCTGGCTTACAGTCATCAGAGATGGAAAAATACCTCTCAGACAAAGCTCTACAAGGGCAGAATCAGGTCCCTCCTAAAAGAGGTCTGTCTCTCATCTTTCCTTGCTCTTTCTTCCATTAATGCGATCTTTGATCTCAGTTCCTGTTAGAAATATTTGCAAGCAGTGATGAAGTCCTAGGCCATTAACCAGATGTACAGCACAGTGAGAAGATCCCTGCCACTAACAGACCATCTGATAAAGAAGACACGTACAAGAGCAATGCTTAAGAATAATAATAAAAATATTCTTCAGGAAAGCAGACACAGTATTTTCATTTCCTGAAGGATCCATCTGTCATATTTGAAGCAAATCAGGCTGCTCGAAATGTGGTTCACAACAGCCCTTTCAGAGTCATCAGGCTCAAGCATCCAAAGCCAAGCTAACATTCTAGTTTAACAAATGTGGGAGTTCAGTTTAACTACATTATTAATTTGGTACTCAGTCCACCACCAAGTTCTTGACAGAAAAGATACCTGAAGAACAGATATTACAGAAACTGACCTTGTAAAAAAGGGTGTTACAATGATTTTAATTTAGCCTCAGTCTATACAGAGCTCAAATCCCTAAAGCTTCCAGCCCCATACAGGTGACATGCTGGGAGCTCCTGGGCCATGGCTAGTGCTGTGGAAAGGCTGTGTTCTCAGGAAGAGTTGCCTGGAAAGCCTTCCCAGAAAAGAATCAGCTTAGCCCAGGCTGACAGTGCTCAGAGAAAGCTGCAAAGTGCATTTTTGAAGTCGTAAAGTCTTCCCCTGATCTAAGCGATACACAAACCCACACTGGCAGCGCTCTTCACTGAAGAAGGAAGGAAGGAAGAAAGGAAAAAAGCCAACAGTTTTACTTTAAGTTTTTATTGCCCGGTAATTTTGTACAGCGTGATAGGCAATACGTAAAGGAAAGATGTGTGGAACCATCAGGTTAGAGACTTAAATTCTATGTATTGTATCGCCATGATTTATAAGCTACGGCTAAAGCACTATTTAGTCCCATTCATAATCCTGAGTATTTAAAAGTTTAAGCCTATCACTGCAAAAATGAGGCAGAGAAGGAGATCTGCTTTAAATGTACTCCTAATTACTGCTGGAGAGCTTTTATGAATAACAGACCATAGCACTTCCTATTGTTTTACATTTTGTCCTGTTTTAGAGCCTCAAGAGTGATGTCATAACAGGGGGAAACTTGTCATGGACACACATTAAACCCTGGACACAAGGAGAAGACCTTTGATAACAGATATTCAGATACATAGATGGGTAATTCAAGAAGGGGAGAAAATGCTGAATTAAAGACATTTTTAGAGTCACTTATATCCATGTCTCAGAAATTCTACCTCTGTTCAGAGAGGCACATGCTGAACTGCAATCAAATTACTATGTCCAGCTCTGCAATTTCAATCATTTATCCCATTTATAGGGGTCTTTTTGTCTTGAATTAAGCAAAATGTGAGCCTAACAGGAAATTAAGCAACTAAGCAAAATCAGGAAATTCACTCAAGTGGCTTAGTCAGTGGAATGCCACTGCTATCTTCAAACTAAAACTCCAAAGAGGTTGAACTGCAGTTGGATTTATTTTCAAAGTGGCTAATGTGCTTTTAATTTGTACAAGGTTGGTAACCAGGGAAAAAATACATGGCTCTCATGAAGCTTGCCTTTAATATTTTTCATAGAAGGCCTCAGCATACAGACACACATAATGAATTTAAAAATGTAAAAAAATTAGAACAGCTATTTTAATGACAAAGTTTGAGATGCTTGTTTTAAGTAAGTACACGCTGTCTTTAGAACATTAAAAAATAACTGAAACAGAAAAAAATACACTCAAAGATTGCACTTCTTCAAAACATTTGATCATAGCTCTTGGGGTGGGGAGAGAGGAATTCTTTTAGTTGTTTACAGTGGCCTCCCTGCATTTGGGATCTACAGATCTGTATGCAGAGTATTTTAAGTGATCTTTCTGGGAGGACAAGCTACACTTTTTGCTTCATAGAAAACACTCCACTGCCCTGAACCCTCAAAACAATTTCTTGCTTGCAGATTACCATTATTATTTATCTACCCAAAGTACCTAGGAACTCTTGTGATGGTCCAGGTCTCTGTTGTGCTGGGCAGTGCACCAACACAGAATAAGTGTATAATCCTTGCCAAGAGGCACACAAAAGCCAAGAGGTGTCTTTCTGTGGTTTAAAAAGAAGACAGAGGTTCCATGGCTGATCTTTATTATGAGTCTGGTGGTCCTCACTGTGGTGATCTATTGCAGTTTGAAACCAGACATTTTCTTGTGATTTTAAATAGGTACTGCTGCTTACACAGCAATGCACTGCACTTGCCTTTGATTTAAAATAAGCCATGAGATGCTTCATTAGCTCCAAGAGGAAACCATGGAGCCTCGCCCTGTGGGTAACAGGTTTGGAGCCGGAGGGTTTCACTGCTGCTTTCTGAGCCCAGTGCCTGTATCACACTCTTCCTGCTCAGTTCCTTCTTTCTTTGTGGAAGGCTTTGTGGAGAGCTTTGATGGACTAGTAACAACCCCAGTTCAGCATTCAAATAACAGCTATAATTAAATCTTCTGCCTTTAACCAACAGTATCAGAGATGAAGGAGGAAAAAAGCATAGATTTAGACTAGATGTAAGGAAGACATTTTTTATGATGAGGCTGGTAAAGCACTGGCACAGGTTACCCAGAGGTGGATGCCCCATCCCTGGACACATTCAAGGCCAGGTGGGATGGGGCTCAACCTGATGAAGTTGAAGATGTCCCTGATCATTGCAGGAAGGTTGAACTAGATGACCTTTATAGGTCCCTTCCAACCCAAGCCATTCTGTGCTTCTGTGATAACACACAGCCACTGTTGCGTGTCATCTGTGCCTGTCTCTGCATATCTGTACACGATGTAACAGATTCAAAACCAGTTGGGCAACTTCAGCTGAATTTGGTAGAGGTTTAGAGACCTTTTGGAGATTGCACACAATTCATGGAAGTAGCCAACTGAAAAGAAAACACTGCACAAGTGCTTCTACTAAAGGCAAGGCTTCTTAATCAGCTCCTGTGGTCTCAGACAACAGAGAACACAGGAAAGAAAAAAACCCAAAAACAACTTGTGAGGCTTTCTCCTACCCCAACTGCAAAAAAGTTTCAGCCAGGACTTGCATCTTAGTCAGTCAGCCTTGAAACACATTCAAAAGACCTCAAGTTTCATTAAAACAGATTTTAAAATGGAGTAGCTCCAATATTATCTCCTCCCTTCTTCAGAAACATCCTACATGTCTCATAGTTCAAAATGCAGAACAGTTTATGTGGGTACTTTGAATTCATGAAGAAACCCCTCTTTCTACAGGACTGATGGATGTCTCTTGCTGCCTTGCACAGGGTTGATTGGGGGTCAGGAAGACATTTCCCTCCCAGTCAGGGAAGCAGGGACATGAAGATTCATTTGTCTTTTTTTATCCTCTTCCTCTACAGCCAGCGGCCCGGCTGACCTCCTGAATCATTCAGGTCACCATAAAAAAAGCCTCAGGCCATGGTGATCACTCTTGTTTTCTGCTTGTGAAACACAGGTTACTCTCCTGAGAATGAAAATGCTTTAGTTTAATTGAAACCTTTGGGCTTAATATATGAGTATCTTTGTTAAATGTAAAGGCCTGAGGTAAGTAGGGGTCACAATGGATGATCTTACGGTGCAGTTCAGAGTGACTGGGGGGCTCGAGAGGCAGAACAGCCTTTGCTGTAGTGAAAGGTAGACAGAGGCAGAATAGGCTGTGAAGGGCTTTGAATGAAAAGATGGGGAGTGTGTGGTTGATACAACAAAAACAGAACACAAAAATAGAGCCACCAGAGTTAGGAGAAGGAGGCTCGCGTGGCTAAAGGACATGGCTGGACAGGCACTGCAGCAGCAGTGAGTGGGTCTGGATGGGATGGGATTGGGTTAGTTGAGGGGAAAACTGAGAGAAAATGAAAGTTCTGTTTGAGTCAAAATGGGCTTGATCTGAACTTCTGTGCCTGGGACAGGATTTCTGACAGGCTGCAATTTCAGTTGGAGCGGAGCAGGTGTGGGAGCATGAGTAGAAACATGGCATTTGAACTGCTTTTGCAGGGGAAATTATCCAGAAAGCTAAGATGTAAGAGAAAACTCTTCAATACCTGAATATCACAAATTATTAGAATGCACAAATCTATGTGAAGAATTCATGGTTAAAATCTTGGGTACATATCACTCTGCTTGGCTGAAACACAAGGAAAATTAATCTCTAAATCCCCGTTTTGATTTGAGGATTAAAATAGTTCCTGCTTTATCTAACCACAGTCAATTTAGGAATGAGATGAAGTGACATACAGATATTATTGGCTTGCAATCACTTTGTTTTCCAGTAAAATTTCATGTTTGAAAGATCTTTGTTTCCTGAAAGATGGTAAAAGATATTAAGGCCTGACCCATGACACTGCCACTATACATCTTCCACCACTTCACAGCAGAGTTTAAGGCAGAATAAAAGAAAATAATACCTATGCAGTTATAAATGATTCTAACATTAACAAAGTATTTATCCACTGTTTTTCCACAGGAAAATTAATTTGCTAATTGCTCTCTCAGATCCCTGGGTAAGTAAAAGCAGAAAAGTGAAACAAAAAACCAATATGAAACAAAACAAACAAAAATACCGCACAACAACAACAACCAAAAAACCCAAAATGAAGCAAAACCAACCAAAACCAACCCAAACAAAAAAACCCGCAACCTCAACTCATAAAAAATGAGAAGCACATGAATACAGAGATTCTATATTAAGGATGGTGAACCATAACAAGTGTGATATGTTGTGCAGAGTGTGCTTTAAGTAACAGGGCTTATTAATCAAATTTATTTGTTAATGATATGCCTTGTATTGGAAATCACTAGAGGAGTTTGCAGGAGATCTGCAAGCCCTGTCCTGGCAGAAAATCTGCAAACCTGAGAACTCCAGCAGCAGGATGCATGTACCTGATGCACCTATCCTGCCCCTGGCTTCTTCAAGGAGACACAAATAGGGGGAAAGTTCTGGGCTGAGAAAAAGCTCAGCCAGGAGATGAACAAGCCATTTGGGGAAGCAGAGAAATGTTGGAAAGGTCTAGGAAGGAACTGCTGTATACTGCAAAAAGAACAAGGCACTTGGAAATGGATGTAGGAAGGACTAGAAACTTGAGTAGGCAGAAGATGCTTTGGCTGAACTCTGAGTGGTTTAGAGTTCTCAGGAGTGGGGCTGCTCCTCAGAGACTGCACTGAAAAGCTGAACAGTGCTGTATTGGCTCAGCACATGGAGCTTTATTTGCCCTTTTTGAAATCCGGTGGCTAATTCATACCCTGAAAAAGAAAGTATATCCTGGCCAGTTGGCTCAATTTAAGAAGAAACAGGCAACTGTGTAGCTGGAATAGCAGGTAATGGAGGTGAAAGGCTTGGTGTAGGAAAACTCAGCTGTGTGCAGGGGGCACGGGACGGAGTCACCCTTCCATGAAATCCAATAAAAACTGATCTGGTCATGATTAACTCAACATTTTCAAAATCCTTTTAAGAGTTCACAAGGAACATAATGTCTAGCCAGCTCGCAGTGGTATGTGAGAGATCCCTGACTCTAATATTCCAAGATGTCAGCCCTCTACTTGTTTCAGATTTTGATGTAGAACACTGCTCTGCTTCTCAGTTCCAGCTTATTTATTTAGCATTCTCACTGCTTTATCTCATTTATAGCAAGCTTGTGAATGTAAGTAAGGAAAAGCACATTATACAATAACTTCATCTACTTGAGCAGTCTGAGCAAGGTTTACATCAAACCCACCAACTGATACATATAATTAGTGGCAGAACTTCCTCTTGTGCCCAGAACCTGTGAAACTGCTCAACAGAGAGAATGGAGAAGTGTGAAAAGCAGCTTTGATGAGGCTCAGCCATGCTCAAACATCCCCTCAAAACAGGAAGAACATCACAGCACCCCTCAATACACAGAGTCTCCTGTACCTGCTCTATGTCAGACTCCAGAGTCAGTCCAGTGTCTTTCCTCACTCCCTTGTGTGGGGACTCCCTGGGCTGGGAGATGGAATCCACATTGCTCCCTTGCTCCTCAGGGGGAGTGCAAAGCGACCCTGTGGGAAACAAGATCAGTGAAGGATTTTATTGGATCTGGACTCTTTCTGACAGGCCTTCATAAATTTGTCTTTTAAAACAGAGGCCCCTTCGCCACCATACATATTTCATGGGGAAGCAGATGAATGGCCAACAGTGATTGCTACAAGAAGAGAAATACCATGATTTGGGGTAAATTTACCTGAGACTTGCTATCCCAACTGAGATCCCAACCCGCTTGCCTTGCTTCTATAACTGTTTGTAAGAATACTGTATGCAGAAAATACACAAACTTTTGCCTTTCTAATGTTGACCTAATCAGTGCACAGAGCAAAACACTTTGAAATAGTGTTGGCAATGCTCATCTGACCCTTACGAGCAGTTGTGCACGTTGCAGAGTGTCTGAACTATTTTTGCACTTCGTGACCTTACATCAAATAGCTGCTGGGCTCCTTATCTACAAACAGTATGAAAATAATAACAAAAAAAGAACTGAGTTGCATAGTCTCCTCTGCTTCCCTTCTTGATCTTAGGTGGTAATTTGCCTAGATAGGCAGCAGCTTAGTTGTAACACACACCCGTAGCATTAAGGTCTGTCTGTTGTTTTTGTCTGAGAGGCAATGCCAGAGTGTCACTCATGTCTATCTGCCATGTTCTAACGAGGGGAAAACATTCCCTTTCTGGGAATTGGATCCATGGGCTAGGTGTGGAGACAGGAGGTTAGAGGAGCTGCTGTTCCTTTATGGAACATAGGGGTCAAGATGGACCAAACTCATCCTGTAGTGAAGACTTCCATATTCATAATGCAGCAGTTTAGGTGCATAAAATAATGCTCAAAGGACATCTTAGAGAAGCCATGCCCATTGCCCAATGCCAAGCCATTGGTTCCCTAGGTGAAAACTGTCTCCTGAGGTTCATTCTGATTGCACCTATTTCAGCCTGTGTTTCACTGTAAAGACAGCTTTGTGTCTCTCTAGTTTGTTTTCCATCCTCTCTCTTTTTTTTTTCTTTTTAATTTAGAAACCTGCCTACATTCATGTCTCACTGTTTTGTTGGAAACAGATGGCCCTTCCTGAAGACACACAGTTGAGTGAACAGACACGGACCACTTTACCATGTGGTAGCATGTTTGTAATTAGATATTTAAAGTGCTAGACAATTACTATCGAACCTCGTCGTGAGGGAAACTTAGGTCTGTGTTTACCAAGATCTGAATTATAAACTGGATCCCTTCCAGGGCTTTACTCTTGGGTATAAAATGAAAGAAGACTCTGGTTGAATAGTGAGTGACATTGATTAGAGCTACCACCTGCCCTGTCTCAGACATGATCACTCACTCCTGTCTCCCACCCTGTCCTGTAGTTTTCATTGACCATTCTTTGTGGTTTGCCCATGTGGTAAGTTTTGGGATCATAGGGGGTATCACCTCTGTAACATCTCTAGTTAAAGTCTCATCTTCCCACCTGGTTTTGGACTACAGAGAGGTAAAAGCAGCTCCACCCCAAAAGAAGCTGATATAGAGCCATTGTTACATTGGGAAAAAAGCGGATAAAATCGGAGAAGAGAATGGAAAGTGGTACATCAGGGGAGAAATTACAGGGGAGCATTACAGAAGAAGAGAAAGAAGCCCAGAGAGTTATCTAACGCATAAGATAGTTTAATTCCTGCAAAGTTTTACCCTAGATGGAAACATCCAGCCTGAGGAAGCTGAGAGCAGCAGCTCTGGCTGCTGGGGAACTGCAGCTGTGCCCCTTTCATGTGCCTCCCCCATGCTGCAGCCACGACTGTGACTGAACAGTTGCAATCAAGAAACTTCAATTTCAGATAAAGTTCCCTCTGTTTTTTACCCTGCTTGAAACAGAAATAGTAAAGGAGACTGGAGGAAAGTATCATGGAAACACTAATGTGTGAGAGCTATGGAAATGGTTGAAGTCATAGGTAAAGGAAAAGCAGTTTTACATCAAAATCTCACACCTGAGCTGCTCTACTTCAGTGGAGTACTTACAAGGGTTGTGAAAGACAAATTATATCATGACTTCATTTAAAAAAAATAAATTATTAATTCTAAATTTGGATAAGGATTTAGCAACAAAATGCTTCAGGGATAACTTGTTTTCAATGGGGAATTCTGTGAACAAAAACTGATTACAGGATAGAGCCAAATCCCTGCCAAGGATACAGACAGGATCATGGAAGCAGATGAACTACAATTTCCCATGCACCAGAATCCACAATAAGGCCAGGAGCAAAATGAGCACAATCACAAAGCATTTCAAGAGCCAGGACTGAACGATGGGAGAAAGCTGTGTGCTTTCTTCTGTGTACCTGTAATCGCTTGCAAGATCTTTCTGAAGAGTGGTATGTGTTGATCTTACAGAGAACTAGAACACTGATTTAAATATTCATTGTATAATCAAGGGAAAGAATCTTGGAAAACTATGTGAAAAAAGTACTGTGGGGTTGTACAGAGTGCAAAAGATGGGAGGACAGTGATGAAGACCAGCAGCAAAACTGGGTAATGTTGTTTAAAATAAAATTGTGTTTAATTTATTGGTCTCTTAAGGTTAAAAATTGAAAGTAAGCTAGCCAAAGTAAGCATTTCCCAGGAACACAATTTTGATTTGGACTCTGCATTGCGATGTTAACTGGTGTATCTATTGCAGCGTTTTCCTGTAATTCAGCAGAATCTCACAGGGCAATACGGTAAATTCATCTGAAAAACTCGTGGGTCGAAGGAAAGGTGAGTGAAATACAACTCCATGTGCAAACACAGAAGAACAGGTTGCAGAAGGCTGGAACAACAGATGGTTGTCACAGGGACAAGAAGAGCTTGCTAACAGTTACCATGAATAAGAAATACCTGCGCCGCAGTAATGTTAGGCCCGTGGGCAACAGTAAATCAGGGTTTGGTTTCTCATGACGTTACGGATTATGCACCCACATAAAGCAGCCTCTGCCCTGACAAGTGCACGGTGTAATTGTTGTCCAAACACATCCCACTTCCTCACCGCGGCTGACTCACGGCCGCCTCGGAGAAACTCCCATCGGAACGTTCCTTGCGGAGCGAGCAGCAGATGCTGGGTGGCTTTCTGCCCCGTATTTTTGGGGCGATGAGGAATTCCCGGCGGGTGTGAGGGGAAGCAGGGAGCGGGCAAGCAGAGGGCAGTGTAAGCACACGGACACGGCGCCGGGAAGGGAACGGGAGCAGCGGGAGCGGCTCAGGCCGCGGGGCTCTGAGGGCAGCCTCGGGTGTCACCCCATGTTCCTCCGCACCGCGGCCTGGCTGGGAAAGGCGAATAATATCATGACTTCAGTCTTAAAAAAAAAAAAAAAAAAAATTGTTAATTCTAAGTTTGGATAGGATTCAGCAATAAAATGCTTCAGGGATAACTTGTTTCCAATGGGGAATTCTGCGAATAAAAACTGATTACAAGGATGCAGTCCAAACCCCTGCCAAGGATACTGACAAGGATCGTGGAAGCAGATGAGCTACAATTTCCCATGCGCCAGAATTCACAGAGAGGCCCGGGGGCAAAATGAGCACAGGCAGAAAGGGTTCCAACAGCCAGGAGGAGGAGGAGGAGAAGGAAGAGAAATTGCAAGAGGAAGAGAAGGAGAAAGGGGAGGAAAAAGAGGAAGGAGTCGAGAAGGAAGAAGAGGAAGAGGAGGAGAAGGGTGCGCATCCCCCCCGCGGTTCTATCCGGGCACGCGATGACGTCATCACCCCCGCGCGCGAAGCGCATCTTCCCCTCCGCGCGCCCCGCGCCCTTCTGCACGCGCTCTGCCCAGCCAATGAGAGCAGCGCGCCGCCGCACCGCCTCCTGGGGGCTGTAGTCCAGCGCGCGCTCCCCGCCCCACCCGGCACCACAGCTGCGCGTCCCTGCCGCGACCGGGACAGCGCCCGCCCCCCGCCCCCTAGAGGGCGGGGCCGGGTGGTGCCGCTGGCCAATGGCAGGGCGGGTCAAGGTTCGGCGGGCGCGCGGCGCGGCCAATGGGCGCGGGCGGGCGGTGTAGGGGGCGTGGCCGGCGGTGTTTTGTTCGGTTGCCATTGAGCAGCCCGGTCCATACGCGCGGGGGAGGCGGCGCGGCCGCGCAGGTACCGGCGGTGCCGTGGGGGGCACGGGGTGGGGGGGCCAACGAGCGCGGCCGGCAGGTAACAGCAGTTGGGCGGGTAACAGGTAACAGCCGTGTAGGCAACAGCCGCACAGGTAATAACAGCCCTGCAGGCAGCAGCCGGACAGGCAACAGCCCCGCAGGCGGCCCGCAAGCAGTGCGGGGCAGAGGGGAGGCGGCCCGGCCACCCTCGGAGCCCTTCGCGGAGCCGAGGAGGCCGTGGGCACCGCGCAGCTCCGGGCGGGTGGGGCAGCGAGCGCGGCCCGGGGGACCCTGCGGGGCGGGGGTGTCACCCCGCGGGTGCGCTTCCCCGCAGCGGTACCTCCTGCTGCCGCAGGGCTGCGGGCTGCTCATCACTCCAGTTACCTCGACAGATAGGTGAAGCGGTGTGGATATTGTGCATTTTGTTGTTATTGTCGGTGCTCGGCCTGGGCCGCGCTCCCCCCGCACAGCCGGGGCTCCTGCCGTGCGCCCGCTGGGAGCTGGAGGCGGCGGCCCCGCCGGGAGGCAGAAACCCCATAACCCCCCAAAATGAAGTTATTAGCGTTTATAGGCGCTGCTGGGGCGGGATCCGGGCCGCCTGCGCGGCGCTGCCGTGTCTCCCAGGGCCCTGGCCTGGCCCGGCCGTGCGGGGAAGGGAAGGTGCGGTGCCCGGCCCCGGCGGGGCTCGGACATTCCTTTGTGCCGCTGCCCGGCAAACACATGTCTGCAGGCACGTACCCCGGCGATTTTGAGGCGATTCCCCCCTCTCTGGCTCAAGGATAAAGTTACCTCTGAGGAGGTGCATGTTTTTCCACAATAGCTGCCTTCCATAATGATTCCTGATGGAAACGGTGGTTATTTTCTTCCCTCCTCTCACCAATAGGAAAGTTGGTTTCTAGTTTATGGCCACGAAGTGTAAGGACCAGTTGGGCTCAGTGGGCGAGTGAATGAGCTCTTTGTGTTATCACAGCTTTTCTAAGGGCAGTAACATGGCTTTGTTCTGGTTATTTGGCTTATCAAATATCTTCTGGCCTGCTGGAAGGCTGGTTGGGAATGTGTGTTTGAAATTCTGGGTGCTATTTCAGGAGGTCGCTTTAGGTCCTGGGTGATAGAGCAGCCACCCGCTGTGGAGGCTCCTCGGGATTGCTGTTCAGGGGTCTGAACTCGTGGGGTTGGGATGGAAAAGTTCAAGCATTTTCTCCTGTAGCGAAGGACATCCTCATCCTGGCGTTCAGAAGCTTTGGAGCAGCACCTCAGCTTTGGGGCTGCAGGGTTGAGAGGAGCTGGGTGATTCTGACCCATTGAGTCCCTAGCTTTCACCATGAGTGCCAAGTTCTAGGCCTGGGGATGAGTTGAGCTAGCTGGTCAAACCCATTTTCTGGTTCGCTGTGGTTGCATTAAAATTAGCTCCTGAGAACAGTTATTACAGCCTTTACTATTGCATTGCCTCTCCTTCATTTGCCTCGCTGATAGAAAATATTTTTGTTAGAAAAATTTGCCGTTTTTGGCAAGAACCAGTAAGTTTGTATCGCTTGTGGCAAGATGAAATGTTTCTGGGTGTGTTTTAATTGTGAATGGTCTGCTTGCTTGGAGTCGGGCTTATGAAATGTGGAGCACAGTGTTTGCTGAATAGCAGAAACTTTCCTGATGAAGCATGTTACTTGATCTGGTTTCATTGGAGGTGCAGTGTACTTATTCAAGCCCAGAGAGCTTGTATCGTTACAGTTATTGAGCTTCCAAAAATGCCTGGTAAAATTGCACTCAGAGGCAGGAGACTAAAACATACATTTTCAAGTAGTTCTACATAAACTGGTGGAATTCCTTACTAGGATATGCATTTACTACTCACTGATTTTGAATTTCTGTGAAATACTGTTCATATTAACATGTCTGCTATTCTTAATGAGCCCTATTTTTTGCATCAGTACCAAGATGCTACTCTTCATCATATGGAAGTAATTTCTGTCTATTAGACAGAAACTCAAAATACTGATCTGCAAGATCAGCCCCCTAATGATATGATGCCCTTTTGGGATGTTCCTGTGGTAATCTGGCAGTCCTCTAGCGGCCTTTACCTGCCAGTACATAAGCCATAGTTATTGTCTCTTTAACCAACTTAAAAGTTGGTTAAATAATTGTAAAGGGATATTTTAAATTCAGGATGGTTAAACTTCCCTAATTCCTTTTGAAAAGCTGTTTTTCTGCAGGGTACTGTGATTCAGAAGAATGAGGAGGCTGAAAGAAGAAATATTTATATTTGCAATCATTTTGTTAAGCTTTGGAAGTTTAGTAGAGGTATAAAACTATATTTATGAAAATATGGTGGGCAGATAAACTGAAAGCCTGACTGTACTGAGAAGACTGCAATTTAATGCGTGGATTGCTTTATTTAAAACAAAACCTTGAAGGATTTATTCTTTCCTATAGGAATTCCTTGAGTGTCTGGTAGCCATTACTGTGGCTCCCTTTTTTAGTTCTTTCTCCTTTTCCCTTCTCTGTGCTTTCTCCCCCTTCCTCTGTTGCCTCCCCCCAATCTACATTCCTTTGTGTTAGCAGTGATGATGGCAGTTCTAGTCACCTCCTGTGGTTTGATAGATTATTCCCTTTAGAATCATGGTGTACTTAAAACTTTCCAAACACAATTCTTTCCTTGCTCCTCCACTTTTTTGATGCTGGCTTTGAGTTTTTTTCCCTAAGAATTTGTCCTCTCTGGTTCTGCTTTGAGTTGTCTTAAATACTAGTAACAAGTCTCCTTTAGCTTTTAATGGAAAATATTAGTATTTATGTTATGATTTAAATTTCTTTTTATGTATGTTGATGGTCATAGTATAAACAGAAATTTTGTATTTTGGCAACAGTGGGTTTTTCTCTCTCCCCTGCAAGCTCTCAAGTTTTGTGCTTTCTTTTTAGACAAAACTTTGCTTGTTTTAAACTTTCATTTTTATGAAGTAAACTTCTTGGACTGTTTTTAGATCACTACATTCTTGAGGTCAGATAGTCATGTAAGAATGATCTTGCAGGTAAATGCTCACAGAATTTTGCCTTTAGTCTTCCACAATTTGCATATAAACTTACATTGTCTGCTCTTATTTCAAAATGCAAGAGATTCCTGTCCATTGTGGGAGTATCTGCAACTTTTACTTTAGATATAGTTTAGATTATGTTTAAGTAACATAATCTTACTGCAGGGGTGAGACTACACACAAAAACCTGTGGAGGGATTTAAGAGCGTTTCTGCAGGAAGGGTTAATCAGCAGAAGGAATCCCTGTTCAATTCCAGGGAAGACATTCATGGCTAGAAATACAGGTACTTGAAGTCAGTGCAGTGTCTGATACTTTCTTGATATATAAGTTTTAATTTTTTGACTCTACACCTGGGAGGGAGCCATTTACATTGACAATGTGCTTTTTGGTTGTCATAGAGTTTGTGTCCTTAATGAGATCTTAGCACTGAAGTTCTGCAATTCAGTGATGAGTCTATTTTAAAAAAAAACCACCAAAAACCTTCCCTTTGTTTGTTTCTCTTAACTGTAAACACTCTGTTAGGGGGATTGAGACAGTCATATTTTCAGAAAATGGTTTTCTTTAAGGATTTTCTTCTCACTCAAGAGGAGGCCTGTTAAAAGAAAGGGGAGTGGCATATTTTTAACTCCTTTCTAGGCTGCTCTACAAATTTTTTTGTGATGATCCAACTAGATATTTTGGTACTGTTGAGTATAGAGAAACCTGAAATCAAGGTAACTGTCTGATCTTAATACAGCCCTTTCTACATTTGGTGCTGTTTTGGCTTTTTTTGGTTGTTTCAGGGAATAATATCATTAGCAAGCTGGCAAGGAGCTGCTCAGCTAACTGCTAATGCTTTGCAGTGGGCGTAAATAACTTCTGAAGGCCATGTTTCTGCTAATTTTTAGGTTGAGGGGAGGAAGTAGGCAGGGTTGTTACTAAATACATTATCTGGGTTATGGCTCTCAGTTTACTGACAGCACTGGTTTTTAAGCGAGCAGCTGAATATCATGCTTTAAGGTAATACAGAGTATTTCAGTTAGGATATTTTCTGAGTTATAAAAACATAACTAATATAATTGGCTTTCTGCTGTTGGAACTTGAGTGTATTTTGGTGAAATGCAGCTGCCGTGTTTTGCATGTTGGGTGTTAACAGTAAGATCAAGGGTTCTGATCACCTGATGTTCACATCATTGCCCTGAACCTGATATGACAACATTGCTTTAAGTTCCTGTGAAAATTAAACTGTGGGGAAGCACTGGGGAGAATTCTGTCAGTGATGTATCAGCCCCAGAGCTTGGGACATCCAGTGCCAGTGATGGCAGCTGCTCTTCAGTGTGTGTGTGGGTCTGTCTGTGTAGATAGAGCCAAGGGTGTGAAATCAAACAGTATTTTGCCTAGAGCTGTCATTAGAAGTGTCATTTGCAAAACTGACTCTGTGCACTAAGACCTTATACACGTCATTGTGGGGAGAGCATTTGAGATGGAAGAAAGCTGTTTCTGCATTTGCTGAGCTTCAAAATTGGAACCCAGCTGGTACAGGAAATAGTTGAAGAAATAACTGCAGCACCACTGTCTATACCTTTACTTTTGTGCTTTAGCCTGAGATCTGTGATGCTGGAAGACAGCATCTAAATTCCATTTTTTAAAGGAATACTTGTTTCTCCTTAGGACTCCACTCAGCGATCCAGCCTTGTCAACTGACTTGCTGTTTATTTGCTAATCCACTTCCGTTTTCTTGTGTTATCACATTTTAACCTTGCCCATTTCGATGTTAAAGCGAAGGTATTAAAAATGAAGGAAAACCCTTACTGTCCTAGTAAGACCTCATACAACAGGGCTGTGGCTTCTCTTCTGCTGTCACCTCCCCTTGAGCCATGAATGGGAATAATAGAAACTTCTGTTGGTGTTATATTAACTTTAGGTCCCTAATTTGCATCTCAAATAACATTGTGAACAACATTAATGCCTTCGAGGGGTTTGGGAGGTTTTTTAATTTGTAGGGTAAACGTATTTTTTAACCTAATTGGGCAGTTCATGCTATTGCAGCATGTTTAATTTTTGCTCTGCACAGCTTGTGTTGATGTCAGTGGCCCTAAATCATTCCTTCAGTGCTGTGCACATGTGTTATGTTTCACCTTCTTAATTGTGGCTTTAGATTTTGTCTTGGTAAAGTATTGGTCCATCTCATACAGTTACTACTAGATACTGTATGATATTTTTGTTCTTTATTCTATCCTCAGAAGTTTGTTTAGAATTAAAATTTTTGCTTTAAAGGTTCTTTTTCTTTAACTCCCCCTGCTTTCCCAATGAAAAATGCACTTTTCTATCTTCCTTCAAGGTTTCTGTTGATCTGACCTCCTTTGGTTTTAGAGGGATTAAAGTTTATCGTGTCTAAGGAAGGGTGCAAGTGACAAAAGCTGCGTGTCACTTGGATCTGTCAGACTTCCACTGTCCAAAAGTAGTATGCAGAATACGGAAGATGTTTAAGTTTGGAGCCTCTCGTGTGGTGTAGGTTATGAATTGTAGGTAGAGTTGTGGGAACATAGGTGGGGCAGGATGGATGTGATCTGTGGGGTTCTGCCTTCTAGAGCTTAGCATTTCTCAGTCAGTATGTAAATGGCCATTGAGGTTGCAGGTGGTTTTTATATCATGTTATGTTCTCATAATGTAGGAAATTTCAGATCTATGGACTGCTTGAGGGTGTGATTTACTGATTGTTAAGTGCTGGTCTCTGTTTAGATACCTGGGATCTATTTGTATGTCTGTATAGTGTTTTTGGTGAACTGACAGTTAAAATTACAATCCAAGTTTAAAAAAAAAAATAAATCTTTTTGCCCAGTTATCCCAGTGTGATCCTAGTGGCAAATAATAATTCATTATTATCTGTTGGAATAGAGGGTACTGGTGTGTGAGCATGCCTCAAGACTACTGCTGTGCTTCACAGTGTAATTTGATGCAGTATTTAATAAATGAGAGGAGAGATGGGTAATGAAAACAGTATTCAAGAACTACTTACATGAATTGGCTAAAATACAGCATGTGTTTCTTATAGTGGCAAGGGGGAAAGGAACAAGTACCCAGCACTTCATCTTTTCATTTCTTAAAAGCGATGAAATGAAACAACGAAGCTGAGCTTTGATGAATTTGAGAAGTGTGAATATTGTGGAGGCTAAACTGAAGTGCTGCTGCCTGCTGGAAGGGGCTACCAGAGGCTGAGACACAACAGTGGTGTCGCTGGTTTGAAGATTGTGCTGGCACTGGAACATGATCCAGCAAGTTCCCGTGCCAGCCTGGTGCTTGGCCTGTTCCCTTCTCAGGATGTGTAGCAGTCCCCTTGAGCTTGGCTACATTTGTGCCTGCTGACTTCATCCTTTTCCTCCATTAGCACCCCATCCTGGCCAGACATTTCAGGCTCAATATTTGGGTAAGAAATTGCTGAACTGCTGGAGGGGAAGGTGGACTGCTGCTGCTCTTCTGTTTTCATGCTTCACAAATCACAAGAATGTTATTTAATAAAGCAGAAAATTACCTGGATAAATAGTTGTGGTACTAAACTATTACAGAGGATGAAAAAGGATAGTACTTTGTTTTGTGCTTTTTAGGTGGCTTATTAATGCTTGAGCTCTTAAGAGTTAATTTTTCTATGCTTTAGTGACTTTAGATTTTGCACTTTAAATATGAACTCTGACTGGCTGTAACTAATGCTCTTTGCTTCAATCCCCATCTGTAAAACCCTTCATATCTCAGTTTTTATTTTGGAGTACTTGGCCTGTGCGCTGCATTTTCCATCCTCGGGAAGCCCTAACCCAGCCTGAGGCAGTGGGTGTGAAAGGTGTGTGCACATGTTTGTGTGACAGTGCCTTGACACCACTCAGTGAAAGCCATTGCATCACCCTGCTGGGTTGTTAGAAGGCAAGGCACGCTTGTCTTTCTGAAGTAATAGCCTTCTCTTGGTCAGAAGAAAGATGCAGCAGGATATTGCAATATTGCTGAAACTTGCATACTGCCATGGGAGGGGATTTATTTCTGTGTGAAGAGAGCATGGGACAGGTATGACCTTTTTTGTAATAATAAAATAACCTGATTATGCAAATCCTGAAGTTTTAATTTTGAAAATCAGGAACGTAACTTCTAGTTCATTGAAACTAAACCCACTTTAGGAGGATAAGCAAAAACATTACAAGGGGCTTGAAACTTAGTTAGTCATTAAAGAAAAAATAAAAAAAAATAGGGTTGTGAAAGGTGTAGGCTGCTTATGACTCTTCTGCCCCATACTGATACTGCACATCTAATGTGATTCATAACAGAAGCCTGAGCAGCTCTTCTTTCTTAGTCCAGAACTTTGCTGTCCTCAGCATTAAAACTTGTTCTGAATGTGGGACCAGATGTCTTCTTTACTGCAGGTCAAGCTTATTGCCTGTTTCCCTGGACATAAGGGACAGCTATTCCTTCCCCTGTAGTAAGTAATCTTTTCAAAATAGTTGAACTGTTCTTTCCCATGTCCTGTTTCCCTGTGTCTTGCCTTCCACCCTTCTGATACTTTTGTCCTAAATAAAACTAATGTATTCAGGTCTTCCTGAGACATCATGTTTTTTTCACTCTTACCATTCTTGTTATTCTCTAAAGTTAGTTCACATTGGGTTTCAAGTTTGGTGCTCAAAGCCCAAGTCTGTACTGCAGCTGAGACTTTTCTGTGCTGAGTGGAGTGAAAAAACAGCTTCATGTGCCCTGGAGCTGATATTCCTATTTATGCCTCCCCATACATTTGACTTTTTTACACCAGCTTAACACTCATTTCAAGGTCTGTCTGTTGATCCCATCTAGCTCACAGCTTTCTTCTGAAGAACCTGCCTTCCTGATTGTCCATTTAATCCTGCCTGAGCGTGCCTTTCAGAGCTCAGTTGTATCCTGTTACTTGCAGAGCAGTTTTCCAACTTGTCAAAGTTATGCAGAATTTTAAGGCTGTCTTGCAGCCCTTCCTGCTGTTCTCCTGCTTGTAACCAGCCTCCTCTGCCAGCAGCAGATCACGGCAAGCACAGAAATGGAGCTGAGCTGGGTTCCTTCTCTGCCTTCTCCCACGCACCACTGGAAACTGCTCTCAGGTTATGGTTGTTCCCCAAGGATTGATTTGCTGCAGAATCTTTGCTTACCTCCCAGCAGCAGAAGTCTGTAAAATTGAGGTGTGTGAGCTCGCAGGTTCCTTGCTGTCCTTAATCCTGTTATGCTGATGTTGCAGTGAGCCTGGTAGGTGCTGCACACCTCCTCATAGCTGTTTAGTGCTTACCCACTCTTCCCCAGAGGTTCTGCTTAAATGTGGGGGAATTGGAGACCAGTTGTATGAATTTTGACCTTTTTTAGGAGGCAAGCATGGAATGAAGACAGCCTTTACCTCAAACTGATGTCCAAACCATTAAAAAAAAACCCAACAAAAAACAAATCCATATCCTGTTCCTGTCTGTATTTAAATATATCACATGACAGCCTAAATCTAGTACCTTGCAAATAATTCCAGGTGTTACGGAG